>CM065378.1:17660000-18260000 GCA_033060915.1 Euryodendron excelsum | reverse complement strand
CGTACTACCTCATGTCTCTGGTGCTCGAGCACTGCGAGAAAGCCGGTCGCCGCCATATACGGTTTCGCGAGCTCGCTGCCGACGTATTAGGTAAAATTCCAACACTTGCCCCTTTAGAATCAGATTTTCTTTTCTTTTTTTTTTTTTTTGCGCTTTTAACGGCTCTGGTCTGGTGGCCTGTGCTTTTACAAAATTTTCAATGCTCTGGAAGAGCACAAAAATCGGATCAGGCTTTCAATTCGTCTTTTTGCAAAGGAAAAGTGGGCATAAAGTTTAGTGCATGTTGACTTTGAATTGTTCTCATTATAGTATGTTTGAAACTTTAGAAAGAGGAAGAGAAATGAAATAAAAGTGATATGAATTTTTTTTTAAATTTTGTTTTTGAATTCAAATTTTCAGAAAAAAAAATAAAATATGAAGAAAAAGTGAAAAAAATATAAAGAAAAAGTAAAAAAAAATGCTTTTATTTTTGTTTACTTTTCTTTTATATTTTTCTTTTTTTTTTATTTTGTTCATAAAAATTCGAGTTTCAAACAAAATTCTTTTATAAAGTTTCAAACAACCTCCACTTGGGATAAATTTCCGTCCAGTTCCAACTGGACTTTGTTGAATTGGTCTTTCTGGATGGTCCCTTGCTTACAGTAGCTTTAAATTGAAGCAATGCATTATTACTTTGTGATTTCTAGTTATGATTATAGTTGAGAGCAGTTTACATGGGAAAGAGATATAAAAGCACTTGGCTTGTTTGTTTTTTAATCGAAAATTAATTTATTGTGCTTTTGCTTCCACATATAGGGTCTGGGTGGATGTTTTATTTTGTAATATTCATCCAGACAGCCATCAATACCGGCATTGGCATAGGAGCTATTTTGCTTGCAGGTGAATGCCTCCAGGTACTGTTTTTCTGACTGCTTCTGATATGGAAACAAACTGAAATACATATATATTGCTCCCTGTTTTATTCTAGTGATTCTGATAATTTTCTCCTTCATGTCTGTTCAAGATCATGTACTCGAGCGTTTCCCCCAACGGGTCCTTGAAATTATATGAGTTCATAGCGATGGTGACAGTGGTCATGATAGTTCTTTCTCAGCTCCCAACCTTCCACTCCCTCAGGCACATCAACCTGGTTTCACTTTTCCTCAGCTTGGGCTACACCTTGCTTGTGGTTGGGGCTTGTATTCATGCAGGTAAAATTAATCTGCCTTCCAATCTTAGTTTGTACCTGTTACTAGTGCCTTTTTCAAGTTAAAAAGAAAGGTTCAAGAGGATAGCTAAAAGCATTACATTAACTGTTGTTGTGACAGAAGATTTGACTTTCATGAGAAAACAGGAAAGGATTAACTGTAAAGCGTGTGCCTTATGTGCAATTGTGTCCTCAAATGAGACAAGTCTCTATATGTGAGAACTCCCACTACTTGTCACTAGTTTCAAACTTTTGACACAATTTGGATATCTGTGGTGTCTTTATTGCTTCATTTACCCAAAACATGAAGAATCGTGGATTGGTTTCGTGTGGTACTAAGATTATCTCATCTTCCTCAGTTAAAGTACTAGATTTCACATCCATATGTATCCAAATCCATCCTTGCTGGGAAGAAAGTGTCGCGCCCCAGTTTTTCTGCACACAATAATAGTGAAAAAATGTACGGTACATTTTCGTTATAACTCATTCTTCTAGAAGAATAAGTACGACTAAATTTGAAATAGAAATTGATTTGAACAAGGGTTTTTAAAAAAAATTTAGAGTCGTCACTTAACTTTGTAAGGTGAGTTAGGTCACCTAAAACTAAATGCAATACGAAAATTAAACTTAGAGTTTTTTAAAAAATGTTTTGAAAATTTTCTCAAGAGAGGATTTTTTGAAGAAAATAGGTTGTTTGCAACCTTTGAAAAGATTTAAGCCATTTTTAAAAATGATTTCGCTTTTTGGTCTCTCGAAAACAGTGATTTATGGTCTGGGAGTTTGTTACGTATAGGGAAGATGTGCTAAGCTATCACTCTATCCCACTCTTGCGATATCTACATATTTTTCTATCCTAGATTCACTCATTTAGAATCTTCAATTAACAAATGTCCAATACTATCTACTTTGAAAAGAATTTTGGAAACGGTTTGATTTTATTTTGAAACACTTGATTTGAAAAGATTAAAAAAGATTTGACTTGATTTGAAAATATTTGGTTTGAAATGATTTGAAAAGTTAGAATTTGAAAAACTTTGAATTAGGAAGGTACCATATTGGGAAAGTTTTATTTTTGAAAATTTTCCATTTTAGGAAAGAATTGATTTTAGAAAGATTCGATTTAGAAAGATTTCAAATTTGGAAATAAAATCTAAAAGTTTGAAATTAAGAAAGTTGAAATTTGGATTTTTAAGTTTGAAAAGGTTTGACCCAAGTTTGAGGTAACTAAGTATCTAAGTAATTCTAGAACTTAGAGTTTATGCAATGTACTTGAATTCGAAAAGATTGAATTTCAATTAAAAAAGAAAAGTTTTGTTTTTGAAAAGTTTTGCATAAGGAAGTTTTTGGAATCTAGAAATATTAAAATTAGGAAAGATTTTATTTCTATTTTCCAAAGTAAAAAATTAGATTTTATTTCAAAAAATAGATGATTTGATTTAATTTCTAAAATTAGAAGATTTGATTTGGTTTCCTATTTGGACCAAGATTTTATTTGATTCGAAATTAGAAGGTTTTAGTTTTGAAAATCTTGAATTTGAAAATCTATGATTTTGCATACAAAAAGAGTTTTGAAAATTTATGATTTGACGCAAATAGAAAGCCATAATTTTATGTGAGAAAAACTATGGTTTCTTAAACATGGACTCTAGCTAGGGTTTTGACTTGAATCCCAATACAATGAATTTTTGAAAAGGATTTTTAGACAGTGAATCTAAAAAAAAAACTATCTTAAAAAAAGATTTGAATATAGACTTTTGTAAGTCTCTTGAATATCTCACTTTCCTAAAACGATTTTAACCATGAAAAGATTAGAACTATTTTAGGATTGTGATTTTCAAAGCAACTAGGTTTTGAAACCCTCATGTGGATTTTAATAGTTTCTTTAAATGTCACACTTTCTTAAGATAATCCTAACCATGAAATGGCTAGAATCATTTTAAAGTTGTGATTTCTTAAAAAATAATTTAAGACTTGAACTCAAATTTTGGACTTTGATAGTCATTTTAAATATAACACTTTTCTAAACTAAACCTAATCATGGAACGGTTAGAATCATCTTAGGGTTGTGGTATTGAAAATAAGTTTGAAAGAATGAGATTTTGAATGCAAGTTTTAAAGGAGAACTTTGATGCAAGTTTGAAAACTACTTTGAATGTAATGCATGAACATGACAACCACAATGCAATAGAGTCGTGAACATACAAGATTAAGATTCATCACATAATTAAGGGGACCAAACCTACACCATCTTAGGTTGAACTTGAAGAAAACCCCCGACACGATGACTTTTAACAAGTTTTCTTAGGTATGAACCGAAAGTCCCTTGTTTTAAGTATGCAAGAAAGGAGATAAAAGATGGGGATTAAAATAGAAGAAAAACCAAGTGGGTTAAGAGATAGAAAAGAGAGAGGAGGATTGCATAAACTAAATCGAAAACTTATATTGTCTTCTCTTTACTTTAATTACTTTGTTTACTTCTCTTTAAGAGCTTTGAATACGCATCACTTGGTCTTCAATAGATGCTTGGAGGCTTGCATTTGAGTGTATATAGTGTATAGAAGCTAGGATTTGTGTGTATAGAGTGTAGGGAGGCTAGGGTTTGAAGGAGACTTGAAAGAACTAGGGTTTTGAAGCTAGTTTTCAGTGATGCAGTATTTCTGGACTGAGTTTTTAGATCCAAAATACGCAGGGGGTGCCCTGTATTTATAAGCAGAGAAAGTTGACTCTGGCGTATGTTGTAGTGACACTAGGCCAAATTTTGGCTTAGCGCTACTAAGGGTGGCGCTAGGCCAACCTTTTGGCTTGGCGCCACTCCACCTTTTAGAAATTTTTTTTAAGTCGATAAGAAACAGATCTTTGACTCTTAGAACGTAAGATAGAAGATTTGGGCACATGTTCTTGTGACTACTATGCAATTTTTGACATGACTTCACTAAAAATGACTCCGAAAAGTTCAAGAATGATCCAGAAGGTTCCGAGTAGCGAGACTCAGTTGGGAATGGATGGGAACCCCTAAAGGAGTGTCTCGGAGGTAATCGGCTTGATAACTAAGGCCGGAGTAGTTGAAAAAGGTGACCGACCTACCTAGAACAAAATGGTCATTTCATACCAGGTTTGTCGGAATATACTTGGAAAGGTCTAGAAATGTATTGAAAGATTGAAAATACTGTTAGAATCATCCCTGGAAGGTAATCGGTTTGATACCTAGAGCGATGTGGTTCCCAGAGGCAATTGGATGCCTAGGGGTGAAATAGTCATTTGGCTTCAAGTGGGCCCGAGGCCAGGAAGCGACCGGTGGATTGGATTAGAGTTTGGAGGGTGGGTATGAGTCTGAATACGCATGTAATGTTTGAAAGTGAGCCCGGTTAGACTGAAAATCGTCGAACGAGCAAATATGAGGTGCTGGCAGGAAGTAGGAAAAAAAACAGAGGAAGTTAATTTGTAAACTATCATCTAATTAAGCTATACCAGAATGCAGATTCACTGACCATGGGCCTATGCTGGGTCCAAGATGGACCCTTGTTGAATGGGATTCTAGTGAAACCAATGCCTGATTAAAATCTATGAAGTAAAGGGACGAATAGGACTTTAAGCTTGTAATTCTTCGCTCTTGTAAAGGGAACATGCAGATGTGTCTTCAAAGACAACTATGTTTTTAACCTCACCAAGTTGGATTGAATTTTGATTTTTACTTTTTGAATGTTTGTGTTGACCTTTAAATCTCCAAGCTTCATGAAGATCATAGGTTCATTTCCGTAAGTAATTTTGGAAAGCTGATATCATATTCCTTGTGAACACAATCCACTTCTATAGTTAGGCTAAATTTATATGCCAGTTTAGTACATTTGAAGTATTTGTGGGGTTATGATCTTAATGCATCCTTTCGCATATATTCTGCAGGTACCTCAAAAAATGCCCCACCAAGGGACTATTCTCTAGAAACTTCAGAGTCATCAAGGGTTTTCAGTGCCTTCACTTCCATCTCCATAATAGCTGCTATTTTTGGGAATGGGATACTACCTGAAATACAGGTAATATGATTTCCTTTACTCAATGTTTTATGCTTACTTTGGAGACTAACAATCGTTAGATTATAAATTTTCTTTTCTTCTCTCTGCTAGTGAGATAATTGTACTTTGGATGATCACAGACTTCTTATTACAAACTGAGACTTCTAATTTTCATTGTGCACATTTCATTATTTGAAATCCTGGCATGTCAACAATACAGGCAACTCTGGCTCCACCAGCCACTGGGAAGATGCTGAAAGGCCTTTTGATGTGTTACTCTGTAATTTTGATTACTTTCTACTCCTCTGCAGTGTCCGGATACTGGGTGTTTGGGAACAAATCTAACTCGAATATTCTCAAGAGCTTAATGCCCGATGTTGGACCTTCTTTGGCTCCAACATGGGTTCTAGGCCTTGGAGTTATATTTGTTCTCCTCCAACTCTTTGCCATCGGCCTGGTAAGCTCCTACATTTGCCCACCACAGACAAAAAGATGTTAATATCAAAAAGAAGTTTCTTAATATATATGATTTATACTTACTTCAAAGAGACCTTTTACAGTTTATGTTGTGGTAATCTTTTGGAACTATAACACAGGTTTATTCTCAAGTAGCTTTTGAGATCATGGAAAAGAAATCAGCTGATGTGAAGCAAGGGTTGTTCTCCAAAAGAAACTTAATCCCAAGACTAATTCTTCGGACACTGTACATGATATTCTGCGGATTTTTTGCAGCAATGCTCCCATTCTTTGGGGACATTAATGGCGTAGTAGGAGCTGTTGGCTTCATCCCCCTAGATTTCATCCTCCCTATGCTTCTCTACAACATGACCTATAAGCCCCCGCGATCGTCCCTCACCTACTGGATCAACGCCTCTATAATTATCGTCTTCACCGGTGCGGGAATCATGGGGTCATTCTCTTCTATCAGGAAGTTAGTTCTTGATGCCAACAAGTTCAAGCTCTTCAGCAGTGATGTGGTTGATTGACTTCATACATCAGTAAAATGTTGATCATCTCATACTCAAATGTGCATGAAGCACACCCTATAGACACTGAGAAACCACGCCATTCTAGAGCGAGTGTGTACGGGGAGAATACATGAACGGGCAAATTCGCAACTGCTGCATATATGTTGTTGTTTCAGTGAAGAGAAATGATAGTGAAAACTCTTTTTGAACATTATGACACGCAAAGCAAAGTTCTATTTCTTCATACTTTCTTTTTCCATTCAGCAATTCAGCTCAATCTAGTATGGAATTGAATTCAGTAAAGAGATTAAACTAAACGGTTTTTTTTGTTAGAAAGCTTGAAATATGTGACAAAATATACAGGGAGGAAGAGTAATGTTCACTTCTTGTAATTGACTCCAGTCTCCATTGAAAACATGAAGCACCCTTGATTAATTACCTGTTCAGAGAGTATGGAGTAGTTAAAATCCCTTGAAATAAGAAGGCTTGTCCTTTCCATAAGGAATATGTTATGACAGAGACCTTGTTAAACAACCTTCGGCCAGCTCCCAAGTCCCAACATTGTTTTCATACCCGGCCATGTCCTCTGTCTGTATATAAAAAAAACGACACAGTTTGCTTCGCTAAGGGCCGAGGTGTACTTGAATATTGCCTAGAATTTGCACTCTTGGCTGCCACTAGCATCGATTCTTCTCATACAGCTTTTTAACTAAGTTTTTTTTTAACCATAATTTAATATAACATTATTAAATTTTGGTTAAAGTTAAGAAAATTAGCTTTGAAGCTGTTGGATTTTATGGTCAAAATAGCGTAGTAGTTCCAGTGCTAGCAAAGCATGTATGCATTTAGCTTCCCCAAATTTTGCGGCCTTTGTAGTGAGTTTAGTAACAAAATTCCAGTTTATGCTTGCAACGTGCATCTGCATATCTGGATTGTGTTGATTTGATTATCAATTATGAAGTTGTGTTAGGATCCCTTTCACAAACAAATCTATACTAAATTAATGTAACTTGGCCCCCTTAACAAGATTGTTTAATGCAAAAACATTAATGATTGAGTCATCGTTCATTTTATTCTAATGGATATCTAGATTTATTCTTCCATATCTCCATTATTTGCTAACGTGACAGCTTTGTAATTATTATTAAATAACTAATGCTGGTTTGATAGTCTTCTTTCTTTTTTTTTTTTTTTTTACCTAGAACACTAGCCCGACCTGCACTCAAGAATTCGGAGATAACTGGTCAAAATAGAGAGGATGGCCCCCTCAGCTACCATACCTCAGGTAAATAGCAGGCCTTTCAAATGTGACTAGCAAAGTTCGAACTCAGAACCTTATGATCAAAGCCGCCTACCTCCTCCGTCCTTACCAATCACGTTGTGCCCTTGGGGGTTGGTTTGATAGCCTTCTTAATCCTATTGGAACTTGAGGACAGGTTATCTAAAGAAATTTTACCCAATGGAATTCTAAGGCCAAATTTGTCTAAATTAACACTTAGTTTTAATTTCAAACATATATATCTTTGATATCAAGAAGAGTACTGACAGCAGAATAGAAAACAAATGGGATAATTACACTATATTTACTCTATTGTGGTTTGAACGAAAATTAGGTGACTCCCTTATGGTTTAAAAGTGAACTCATCATCACCTTATGATTTAGACTTATCTGTAAAGTGAATAGAATCACAACAAATTTAGTGAAATGAAAAAAATGTCCATGCGAATGACAACTCTTTATTTTTATTTTGACATAAAAAGACAAAGTCGTTTTTTTAATATTTATTTTTTAGAAATGAGATGAGAAAAATACTCCTATGACAAAATAACCATTAACTCTAACAGTTTTCATTAATTTTACAATTAAGTCTAAACCACATGAAGGTTATGTGTTTACTTTTTATAAATTTCAGGGTTCATTTAATTTTCGCTCAAATCGCAATGGCCTAAAGTATAATTATCCAAAAACAAATATATATAGAGTTGAGACGGACCAAAACTATGATAACCCTAGCATCAATGTCCATTTAATAGTTGGTTCTCTGGATATTTGGTAATGTGAACCCCTCAAACTGCCTTTGTTAATAAGCACTTCTACCCTACGTAACCAACACCATCAATCATATATGTATTAGATGATTACTCTATACCTATAATTTTTAATATAATAATGTCACAATTTCATCCTTGATCTGGTGTGTAAGCCCATCTTACCGACGACATTGGTTCTAGAGAGTTTTAATTATGTTTCTTGATTTTGTGCCTCAGCAAAAATGTTGAGTTATTAATTCGCGTGCGTTGAATAAAAGAAAATTATTATACAAACTCAATTTTTATACAAAATTTTACTATAGAATGATGTGTCATTTTATGATTCTTTCATTTAAAAATCAAAACATTATTTTGGTTCATAATCTTGAAAAATCACTGTCAAATTTTTACAGATATAGTTTCTTTGTATAAAAACTTTGCCCAAATAGTTGCAATTTTGATGCAAATTTGTATGCATAAAGTGGTGTTGAAAGAATCAAAACTTGGAAAATGGTGTTCCTATGTGAACTAAACTATAAACGTAAGTAGTCTTATGGCCGACCATTTCTCATTAAATGTGGTGTTTACACAAATGAAATCGCGTGAATTTCATGGTCCATAAAAAGGGGACGTGAAGGTCTCCTGTTTTGGTCATAACAATCGCATTTGAAGCTCACACACCATTGGATAAAGCAAAAGGAAACCTACCCCTCTTCTTTCTCTCTCTCTCTCTCTCTCTCTCTACATAGATAACCATGTCGGTATCTCCATCTCCCAAGGAACAAACAATGGAGAAAGTTCAAGAAGACAAAGAAAACCAAACTGATGAGAAAGCCAAGTCTCTTGTATGGGATTGTGGTAGTTCACTCTATGACTCTTTCGAGCTCAAATCATTCGAACGCCAACTTGATTCCGCCATATCGTCAAGAACCCTATCGATGCCTCATTTAGCCGATCGTCGAGCCCATCTACCACCGCCGCCACCGACCCAACCCGTGTCCAAGAAGTCCTCAAAATTTTCTCGTTCATTTCAGAAACTTCTTCGATCCATTTTTGGGCCAAAACAAACCAGCAGCTCACTGTTTAAGATGCTAGAAGGAAGACGAGCAGGATTTTACGTTCTTCACGAAAGGTCCGGTGGGCTTTCTACGATTCCGGAGGTTCCAGAGGCCGGTGCAGACTACGGCGGCCTTTCGCCGGATTTTAAGTCACTAGGGAAGAGGTCAGCCTCAGACCGGTTTAAGCCCGCTTCTATCGGTATTTCATGTGCTTGATAGACCTAAAACTTTGACCGTGTGATTGTATATTCTGTCCGTAGTGTGCCAAGTTCTGTTTCCATACTGTTTTAGATTGTTTTAGAATGTTGTTATATTATATGTAATGACTTTAGTCGCTCATAAAGGTATTGAACCTTGGCATATTGATGATCCAAATAATATAAGCTGATCAGGTCAAATTTTGGTTAAAGTGGATAATAAAAGAGGAATTCAGAAGAAGGCTCTTTGGTACATCCGAGTGGTGAAGAAAAAC
This sequence comes from Euryodendron excelsum, assembly GCA_033060915.1. Taxonomy (NCBI): domain Eukaryota; kingdom Viridiplantae; phylum Streptophyta; class Magnoliopsida; order Ericales; family Pentaphylacaceae; genus Euryodendron; species Euryodendron excelsum. The sequence goes on along the minus strand of CM065378.1, from coordinate 18,250,275 downwards.
AAAAACAAAGACGGGGCTAACCCTTTCAGAAGAAGTTATAACCATACATGCAATGATCTCTAACTTGAGCTGGGCTCTTCCAAAATCACTAGCAGTTCCTATTCGTGTAGACCTATGTTTGTCAACAAATTAATCCGCACAAGTTCTCCTCTCTCACGATATGCTTAACGGTGCAGTGCACTGACATCGATAGACGAGGAATCGTGAGTCATGAGTCATAACTTATTTTTAATAAGTTACTTTTAAAAATAATTTTTTTTAAAAACATGATTAGACATAATTTATTTTTTTAAGGTACTCACCCAAACACATTTTAAAAAAATTATAAACATAAGTTTTAAACTATTAAATAAATTACATTGAAGGAGTTGGTTGGGTGATCAAGCTTGGACGGATTTGTTATTTCTAAAGTCTCATGTTCAAAAGCTTGTAATTGCTATTAATTTTTTGGAGTTAATTTAAGGTATTTGATTTGATAATTATTCAATTTGTATGAGATGAAATAATTGCACAGATTCTTAAATTAATCGAGATGTGAGCAAGTTGGCTTAAAAAATCGATGAGAAAAAAAAATGAACAAGTGTATGACTATTGTTTTTGGCCTTAATTTCATAAAGGTCATTGTGGCGTAATTTGACCATTTTTGGTTAAGATGAGCCGCTGACTCAATTTATGGAAAATGGCACATCCATACAGTGACTTGTATGTGACATTCCAACTGATCAAATATTGGTAGCTTTTTTTCTTTGTTTTTTGGTTTTGTATTTTTATGATAGGGTGTCCGGAATAATTTTTGAACATCACAACTAATTTTAAAGTCTATGTAATTTTTTTATTTCACAAATAGAATAATTATTTAATCAAAGATCTTAGAGTGGTCTCAAATAATTGATAGGACTGCGTAGGATTCAACAAATGGCTTTAGTTTCATTTTCAACTAATGGGTGTGCACATCCAATCATTCTACATTCTCTGCGGATATAAAATTTGAGTGATGCCTTAGAATCTGAATTTTGAAAATTTCTACCAATCGTATTTTCATACTGCTTGACCACGGTTTGGACTTTGGAGCCCTTTTGAATTCCCTGAACTGAAGGGAATTGCAAGTTGCAAAACACGGCTATGCCGCTATGAGTGGCCTGAGAGAATCTGGTTTTGAAGCTGTACTGATCGATCATCAATGTTTCCCGGGGCATCGGCGGTGCAATGGCAGGTGACGACGACGCAGCAAGTCCGAATAGTTAAGAGCCATGGGATCTAAAAATTACGTATTTGAAATTAATGCTAGGGAATGACGAAAATCGAAATAAACTTGGTTTGAGATATATAAAAAAAAATAAAAAACAATGTATATTGAGATTATAATAACTATTGATGTAGCAAAATGACGAAACCATATTCATGTAGCGTCCCCAAGTGTTGGAAAAAAGAATTAGTTAAATCGAGTTATCTTGTGTTTTTGTAATTTAATTTTTACGCTGTGTTTGAATTAAAGATTTGGTGATGAAAAATATAAAAAAATGTGAAAAAAAAAACAAAAATTCTCTTTTATTTTATTCTCTTTCCGCGCAATTTTTTTTTTTCTTTTGATAAATTCAGATTCCAAGCACAACATTAATGTAAATTTTTTTGTTTTAATTATAAATTTGATAGGAGTTGTAAAAGGAATTTCAAATGCATTCATCTTGGGATCACCCATCTACATCAAACCATAGCCCATCATCGGGGCCTATGGTTTAAATGCTTTCATCAAATAGAGGGTTTTAAAAAGCAAGGAGCTATTGTTTAAATGCCACTACTATTGAATAGGCCCTTGAATCATGTCCCTTAAGATGACGGACCCTGGAGTGAAGGCCGTATTAGAGCCACTTCAAGGTAGGTAGTCTAATTTACAAGAGGGAAGCATTCTAAGTCCTATCAACTGAACAGTTCATGGTCATTTGAAATCTCAAATCAGCTTAATTGAGAAATTATTCAATACTATTAAAGTATGTCGTGCCCTTACTCCTTTACAAACATGAGGTGTAATTTTTGCAGATGAACGGATATGGACAAACCTTATGAGTTCAAAATAAGGTCCATGAGATTTCAGATTAGGGCCGTCCATAACCTGTTCATAGGGTCCATGAGACCCCAGTTTGCTCGTTGGCTTGCAAATACTCGCGTCACAAAGCTCTGCCAAACGCCTTCCAAGACAAAATTAGATAGCATACAAAACATATATGCGCATATGATGCGTGTATGAATAGAATTTGCCAGTCATAAAACACCCTTTCCAAGACCAGCCTGTAAATATGACGGCCCTAAAAATTATTTTCAAAGCCCGGCCCGTCTGTCGGGTGAAATTTGCCCAAACCTGAAATTACGGTAAAATGATTTCAAATTTAGTTGCAAAAAAAAAAAAAAAAAAGGTTTTGTTTTTACCATAAAGTTTAGTCATCTCTCTTTACTTTAGGGTGGTGCACAATGGTGGAGCCATGGTTGGGCAAGTCCTTTGCCTTCGACACAAAACTTGGTTGCCCACTTGAACCAAAACCCAAGTCCAAGGTAGGAGTTATAAACCTTTGAAAAGTTTCATAAAAAATTCAATGTAAGACAAGACATTTTATCCGACTATTAACATGGTTATGATGGACACTTTGAAGCTAATTTTTTCATTTACTCTTTCATGAATTTGAGCAAATGATAACATGAACTTAATTTCCTCAGGGAAGTTAATTTGTAAAACCATGGACCTACTTAAAAAGATGTGTAGGTCTCACCTTTTTCATGGCTTAAAGTTAAAAAAAATATACAAATTTTCCAACAAAATTATCTTTGTATTTTATTATTCTATAACTGTACATCAATAAGGATAAAAAAAAAATTACTGAATAAATTACTGGCTTCGTAGTTTACGTTGGCCGTACCTACAAAAACTCTCTCACAATGTACTAAAGAAAATATTATGGATGTGTCATAAAGGTTGAATGTAACTCTCAAAGTTGGCAACTTGTTTAAATTTAAAAGATCATTCCAATAAGAAGTGTGGACTTCTACTAATTTCTTGTGAAATAGATATTTAGCAATAAATGAAACAAAACACAATAATTTCAATGGAAACAAGAGTGTTTCTAATTTTTTTTTTTGGTTCAGCAGCAGAGTATGTCTGGACATCTTGTGTACACTTTGATTAATTAATTATATTCCCTGTTCAATCAAAAGTAGGCCAAGTATAAGAGTTGAACTCTTGATTTTTTAAAAGAAGACCAATAACTTGACCAATTGAACGAACCCGATTTAGTTAAGAGTTTTTCTATTTAAAATTTGAAACAAATAACAAAATTCCAACATTTACTTATGACTGCATGGAAGACAAACATCAGTGGCATAACACACACGGCAGGGTTAGACATGTCTCTCCAAGTCATCAATCAATCCTGTTAAATGGCACGTGTTTTTACACTTCATACTCATATAAAATTGACTATTTACCTGTTAGATAAAATATTTAATCTCATTTAATGAAGAGAGTCACCAATATATAAGTGATGGAGTAAAATTAGTCTGGTGCTGCAAAACCACTAAATAATTTTTCTGATTGTACAGATCCTATGATGCATTGACTGATGTCACCAACCCCACGCACAACCTCACTAACTTGTCAAAGTTTATATGTGGTTCAGAATTCACGTAGTTTAGACATAAAAAGTTACGTACATCTACTTTTGGTTTTCTCTCTCATAAAGTAAAGCATTTTATTGGAAATTCAATATCAACGATCAAAAAAAATTCTCTCTCCTATATATAGAGAGATAAATAACTATAATGTAAAGCCAATCTGGAAGCCACTCAACATTCAGAATCCAAGTCCAAAATGGAAGCCACTCAAGCTAAACAAACAGCCCACATAGCCATTGTGCCCACACCGGGCATGGGTCATCTCATCCCACTCACTGAGTTCGCCAAGAGAGTCGCCCTCCACCACAACTTCTCTGTCACCTTCATCATGCCAACCGATGGTTCACCCATGAAAGCCCAGAAATCTGTACTTGAAGCCCTACCCAAATGCATAAACTCCATCTTTCTTCCTCCGGTGAGCTTCAGTGACCTCCCCGACGATGTTTGGATCGAGACACGCATCTCTCTCAGTGTGACTCGGTCACTCCCTGCTCTGCGCGACTCGTTCAAGGCTTTAGCCGAGTCAACTCGTCTCTCAGCCTTGGTGGTCGATCTTTTTGGTACTGACACCTTTGATTTGGCCAAAGAATTCGGTGTGCTGCCGTACATTTTCTTCCCTACAACGGCGATGGTGTTGTCGTTGATCTTCTATTTGCCCAAGCTTGATGAAAGTTCTGATTGCGAGTATAGGGACTTGCCTGAACCGGTCCAATTACCCGGATGCGTACCGGTTCATGGGGGAGAGTTGATTGACCCGGTTCAGGATAGAAAGAACGAGGCCTACAAATGGACTCTTCACCATGCCAAACGGTACACAATGGCTCATGGGATCATGGTCAATAGCTTCATCGACTTGGAACCGGGTTCTTTCAAGGCTTTGAAGGAGGATTGGCCGGGTAAACCGCCGGTTTATCCTGTCGGACCTCTGATACAAAACGGTTCAACCAGCGCAGATGATGGCGGGTCGGTTTGTTTGAAATGGTTGGATGAGCAGCCACCCGACTCGGTCATATTTGTTTCATTTGGGAGCGGTGGAACTCTCTCTCTTGAGCAGTTCACTGAATTGGCCTTTGGACTCGAACTGAGTGAGCAAAGATTTCTTTGGGTCGTTAGAAGCCCACACGAGAAGGCTGCAAATGCTACTTACTTCAGTGGTCAAAGCATCAAAGACCCCTTCGATTTCCTGCCAAAGGGGTTCTTAGATAGGACCAAAGGGGTGGGACTAGTAGTTCCCTCATGGGCTCCTCAGATTCAAATCCTGAGCCATGTCTCCACCGGAGGGTTCCTCACCCACTGCGGGTGGAACTCAACCCTAGAGGGCATAGTTCATGGTGTGCCCTTAATTGCATGGCCACTCTATGCAGAGCAAAAGATGAATGCGGTTTTGCTCACTGATGATCTTAAGGTTGCGTGGAGGGTCAAAGTGAACGAAAACGGCCTAGTGGGACGAGAAGCGATTGCGAAATATGTGAAAGGCCTTGTTGAAGGAGATGAAGGAAAATTGCTGAGAAGTAGGATGAGAGATCTAAAGGATGCTGCTGCAAAGGTTTTGAGCCAAGATGGGTCGTCCACCAAGTCACTTTCGGAGGTGGCTGAGATATGGAGGAACCATAGAACTTAGAAGGACAGAAATGTAATTTTCTTATTGCTAATCTGTTACCTTTCTTCTTCTCATGAGACCCTATATAGGCTATATTATTTCTTTTGCTACTCAATTTACTCTAGTACTACTGTTTGGCATAAAAACTAACTTATTTGCCATCTTTAATGGAGGCATCACATTTATTAGGAGGTGTGAATGTGAGATCGCAAACCAGCCAGAATGGACTACTACACACACATTGACTGGCAATTAAGTGGGAAGTTCGTAGCTTTGTTTGGCAGAGTTTCTACGGAAAACAAAAAACAAAACTGAAAATTTGATTTGTTCGTTTCTTTCAGAAAATGTTCTTAGGAAACTAAGTTCAAAAAAATCAACTTCATAAAACACCAAAATATTATACAATGCATTTTTGTTAAGTTTCCTAAAATTTTCTGAAATGATTTCTTGATAACTACAAGAGTATATGTAAACGGATATATCCTTATATGTACATAAATACGGCCAATGTTTTAAAAACATGACCGGATCGGCTAGTTCAACTAGTTGAACCGTTGATCGGTTAAAAATGATCCGGTCAGTCTTTTAAATCTGTTTGGATCAAAACCTAATTAAATCAAATAAGAACTGTAGTTGAACCGTAACGCATTCAATTAAACCAATATTGGACAATCTTTTACGACAAAATTTTAGATTTTAATTTTAAAATTTTAGATTTTAAATATCAAAACTAATGTAGAAAAATAAGACACCTTTTATTACTATTAATAAATAAATTAATAACATAATTATGACATCACGAGCCAATAACAATTGATTTAACGATTAAACCAGTGACTTGTGATTCGATTTTTTTTTAGTTCTCTCAATAGTTCAATTTTCGAAACATTGAGGTGCAACAGTATCATACATATAGAGAACATGTAGGTCACGAAGATACCTCCAGAAAGCATCAATTCATCAGTGAAATGAACGTCGATATATGAGGGGCCCAAACTATCGTTTTTCCAAGTTGCATGTGCGTTGAACTGACAATTCCAGAACTTGGAGTAGTACTCCTATATCACATGGGCTAGATTAGTACACTATGAATATAAAAAAAATTTACTAAAATAATGTGGCAATATTATTTTTATAAATAAAAGTTATAATTATGAGTGTTTTTTTTTTAAATGAATGATTTTTATTTAATCACATTATTTTGGTAATAAATTTTATATAATTTTTTTATTTGTAGAGCATTATTCCTAAATCTAAGTGTGTTTGATGCTTGAGGAGATTTTAGAAAGAGAAAGGATTTTCTTTGTTTTATTTGTAGTGTAGAAAGTTAGTATATTTTCACTTTTTTCTTTATTTTTTTGAAAATCAAATAAAAAAATATCCATTTTTATTAACATTTTCTTTCCATGAGTGTCAAACACACCCTAAGTCCTAACTCTGACTTTCACATCTTTTTTTTTTTTTCGCTTAGTAAAAAGGTGAGGGACGATCAGCATAACAACTCTCTTTGAGAGTGACCATAAGAATTCTTACCCTTCGTGAAAAATTCAATTTGAGGTATAGTTACTGACTTAGAAAGGACAAGTCATAGTTACTGTGGAATGCGAAATGTTCTGATTCACACAACTATTATCGCAAACGAATTCAAACTCGTAATTATTCAGAGAGAAAATTTTAACTCAACAATTAAAGGCAACCCAAGTGGTACATCCAACCACATAATTTGGTTTTGAAGGTGACAATATGTGAAAGAAACTAGCACGTCTGTCTATAATCAGAAAAGTCGTAATAGAGAATGAGACTGCATGTGGACGTTCAGTTTCAGCCTTCAGGATTCGTAGACTACGTCCACCATTTGTCTGCTAGCTTTTTATTTCCAAAGTTGTAGAGACAGATAAAAAACAGTACTCCAAAACTATAAGTTGACGTTTCAACCACTCCATCTCCGTGGCTCTAATCCATTGACTCCGGCACGGCCACTCACCACCGAAAGAACACTGTAGCTCGAATCTGGGCGTTCCACTCGTGAGTCACATGCTGGTGGGTTATGCAGGTTTGGAGGTCGCTTTATGTCATGTAAAGAGTAAGATAAGACAAACAATAGTGGCGGAGGAAAGGCAACCCAACCACTCACGTAACGCACTCAATTTCACTGAAGACCTTCTTGGTCTTGTAAAAATTTACCTTTTGCTTTGTTCACGTTGTTATGATTGGAGGCCAGGCCAACAAAAGCTAGTGATCACACCAATTTCAAAAGGCACTCCAATGAGTAATGCTATGCTAATGATTGGAGGCCAATAGAAGTAAGTGATCACCTCAAATTCAAATGGCACTCGAATAATATCTGTGAGAGTTACCCATACAACCATAAAAATCATATGAAATTTTTGTACATGTTGAATGATGTGTTTAAATAATAGTTTTTTTATTTTAAAATAAAATAACTATCGTGATAGTTTTTAGTTTCAAAAAATATCATTGTGATATTATTATGATAAAATTTTTTTGTATCATACAAATTTTTTAGAAGAATGATATGTTCCTATATGTGAATAATTCTCCAATAGAAAAAAGTGATTTGATTGATTACATCTCATGCCATGGGCAGAGCATCGCTATCACTTGACTAAACTCATAACTAAGATATAAACTTTTTTTAGTTGTTGTACAGAATAGACACCACCACCCAAATTAAAGTGACTATTTCATTTTTTTTTTTTTTATCTTTTTCTTGGTTAACCTGTGATAGAGCATTCTATTAAACCTTTTACAGTTCGTTTAAAACTCGAGTTTTTAGTAAAAAAAGTACAGAAAAAAATATAAAAGAAAAATGAACAAAAACAAAGCTTAATAGTATATTTTTATTCACTTTTCTTTCATATTTTTCTTTTTCCAAAATTGCAAAATTTATTCATAGCTCTAAGCTCAATGGTAGTTTGCATGACATATTCAACACTTCCAACTCATGAAGGGCATAACTTAACTACAGTGTGTGCACGTTCGACAGCTATAACAGGACTTGTGCATAAAAACAAGAAAAAAGCTAATTGCAGTGGTGGTGGCTCAACCGTCGGCTGATGTGAGCCACCACTGCAATTGCAATGAGCACACCAGTCGGCGGTTGAGCCACCATCGCAACTGCAATTAGCAAAGCCCTAAAAACAAAGCAACTGGGAAAACTTAGGTCGAGGGTGGTTACAAGCCTAAAATTACAATTTGTGAAACCTATGAGAAGATTTCATTATTGGATCAAATCTCCACCATAACTCCTTTAGCAATTCCGTTTCTCAAATTGTTTTGAGAAACTCGGGCAATTCAATTTGTCACATGGAATGCTCAAAGTTTGATTGCTATAGTCAGCCGCTACTTGTAGCTTATTTAGATCCATATTAATGAAATGAAAAATTTTATTCTTATCACAATATATAATGTGACAGTGGTATTTTTAAAATTATAAATCAAAATGGTAGATGATTTAACTTGAACTAAACCAATTCGATTTTTATGGGTTAGCTTAGCTTGGTTGTAGAAGATCAATTATGTTTTGGTTCAAAAATTACAGAATCAACCAATCCGGTTTATTTTCTTAATTAGTGACTAAAGATGTTATATCAGTACAATATAATTGGACACGTCTAAAGATTATTTGCTATGACTATATCTTTGTGAATACTATTACAGATAATAATTAATACCCCTTAGAATTTTACACTATAAATTTTTTGTTGAATATTTAAGACTTGTGCAATACAATTAGACTCGTGAGGCCACAAAGTCAAAATTTATCCGGTTAACTGGATTGCAAATGTAACAACTTGTTTGGAACTTGGGTAGAGTGGGGGAGGAAATGGAAAAGAAAGAAAAAATAAAATAAAAGAAAAATATTTTTTTTAAATTAATTTTATAAAAAAAAAAATAAAAAAAAAGTAAAAGAGAAAAAAAAAAGAAAAAGAGAAGAATTAAAATTTTTTTCTCTTTCTTCTTTCTCTTTCACGTAGGTAAAGTGAAACAAGAAAGAAAAAAAAAACTTCCCCTCGTCTCTCCTCCCCCAAGCTCCAAACAGGCTCTAAAATCGAACTACTGATACGCCCAGAGAAAGTTGAGCAGCTTGAGCTCGTCTCGGCTGAGAAGTTAGCACCTGCACCGCTGCACGTACAGAATTAGGGGTATTTACGTAATCTTACATTGCAGCGAAGATGAAAACCCTAGAGAAAGGGTTTTGGGATTCCCTCCGCGAGGAAACAGCTAAATAGTTTGGTTCCCCGATCACTGAGGAGAGCTAAAATTGGAGCTTCGGACTTGTATATATATATCGAGAGAGAGAGATGGAAAAGTCAGTGGTGACACTTGACAAAGGCACAACTTGCTCGTCGTGGAACTACTGCGGCCAAAGATTGGCTACTGGTTCAGTAAATGGAACGTTGGCCATTTTCGACCCAGTCGACCCAGCTTCTTCGTCATTCACTTGTACCTCTAGATCCAGGGTTCGTAATTGGTTCATCTCTTCTATTTCTAAGATTCAGCATTTGTTGAATTTTTTGTTTTTGTTTTTGTTTATATGTATTATACAAATATCTCTCGAGTGGATAATATCTGTAACCTTGGACTTTGAATTCAAAGGAAGTTTGATTTCATCTGGCTATGTCTGGTGGTTCAGTCATTGACTCATTACAGTTTCTACAAATAATTTAAATTGGGGCTCTAAATGGTGTATTGTAATTGGCTATTTGTTAATTATGGCAAGATCATTGGGGATAATTTGTAAAATGATTGATTCAGTGAAAGTAATTAAGGGTTAGACAGGGAAGAACATGCTATTATTTTGGACTTCGGTGAGGGCTAGAGCTACTGAATTATACACAACTAAATCAGTTTGCATAAGCTGTATGTAAAGTTCAATCAACATCTAAGATCATCGTTCTTTCTTTTTTTTTTAGTTTTTTTGGAAAAAGCAATCCACAACTTTTTGCAGGGTACCGTTTTTAGCTAAATAGTGGATTTTTTTTTTTATTGGTTTTGATTAGTCTAAGTTTCACATAGGCAAGTTTGCAAAATGGCAATTGTCAATTGTGAGAAGTGGGCTACATGAGATGGCACAGTCCAATCTGTATATGAAAGGCTACCAAAAATTACTGCTAAATTATGAGTATGTAACAAGGAAACTGATTAAGGAAAGACAAGTCTAGTCAGTGTAGTCATTTGGGCAAAAAGTTTTTTTTCAAGTGGTCATTTTCCTCACCCTTTTGTTCTGTTACTGTATCAAGGCTGCAAGATGAAACTTGTGAAATTGCTAAGCACAACGGTTGTTGAGCAATGTTAACGCTAGGATAGTGATGTGTGACCATGGCTGTGATGGAATGGTTATGGGAAAACCACAGATTGTGAGTGGGCTTTGCTGCATTTCGTTAGACTGTGGAAAGACATTTTTGCAAATGTATTATTTGATTCTCATAACAGTGGATTTATCTCGTCCTCATTGCTTGAGGTTGTAGCCTCATTGTTCCTTGAGAATGAAGATTTCTTGAATTATGCATTTTAATTTTCCATGGATTTTTTACTTTGATCTCCTAGGTTCATGAAGTGAGCATTGTGAAAGTTGTTTGGGTTCCTCCAGAATATGGTGATGGAGTTGCATGCATTTGTGCAGATGGAACTTTGTCATTGTGGGAGGAGGTTGTTGAAGGTATCCAAAGCATTTGCCATGTTATTTACTACAAGTACTTAGTCTATATTAGGAAGCCATAGATCATTCAATTCTTTTTGATGCATGCTGAATATATTCTTGTTAGGAACAGTTTTGTAGGCTAGCTAATGTAAATGTTAAACCGTAAAATGTTTGTCCATTGTCTTCCCTGTTTACTGTTTTTTCTTTATATGAGAAAAATAATATTCAAACAGTGTGCTGCGGAGCCTTCCATTTATGACCTGTGAAAAGAACCTCATTGTGTTCCTGTGTATTTTTTGTCATTCTCTAGATACAAAGCCTCTTCAATGGAAGCTTTGCAAAGACTTTGAGAAAAGTTCGAATCAGGTGCTAGATATCCAATTTGGAGTCTCTTTCACAAGTTTGAAGTTGGTAGGTTTTGGAAATTCTTATCATTGTTTTTCTATAATTTAATTGCTTGAAGTTTTAAGGTCAATATGTAAATTGATGATTATTTTTGCTTTACAATGCCATATTTTACATCACATCTTTTAGGTGTAATTTAGTCTGCTAAGGTGTTCTGTCCTGGATAAGTGAAAGCCTATGCCCAACTGCTCCATGACTCGTCTTCTACAATGCAAAGATCAGACCCACAGGACTTTCTCTGTCAATATTAATGCCATTGTTGAAACAGTAATGGCTGCTGATATTTTTCTATTATTGTGCTCACATGCTGCAACGTTGATAGTGTGGACGTTGAGTAAGACATTTATGTGTAAGAAATCTGATGAAGAATACGTCTCTGCAATGGTATATACCCGGGGGATTTTTATGGAAATCTGCTGTTGAAGGATCTTTTTTTTTTTTTTTCCTTCACCCCTTTGGTTTTGCCAACAGCAATATTTCCAGAGTTTTTGAGTTAGCAAGGCTTCATGTAGGCTCACTTGAGTTCTATACGCTTCTTGGAGGCGAGAATTCCCAACTCTGGGCTTTTGAACCTGTTCGAGAAGCTTCTTTGCATCATTTGCTTCAGAGATACTGGAATGAACATTTAGAAACAGTATGACTAGTGTAATTTTAGTTCCCTTTCCGTTTCAAATGGGCACTAGCTGATTTAGCTGCATTTTTAACTAGACTTTGAGAGTAGACCACTAAGCTTAATGACTGTATATAGCATTGGCTTTACAAAGGTAACCAAAACCCTTTGTTTTTCTAGACTTCTTGGTGTTACTGGGATGTGAAGGAGTTTAACATATAAATTTGATTTTGCTAGCCTTGGTTTACATTGCCACCGCCCGGAAATGCATGTGGCTGACATAATACCGGCCACCAGGGAACAGTTCTGCATGGCATTTGCAATTGAAAAACCTCAATCGAGCCATCTGGATCCAAACCTTGTGCTTAACAACTAACTAAAGTTGATCAGTTTGCTTACTTTCTATTTTGAACGTTTTGGAATACTTCTAAAACTTCGTCCCCTCACAGCACAATGGTATCTATGCAACTATATCTACGCTTTAACGATCTATAGCTTAACGGCATGACATATATTGAAGGAATTACAATTATTTGTTGGTTCTGTATTCACAAATAAATGTTTTATTTCATGATTTATATGTATGCATTTTCACAGATTTGCTAGAAGGCATCTTAGCACTGGCTCTGAATTTTTGAATTTCTTATTTTATTATCCTGTTCAGATGTAGGGCTTTATGGCCACATTGTACAATAAGGAATTGGAAATCTTCGGCATACTTTGCTATGGTGTTTTCTTTGGCTTCCTTTACAGGTTGCTGCATATTCTGATGGCCACGTGAAAGTCTATGAGCTCCTAGATCCATTGGAACTGCAGAAATGGCAACTTCAGGTGATCTTTGTATTTCTTTACTGTCACGACTCAGCTTATATAACTGCTTGTAACCATTATTTTCCTGTAAGCTAGACAGCCAAAGGCTCTAAGTTTTCATTTTGTTCAGTCATTTTTTTCTTCTCTTTCATTATCTAAGGTTAACAGTTTTTTATTGAGTTTATTTTATCTATTCTTTGACTAAACTCTGTTCTTCCATTTCATCCCCCCGCCACCCATCACCCCAAAAAATAAAAAAATAAAAAGATTTTTGAATGCTCAGAAGTTGATTTGTGCCTCTATCTTCTGCTCATTTGCATTTTTAGACTTTTGGATACATTTCTGATATGCTTGAAAGCCTAAATACTTGTCAAAGCAATTCTTATTCTACGTGGTCAAATGTACCAAAAATGACAATGAAGATAACCTTCTCATCCTGGGGGTTTCTTAATTTTGCTTAACCATCTCAAGACGCTAAATTCAAGTACTAAATTGATGTGCAGTGTTTACCAGACATTAACACCAAGCTGCTATGTTCATGTTGCAATATATAGAGGGATAGGGACATATATAAAAATGTATTGTCCTTATTTGTTTTTGATAGGCATTTTGACTCCTTGTACATATTTTACCAACACTACAGACACTAATCTTGTTTAATTATTTTCTAGGCAGAGTTTCAGAACGTTATCGATTCAGTGTCAAAATTTGGGAAGGCTGAATGCTTGTCTGCATCTATCTCTTGGACTCCACAAAGAGGTGAAAGCCAGCAATTGGGCTTTGTTCTTGGTTTTAATTCGAATATAATGCAAGTCAACTCTGCCAAGGTATGTTAAATTCTGCTTGTCTTGCCTCTTTGATTCATGTTGAGTGAGAAGGAGAGGCAGAGGGAGAGAAAGAGGGACAACCCTTCCCAGGAGGGTACTGAGGAAGTTGTGTTTTTGTATTTGTGTGTGTGTGCTCGCACACACATGCAAAGAGAGAAAATAGATAAAGTGAAGTTCTCATAGTTACTTTCCTAACATTATGAGTCATTGTGCAACCCGCAGTAGAAGATAGGAATGAATGAGCTAGAGACGAAGAATAGATAAACTGTGAAGTTTTATAATTACTGCCCTTAACATTATGAGTCCACAGTACAAGATACAAAGCTCTTGGAAGGTATAAAGCCCTGTGCTGTTTTACACACATAGCTTGCCCTGTGCTGCTATTTGATACATTTAGCTTATGAGATGATCAGGAGTTTCCCTTGCTGGGTAATTATTTTTGAGTTAAGCTAATGGACATTATCCCATCATAAAGCTTCTCAAGTTCATAGCTTACATGCACTCAAGAATACATGTCTAATCATTTTTACCCTTTATGACCATGTTGATTTTACCCTTCATCCCTATGATAGCCGCAGACAGGCTACTTGGGCTTTGCTTTTGGGATATTTAGCGTATTCTGGTGCTTGAAGTTCTTCCTTAGTGCAGAATCATCCCAGAAATGGTATAGAAATAAGTGGATGTCTGCTAGAACGACATGTTTGATTAATGGGATGATAGGTCTCTGCAGGTTTGGGAATTTGATCAAGATCATCAAAGATGGCTTCCAGTTGCTGAGTTAGCTTTAGCTGGGGACAAAGGCGATCAGGTTTATGCAGTTGCATGGGCACCAAATATTGGCAGGTAACAGTTTACCTATTTATGTTGTAAATGCATTTTCTATTTTTACTTGTAAAAACCTGAGCCTTCCAGCGTCAAATATTGGCAGTCAACGGTTTACCCATTTTATGATATAAATGCGTTTTGTGTGTGATACTTGTAGAAGCCTGAAGCTTCCAACATCACACGCTTCATTAATGAATTCCTGGATATTTCTATCCTATGACTACTTCCTAGATAGCTGGCAAAGATTTTTTATGGCTACTGCCCTAATGACCTTACTTCTGGATTTTTTGCTTCGGAGTGGCATCACCCTAATTATGTTACATCGGTTTTCTTGATAAAAGAAATAAGTATACTATAATTTCAAATATCAGTAAGCTTTGATAAATGTTTCTCCTTTAGGCTGTATGAGGTAATAGCTGTTGCAACTCAGAAGGGAATTGCAATATGGCATCTCGGGTTGAACCCTGATCTCGATGGAAGGCTCTCCATGGAGAAGGTTGCATTGCTATCTGGTCATGAAGGCGAGGTAGTAGTACCAACACTTATTTACTCTATTTAATTGCTTTCTTTTAGTAAAAATAGAGATGATGGTTAAAGGTGTGCCATGGAAATTTAATTCTCAAATAATTTTGCTTTTCATATCATCAATGGGCATAATGTTGTAATTTGGATGGCATATTTGTGCAGAACATAATCATAATTGGTATGACTAAACCAAAACAAAAAAGATGGGCTATTGCCAAATGGTGATGACAATAGTAACTGATGTCAGTTGTGATCTTTGAAAGGTGTTTTATGTGCTCATAGATGATAGACACTTGTCCATGGCTCTATAGCCTCTACATATATTCTAATCATTCGTAGGCGTGGATGTTAATTTTTCAAATTCATTCATTGAAGGTGGGGGTATTTGAAAGGAGGGTGAGGGACTTACATCTCTTATTTGTGATTAGGTTTGGCAGATGGAGTGGGACATGAGTGGAATGACACTAGCAACTACCGGAAGTGATGGTGTGGTGAGGTTGTGGCAGTCTAACTTAAATGGTGTTTGGCACGAACAGGCAGCTTTTGAACCCGCCACCTAGCCCCCTTCTGTTCTTCTCCTGTATTTATTTTGCAGGACTAACACAGCTTAAAACTATTTTAAACTACTAGCTCTCAATGTATAAACTTGTGCTCTTTTAGTTTTTTCCAGTGCGTAGTCGCATAGGGTCCAATGTTCCATGACGTGCAATTGTATTAAATATGTATGTTTCCAGTGGCTGATGCCTTGCTACAATGCCAATGCCAATTGTTACCAACTGTGCAGGCTTTACTGTAATGTGAAAGAAGCTTGTGAATTATGCGCAACCATTTTTGTGGACAACCAATCTGGGTCTGTTCGTGGTCATAGTCCTATTAGCACCTTAAGTCCCCCTTAACAGACACTATATTTTTTTGTTCTTTTTCCCCGTCTCTTTTCATTTTTGTTTTCCCTCTTATCTATTTTTTTTTCCTCTTACCCAAACCCATATTCCTTCACCCCAGTTAACACAAATCTTCATATGTTTTTTCCACACTATTTTCTATCTCTGATCCGAACAAATCGTCCATTTGCTAATGTTTCTTAACCATGACAACCAATCTCTGCAAGATTTTTTTGTATTCATTTTGAAAATATGGGAATCGCAGTGGAATTCGCAAACACGCAGCTTGATATAACAGTATCTGTCATTAGCTAGATACGCCTACATTAAAAAATTCCACTGGAAACCACGAAGTAATAACTTTTTAATTCGATGATACATATAATATATATATACACAACCAATAGCACCCATTTATTTTAACTTCTTCTTCTCCTTCTTTTTTGCCAATAGCTTGTTAGTCCTCAGATTTACGAAACTCTGCAATTGGCCTTTTGGTCACCCACATGGGGTGGTTTGCTCTTCACCGTTTTGTGATCTCCCAATTGAATACATATACATACACATGTATATAAATTTTTGGCAGGAGTAGAGGTCCAGAGGATCTTTCCTAACTATCCTATATATCTGACTTGGATAAGGACCACTCACAGGATACGTATTAGGACAGGAGATCTAGAACCTATTAGTATTCGCTCGCATATATATGGAATTGCAGAGGATTTAGAAACCCACGAATCAATATTGGTTCGTTCTTCTCTGCTCTTTTCAAATCTATCGCAAACAACTTCCTATTCATGTACATATGAGAACCCTGCAGCAGAAAATCCAGAGAACACAGGTATTATACAGGTATAGAACCTCCGCCGTAGTCCTTCGCTTTCTGTTCTTCTCAACCCTGGCAAAGTTAGGACCTGGGCTTCATTGCCTTTTAGGGCTTGTATTTGCGCGGCCGTTACAGGCAATAATACGAAGCATGGGCCGTCGAAGGGTCCAAATCAAGAGAATAGAGGACAAGGCTAGACGACAGACGACTTTCACGAAGCGCCGTGATGGGCTGTTCAAGAAGACCGGAAAGATCTGCACCCTGACCGGTGGCGAGGCTGCAGTTATCACCTTCTCCGATGCTGGCAACGCTTTCACCTTCGGTTACCCGTCCGTCAACTCCGTCATCGACCGTTACCTAGCTAAAACCGCTGAGGCAGATGCGGACGTGGACGAGGATGAGAACCTGAATCTGAGTGAACGGGTGAGGGGCATTCAGGAAAAGAATGTGGAAGCTGAGAATAAGCTGGAGAAGGCATTGACGGCGATGGTTGGAGGGAATCCTGAGCCTATTGAAGCGTTTGGATTGGAACAGCTTGAACAACTTAAGGCTAAGGTGGAGACGATTATCCATAAAGCCACTGTCACCAATAATAATTCTACCATACCTCATGGTCTCGGGCTTCATTAACGTTTGATTTTCTAATTAAGGGGTGTTTGGATAAGGTTTTTTTAGCAGCTTATGAGTTTTTTAAGCTCACTCGCGACTTGAAAAGTCATAGAATTAACTTAAGTTAAAAACTTTTTAAAGCTAAGTTAAACTTTTAGCTTATTAACTTTTTTAAGTTACAATCCGAACACTCCGTGAGGGTTCGTTTTATTTATTTTCTCTCTTTAAGAGGTGATTTATGTTTTTTTTTTGTTGCTAATTAATGTTTATTATCTGAGGTGATAATAAAGTAAAGTAGTGCTCATTTTTTTTCTTTTTAAAAGTTCTATTCTTTTAAAAATTTTGTATAGGAAATTTTATTAGAACGATGTTTCAATGATTTTTTTTTAAAATTAAAAGTCGCCATTATAGTTGTGGATCATTATCCTATTCATATCATACGTTATTGTGCAATCTAGTTTGAAGAAGACTAATGACATAAGTGCAGAAAAAGTTTATAAAATAATGTGAAGAAGTTGTAGGCGTATTACTTCAAAACATAGGACTCACCAAGAAACATTTAATTACAAAACTACAACCACCATGTCATTGTGGCACAAGATTCTCCACAAAATTTTCTAGGCGATATTTTGAAGGCCTAATGAGTACGACCCAAATTGGTTTCCAAAGCATCAGTGCAGGGGCAACAAAATCCATTATTCTGATATTTGCTAGCCAGATGGAGTTCCTAAGTATATATCCTCAGGCTGATACATCTTATGCCTTCCTCTATCGACCTCAATTTGATTAAGCTATTTTATATCAGTTTTTATCACAAATTGATGATTGCTGCACCATTTGGTTGAAGAACTTGAAGTTACATATGGAGCAGCAGATTGTTCACTCACTATGCAGACATTTCAATTGTGCTATGTTTTAAATGGACAACCCTTCAAAGGCCAAAGATACAACAATCTGCAATCTAAGGAATGACTACAAAATTTCATTTGTAAATTGATCTTGAACTTAGAAACTCATTTACTAATTTGTACAAACATGGTTTTCTCTCACATTCTGTGGCAGCGAGGGTTATCAAGAGCAACCAGCTAATCTGGTATTGCAACCCAAGCCTTTGGTTTATTGCATTCTCTCGATGTTCTAGGTGGACTTAATTGAAAAATCCAGGGGTGTCAAAGGGGAAATTTGGATCCAGATGAACAGGGTCAATCGAGAAATCCAGGTCCACAATCGGAGAATTGGTAGCCGAAGTGTTGGCCGAGACAATTTCAGTGAGATCCGATTCCGAAGGTTGCAAATTGTGGACCACTCCAAATCTTTTCATCTCGCATGGAGGCACCAAGAAGTAATTCGTTTCAGAAGCGGCCGGAGACATAAACGATGGAGAATAACTCCCCAGGAAGCTGTCATTAACAAGCGTCGAAAGCGGGAAATTTTGGTTTTCGCCATTCGTCCATCCGAACGATGTTGAAGGAAAAGTGAAATGAGAAGCCATGCCTTTGTTGTCCATGTCCTCATGAGTGTCGACTGTTAAGCTTGTTCTGAAGTTCAAGAGCATGTTATTGGATGGCTGTTGCTGGTGGTTGTTTTGCTTCAATTCTTGTTTTTCTAGTGACGCCGGTGCCCGTGCCGGAGCTGGAGTTGTGGGCTGGTTGCAAGTGTGCTTCCCCCTGTAAATAATCTCAAATATGGTGGGGTCATCGTCGGATCTTTGCACTTGCTTTGTAGCCCAACAGTTTTGAGTGTTGCGATATGTGCATCTATAGTAGCTTCTGCAAACATAAACAGATTGCATTAGCTTTGCGTTGGTCATGGAATATAAATGCATATATATAAATATATAGATATATATATGTATATAAGTGACTGGACTTTTCACCTGGGATATTTAGCGCCCAGAATGTCTTTTTGCCCATATTTTCTCCAGCTATAGCCATCATCAATGGGCCCTTCAAGTCCATTCTCTGAGCAGACCCTCACTTGGTCCGTCCACGTGGGCAGTACCTTTCTGCAACACCAATTCAAGAAACAGGTTTTGCAGAAAGTATTAGCTATATAAAGACTTCGTAGCCGAATTCGCCACAAAACATGAATTTTAACAATATGAATTCACCTCTTCTTCGAGACATCATTCTGGTCCTGGTGATCCTTAAAACCCCTGTCGCAATTCTCGCTCCGAGGACTTCCGTCGCCGGAAATAGAAGACTCCGGCACGCCAGTGGTTGGCGCCGACGACTGAGGCTGTCCAACTGATCCACTCCACTTCAGAATATACAGAGCGTTCTCATAAGAAGATACTATCCTCTGAAGTAAAAGTTCTCGGCTTTCGGCAGAGGACGTTGAATTCAAATGAACTCTTAGCTGCTTCGCTAGCTCCATCCCTTGGGTCAGCTCATTGATCAGGGTCTTCTGTTCCCAGTTCAAACAATTCTCCATTGTGTATACTATTTCAAAGCAACTTCAGGTTTGGAGATTGGAGTAATGCTAGAGTGTACACATATGAGTAAGCTTCCGAATTTGCAGCAAAGGAAGAAGGCACAAGGAATTTGAAAAACCCAGATGATGAAATTGTAAATGGGTGCGAATTCTGAGCTGGAAAACTGTGGTTCATGCGATGTTGAATATATAAATTAAGACAGATAATAAGAAAGAAGCAAAGGAATGGATAAAGCAGAGGAGAAGGAGCGAAGCTGAGGAAAGCAGCGAGCGAAGCACTCGTATTTAAAGAGATACTTCTTGGGATGGATTGAGAAGGAATTGAAAGACTGTGAAAAGGGGGGAAGGGAGAGAGAGTTGAAGTTTGACTGAGAAACCGAGTTTTTTTTTCTGCATAGACCGGTCATTGGTCGTATGAGAAGTGGAGTGAGGTGAGTGTGGAAGTCCAAATGCTGACCAATTCAAAATTCTAAAAAGGGTTCTCTCTCTCTCCCCCAACAAACGCACACAAGAGATAAGACTAGAGAAAGTGAGGAGTTCCAAATGCTGACCGATTCAAAACTCCACATGGTTCTCTCTCTCTTTTTGTCCTCTATGGCATTTCATAATTGGGTTTAAGAAAGGGAGAAATAAAAAAATAAAAAAAAAGGTACAGAGGTTGAGTTTAAGGAAGTCATTAGAGCAAAGAATCTTCAAACCTTAATCCGCGTTGGCGCGTTGCTTGCTCCGGATATTATTGGGTCACTAATAACATTAGGAAAGGAAAGGAGGAGACCATATTCACATGCACTTGTGTTGCATTTCCAATCATATGATAGGTGAATCACTTTCGCTATTTGTTAGGTTGAAAAAATTATATTCTTCAAGAATTTTTATACATAACATCCTACTATAATTTAAAGTTTGATTCTTTTTTGTGCTCTCATGTAGTTGTGTCTAATTATTATTCATAAATTTTAGGTTTATATGAACAATGTTCCGGCACAAGTTCAAGAGATAGTCGATACAAGATTTGTGATATAAAACTCTACCATAATGATATGGTCATAGTATTTTTAAATCATAAATCAAAACGATAGATATTTTGATTAAAAAAATCACAAATAGTTTAATTATTTACAAAAGTTATGTTTTTATTTGTATAACATTACTCTTATTATTTCTCTTTTTATTCACTCGTCACTTCCATTATTGCTTTCTTTTACTTTTTTTTTTAATTAAATTGAAACTATCATTTGTTAAATAATATTCTGCTCTCTATATATGTGGGGTTTATAAAAACTAAAAAGCATTGCATGTCATCACGTCAAACACGCACATGGGTGAAAAGTTGATGCTCCTATCTTAAGTTCTTAATGGGGATAATTAAGATTTGAACTTCCACATCCACGTAACAACTCCAAATATTATTAAGCTAAAATGATGATTGTTTACTACTGCAAAAATTATAATTCTGTCAAAAATCAAGATCCACTGGTGTACTAGTCTCTTATTAAGTATGTACTTGGTGCAAGTGCTACAAAATTAACTAATTCATTATACATAGTCGAGTTAGCTACTTCTGTATATACTTGTCAAAATTTTAAACTGTTAATTATTGTATTACATTTTCATAGAAATCAATAATCCGTTTTTAATATATGACTGATGCCTTACACAGATCCTGATTAAATTGTAATTTTTTTTATAAAAAAAAGAATTGTGATTCATGACCGAATTATAATCATAAAAACACATTTTTGAATTACAATTTCAACCCATGCCATATCATAAACATTAATCCTCCCTTGATTTTATACCATGAAAGAAGTCGTGCAATCGTGTTCAAGCCTTCAAGGGTTGACTGTAACCGTGTGTTTGTGGAAAAATAACCATTTTGACGAAAAAGACTGGAAGAGGATGCCTGGGCCCATGGCCCACTGCACTATTATTGTCGCAAGTGGCCCCAGCCCAAACAGGTCCTTGGTCTTCTAGACTCCAGCGACCACGCTATGCTATTTCGAACTTTTTAAATACACATAGACCAGATTATTCAAATGCGAACACCATTGAATTTGAACTGTTCTTTGTGTTCTAATTTTCTAAACCATCTCTTATATTTTTGGAGTAATACTATACAACCAGAATATATAATCAGAAAATATAATCAGAATAATGTGGTTGAGTTGTAGGCATATCAATTTAAAATAAAAAAAACTCATCAAGATGCATTTTAATTACAAAACTGTCACTACTATATCATTTTGGTTCAAAATTCGATACAAAAATTATGAAAGAATAGTATTTTCCATATTTTTGACATTGAGATGTCGTTCAAACTCTATTTTCGCATGCATGCACACACCATTTTTTTCTTTTTAATGTATCTCCAATTGAATTTGAGGGGCCAGAGGTACATTTATTGCGCAGGTATATATACACCATTTTTTGGGATTCTAACATAGTTACCATTTTTTTTTTTTGAGAAATAATCTAATAAGTTCAGAATACCACGTCATCACGAAGACGTGATATGTCAGACTCATTAAAAGTAAAAGCATCATTCTATTAATAGATCGGGCACACCCGTTATTATACTAACATGATATTCAGGACTAAATACTTTTCTAACAAATTTTATATTTTATAAACGGCAATGGCCTCAGATTATTGCCAATTATGACTAGTCTCTCAATTTAGAAGGAGAAAATGGCACTATCAAGGCTTCTAAATCGCTTTAATTAGCGCTGAGACTGAAGTAATGCGTTGGGTTGAATTGAAATGTGGAGGACTCCCGGTCAATATAGGAGAAGAGTGAATTTTCATTATACATTGCCAAAAAGAAAGGTTCTACCGATGAAGATACTATCCTCTGAAGTAAAAGTTCACGGCTTTCGGCAGAGGAAGTTGAATTCAAATGAACTCTTAGCTGCTTCGCTAGCTCCATCCCATGGGTCAGCTCATTGATCAGCGTCTTCTGTTCCCAGTTCCAACAATTCTCCATTGTGTATACTATTTCAAAGCAACTTGAGGTTTGGAGATTGGAGTAATGCTAGAGTGTACACATATGAGTAGGCTTTCGGAATTTGCAGCAAAGGAAGAAGACACAAAGAATTTGAAAAACCCAGATGATGAAATTTTAAATGGGTGCGAATTCTGAGCTGGAAAACTGTGGTTCATGTGATGTTGAATATATAAATTAAGACAGAGATAATAAGAAAGAAGCAGAGGAATGGATAAAACAGAGGAGCAGGAGTGAAGCTGAGGAAAGCAGAGAGTGAAGCTCTTGTATTTAGAGAGAGACTTCTTGGAATGGATTGAGAAGAAAGTGAAAGACTGTGCAAAGGGGGGAAGGGAGAGGGAGTTGAAGTTTGACTGAGAAACCGAGTTTTCTTTTTTTCTCATATGAGAAGTGGAGTGAGGTGAGTGTGGAAGTCCAAATGCTGACCAATTCAAAATTCTAAAAACGGGTCTCTCTCTCTCTCTCTCTCCCCCCCAGCACACGTACACAAGAGATAAACAGTAGAGAAAGTGAGGAGTTCCAAATGCTGACCGATTCAAAACCCCACATGGTTCTCTCTCTCTCTCTCTCTCTCTCTTTGTCCTCTATGGCATTTCATAATTGGGTTTAAGAAAGGGAGAAATTAAATAATAATAAAAAAAGAAAAGGTAAGAGGTTGAGTTTAAGGAAGTCATTAGACCAAAGAATCTTCAAACCTTAATCCGCGTTGCTTGCTCTGGATATTATTGGGGGAAGGTGGAGACCATATTCACATGCACTTGTGTTGCATGTCCAATCATTTGGTAGGTGGATCACTTTCGCTATTTGTTAGGTTGAAAAAATTATATTCTTCAAAAAATTTTATACATAAAATCCTACTATAATCTCAAGTTTGGTTCCTTTTTGGTTCTCCTATACTTGTGCTCTCCTCTAGTTGTGAACAATGACCTAGCACGGGTTAAAGAGAATAGTCACTCAAAGATCTATAATATAAAACTCTACGGGTTAAAGAGAATAGTCACTCAAAGATCTATAATATAAAACTCGATCATAATGATATGATCGTGGCACTCTTAAATTATAAATCAAAATAATAAATATTTTAATTAAAAATAAAAGAATCAGCAATAGTTAAATTACTTACAAAAATATGTTTTTATTTATATAACATTACTTTATTAGTTTTCATCTTATTCACTCATCACTTCCATTATTTCTTCTTTTACATTTTTTTTAATTAAATTAAAACCGTCATTTGTTAAATAATATACTGCTCTATATGTGGGGTTTATAAAATCTAAAAAGCATTGCATGTCGTCGTCATCGTGTCAGACACGCACATGCGTGAAAAGTTGACGCTCCTGTCTTAAATTCTTAACGGAGATAATTAAGATTTGAACTACCACACCCATAAAACAACTTCAAATATTATCAAGCTAAAATGATGATTGTTTACTACTGCAAAAACTATAATTCTGTCAAAAATAAAGATCAACTAGCGTACTTGTCACTTATTAAGAATGTATTTGGTGCAAGTGCTACAAAATTAACTAATTCATTATATATAATCAAGTTAGCTACTTCATTATACACTTGTCGAGTTTTTAAATTGTTAAGTATTATATTACATTTTTGTGAAAACCAATAATATGTTTTTAATATATGACTGACTTTTTATACAGATCCTGATTAAATCGTAGATGTTTTTTATAGAAAGAACTGTAATTCGTGATCAAGCCTTCAAGGAGTTGACTATGACCGTGTTTTTGTGGAAAAATAACCATCTTAACGAAAAAGACCGGAAGAGGATGCGTCGGGCCATGGCCCACTGCACTATTTTTGTCGCAACTGGCCACAGCCCAAACAGGTCCTTGGTCTTCTAGACTCCAGCGACCACGCTATGCTATTTCGAACTTTTTAAGTACATATTGACCAGATTATTCAAGTGTGAACACCATTGAATTTTAACTGTTCTTCGTGTTCTAAAGCATCTCTTGTATTTTTGGCATTGGGATGTCGTTCGCACGCATGCACACACCATTTTTTTATTTTTAACGTATCTCAATTGAATTTGAGGGGCCAGAGGTACATTTATTACGGCAGGTATTAGGATTATATATATATATATATATTATATTTTTAGGATTCTAACAGAATTACTATTTTTTTAAAGAAATAATTTAAGAGGTTCAGAATACCACGTTAGTATAATGATGTAGTGTACTCGACTTATTAAAAATAAACACATCATTTTATTAATAGATCGGATACGCCACGTCATCATACTAACGTGATATTTTAGACTTACTACATAATTTTCTAACAAATTTTATGTTTTATAAGCGGCAATAGCCTCATATTATTGCCAATTATGGATTGTCTCTTAATTCAAAAGGAGAAAATGGCGCTATCAAGGCTTCTAAATTTTATGTTTTATAAGCGGCGTTGGCCTCAGATTTAGAAGGAGAAAATGGCACTATCAAGGCTTCTAAATCGCTTTAATTAGCGCTGAGACTGAAGGAATACGTTGTGTTGAATTGAAATGTGGAGGACTCAAACCTTTGGCCGGTCAATAGAGGAGAAGAGTGAATTTTCATTATAGATTGCCAAAAAGAAAGGTTCTACCGATGCCCATTCAGTGCATGCCTCATTTGCCCGTTCTAAAGTTGACTGCTCAAGATGGGGTTTACCTGAATGTAAAAAATCAAAAGAGAATTTTTAAATCAAAATCCATCTTTAACTTTGCTTTACAAGTTTCTTTCGATTTCAGGAAAATTCTTCAAATTAAGGGGACGCTTCGTTATTTGCCCATTACCACATTATGTTTAACTCAAAATAAAAAAATTACGCTTGATTTTAGTAGTTTTTCCCGAAATTTAGTTTTTGTAAAAGGTGATACATGTTTTGATAATGTGCCTCGCGCTCGATCCGCATCCAAAACCCTAAGGATTTGCTATTAACTCTTGTAGGAGTTCATCACATAAGGAAACCAACTTATATCTGTATAAAGACGTGCTGATGATGAGAAAGCATAAAAGTTGTTTCTGCTCATCGATCACTTTAAAAAAAGTTTGATGTCACTAATTCATTGTGGGACTTCACAGAAAGAGTCCAAAAGCCATGCTAAAGGCATGGCAGTATGGCACTGTTTTGGTTGAAATATATCGGGCCCTGCCTGCAGGGATCTACAAAGCAATTTTGTCTTGATCTCTGTCAATCTTGCCATTAAGTGGGTGTACATTAAATATGTATTAGATACGAAAAATAAAGTTTGTGGGGCTCGTTTCCCACTAATAATTCTAACTTTCTAAGGGTGAAAAAGCATATGAAAGTCCAGAAATAATTTTAGAGAGAGAGACAGACAATCCAATATAAAAATGTTCTTCCAAAAATTCTTTACTAAGGTCATAGCTAGCTCGGTAGGGGGAACACACAAAATAGATAATACAAAGAAGAATTAGGGATAGTTGGAACAAAGTTTTGATGAATTGAGTTGATACAAGAAGAATTTAAGCAAGAAAGAAAAAGAAAAGAAAGGACGAAAAAAAAAAGAAGCTTTTCATGAAGTTCTTGCACCATGCTCTTGACTTCTTTTTTCAGAAAAGGCCTTACCATGTCTCATTATCCAAAACCTTTCTATTTCTTCCGCCTTACGCCCGGGAATGCGGCCGGCTATTAGATCCCACCTGTTGATTATTATCATATCATATCATACTAACTGGTATTAATAAATAGGTTAAAAAAAAATGCTGTAATTGTAACAGTTTTTAAAGCAATCTTTTTTCTCTTTTAAGATGTAGAGAGATGTATGTTTCAGAAATCTACTATAGAAGTCAAAGAGTTTTTAACTACAGTAAAAGTAAGAAATAAGCTTGACAATGAATGAGAAGTTGCATGGTTGTGTTCCACCTTCTGATGAGTTTACAGTATTCACGCAGTTACGCCTTGTCTGAATGACTGTATTTGTTGGATTATTTTGACAAAGAGCCATTTAATGCAGTTCCTCAATTTCCTACCAACCTTAGACCCCAAAAAAAACACAAAAAAAAAAAAAAAAAAAAAAACCCTACCTACCTACGTATATGTGGTTAATGACAAAAGCTAGACCTTAATATCTCTAAACATGAGGTCCCAATCAAGTCATATAAAATCTCCGCACTGGTCCCAAACAAGTCACAATTACATGCACCATAAACATAGAGCAGATGATCGATAGAGGAAGTTTACTATTTGATAGTAAACAAGGAATAAAATTTGCATTGGTTTTTTTTGAAATGGCCAAGAAATTTCCGATTCTTAGGAGAACAAAATGAAACACTGGTATAACAGTTCAAATTAATATATTTCTATGCAGTGGGGCAGATATAGACCTTCAAGTGGGATCAAGGAATAATGTGAGCTAGCTTTTTTCTCCATCGCAATTATAAAAAAAGATTAAACAAAACTATAAATCGACTACAGTATTTTGATACAAATGAACACAGGAATGCATGCGTATTAAAAGCTTATGATAAAAAGATTACAAAAAATTTAATGTGATCTCTTAGTATGAAAAGCTTATTTACTAACCCACAACAAATTTTCATATTGTCTTGGGGACAAATAATTTGAAATAGCCTAACAAATTAACAATAATCATAAAACACTCATAGAAATTAATTCTAGTCAAATGTGCATAAGCTATTTGAATTTAAAAAAATTAAAATACAGTCTTAGATTATGAATCGAATTGATTAATAGGTTCAACTTTCACCTTTAAAAAACCCCTTGTATTTACAATTTTTAACTTCCAATCCTTAACATAATTTCTTTTCATAAAATTTTCTTTTCAAAATTTTGCTCTAGCTTCTTCAGTAAAAAGAGGGAAATTTTTGTTATTTATTTTTGTTTGTTTATTCCTCATTTATTTGCAATAAAATAAGATGATACATAAAAGGGAGTATTTTCAAAGGGCAATTGAAACCACAACCCTCAAGTTAAAGTGAATTGTATATGAGGTACGTGGTAGCAGAAACTGTAGCAAGTTTCTTGGAATTTTATTAAATAAAACAACATCATATTTTGGTATCCTAGGCATCCTACGTTCTTCTTCCCCAATCAATCTCTCTCTCTCTCTCTCTCTCTCTCTCTCTCCATATATACAAAACGCATACATATACAGTTCATACGCATTAATACAAGCGCATACAGGTGCTTCGCACGAGTCTAAGTGCGCTGGTGTGATGTGATAGAACATATGGCCTTGTCATTGGAACCACATGTTTTATTGAATCTCAACAACCACATTTGGGTATTAGGAATTTATGACAAAAACATGCATGTTCTTGTTATTTCATTCCATCTGGTACATTTTTTTTTCTTCAGTCTATTAATGCTTCAAGCAACTAGGACTCTAGTTACAACCTTAACAGGTGTCCTAAATGGAAAATAATCTAAGTAGTACTCCCTATTATATAATGATATATGGCATGTGAATATCTCGTAAATATGCATTTTTTGTGGTGTAATGAAAAAATTTTTTAAAAAAAATATTATATGACAAAATCTGATAGGGTATTCTTTTAAAAGTCTTTCACTACCCATAAATTCAAATTAGTAATATATTCACAAGTCACGTATCATTATTTAATAGAAATGAATACGAGTATTCAGTATTAACATATCACTAAACATTTTTTTCCCTTCAAATGGTGTGAATATAAACTTTCTCACAACAGTACTTACCTGTCTCCAACTAGTCTGTACATCCTGTCGATGAGATCTTCTTCTTGATCGGTCATTTTTATGAACTCCCACTCGATACTGCTTACTTCTGCACAAACAATCAAGGAAGAAACTAATATTAAATAGATACCCTGAACCTTTTTCTGGGGAATCAAGAAAAGATTCCATAAAGGAGAACTGATGCTGGGCTTAGATAAGTGAAAGAAGAAGGGGAAAAAAAGGAAAGGAAAGGGAAAAAAAACAAGGTAAATAAAGTACTTAATTACCGTCTGAGTTGGTACTCGTTGTCTTGGCTTGTTTCCGGGGACGTTTGTCCATAGGTTCTACAGGCAAAACACAAAAACAGACTAGAGAGAGAGAGAGAGAGAGAGAGAGATGAGGAGGATGAGATGAGTTGTGTGTGGTGAGTGTATATATGGAAAAGTCTGCTTCTGTGGGCAGAGGTGAAAAGCTTGCAAAGGGCTCATGGAATGACGGGTGATAAGTTGGTAACGAGTCTCAACGACCAAATGTACTAAAAGAGTTTGATAGTTGACTTGTAGTTATCTTCAACCTATTGAACTCTTATCGTTCGAGAGTATTTCTTATTTCTAAATCGAGTGTTCAATCCGCTTGTATGCACCTCCACTTTGGTGAGTATTTGTTTTATAGTTTTTAGAGTCATCCGACTATACTTGCTTGTAAATTCTTACACTTTTCCATTTCGATTGGCTCTCTTATCCCTATAGTTATAAAAAATGAAGGCTATATATATATATATATATATATATTAAATACAAAAACACAAGTATATAGACGACTTAATTCTCGACAACCAATTGACTTTAAATTTGACAACATGAAGAAGTTGAGCATGAAAATCCAGTAGTTTGCTTTGCGAAAGGTGAGATGCTTATAAAGTTATCGATTATAAATGGTTTTCCTCAAATATATTTGTCTGTGCACGCACATAGATATACAAATAGAAAATACTATTTTTACAAAAACAAATTCATACAAAATTTATATACAAAATGATGTGACAGTAGTTATTTTATAATTAAAATTTATTATTGTAGGTATTTGTTTTGAAGTGAAAGATTTTATTAAAACACATTATTTTGTGTAAATTTTTTATTTGTGTAGTATTAACCTATACAAATATATGTATATGTAGGTAGCAATTTTGTTAGGTGCAATTCTCACAACTAATCCTTTTAGTTGTAGATTATAGCAAATGATGTCCTAACCCTCTTTTTCGTAAGTCTGGCATAGGGTTCGGAAGTACCAATTCAAAAATGATTTAGTTCAGGTTTTTTAAAGCTTTTTTGGGCTGACTTTTTTTTGCTTATAAGTAAAAAAAAATTAAATTTTTTTTAGCTTTTTTACTTTTTTTACTTGTCTTAAATTATAAAAGAAAAAAAGATAAAATAAAAATATAACTTTTTTGTTTATAAACTAAAAAGATGAAATGAAAAAAATTAGAAAAAAACTGCATCAAACAAACTGTCAATCCAAGCCAACCCGGCCACTCTGTAGCATGACAAAAGTGTGTGGTTCTTGTTGTCCTTGAAAGTTTGTTCAAGGGCATTAAGGTAGATATAAATTTTTCCTTTTTTTTTCTTAGATGGTAACATGAGAGGATTAATGTGCCTCGAGAAAACATGTTCACTGTATCGTGTTAAAATTAGGAAGGAAAGTTTTATTCTTACATAATTTTTATGTAAAAAATTATATTAGATGTGACCAGTATATTTAAAATTATGAGCCAAAGCAATGAATATTTTTATTTAAATGAAAGAATCAAAATGTTTTTATTTAAAATGAAAGAATCAAAATAATCAACGCATTCTATGTAAAGATTCTGTGAGAAAGTTTTATTGCTGTAGCATTTTTCAACGAGTAATAATAGTAAGGTGTGGCAGGGCGTAACTGCCACGATTCCTTCATTGTCATCATTGCTACAATAACTTATCATGTGATGGGCTCCTGGTATCCGAAACCTGAAGTTGCGGAATAATTTCTCCTCAACTTGGACCAATCAATCTGACTCGGTTCCAATTTTTGCGGCTCTTATTGGAGTGGATAAAAGCCAGTCTAAATTAAGATTTGGGCCTGATGTTAGGTTTGGGAGTCTGCTGTCCCGTTCGAAACTATATGTATTAGAGGTGATTCCACACTGTAATAATTAAGTGTTAGTCAATATTACCTCACCAGTTAAGATATATCTGAAATGTTGGATAGGCTTGCAACGCATTTTCCACTTATTGGACCCAAGACTTGCCAAACAATTGATATTAGGATGCAATCGGAGCGGAACAGAGATTGGCATCTTTATCTCCGTATTCACTTAAAAAAATTTTTTTCATTCCCGCCTTTATACTCATACGAAAATTTTGTTAAAGGTTCATTCTCACCCAGCGAATACAAACCTTTGTCCACCTCCGCCCCCACCCCGCATCAGCCAAGCCTAATATTACTAAAAAAACTCAAAAATAAATAAAAGAGTAAAAAAATACAGTTAGCAAATTTTAGATTTTAAGATTTTATTATTCACAGTTGAGCCCTTATTTTTTGTTTTAAAATTTATAATTAAACTTTCTTTTTTTAGTTTTAATATTTATAATTGAGCCCTAAATAATTACTAATTACACTAATGTCTAACAAAACTGGCAGGGTAGAACGTAAGTTTATCCGTGCCTACATACCCGCACAGGTTTAATTTAACACCTTTATTCCCATTTTAAATTCTCCATATCCTCTTCATATGGGACGAGTTTGATTAGATCTCCACATTCACTCGGTCCACTGCCATCCTTATTTGAGATACATATCATATAGGAAGGTCCAACGCTGCCCATTAACAATTCCACTGTATATAACCTATCCCAAAAAGATGACATCATAAACAAACCACAAAAACAAAAAAATACAAACTTGAACAAAGTTTTATGTTATGTTTGAGTAAAAATTTGGCCAAAAAAAAAGGCAAAAAAAAAAAAAGTAAGACAAAAAAGAACACAAATTCTCTTTACTTTTATTCTTTTTTTCCTTACATTTTTCTTTGTTTTTTTCTTAATAAGTCTGAATCTCAAACACAGCCTTAAAAAAACTCAAAGCAGAGTCATTTGGTTCACGGTTTCAACTCCATCTACAACACCATGAGTGCTTTGTGAACTTCCTTAAATGGTTAAATGGAAATGGAGAAATGCCACATGGATTCGGTCAATAACCCAAATGAAGGAGAAAGAAGAACATATGCTCCATGACTGGATGAAAAGTAAGGAAAGGAAATTCCAGCATAAAGAATAGAATAAGTACTGTTTGGTTCTCGAGAAAAAGTATGATACAGAATACAAGTATGTCACAAACCTTATTGCCTATATAAATTTATGACACCATTCCTTTCTGGTTTCAAGCAATCCCAGAGACGATAAAAAAAAAAGACACCATGGCCTCAATTCAGTGTCACAGACCTGCAGATCAAACCAACCACCATTCGTTGACCTCTGCCAATTGTCACAAACCTACTCATGAGACCCGCCATCACGGGAATAATGAACACAAATTCACCAACAAGGTGAAAGAGATAGCGAATTCAATAACTAGAAAGATAACTGAACATAAAAATCGCATACATGGCAAGAAGAAAGAGAAGCAGGCGCAAAAGGAAGGCAACAGGGAAGGCAAATGTAGCTATATCAGCAGCAGTGAAAGCGAAGACGACGCCTGTGAGAAGAGGAAGGTATGTGCCATCAATTCTTTATTTACCATTGCCTGATTCATGGATACATAGAAGTTGAAAACTGCAATCCTATGCATAAGCTTGTGCAATATGACTTCTTAGTTTTTCCTCAAAAAAATTTTTTTTATGCCTAATAAACTTCAAGACAGATAGAGCACCACTCTTAATTACCTTCTTAATTACTTGTGAGGTTAATTTACGTTTGTGCTTGCAGGAGTAAAAGGAGAATCAGCTATGGAAGATCGGCCACAAGAGAATTAATAAAAACACCTATAATAAATAAAAGCCCATGACATATGGCTATTGTTGACTGGTGGAAATTTGTAGCTCCATAGATATGGCCTGTACTATATAAATAAATCCTAATTCTCCTGTGTACTACCTCTTTCATGAATGAAAATAGTCAGTTGGGTAATTGAGAATACTGTGTGACCATACTTGACTGATTGACTGGCATATTACTTGTAAAGAAACTCAAAGCACACGCAATGAGATTTTATTTTATTTTATTTTTAACATAAAATAAATACACAGATAGTTTACTCCACATTCACGTAAGAGAGCTTTTACCCCTCAACATTCTATTGTCGTTAGATCTCATCGCACCTATGTTGGTATATAGACTTTTTAGGCGTGCTTTGAGCGTTGACGAATAGATTTAACCCTAACAAATAGCTATGAGAACTCCAACTCATGCCTTGAGCGAAGAAATTTAAGTTTTATTCACTGAACCAACCGTTCGGGGCTATGAAAACTCAAAATGAGATGTTGATTCCTCGTCTTTTATTATATTCTTTTTTAGTTCAAGTTGTTTTCTAAAAGGTGCACTCCCAAAAAAAGTAATGCTACACATATTCCTATTTCTAGATCCTTTTTGTATTTATAGACACAATATCATAGGATCCCACCTTAATAAATTCATGTGATACATACTGACTTATATCTAGAATGAAAAAAGAAACTGAGAAATAGAATTATGAATGACATTTTTTTTTATACAAGAACTAGTAACTTACTACCCGAGCTAGCCAAGATAACACAGGCAATAGTTTAAAGGGCAAAAACTATGGGGATGAGATGTTATTTGACAACATGATTTCAATTGAACAATGAATATTTTGAGCATCACAGGGTACACCTACTAAAAGCCTACGATACATGAGATATAATGTGTCTCACTATTGACTGGTAGATATTTGCAGATCTATATATATCATGTGCAACTATCTAAGAACAAATGGTATGAAAAATACTATTTTTTCAAAATTTTTGTATAAAATTCTACACCAGAATGATGTGATAATAACAGTTTTATAATAAATAAACACCTTAATAGATTCTTTATTTCAAAATGATAAACCCACAACTTAACTACATCATTCTGATAATAAATTTTGTATAAATTTTCTAGTTGTATAACATTACCCAAATGATATATATCCTTCGAATTGCTCGTTTGATAAATAAACTTGTGTTGGTTTGATAATTGAGCTGTACTGTGCGACGTGTGCGTACCTGATTGACTCTCGCCCACTTTCCACTTTGAAATGTACAACCTCAAAAAGCCGCGCTTTAGGGAAGTTAAGAAGATAGCAGAGGCAATGAGCCATAGCGAAAAAGTTTTGAAGCTCATTAAGGATGACATCTGACATGGCCTGCCTATAGGTTGGACTGAGGGGTTTCTATTTGGGCCTGTAGAAAATGCCATTGGGTCGTACTAGATATCAACATGCCTGATGCAAACAAAGATAGAAAATGATAAATAATAATTTGCATTTTCTCTTTAGTTCACTACATTTATTTTTTTAAACACGATTCACTGTATTTTATTTGGTTCCTGTATTTGATTGTGTTTGTCTACATGAAGAGTATATGATGCTTTATTGTAAAATTCATGTCATTATATGCTGTATTAACTAAATTCAAACAAAAAGAGAATTCATTATCTCTCCAACGTTTTCAATTGTTCGTTCTCTCATTGTACTAACAATTCACTTTGGTCTTATGTGAAATGATTATATAAATCCACATAAAGTGAATAAGTATATCAATATTCCAATATAAACTAAACACAAACAGATAAATGAATACAGTATTAAATTACAAAAAAAAAAAAAAACATAAGTAAAAACTATTATGCCAATTTTATATGTAAAATCTCTGCAACAAAAATAATAAACCTAAAAATTAAAAATAAATCCTGGGCCTAAAACAAGAAAAGGTAGAAGAGTACAACTTGTGTGACAATTTGGCAATAATATGAATAAAGGAAAGGGAATAAGTTTGGTTTTAAGTGGTTTATTTAGAGGAGGAAGACTGCCCTTTACAGAGAACAGAATATGTACTATTTCAGGCAATTTGAAAAGTAGATTCAAAGGATTATTTAACACTAAGGAATCCAACCTCCCACTAACACCATTGCTATATAAAAGGTCCCATTATTCGGGTATGATATCAAGCAATCCCAAGGAAAACCTGTTTCTGACCTTAGCATCCATGGCCTCTGTCAAGCTGCACAAATCCAGTGATGAAGCCTCCAGCGGAAACAAGAACAATTTTGGCCAAAAAATAGCAGAGATGGCTACTTGGGTATTCAAGACATTCACTGAAAGTAGGCATGAAGAGCGATACACCAGTGTCAGGAAGCAGGCTCAGTGGTCCAGCCAAAACCAGGCCGACCACACGGAACAGCAACAAGAATGCCATGGTTCAGCTTGCACCTGGAGGCCTGCTGCCGGGAGGACCGACACGAAAAAGAAAGAAAAGGAGGACAATCATGCAGTCCTCAGCGCACCTGAAAAGGCTGAACATAAGAAGCAAGAGAAAAATCTGATGAAGAAGAAGAAGAAGAAGAAAAGTAAAGATGGTACCTCTAATACCAGCAGCAGCAGCAGTGAGAGTGAAGATGGTGGTGGTGATGAGAGGAAGGTTTGTGCCCTTAACTTCTTATATGCCCTAATCAATTTTCTAATATGCATACTGGTTCTCAATGGTTGTCACAAACCACATGTTAAAGATTGAATACAAAATAGAAAATCCATTTAAACTCAATGGCACCACATAAGTGGT
Organism: Euryodendron excelsum; assembly: GCA_033060915.1. Lineage (NCBI taxonomy): Eukaryota > Viridiplantae > Streptophyta > Magnoliopsida > Ericales > Pentaphylacaceae > Euryodendron > Euryodendron excelsum. The sequence goes on along the minus strand of CM065378.1, from coordinate 18,215,102 downwards.
ACAGCTCAAAGCCTACAAAGGCAAAGACGATAGAAAGATTTGATTAACAGAGAAAGAGTTTGTGATACTACAGCAACTGCCTCACATTTTCAAAGGATTGAGGACTGGGATGGCGTGTTGCATGCAACTGTTTATACATGTTTGCATATTTGTATGCACATATTATATGAAGCCTATTTACAGCTATATGTCCGTATCACTGTATGTAAGAATATGGAGAGTCTAGAATATATGAGTGGAAATAGCAATCAATCACTGCAAATTGAAGCAAAGATAGATACATAATTAAAGCCCATGTTCATGTGGCTGAAGATAGAAAAAGAAAAAGAAAAAGAAAAAAATCACTCTTTGGCATTCCATAATTAATATATATTTCACTCACCAAAAATCACTCTTTGGCATTGCATGGCTTCATTTTATTTTCTGATGCCCAATAAGTTCTTAACAAGTCCAATGCATTGTTTATCGAGTTTTTGTTCTCTAATATTTAGTTGGTTTTTGCAGAAGTAGAAGGCCAGTTGCGACATAGCAGAACAAAAATGAAAGGAATAAAGGCACAACGCAAAAACTTCATAGATATAACATGAATGAAAATAAAAGTCCATGAAACATGCCTATTGGGATGACGATTCTTAGCTTCACAACTGTGGCTTGTATCATGTCAGAATATATGTATTGTGCTACCTGTTCTAATAATAGAAGTAGCTTGTTGGTAACTGCAGAACAATCTTACAAACTAGAGCATATCTATCAGCAATTCAAAAAAATTTTGCCAACAATATTTGAACAGGCCTGTTTTCAGATTGATGTAATGAAGCACATCTTATTTTCAAAAGATAGCCACAGAAAACAGAAATTTCCAGCAATTAATAAGAGAACAAGTGCGAGCACTTGATATCATACTCCATAGAACCATCAAAAACCACATCATTGTACACCTAAACATCCATTGAGCAAGGTGATCTAATGATCCATCCTCAATGACTACATGTGTTTCACCTATTCTGCTAGCTAATTCATGTTTATGTTGCACTGCAATAAAACTGAGCAATCTTTACAAGACATACTACAGCCATACAAAAGGCAGCAAAACAATGACCCAAAAACTGCTAGTTCAGACAAAATATAGACATATATTCAGACCTCTTAGGCAGTATAGGGGTCATCTACCTCACATAAACTTAGAAACAAACATTGCAATGGCACGGACAGCATGGTCTTCAGCTTCTTCTTGGGAGGACCCCTTTGATTGCAGATGCTTCTTTGCAATCTTGAAAGAGTGATCACCACCTTCAATCACATGCAAACCATTAACAGATTTCATCTTCGCCTGAATGGTTTCCAGCTTTGCCAATGGACAAAACCCATCCTTGCTACCCTTCACGGAATAAAATTATGGGAAAATAAGCAACACGAGCATGAGAAATGATAATTTGCAGCATGACTTTTTTGGGTACAAAATAGAGTAATAACGATGAGGATTGGACAGTAGGACAAAAGAGAAGAATGATACCATCTCAGCCAAGTCCAAAATCAGTGTTACGAAGACCACTCCATATGTCAAGAAACCAAAATGCTAACCAAATGTAAAACCTCAAGTCTAAAATTCCCAAAAAAACAATTATTTCTTCAAACTGAAAAAGTACGTCACCGCTTGGGGTTTATGATCACAGTTCACAATATGGAAGAGATTTTGTTAGTTATGGTCCTTGGGACTAGCAAACGAGGCTCCAGTAATGCGTATGCATTCATAGCTTTGCACCCCTATACCCATTGATGCATTCACAAGTATTTAGTTTCTCAGTGGGATAAGACAATGAAGGTGCAAAGTCTTACCTGTACAAACATAGTAGGGACTGTAAGTTGCAACAATGTCTCATCTCGCACTGCTCCATTCATGCCCTGAAAAATTGTGCAAGTGTATTAAGTAAAATAGTTCAATTAGCAGTGGGAAAAAGTTGTGATTGGTATTCTCTTTTAATAAATAGCACAGATAGTAGATTGCCAATCTCAAGGAACATGTGGAGCTCATTTCAACAAAGGAGCAAGGACACCCCCTCCAGCCAACCCTAGAATGTTTGGAGGCATGCCATTTCCACTATAATTAAAAAGGAAAAAGCTGATTGGCATGTTATAAGAATTAGTCCAGCAATATCTTCATGCAACCCTGATTTGAACACAAAGCATAGAATATTTACTGTACATATTATTAGAGCCTAGGAAGCACGGACGCACCATTTAGGGTGCCGTTTGCGTGTCGGACATACAGCGGACACAGATACTTTTAGAACACACCAAAATACGTGTCGGACACGCCAGGTGGCGTGTCCTATTTTTTTATTTTTTTTTTAAGTTATGGACACGCGAGGGACACGGCGGGGACACATCAAGGACATGGCTGGGACACCTTTAGGACACGGTAGGGGTTGAAGTGTAATTATAAAAATTTTTAAAATGGGGTATATCTTTTAATTTTCTTAACTTCAATATAAAATGTACAAAATATCCCAAATCAAAATATTTTTTCTTCTTCTTCTTCACTGTCCAGATTTGCTGCTACTGTATTTCTTCTTTTTTCCTTCTTTTTTTGTTTTCTTTTTCTTATTCACTACTGCTTATGTTCAATGTGGGTACTGCCAGCAAAATCAACTAAATAAATTAGTACTGCTTACCTGCCACTGCTGTTTTTTTTTTTTTTTTTGGGTGGAAATTGGATGCTTGCTAGTTCATGCTTTAGACAGTAATGAATCTAATGATGTATTGGATGATGATCTTCTTTAACTTGTGTTTTTATCTATGCTTGATGGATGATGAATTGATGACCTGTTGTCTATTATATTGAGTATTGAATTTTTTAATATTTTTTGTGGTAGGTGAATGTTATATTTATAGACATGGAAAATAAAATATATAAAAATAATAATTTTTTGCCGTGTCCCCGCCGTATCTGTGTCCCCTATTTTTTGAAATTGCCGTATTCCGTGTCTGTATCTGTATTCGTATCTGTGCCCGTGTCTGTATTCGTGCTTCTTAGATTGGAGCAATACTAGACAAAAAAAACAACTTGGACGGTACTTTGAAAAGCAAATAAAACAAGAGACGGGGCTTTTGATGGAGCATGCCAGCAGCCTTTGGAGGTGTACAAAAGGCTACAAAGATGCTTCAAACGCTCAAACTATAATTTGGCATGTCCTAGATGATGCAGAACCCATTTGGGATCTAGGATAATTACGTTTCGGATCTTGATTAAGTCGTATGTTATGTTTAGTTTTGTGCTGCAATCCTAACTCTAGGTGTGATGCCTAACGGGTTCTACGATTCCTAGATTTCTTTCCTTGTTTCTTCTTCTACTTTTCAAGTTTTCTGCATCTTAGCATTTTACAGCATTAAAACCAAATTTAATTCTTCCTTTCCACCCTTAAGATCCTAAAAGAACAAGCTTAGTTATTATTTCCTCATCCCCCCAATCCTAGAACCCAAAAATAAAAAATAAAAAATAAAAAACTCAATCAGCCCGCGTTTACTGTTTGTGAGTACTGTTCACTGTACTGGAACAGCCCATAGACAGCCCTTTGAAATCCCACAATTTTATCCCAAAATCAAACCTTTTTCCAACCCAACCCCTAGTTAAATAGTTTTGTTTGCTTGCCCTAATCCGTCTGGTGCCACATCAGCTTTTCTTTGTTGAATCTTACAGGTCATTCTAGACAATTTTAGGGATGCATGTACATCATTACTTAGTAATTCAGCGGAGAGAAAATTTATGTAGAGCATACAAGTCAATGATCAACTATGAAATTCCAGTATTTCAGGTAACATGTTCACACACAGCACTTTCACTGTACCGGTTGTCATCCTCTTTGTCCCAATATAATCAAGTTTTAAAAGATTACTAAATTTTGATAATGCACACGGATATAAAATGCTGATTAGGATATCATAAGAGAGAAATGCATAGTTAGGTTATACTGCATGTGGGCCCACCACCAAATCAAGTGTTTCTGATATGCAAACGAAAAGGAAAGCAATCTAAAAACATTTTATAAGCACCAAAGGCTAAAACTTGGCAAAATGCCAGCAAAATTAAGATCAAAAAATGATCCACGAATAATGGCCAACCTTCAGTGGGTACCCCAGGCAAACTACAGCTGAAGCACCAATACCTTCCTCACCAGCCACCATGCAGCTGACCCTACAGATACAAAAAGGGAAGGAACAAGAAAACAATTATTGAAAAGGTACATCTCGAGGGGTTTTTTTTTTTTTTTTTTTTTTTTTTTTAAAGTTAATCTCCCGCTGCACATTATGCATTGTTACCAATATTGCATCACGTGGAAGCATGACTTATTATTGTGGATACAACCTTCTTACCGATTTCATTCATAGAAAGTGACAACGTGCTACCAATAACTTTATCTCTACAATTATCAATTATGAATACAAAACAATTTAAATACGATTGTCCTAAAATTTAGACCTCAACTAAGGTTATTTTGAAAGATGAAGATTGCGGTTCCAAGCATTTTCAACTTATTCTGAATTAAGTTTAGTATAGCATGCATTTACTTTTCCACGCACCAACGACATTATTTTAGGTTATGTTGCAATCCACTTGCAGCCATAAGAAGAGAACCATCATCATAAAGACACTTGAGCAATGCATAAGCATTTCAGACCATGCATAATTGTTTCACTCAAATGTACAGTAAGGATTACCTTGAACCCATGGATTTTCCAACCAAAATTAGTGGATGCCCAGGGTACTTCGCTACAGCCTTTTTGACAACCTCTATGTGACAGTCAACCAATTTCTCTGCCTTGGGAGGAGCCCCTCGTTTTCCACCAGAAATGTCTGCTAACAGTCAATTCAATAAAATAATTTCAAAGCCTGTAGTGGTGACAAGCACTGGAAAATGTCCCATAAGTGCAACTTCACAGATCATTCAGTTGGTCATCTTGATTACCAGATAGCCCTTACAGTTGAAACTAGTGGGGATCTTACAAATTATATGTCACTGGTTCAACTAGCTTGAGAAATGATTTGAAAATTAACTTTCCAAGCAGATAAAAAAAACAGAGACTAGGTAAAAGCAAAACCAAAATACCGCATTATTGGTTAAGAAACTTACATGGGTAGTCAAATGTTACAACTTCAACAGCCTGCAACCCTTTGGCCAACATGTCCTTCCACCTGCACAACTTAGGGGAATTAAGTATATTAAACTATGTTCTTTATGTTCAATCTTTGGTAGACAGATGACTACAAGCTTGTTATTTTGTTTATCTCCTTCATTTTTATGCGTTTCAAATAATTAATAACATTATCCTAGCAAAGAGAACAACTCAACAAGTAGAGAATCCTAAAAAATTTCTGTTGTTATTCATCTATTGAAAAATGCTAAACATAATCCCATTCTTTGCACTAAAACAAAAAAGATTAAAAAAAAACAAAAAACAAAAAACAAAAAAAAAAAAAAGAGAAATATACTCAACAAGTAGTCCTTGGGCACATTTAGTCCACCTGTTTCACACGTACCAGGTAATAGATGAGTTCAACTTAAATTATATGAGAGAATACCAACAAAAATCACAAGCTGCAAATTTCTGTTCCCCCTTTCCTCTGTTTTAGTAACATTTTAAAACTGAAAACAAGAATTAGAGAACTAGTCTAATCGTATAATAAGTCCCAGCGCCCACTCTTGAGGCTTAAACCAGAGATTTTACCGCATTTACAAACAATTTAAACATACATTTACATACACACATATATACATATACGTATTGGTATGTGCGCACAAGAAGAGGAGAAGGCAGACCTAATCATCCAATCAGAAGAGGAAGGGGCACCGGCACCATGAGCGAAGACCACCACTGGTGACATCTTCTTCTTCTCCTTCCCCTGAACATTTTTTGAGTTGTCAATCGGTGCTGTTGCTGTGGTATTGTCTTTTGGTTCTTCATCTTCATGTTTGTTCTGGTCCTGACGTCTACGCTTCGCAGGACGTGAAGAAGAAGAAGAGGCCATTGTTGTTCAATTAAAAACCAGGCAAACAGTGTTCTCTTTGAGCTCCGTCAAACCCTAATTTGATCACTGCAAGTGCTTTTCGCGCCAAATGTTGGGAGGAAGCCGAGGAACCCAAACACAATCGCGCGCGAGAGAAGACTAACATAGGCTGGCCTCTTTTGTGTTCAACGATTTCATTGAGCTGGACTCATGTTCAACAGGATACCCAAATGTTGGGCTGGCCTTTCCTAGCTACAGGCCCAGTAGAAGTTTATTTATTTCTATCCTCTTTATTTAAAAAATTCTTTTGTACTTTATTATTATACGGTGAGAGCCTCCGGGGTGTCCAGACCAAATTACACATATCTGAATTAATCTCTCCTTAATTTATTTAGAAAATTCTAAGTGGATAGGTGTTTTTTTCTTGGAAAGTAGATAGATTTTTTTCATACAAATTTTATTTGAAATTTAATTTTGATACACTGATTCCATGAGTCTTGCTTGTTTATGTTATACTTAAGTTCTAAAAAACGCAAATCATACTCTGGTGCTTTACTTATATAAAAAAATTTTACACTGTCAGTGTATCAACTAAACTCTTTCATTTAATCCCTCCGTAATTTATTATACACATTTCATGCAATTCCATTAAACTTGTTAGCAGGTTAAAAATAAAAAAAAAGTATGCATGGCACATAGGAATGAGGAGTCCATAGTGGGTTCCTCCAAAGTTTCAACTTTATCGATAGCCAACTAGAGCAGTATTTTTTTGTTTTCGTCCATGGATTCAGACAGGTTCTTCATCCTCTGATCATATTAACTTGGTATGATATATAAAGAAATTGCACAATTTTGGTTGAAACATAGCCTTTAAATTGGTGCAATATGTTAAGAAATAAATAATTATATTACTTCTCTCTCTAATAAATAATAACTTAAGCTTTTAAATGAAGTGGAGATTAATAATTTAACATAGTATCAAAGTAGACAAAACGTTGTGCGCAAATCTTGTTGCCTACCCATTGAATACTTCGACGTATTTAACCGCTTGTGATGGAAAGACTGGCCACATATGAGGAGCATGTCAAACACACACAGGCCCGTTGTTCCAATTCCTTTATGTGTAGAATTACACATTGGGGTATTCACAGGTCATTCGTTCTAACACTCTCCGATTTCTCTACTATATACTTCGTGATTAACGAAGGAGAAAGTTAAATTTTTATGCAAGCTGTCAAATGCCAAAATGATTATTCTGACTAGCTAGTTGGGAAGGTCCCAATTGTGACATTGGATATAGAGATTTGATTAGTTGAATGAAAAATGTAAGGAACTTTTCCTTTGAGGAATGTCAAAATGGAATGGTTTCTGCATACACCTTCATGTATTGTTGGATATGGATGATATGCCTAAGGAACTAACCCCCTTTATTCTTTGGTAAAAACTAAAGATAATTTGCCTTGTGGCAGTTCTAGGGGCCAACCTTCTTTTTCTTGGCATGCAGATCTTTATGGATGGCCGAATGAAGGTTGGTCTTATCTTAATCTGCAGAAGTCAAAATGCACCACCATCTTCACATATTGAGAATGTGCCATTTGAGCAAATTGGCTTTAAAAAAATATATAGTAAGGTGATATTGGGTTGATCCTTTAAGATCACTCTTCTATCTTTTATTTGGGAAACCCTCGTGGAGAAGCATTAGGATCTGGTATTGGCGCAAAATGTCAAGTGCCAAAGATATGCAGACCCCACCAAATGGGCTCGATTTTGCTTCACATTTGTTGTTACGTGCTTTTCGTGGCTTATATAAGGGGCTTCTGGTCCAATCCTGTCTTTCAAGCGAAGTCAAGACCAATAAGGGAACAGGAGAATCTTCAAGGCATTGGTTGCTGCTCACTCTCCCTCAAGGGCTTCTGACCTGACCTGGGGCCATCAAAAGTCTCAAAATATATGGGGCACTTTTGGTACGGCTAGAAGCACCTGGGGGGGAATGAACAAACCATGTTTTGCTTGTTTCGAGTGAGTATCAATGGATTGGATTTGAACCCAAGACATTTCAGTTGCGCACTCTCCCTCAATGGCTTCCGGCGCCGGTGCTGGCACGGCAAGCCCGAAGTCATTGGGGAAAGTGGGCGAAAGTTGTCTTGATCATGCTATGAGTCTCTTTCAGGTTCTTGGGGTGAGTGGACAATGCATGTTTTGTTGTTATGTATAAAGTTTGGGTGGCAAACCCTCCAACCTTATTTCTTCAAAGAAGCTGAGGTTGACTAGTATTATTGTTTTTCATATACATATATATTCATGAGTGTATATATAGGATAATATAAATATACTCATCCATTCATGCATGTGGCCCTCACCTTCACCCTCTCCCTTCCCCGTACACAAAAAAACATAGAATATATATTTTCACCTATAAAGATAAATCTAAGGGTGGGATTGCAGATCTTTTAGCAAAGTTTTTCTTTTTATTCTTTATGTAAACGGATAAGAAAAAAGATTATCAAAGTGCATTACAATGATTATGCAAATTTGAGTGGCTCTACTGCATTTTATACACCACATGATCAACTAGATAATTGAATTGTATTGGTCCCAAGAAATGGCAACCATCACTAAAGATAATAACAACATCATAATCCGATATGCCACATCACGTAGATGCGCCATTACTGATATAGGTATGCATGTGATTCACTGACGCTCTGTTTGGAATCTAGATTTTCGAAAAAAAAAATAAAAAGGTAAAGGAAAATTGAACAAAATGAAAGAGTAATTTTATTCCATTTTTCATCACTTTTTTCTTTTTTTTTTACTTTTTTAATTGAAAATTCAAATTTCAAATGAAGCATAAATAGATGGCACCCAATTTTCATCCACCCTATACATATATATATATATATATATATAGGCAGCCTCATTCTGAATGGTAAATTTATACCCTCAAAATGTTACAACCCTCCCCCATACAAATATATTTATATATAAAGCAGTTGGATTGGCTGAATCCCGCTCCTGTCATTGGTTGTATTGTTTTTCCAGTAAGCCTTTTCTCTTTCTTTCATTTCAAAGTTTCTGGCTTTATTTTCCTGGAGGTCCCCATGAGGCGGTACCGGTGATTGTGTGGAGAAAGGATTCAGCAGCCTGTGAAAATGGAAACTGGAGGTTACAGTGGCAAGAGACACCACCAAGTCGAGTCCAGAGAAAGAGTTTTTCCCTGATATCCGGTTTGGCAGATTGACAACGATGAAGTGAAGCTGTTTTCCCTCAAATTTCAAACAGATCCTGCTTCCGACCTGGGAGCAGCCTATGCAATCATGGGAATTCTCATTAAATCTTGATTGATCACTTGCTAGAATACGAAAGCTGTCTTCAATCAATTGTAAGAGATATTATCAAATCCATCAACCAGCCACTGTCCTTTAATTCATAGATTAAGCACAAAGAGATTTTCCCACTGTCCTTTTATTCCTCGTTGAATACTCGTTTTGGACTTATATATAGAGACTAATACACCACTTCATATTGTAATGTGCAACAAACGATTATGTTCTCTCTAAGAATTCTTGTTCTCTCTTCTTCTTTTTATACTTTTTTCTAACATGTTTTGGGAACTATTCTGACACAGTATACCATACATAAACCAAGAAATGAAGTCTAAAATATGCCATTATGTTTTAGTTAGTCCGAAACCTATAAACATATATATAAATATTAAATATTTGTCAAGCGTGCCGAAGGTATGAATCAAATTATCTTTCTCAATTATTGGAATAGAAATGATCCAGTGGGGACAGTGGATACAAAGCGAGACATTGGAATGAAATGATTGAAAGAGTGATTAGGGTTTTTGGACCATCAAAAGTGATCAGTGGTGAAGTGGGGGGGTGGTGGGGACAGTACTAGCATTACCATTAAAATCCAAAAAAGAAATGCCATGTGATGACAGTGGTGAGCATGACCCACTTGTCAGCCTTTCTATCCAACTTTGTTGAAAAATGGAAGCATAGCAAGTTGCTCTGTCAAGGTCCTTTGTAACCTTAACAAGATAAAGTGCTGTGAGAGAAGCCTATGAAATGCATCACATCAACTGGCGTTATATATCTGTGGCCATACATTGAACACTAATTTACAGGAGGAATCTGATGAGTGTCTTTTATCTCACCTACTTGTGTGTGTGTGTGTGTGGGTAGCACAAGAAGCTAAATTTTCAACACTGACACAGCCCAGGGCCCCAGCTCATTTAAAACTATTAGAAGTATGAATTTTAGTGTTATATTTTCATTTCTTTTGACATCCCAAATTGGATCTTGCCATCTTGGTATGCTGTTTTGCAGTTTAGCTTGCCTAAGATGTCAATGAGTTTGGCATAGTCTATGTTAAAAATATTATCAGCTTCATATTCGGTTTCAACTTAGCCCCCACTTATCCATTTAACTGAAGAATATATACGGAGATGAACATGACAAGATGGTCCTCAAGCGCATTTTTGCCTTGGCTTCTGACTATGAACCGTACAAAGATTAGAAAAGAGCTTGAGATGCAAAAAAATAAATAAATAAATAATTCTAAAACTAGATGATTTCTGTTTTCTAATGTCAATCAATTGTGTGTGCTGGAAAGGCATTTGAAAATTAGTTAATGGTTTGTGGAAAAAGAAAGACGATTTTGGTACATTCAATCTGCTTGATGAAACCCATTAGATCACGCTACAGAACCCTTTCAATGATCACATCTGGACTTTATTGGTCAATGCACCAAGTTTAAAAAAATGGCACAATGGAGAAGAGCCCACAGGCATGAGAGAGAGAGAGAGAGAGAGAGAGAGAGAGAGCTAACCATTTGAACTGCAAAAGCTAGATATTTTACATTACAATGGCGTCAAGAGATACGATGCCAGATACGATTTCTCCTTGTTCTTATAAGCATTTTCCCCTAAGACCCCATAGAGAAATCCCAGCTTAACCCACATACACAAGTCATAATACAGTTTCAGTTATTTAGCTAGCTAGAAACATTGAAACATCAAGCCTCTTCTCTCCTACACTAGGCAAGCTCTTGATTCTTCTCAACAACTCTCACTCCCTTTGCAGATCTAAGCACATTAGCCTGATTGTACAGACAAAACATAAAACAACCCTCATTAGTTCTCAAGTGCATAAAAGTCTAACTTAGCTATGTATATATTATAGTAATGTAGAGATCACCTGATCATCAGTTATTTCCACTGCAAAGCCGTCAACAATAACCAAAGAAATTGTCTTCTTGTAGCTGTCAGGCTCGAGGGTGGTGGCCAACAGCTCATCGTGCTTCCTACTTAAGTACAAATCAAGCTCAGTTGCCCCTCTCTTTGTTCTAATATCATACATTAGACACCATTGTCAAGAAGAACACGAAGACCATTAGATATTCATTAATCTATAGCAAAAATAGAGCATACTGAAATAATAACGCTCAAGAAAACTGACCTATTAGATCGAAGACGCTCATATTCAGGATCGTAATTCATGAAAACGAAGTACAACTCACTCTTTTTACTTGCCATTTCCACTTCTCTGTTCTCCTCCTCTTCTTCTATCTTTGTTGTGGAGACATATGCATTGAGTTATAGCTCTACATGGAAGCTATTTATACATAGACTTTGGACTCAACAAGTTTCATCACACATATGGACAGTTGAAATTCCCAAATTACCCCTATATACTGTAGCATATTTTCAATATGCTATTGCAGAACGCTTAAGAGGAGTACCGTGATTCTAACTCGGAGTTTCTGTGTCACCTAGAGTCTGTAACATTGTCTCGGGAAAAATATCCACACTTTATAGGAGCAAAAAATTGGACTCTTCTGTGCATAATTAGTTGCCTATGCATTGATTAATTGATGCCAAAAAGCTGCTTGGCTGATGATCAAACCATCGTACGGATAGAATTCTTTGCATTTCCGGACCAACAGGTCGACAATGTGTGAGGAAACTAAGCGAAGAGTGACTCATAGCCAAAGAATTATATGGAAGCCGTCATGTAATCTTATTCAAAGCATAGTTTAGAGTAATCACGCAATAAATATACCCAAACTATGTGGCTCCCTAATCATCACCGTAGTCTAAATCGAATGCACTATTGGATATATATACATTTATATATATTAGAATCTCATGGTAGGTTTATATAGGGGTATTTAGACCCAACTTTTAATAACTTATGATTTAAATTTATAATTTTTTTTAATTGTGTTTGGCTGATTCAAAAAAAATAGTTTAAAAAGTTATTTATGTCTAATACGTTTTTCTAAAAGAGTCATTTAAAATAGTAGTTTTTTAAACTAATTTATAACTTATAAGCTATTTATCCAAACACCCTCACAGACATTATAGTAAACAAATGATTTTTTCGTGAGGATACCTAATAGTAAGATCACCAATCATTTTTTTTTTATTTTTATGGCAGAGATTACAAAAAAAGCCGAAGTTTATAAGAAAATTTGTGAGAGAAAGATTCAAACTCTTAACTTTCTTAATAGAGATCAAGAATTTTGATCAACTAGACTAACCCAGTTCATTATAGCAATCTTTTTCCAGATATACATAAGTAGTATAATCATGTTTAATAACAAATTTGAGCCCTAACTATAAATCCCTTGCAAACAATCATGCCTTACATCAAATAGTTTGGGATCACTGCTATTTATATGTATATATGTATATATATGTACGTATATATACGAATCCATGTGTTGCTCAAGGAAGGAACGAGACGTGTGGGGGGCACTGTTTGGTAGACGTACCATACCGGGAATGCATGCATGCACACGTACGGATCAATTCATTCAAGTACTCGTTATTCTATATTACCAGTCGTCAATCACGTGGTTTTGGGTTTGGGTGGTTGTTGCTCAGCTACTATCGTGATTGATCAAAAATCGGAAGTCCCACTGACTCTCTGGCCCTGCTGCGACTCCACCCACACCACACGTGAGGTACTCAACAGCGTCTGCCCTAAACATAGCACCTTAAAATAGATATATATATATATATATATTAGAGGTGCACAAAACGACGGAAAGAATCGAAAACAAAACCAACCAAGTCACTTTGGGTGAGTTTGGTTCGTATACGAGGTGAGTTTGGTTCGAGTATACGCGGGATTCAGTTCAATTCGTGGTCTAAAAATTAACAAATCAATAAATTCGATTGAATTTTTTATTTTATATATTTTGGATTCAAATAAAATGGAACTGATCTAACCTGAACCAATTCAAGAATCGAATCGAGACCAATTTTTATATTTCATAAAAGTCTATAAATATGTTATATATATGTGCTCTTAGGACAGATATATACAAATACAAATACAAATACAAATCAATAAATATTTAAAGACTAATGCTAACATGTGCCTTAAGGTCACATTTTAAGTCTGATTTATCTGGTTGTACAAAGCATTAAAATTTGTGTTTTCAGCATTAAAAATTTTAAAAATATAAATTCTAATACTTTATACAACTAAATAAAATAGACTTAAAATATGCCTTAAAACACTTGTAAACAAGACCTTCTGGGTTGATTCTGAATTTAGTGTGAATCTATTCATGTGCACTCCTAAAATATATATATATATATATATATATATTTTTGAAAACACGAAAAAACAGGAGAGAGAGAGTCGGGTACTCTGGAGTCTGGCAGTCCCAGAGGTCTGATATCCATACACTTGAGCTGGCATCATCCAATCAAACTTGAAGAACAACAATCTTCAAATAGCAATCAGCACCGTCGGATCAGCAAAAATATAAACATTGGTGGTCAAAGCCTCACCTAATTTAATGCAAATATTTAATAAATAAAGAAATGTTTACTAAGGGAAGAAGTAGTTTTATACTAGAGGATAAAAATAAGAGTAATACTATATAAATAAAAAAATTTATATAAAATTTTTATAAAAAAATAATATGATTTAATGAGAACCTTTCATTTTAAAATAAATATTCATTATAATGACTTCTAATTATAAAACAACTACTGCCACATTATTTTGTATGAATTTTTTTTGTAAGAATAACATTTTTCTAAAAACAATAGTCTTGTCGCGGCCAACATTTTGATGGAATACATATAAATAATTTTTTGATTAATAATAAAAAAGTTTGATTATCATATTAACCACAATATAATCCACTAGAAAAATGCTATTCTTACAAAAAAATTCATACAAAATTGGTATACAAAATAATGTGTCAATGGCTATTTTGTGGTAAAAAGTCATTATGGTGGATGTTTGTTTTGAAGTGAAAGGCTCTCATTAAGACATCATTTATATATAAATTTTGTATTAATTTTTTTTCTTTATATAGTGTGGGCCCAATAAGAGTCACGCCCAAGACCAAGAGAGACCAACCTAGTGAGGTCGGTCCATGAGTGCTGACCTATCAGACAAGTCCCATGCCGATCAGAGGTAGGAGCCCAAAGGGGCCGATCCATAGTTCCTAATCCAAAAGGTACTAGAACTAATGAAGTTCGTAATACAAATCATATTCCTAAGCGAACTAGGACAAGCAAAAGATAAGTCTAAGACATTAAACCGACTCAATTAATGAGGACTTATAATAGGAAGGTAACTCCAATTCCCAAAGGAAACATGGCAGTTCTAAAATTATAAATACCCCAATGCACTAAAGATGTAAAATACGTTTACTTGAGTTCTAGCCCTCTATAATTTATTCGATTCATTATGGTTAAGCTTGCCAACTTAATCATCAGAGTGCCTTCGGTCTAAAAAGAAGTCGAGACATTCTCATCGTCTTCTTCTTTTACAGATTACTCGTACTCGTTGATACGGTTTGAGAGTTCAACCAAGCATTCCTAAAAATCTCGCCTATAGTTGGCGCCGTCTGTGAGAAGGTCCATACGACGATGAGTACCAGCTATCTTAGAGGAGGAGTTGATCTCACCAATAGGGAACTAGATAACAGCCATGACATCCGTAGTCACGACGACATACACCAGTCAACTCGGCATGATGATGATTTGGTGCGAACTCCAGTAAGATGCTTCATCAGATCAAATATATGATTCCTTAAAAGCAACTGGCCGGAAGGACATGAAGGTCTACCTCGAGCTCCGCAGTATGCCCGAAATTGCCGAAGGAATCACCACAGGAATTTGAATCCATTACCATCCAATGGCTACATTCCTAGCAATTTATAGCTCCGAATAATTGAACGGGAGATCCGGCAGTGGGATGAAGAGATTACCCACCTTAGATCAACAATTGAAGCGATAAGGGAATTAATTGCATGAAAAGATGGAAGAATACCATAGAGATCCCCAGATCAGCAGCAAAGAAGGATGACGAATTCAAGAAATATGAGCCCTCTAACTGCACGCGCAACAGGGAGCTACACAGCTAGCAAAGGGCACTACATGGATCGACAGGAAGATCGACAACCAAAAGGAATCAGACACCAACAAGAGACCCAACTAGGGTTGAGCCAGAGTCACAAGATTAGGACAAGTGGCTGAAAAACCAGCTCAACAACCAGGATAAGCACCAAAAGGGGCGGGCAGCCTAGAATATAGCCAGAAGAGCCCTAGACCAGATTGCTTCCACCCCTTACATAGAAGAGATTGAGACATGCCGACCTCCTAGGAAATTTGCCCCACCAAAGTTCACTCTTTATGATGGGAAGTCAGATCTCACTACCCATGTTCAGCACTACAAACAGATGACAGTGCTATGGAGCTATGACGACTCACTCATGTGCTGAGTTTTCCCTTCAAGCTTGGGAGAAGTAGTTCTACGATGGTTTAACAAGTTACAGTCCAGATCAGTATCAAGTTAGAGACAACTCGTCCAGCTATTCACTAACCGATTCATAGCCAACAGCAAGCAGCCGAAGGAGGTGGACTACTTGCTGACTTTACAGAAGAAAGATGATGAGGCATTACGGGCGTATGCAAGGAGATACTGGGAGGCTTACAACGAAATAGAGGACTGCAACGAGCAGTTGGCTGTCACACAATTCAAGATTGGCCTTCTTAGAGAACACCAATTGAGGCAATCCATCATGAAGAAACCAGTCACCCGAATACATGATCTGATGTTAAAAATCAAACAGTATGCATTGGTTGAAAAGGATCTAGCACAGCCGATGCAAGAGAAAATCAGCGAGAAGACCGAGAAGAAAGATAGTAGTGAAAATAAGAAGCTTAGACGTGAGGAGAACAATAACAATAGTCGGGGTAGGAAAGCCACAGAAGGGGTCAACACAGTCTGTAAGGACCCAATATACAAGATTTTGCCCCAAATACGAGATAAGCCCTTTCTTCAAGTGGCTCCCGAAGTTGGGAGGAAACCCTATTGCACGAGACCAGAGAAAGTTATGCTCTTACCACGAGGAAAAGAGGCATCAGATGGATAATTTCCAAAATCTTAAGAAACACTTAGAAGAATTGGCAAAGGCAGGACACCTTGACCAATACATTAACCGAAAGAAGACGAAGCGGGAGGCAGAGTTAACAAAGTAGGAAGCCGCTCCGCAGAAAAAAAAAGTCATAACTTAACATGCCCGAGTAATCAATATCCTCTATAGATCGGCAGAATCAGCAACTGTAGACTCACACAGATACCGGGCGAAGATCCAGAAAGTAGCACACCTCAGGGAGGTAATGCAGTTGGAAGCCCCAAACAAAAAGACAAAGGTCGGCAGCAGTGCTGAGGCCATAACCTTCACCAACGATGACTTGGCAGGGGTACAACTGTCACACAATGACGCGTTAGTGGTAACGCTACGATTGGGGGATTGTGATGTAAAAAGGTTGTTGATTGATCAAGGAAGCTTCTCCAAAGTTATGTTTTACGACCTCTTTAAAAAGCTAGGACTGAAGGATGTCAATCTACAGCCATCTTTGAACCCCCTGATTGGATTCAGCTCCGACCCAGTCTGGCCGTTGGGAAAGGTAATTGTCCCGGTTACAGCGGGAAGGATCACTATTCAAATGGAGTTCCTAGTTGTCAATGTGCCCTCCCCCTATAATGCAATCATGGTTCGGACATGGTTGCACCTCATGAAAGTCATACCTTTGTCCTATCACCAGCTGATCCGTTTCCCGACTCCAGGAAGAGTATTAGAGGTAAGAGAGGACCAGGTAGCGACTAGCAATGCTTCCTGACAGTATGTGCCACCAAAGAAAAGACAGGTAAGGTTTAGATGATGAAACTCTATGAGGATATGCTCAAGATTGATGATGTCGGGCTATTATGAGAAAATAAGGCCGTTGAGGACCTAAAGAAGTTTTACATAGATAGGCATAATGAAGAAAAGTATTTTGTTCTCGACACCTCTTTGTCTAAATCTTAAGATAAATCATTGATCAATTTATTGAAAAAGTACATTGAGGTGTTTACCTGGACACCTTATGACATGCCAGGAATTGACCCAGATATAGCTTGTCACAGACTTTGCATAGACCCACGGTGCCAACTTGTGGTCCAAAAGGGGAGAAGGGTAGTTACTCAACATGTGGATGCTATGATCAAAGAAGTAGAAAGGCTACTTGAAGTGAGGGCTATAAAGGAAGTCTACTACCCACGCTGGCTCTCAAACACAGTAGTGGTAAAGAAGAAGAACGGCAAGTGGAGGGTTAATGTTGACTTCACTGACTTGAATAAAGCATGCCCTAAGGACCCTTTCCCCCTTCCAAAGATCGACCAGCTGGTGAATGCAACAGTTGGATTTCAAAGGATGAGTTTCTTAGATGCCTATCACGGGTACCACCAGATCCCATTCCACGAAGAGGACCAAGAAAAAACTGCCTTCATCAACCCAAGGGGTATTTTCTATTACAAAGTCATGCCCTTTAGTTTGAAGAACGCAAGCACCACCTATTAGAGATTGGTCAGCAGAATGTTCAAATAACACATCGTTAACATTGTTAAAGTGTACATTGACAACATGGTGTTCAAAAACCAGGTCAGCAAACAGCACTTAGATAATCTAAAGGAAGTGTTCAACATCCTCAAGAACTATAAGATAAGGCCGAATGCCTCTAAATGTATGTTCGGGGTAAGCTCTGGGAAGTTTCTTGGATTTTTGGTTACACACAGGGGAATTGAAGCAGATCCGAATCAAATAAGTGCAATCCAAAATATCCAGGCCCCGAAGAACATCAAGGAAGTCCAAAAGTTGACTGAAATGGTAACGGCTCTCAACAGGTTCATTAGTCGATCTTCAAATAAGTGCCGGCCATTCTTCCAACTTTTGAAAAAACGAAAGTAGTTCAACTAGAGTCCTGATTGTGACTAGGCCCATGCCGACCTGAAGAAATACCTATCCCAGCCACCATTACTTTCTACGTCGCTGAAACATGAAGAGCTTTATCTCTAACTGGCAATATCAAACCACGCGGTAAGCGTCGTCCTACTTCGACAGCAAGATAGACAGCAAAAGCCAGTCTACTACATCAGCAAAACTCTTGTGGGAGCAGAGAGCAGGTATCTTCCACTGGAGAAGCTAGCCCTAGCGTTGGTAGTGGTATCACATAAGTTGGTGTACTACTTCAGGGCCCATATCATTAATGTCCTCACGGATCATCAACTTGAGCCACTACTCAGAAGAGCCGATTTTTCGAGAAGACTAGCAAAATGGGCAGTGGAGCTGGGAGAGTTCAACATTAAATTCCTACCCAGGTCAGCAGTGAAAGATCAAGTACTTGCTGATTTTATTACTGAATTTTCTATTAAACTGCCTTAGTAACCCATTCAGACACCTAATATCGATCAATCAAATGGCAAACCCCCCTTTGAACTATGGGAGATTGCTGATCATTGGAAGCTCTTCGTCGACAGAGCATCCAACGACACAGGTGTCGCGTCTAGATTTTTTGCACTTGAGGAATACACACACAAGCGAAAAAAATACGGTACTCTCTCGTTAGAACTCATCCTTCTAGAAGAATGAGTGAGACTAGGTTTGAATTGAAAATTAATTTGAATAAAGGGCTTTTGGAAAACAAATCGGAGTCACCACCTAACTTAATTAAAGTGAGTTAAGTCACTCAAAAACTAAACACAATCCGAAGACCACACTTAGGGTTTTTGAAAAAGGTTTTTGAAAATACTTTCTCAAAAGAGGGTTTTTAAGAAAATAGGTTGTTTGGCAACCTTTAGAAAATATTTAAACCCTTTTTTAAAATAACTCCATTTTGGTCTTTCGAAATCAGTGATCTAGGTTCGGAGGTTAGTTACGTGTAGGGAAGACGCACTATGTCATCACCCTACCCTGCCTTTGCGGTACCTACATGTCTATTCACCATAGATTTATCCATTGAAGTCTTCAATTAATATATATCCAAAACTATCCACTTTAGAAAAGAATTATTTAAAAGAATAATGCATGATATGCAAGTGCAAGAAAAATATTTGAAAATAGATTTTTGAAAAGAGATTTTTGATTTGAAAAGACTTGATTTGAAATTGGATTTGAAAAGAATAATTGAGTTTTGAAAGAAAGTTTTAGAGATTGGAAATAGAGATTTGAAAATAGATTTTTGGAATTAGAAGTTTGAAAAAAATTGTGAAAATAAAAGCTTGAAAAAGGTTGTGACCGCACCCATGAGGGTTGCCTACGTATCCCTTTCGGGAATCAGGTTAGTCGTAGTTCGGACAAGAGTTCGATTGAAAATAGAAGGTTTTGATTTGGAAAAGAGTTGGAGTTGAACTTAGAATAAAAGATTGAAATTTGGAATTGAAAGATTGGACTTTGATTTAGAAAGATAGAACTTGGAAGAAGGACTTGGACTTGTTTTGGAAAGATTGAGGTTTAAGAAATATTTGACTCAAATGTTGGACTTGGAAGATTAAGAAAAGATTGGATTTAGGAAATACTCGAATTAGGAAAGTTTCAAAATAGAAAAGTTCCATTTTAGGAAAGTTTCATTTTAGGAAAGTTTTGATTTAGGAAAGTTTTGAAATAAAAAAGGTTTCATTTTAGGAAAAAGAAATATTTTTGAAATATGAAAGTTTTGAAATTGGAAAGTTTTGACTTAAGAAAGTTTTGGATTTACAAAGTTTTGAAATTTAGAAAGTTTAAGATTTGGAAAGATTTGAAATTTGAGTTTTAGAAATGCTTGAGATTAGGAAAGGTTTAAGTGTAAGAAATGTTTGAAAACTTAAAGTTTAAGGAAGATTTGAAAGTTTAAGTTTTAAAGACTTAAGGTTTAAGAAAGTACGAGATTAGGAAGGATTTGAATTAGAAAAAATTTGGAGTTGGAAGGATTGAGATTCCTATTCCTAAAACAAGGGATTGGATTTTGTTTCTAAAAGAGGTGTTTTGATTTTATTTCCAAAAACAAAGGATTGGATCTAGTTTCTTAAAGAGAAGATTGGATTTGGCATGAATTTGGAAGGTAAAGTTTTTAGAAATCCTAGATTTGAAAGGCTATAGTTTTGATGTGGAAAATAGGTTTTGGAAACCTAGGATTTAGATGTAAAAAATGAGATTTTGGAAACCTATATTTTGAGGTAAGAGTGGAAATCATGTTTTAAGAAGAGAAAATTAGGGTTTTCTAATCGTTAGCTCTAGGATTTAACTTGGACTTCTAAGAAAAGAGATTTTTGGAAAGTAAGTTTTTGGAAAGAAATCTTAGGAAGGAGTTTTTAGAAAGTAAACTTGAAAAGAGAGTTTTTTGAAAGGGATTTTGGAAAGTAAAACTTTGAGAGAGAGTTTTTGAAAAAAGAAGTTTTCGAAGGAGATCCTAAAAAAGAGTTTTTAGAAATTAAATTTTGAAAAGAAAGGTTTTGG
Source organism: Euryodendron excelsum (assembly GCA_033060915.1). Classification (NCBI taxonomy): domain Eukaryota; kingdom Viridiplantae; phylum Streptophyta; class Magnoliopsida; order Ericales; family Pentaphylacaceae; genus Euryodendron; species Euryodendron excelsum. The sequence continues at coordinate 18,194,299 of CM065378.1, read as the reverse complement.
AAAGGAATTTCTAGGAAAGTGAGTTTTGTGAAAGGAAATTTTAAAAAACAACTTTGGAAAGGAATTTTGAAAAGGAGATTTGAAGAGAATTTTTAGAAAGTGTATTGGAAAGAGATTTTTAGAAAGAAAGATTTGAAAAGAGAGTTTTTAGAACGTTCATAAAAATATCTCACTTTTCTAAAGCGATTCTAACCATAAGAAAGCTAGAACCACTTTAGGAGAATGGTTTTGAAAACAGCAAGATTTGAAAATATGGACCATATTGGCCACTTTAAATGTAACAGTTTCCTAAAGCAACCCTAGCCATAAAAAGGCTAGAATTACCTTAGGATTGTGATTTTGAAAAAAAAGATTTAACGCAAGTTTGAAAACAATTTTGATGCAAGTTTTAAAAACAAGTTTGAAAACAAATTTTGGAGGAATGCAAGATCATAATATGCACAATGCAAGTTGGGGTCGTGAATATACAAGGCTAAGGCTTCACCACATAATCAAGGGGGCCGAACCCACGTGGTCTCTGGTTAGACTAAAAGAAAGCCCCCGACACGGTGACCTTCAATAGCCTAATCTTACATATGAACCGAGAAGTCCCATATTTCAAGCATGCAAGAAAGGGGGGGAAGAAGATGGGGGATTAAAATAGAAGAAACCCCAGTGGGTTAGGAGAGAGAAGGGAGAGGGGGAGTTGCGTAAACGTAAATAAGAAGCCTACCTTGCATCTTCTTTTATTTGCTTTACTTTATACGCTTTCTTCTTCTTACTTCAATCTTCACTTTGCTTTGCGTCGGTCTTCAAGGGCTTGTCTTGATCTTCGAGAGCTTCGGGTTGCAGCACTTCAAGTCTTCAATGGAGGCTTTAGAGGCTAGTGTATGAGTGTATAGGAGTATATGTGAGTTAGGGTTTGTATATGGAGGCTAGGGTTTGTGTATGGAGGCTAAGGTTTTGGAAAACCTAAAGAAGACTAGGGTTTGGGGAGACTACGAGCTCTGTATATTGAAGAGGAGAGTTTTTAGACTGAGTTTACGGACCATTTTCACGCTGGAAGAGGCTATGTATTTATAGAGAGTGGAATGACCTGGCATCTGTTGTAGTGGCGCCAGGCAAAAGTTTACATTGGCACCATTAGGAGTGGTCCCTGGCCAAAATTTGGCTAGTGGCACCAGCCACTTAGGAAAGTTTTAAGGTCGGCAAGCAACATATCTTCAGAAGATTTGGGCGCTTGTACTAGTGACTACCATGCAATTTTTAACCTGGCTTCACTAAGAGTCGCTCCGGAAGATCCAGGAAGGATTTAAAGGACCAGGAATGGCTCGAAAGGCCAGAAAGGGGCAGGAACACTTAAAACATTTCCCTTGACGTAGTAGACTAGAAAAATGATGACAAGATGTGTTGAAAGGGTTGACCGGGCCATTAGGGGCAAAAAGATCGACTGGACCGAAAAACTATCAGAACTGACTCGGAATGTCCCAGAAGAAGACTCAAGATTTGGAAACATTATTTAGAATGTCCCAGGAGGTTACTAGTTTGATACCCAGAGCCGGTGTAGTTAGAAAAGGTGACCAGCCCACCAGGGGTAAAACAGTCATTTCACGCCGGGTTTGCCGGAACTAACTCGGAATGATTCGAAAAGGTTATGGAAGGTCGAGAATACTATAAGAAGCATTCTCGAGAAGTTACCGGTTTGATACCCAGAGCCGATGTGATTCCCGGGGCGTTTGGATGCCTAAAGGCAAAATGGTCATCTTGACCGGAATGTCTCGGAATTGGCCTGAAACTGACTAGAAGGCACCTAATCATGCTAGATTGTCTTTAAGACCATCTTGGAAGGGTGCACTTATCGTTCTAAGGACTTGGGTACTTTTCGAGAAACGTGCCGGAAATGGCCTTAGGGGTAGTTTGGTCATTTTTCACCGAAGTGGGCTAGCAGGCACCGGTGTTGACCTAGATTTTGAGTGTTTCCGTCACCCTGACGGCGGTCCCGTGATATAGGGGTTTGTTGGTAATTCCCTATATTGACATGTTTACGAGTGTTTTCGTCACTCTAACGGTTGCCATGTTTACGAGTATTTTCGTTACTCTAACGAGTCGCGATCATTCCAGTAACTGCTTAATCTCTGGAAGCTACTAAGTGGATTTAGCGCATGAGGAATCAAATTTCTCAAAAGATGTGCCAAAACGAATATTTCTGCATTGGAGGGCCAGCAGGCGCCAAAGGTGGACCGTTCTACCATCTCGGGGACTTGGGGTCTCATCCCGGTCGACGGGTTTGAAGGGACTCACTGTTCCGAAGAGTTCACTCGGAAACGTGCCGGATTGGATGGTCTTACCACTTCGAGGAATCAACTTTTCTTGAAAAGGTGTGCTGGATTTAATTGGAATTGAAATTGGAAAGGGGACTTACCGTCTTCGGAAAGACGTGCCTATTGGAATTGGACCGAACAATGGCCCCAAGGGCATTTTGGTCATTTTGCCTCTATTTGGGCCCCAAGGGCCCGCGAAGCGATTGATTGACTAGATTAGACTTGAAAATTTGATTTAGATTGGAATACGTCCATATTGACTTGAATACAAGTTTGGATGGATTGAAAATTACCGAGCGGGCAAAAATGAGGTGCTTACAACGGGAGCAGGATCGAGCATAGTCCTAATCACGCCAGACAGTATGGAGTTTACTACTTCGAATAACGAGTCAGAATATGAGACGCTACTCTCCAGACTGCACCGAGCTATAGAGCTCAAGATCACCGAGATAACTATATATTCAGATTCCCAGTTGGTGGTTAACCAGATTATGGGTGAGTATATGGTAAAAAATGATACGATGGTATAGTACCTTGCAAAAGCAAAAGAACTGCTCGGCAAATTTAGTAAATATAAGCTCCACCAGATCAGCCACGACAGCAACACTCATACCCGTTGCCTTGGCAACACTGACAATGGCCTTGAAGTCAGGATCAAAGAGAACAATTCACTTGGTGACACTGCCTAGCCCAAGCATATTTCAAGAAGAAGTGCAAGCTCTGGCTATTGAGCAAGTAGGGCCATCCTGGATGGACCCGATCATCTCCTACCTCAACAAAGACGAGCTACCGAAAGACAAGAATGAGGCCAAAAGAATCACGAATAAGTCATTAAAGTATTGGCTATCACCTGATAGGGAACTGTATAGAAGATCATTCACCAACCCCTATCTGTATTGTGTCCACCTCAATAAAGTACAAAGTATTCTGTTTGAGATTTATGAAGGTATCTGTGGGAGTCAAGTCGGCAGAAGGATGTCGCCCATTATGTTCTAAAGTGTGAAAAATGCCAAAAGTTTTTGCCGATAATTCACCAGCCTGCCGAGGACCTCACAACTATTACCAGCCCATGGCCTTTTACACAGTGAGGGTTGGACATAGTCGGTCCGCTGCCCTGAGCCCCAAGAAATAAAAGATTCCTCATAGTGGCAACTGATTACTTCACGAAGTGGGTGGATGCAGAGCCCCTATCTACTATCAGAGAAGTTAACACTAAGAGGTTTGCATGAAGAAGTATCATTACAAGATTCGGCATACCCCGTGCACTAGCTTTAGACAACAGCATCCAGTTTAACAGCAACATGTTCAGAGAGTTTTGCAATGGGCTTGGGATCAGAAATTACTATTTAACGTCGACTTATCCGTAGTGCAACGAGCAAGCTGAGATATCAAACAAGACCATGCTAAATGGAATAAAAAAAGAGGCTAGAAAAAGCTAAGGAAGATGGGTAGAAGAGATGCCGAGTGTCTTATAGTCTTATAGAACCACTCCAAGAAGATCTACTGGAGAAAACCCTTTCTCAATGGCATATGGGGTGGAGGAAGTAATACCCTTGGAAGTCGAACTTCGAACCATTAGATTGGCAACATTTGACATCGGCCTCAACGATCAGACTTTAGTGAATGACCTCGACCTTATTGAAGAAAAGAGAGAGGTTGCCCTACTCAAGCTTGCTGGCTATCCTCAGCAACTCAGTCGAGCCTACAACAAACGAGTCCAGCCAAAAGATTTTGCTCCTGGTGACTTAGTGCTAAGAAAAGTATTAGGAGCAATCAAGAATTCAGCAGACGAGAAGCTCGGCTCAAATTGGGAAGATCCTTATAGAGTCGCGTCCCAGATCGGCGTGGGGGCATACCGACTAGAAACTATTGAAGAAAGGCGACAACTACCCTGGTCTTAGAACGCTAACAATCTCAGAAAATTCTATCAATAAGGGTGTTTTCCAAATGATGTAATAATCGATAACAATTTATGATAATACATTATTGTTTTCTCAAAAGTTACAAGTAATTCGGCAAAACTGCGGACAAGCATAAAAAGGGGATAACCATAAAAAAACCAAATGTAAAAACTTGGTCCTGTCTAACTTGTTGGCAAGTCGGCCAATAAAGGCTATAAAAAATCAAATGTTAAAACTTGGTCCTGTCCAACTTGTTGGCAGGTCGGTCAATGAAAGGCATAAAAAACTAAGTGTTTAAACTTAGTTCTGTCCTAAAAAGTTGGATAGGTCAGCTAATGAAGGCCTTAGCCCAGAAAGGCAAGATATAACAAAAATTCAACGTTAAAATTGTGTGCTTTAAACGAAGAAACATCCATACAAGAGTTGAATTAGAAAACAGTAAAAATTCATTCAAAAAAGTTGATTCATCATAAGACTTTGTGAAAAAAGACAATTACAAAAAATTAAAGTAAAAGCTAGGATACAACATCTTCATCAGGATTTTTAGCTGGGTCAACTGGATCAGAGATAATGAGATCAGCATCAACCGTGTTTGGGATTTTAGCCTCAGCCAACTTCAACATGTCTGCATCAGCCATATTAGGGACACTATCTTCAGATGTCTCAGATGCACCCGTGGTAGGAACCGCTAGAGTCTCTGCACCCTTGGTCCTCTTGGAGGCATCCTCAACATTGCCCCCCAGTGTTTTCTCAAAGTAGTCTAGAACATCTTTCCAAAGGCTGGAAGAGCTCTCGATATTCATTGTTTTCAGAGCCCTGTGCCAGCCTTCGATGAATATTAACTGCGAGAGGTTAACCATCTAGTCGGCAGTATCATTCAAATTTTGCTTGTGCCTATCCTCATACTTGGCCTTCTCCTTGGCAAGCTCGGCTTTAAGTCCATCAACTTCGGCCCTCACCTTGAATAAGTCCACCGTGAGTACAGCTTTGTTATCCTCCAGCTTCAACACTGCATCATCTTTCTGGATTAGATCGACTGTAGCTTGGTCTAGTGTAATCTTCCCCTTCTTGGCTTCCTTCTCAGCGGTCAGTTGGCCTGTCTTGTCAGGATCCATTCCACCTTCAGCATGCCGTGCTCCTCAGCAAGCTTGTTGTGCTCCTCAAACAGAGCTAAGAAGCATCGCATGGCCTCTAAAGCATTGAAAGAGCGTTGGAAGTGAAACATAAGCAACAAGATTAGTACACAATTAACAAAGTCACTGCTAAAAATAAATTGGTGAAGAAACTTACCAGCAGGGATTCATGAAAGGCTCCTAGGAAGATAGGAAGATAGAAAGATTATCATTGCTCTCCAACAAATTAACGTCAATGCGCTGGAGGTTACTTTTGAGCACCCCCAATGCCATTTCAACAGACTTGATCAGGGAGTCGGTCGACCACATACGGCAGTCACCAATTATTGGTCTGACAACCATAAAGTCGGCATCATTAGTTGCTGCACTGCTACCTGGATGAAGGTCTGCTGGCACAACTTTGGCCTTCTCTGGTGCGGGCTCAATTAATGCGTCCCCCGCCGTTGGCTTTTTCTTTGATGCCCTTGTCTCCCTCCTCTGCTTACCGGGTTCAGTAGCGCCGACCTCTGCAGCCGGGGCAAGGGGAATGGGCTTTGCCGTTTCGACCACTAGTTTTTCCAATTTCTTCAACTTCTTTGCTACCTTCTACAACACCATCTCATTTAGGTTTATCATGTCAAGAGTATTAGAGTCCAAAGATGAAGGGTATACTAGCTTATGCCTCTTCCTAATTTCGATTGCAACTTGGTGGTCCGGCACTGTGAATGGAGTAGAAGTCGACGTTGATCCAGATGACCTTGACTGATCCGAGGATACGTCTTAGACAGAATGATCCGTAGTAACAGTTAGGGGCAATTCGAATGACTCCCAACTTGGAAAGTTGACTCCTGATACCGGGATCACGTTTTTAACAACTCGAGTCCCCGAACCCCCTACTAGTGGCGGCGCATCAGGGGGCATGTCGACAACGGTCACCTGGTCATCAAGATGGATGCGCTTAATAGTAATCCCTATGGGGATTTTGACGAATTCACCAGCTGTACCCTCTACCGATAACTTGGTAATCACAGTGGGCAGAATCCCTAGCGAGGCAGTGAAGGTGGAGACCAGGCAGTGAAGGTGGAGACCCGGAATGGATAGTTCAACAAGATGTGAGGCGTCTTGGCGATATCACGAAGCCGACTAGTACCTCTGTAATTCAAGACCTTGTTCAAATTAGGCAAGTTGACACCCCACGTCTGCTTCTTGTTCTAATTAGACACTGAAGAAAATAGAACAAGGCAGGTTAGACATATAGAAGTCAATACAGATGAAACGACATCAATTTAACTCTCTGGGGGTTCTTCAGCATCGACTCAATGATATTTGGTTGGCAGGAAGGTCTAAACTCCGAAAGGCCAGAAACCCAGATTCGGACATCATCCACGCCTTTACCCGAAGATGGGAGACACTTTATTATTTTCCTACTTTTATCGAATGCCCTAAGGTATACTTTCCAATTATCACGATCGACTTTGCCCAAAGTGTGCAAAAATCAAGTTCGGCAAACCCTAGGTTAATGCCTAGGATTCGATTCAGCTCAAGCATTCCCATTACAATCCAATAGGCATTTAGGCTAACTTTGGCAAGACATAAATCGTGGTGTTAAAGGAATTTTACAAGAAAATGGTGTAACGAAAATCTAACGCCACCCTCTACGATGGCAATCACAGGGAATGGCATCCCCTTGTTGGTTTCTTCCATCTTATAGTTATCTGAGTCAACCAACTCAATACTAACCTGGTCGACAATGTTACACCTAGACTTAAAAGCAGTAACAACAACCGGGCCATCTACAAGTTTCCTAAGGCGAGCCGCCATCTGGGGACAACCACAGAAAAGAAAGGCAGAAAAAGAAGAAAACAAAGATTTAAGGAACTTACAAAAGTATGGCAGAATATGTTCTCTCGCTCTCACCAAGAGTCTTAAGCCTGGTTCAAATATTGAAAGTGAATGAGGACGCGCCCAATTTATAAGCAGCCATACCGTTGGTTCAGTCGCAACCATCATGACACTTGAGCTAAACCGTCACCTCGGAAACCCAATCTATGCATCCCTTTGACTACATGGCCGGTCCGAAGTGTCCACGTGTTGCGAAATGACGGGAAGGTTAAAAGGCAAGCTTTAAATGCAAATATCAGCCCTTGCCCCCTATGTTTGTCCAAACAGGGCGCAAGAGTTAGGGGCAATTGCGGGCCTAATAAGAGCCAAGCCCAAGACCAAGAGAGACCAACCCAGTAAGGTTGGCCAATGAGTGCCGACCTATCAGATAAGGCCCATGCCGATTAGAGGTAGGACCCCAAAAGGATTGACCCATGGTTCTTAATCCAAAAGATACTAGAACTAATGAAGTCTATAATACAAATCTTATTCCTAACTGAATTAGGACAAGCAAAAGATAAGTCCAACACATTAAACCGACTCAATTGCTGAGGACTTCTAGGAGGAAAGTAACTCCAATTCCCAAAGAGAATATGACATTTTGAAAACTATAAATACTTCCATGCACAAAAAGTGTAAGGTACATTTACTTGAGTTCTAACTCTCTATAATTTATTCAATTCATTATGGTTAAGCTTGCTAACGTAATCATCGGAATGCCTTCGGCCCAAGAAGAGGTCAAGACATTCTCAACGTCTTCTTCTTTTGCAGATTGCTCGTGCTTGTCGATACGGTTTGAGAGTTCAACCGGGCCTTCTTAAAAATCTCGCCTACATATAGCATTACTCAATCCACTATTAGTAAAAGTCAAACTTAAAACTGTTGGTCCAATAGGCAACCCAAGATGGGGGGTGAATTGGGTTTTTCAAAAATTAATACAAGTTAAGATTAATTAAAATTAATCTAAACAATATAGTCAAGGCTAATCTATATGCAAAGCAAAGTTATCAATGAAAACAAAGAAAACATAGCAATGAAGGAGAGACACAGATTTACCGAGGTTCAACCACAAATCGTGGTCTACGTCCTCACCTCAAGACCTCCTTGAATCCTTCTTCCACTATGTAATCAACTATTACAAGATGGGTTGCTGATTGACAAAGTGCTCAGCTCACTCTACAAGAACTCCTCACCGAGCTCTTCAAATCCCAAGTGGTTTTGTCCAAGCTCCACTTAAACTTTTACAAGAGTTTTGCTTCACACAAGAGAACTCTCAAACTCTCAGTTACAAGTGTATAAGAGTATACAACTTCACAAACAAACTCTCTAACTAGAGTAGATTTACAATCAAAGCTCACAGATGAAAGTTGGAAGAATATTCAGTGTATATCAGTGATTCTTGTCTCTTGTTGTTTCTTCCCCTTGATTCTTGTATATAAATGCAGTTGGAGGCTAGTATATATATCCTTGCATTGATTCCATCCGTTGGAGGTGGTTGGGCATCATAAATGCACGTCCATTCTGTTATAACGTTAAGAAAAGTAGCCCTTGCAACAGAGGGAGTCGGCTCCATTTTTGTGGTGTCGACACTTCTTGCTTCTGCATTTACCAGATATAGTTCACTGAGTTCATGAGTCCCCTCTTCAGGTTGATGAGGCGACTCCTTGTTCATCTGTCTTCTTCATACTAGGCTTCTGCTGTCATGAGGCGACACTTCTGCTTCAGGTGTCCACTCATTGATCATTTAAACTTTCAGCCTTTTGCTTTTGCTACCAGGAGGCGACACTTCATCTTCATGTGTCCGCTCATTGATCATATTATCTTCAAACCTTTGCGTCTGGCACTGTGAGGCGACACTTCATAACAATGTGTCCGCTCATTGATCATATTATCTTCAAGCCTTTGCGTCTGGCACTGTGGGGCGACACTTCATAACAATGTGTCCGCTCATTGCCTAGTTGGTCTTCAGACAATTTGCTTCTGTGTGCAAGAGGCGACACCTCAATTCCACAAGTCCCCTCATTGTTCAATATGTCTTCAGGCCTTTTAGCGTCTGTGATCAGGAGGCGACTCCTCATTTTCATGAGTCCCCTCATTGCCAGGCCTTTTAGCCTTCCTCATTTTCATGATTTCTATTGCCTAGATTCAAGCTTATCAATCAAGCAAAACACTAGTATAAGATCTTCAAGGAGTATGTCTTTGGGGTATGAAGATCAATCAAATCTTCCTAACTCATCAGAGTTAACTTCTATTTAAATTAGAATTGAATCAATCATTGGATGTTGATCTTCTTCTTGAATCTCAAGCAGTCAAAGCTTCACTTGATTAAAACTGAACTTTACTTCTTCATTTACAAGCTTCTTCAATCATTGTAGAACATCTTCTCGAATGCCAATCTTCCTGTAGCGCTTCACAATGCTTTATGTCTGATTTCCTCTCTTTGTTAGCAATTCTTCATTCTTCAATAAACACTACACAGAGACCATTGCAGACTAGATAAAATCTCTTCACACATCTAATCTTCATTGACTCTTTATACTATAGTAGAATTCTTCACTTGGATTCCATGTAAAGATCAGATATTTATTATGAGTCATCTTCTTGACAACTTTAATCACATGTCTTGAATTAGTCTTTAGCATACCAGATGAGATCATCTCTTTAGCATTTTCCAAACTCTTCAACAACCAATTCTTCTTCAACTGAGCATTGCACTTCTTCAACTGATCTTTGTGTATTTTGATGAAATCTTTAGTCTGGTGCAAATCAATCTTCATTGAAATTATGCATACTTGAAAGAAGCTTCAAGTGAACACCTTCAATCTCTTCGAATGTAGAACACATGTTTGAAGTAGAGATAGACATCATTTCTCAGTTTAGTTCATTGCATAGCTCTTTGAATTTGTTATGCATTCTCTTTGATATGTATTAGACTTAAGATTGAATTTTAAGTCTATACTATGAACTTGTTAATCTGCACACTAAGTAGATTCATTAGAAACATAACACAAGGTTTAGTTATCATTAAAATCAACATGAAAATTAACCTTGAGTCAACAAGGATTAACCTTGACTCAACAAATACCTCAATAATTAAGGTACTAATTCGGTTGACATGGAGTAAATTAAACCATCTAGGTACTTATGCATGTTACGACCTATATACCTATAGCCAAAAATTATTCTGTAAATCTGTGTGCCTAGTGAAATTTTATAGGATTGGTAATCATAGACATGTCTCGATACTTAAATGACAAGTTGAACTATGAAAACCAACAAAAGTTCGAATCCCAAACTATTTGTTAATCTACATTCCAATGAAACCAATACGACTTTGGAACCCATTGTTTTAATTTATATATCGCCACGACAAAATAGCTGTAGTAACATCATAAAGGAGCATCAATTCTAAATCGAAAAAGAGGGCATATTTGAGTACGGCGTATGCCATCCTAACTTAAGGAAAGTCGAACTCTATATCTCAACATTCGAGGTGTTTAAACAGGACAACCAAATGACATTAAACTATGTACATATTGACAAGCCCGTTGTTTCAATTTGAAAGCAGCATCAAAGTAAATTAGTCTATTTGATAAAGAAATTAAATTGTTAACCAGCTGTCTAAACAAGAATTTGACCTACGCGAGGCAATTATCTATTGAATATTGGGGAGAAAATGATGTCGAAATGCATATGGTTCAGAAAGTCGTTGATTAATAATCCGAGAATGAAAGCTTATTTCTTTGCAAAAACTAAAAAAAAATAACTTGATAAGATCATCATCAATCCGCACCAAGAAGTAAAATTTCCACTGGAAATTGGCACACTTCAAACCTAATTCTAATTGTGATATATTAATTCACACCTTTCTTTTAAATAACAACGTTCATATAGGAATTACATGTTTGGAAGGGATGATTTAACTCGCGCGCTTCTGGGAAATGAGTTTAATCGTTGAAGTTACACTATTTCACATTATTGATGTTGCTCCAAATCTTTAAATAATTTCCAGGACAAACATTTTAATTCCACTCGCCACCAATTAACAATCACTTGTCAAAACCGAATTGTAGCAAAATCTATACACACAAAGTAACACCCACTAACTGGATGCAGAGAGAGATCAATAGCGCGCGAAGCCTCATCAAGTATAACTTTCACCCATTTCTATACATACACATTGCGTATATGATATGAAGAACCAGAGAGAAGCTCATGAGATACTCTTATTTACTGCTTAAGAACACTCCCTAAGCTGAACATTATCTGTTCTATTGAAGGCCTTGCATCGGCTGACGGATTGGTACATGCCACAGCTACGTCCAAAACCTGTGAAGCTTGATATCTCCCTTTCCCTTCTACAGGAACTTCAAAAAAATCACAACCTCCATTTTTAACTTGTTCTTTCCTCTCTAGTATGCATTTCTTCAGAGCTTTGGGGCCTCCCAGAAGGTCCAACATTATGATGCCAAAATTATAGATGTCCCCCTTCTGGCAGACTATGTCACAGTACATATTTTCTGGCGGCGGGGCCGGCTTCCGCTGCCGTGTATCGGAAACTTCCACCCTTTCTGCCAGCTGAGCAAAACCATAATCGGAAACGCAGGCGGTGAAGTCGACATTGATCATGATGTTGGAGGCTTTGATGTTCCCATGCACGTTCAGCTGCATGCGTTTGTCTTGTAGAGGAGATTGTGAATGGATGAAAGCAATGGCTCGGCCAGTGTTGAGGATTATCACGAGTCTTTGGTTCCAATCTAATGCGGTATGACCAAGCTCCCTAGCACCTAAAAGAACAAGAAGATTTACACATTTGAGATTCTTCTAGAGTGATATTGAATGCATCCCACAGGGCTAAAATCTTATGAGAGAAAGGGTTTGATAGGACTCGCTCCAAATTATCACTAATAATCATATCCTGTGTAAGAAAACCATCCACCATTTATGCAAGAGAGAGAGTATAAAGAATACTAAACACCAAATTTGAAGCCGAATGCGACAATAGAGAGTATAAAGAATACTGAAACAGCAAACTTGAAACCGAACCGACCTTAATCAGTTCTTTAAATTTAGAATCTAGGTATAGGACTTAACTAACCCAACCCGAGAAATTTAGGTTAGTTGAAGTGCGCTTATTGATGTAATTTTATAATACATGATTTTTTTGATTGTATAGTATTACCCTTTTACCTATTTATGGGTTGACATTGTTCTCAATTCTAGCAACATAACTTTTTTTTCTATATTTCTTTTTTAATGCAACAAATCAGAAGTATGTGCCGTCACTACGAAAATAAAATGGGAGGTATCCATGTGGAGAGACAAGAAAAGAAGAGAAAACAAATATTAGGAGAATCCATGTCTAGGTACTAATTTATGTGACCAAGAGTGCGTTTACCATTCCCCAATTGTGCCCAAAATATATCAGAGAATGATGTTCTCAATCGTGGTCACCTCCAGTTTCCCCTATTTCTCAGTTTGACCATTCACAAGATTGCTCTAGTTATTTATATCAATGTTCTTGCAACTTCCTAGAAGTCCAAACTTCTTTCAATAGTCTCTTAATCACTTTATAGTTTTTGGATAATAAAGTCTCTAGATCCTGGCTTGTCAAGGAGATCCTGGCTTGTCAAGTTTATAAAAGCGTTGTTGTTTTTAGTCCTTAGGTGCCGTCCATATCCCATGGGAAAACCTGTCTGAGGAATAGTCAGTCTTCAACAACGATTTATCGGTTAATTAAACCATTAAAGGTGTTAATATTACTTCAAAGAAACCAAATTTACAGTGTCCAATCTAATAAAGCTACACCACGTAGAGAATCCTACACATAATTAGGACAAACACATGCACACAAATGCATAGGCAAACGCAAGTAAGCATGCATGCGTATATATATATGTGTGTGTATATAAATACATATATATTTATATATATAAATAAATTATGTCTATATGCTGTATAAATATATGTATCTATGCGTGATAGTGTGATAGCATTAATAACATACCAGCAAGCAAGTCAGCGAGGCTTCCCATGGGATAATAATCAGAGACAACGAATTTGATCCTTTTGGAATACAAATAAGCGGTGAGAGGAACTAGATACTGGCACTTCCGGCTAACCTGAGCCAGGCGCTGAATTCTCTTCCCAAACTCGCTCCTCCTGACAGTCACCTTCCTAAACCTCTTCAGAGCCCAAACTCTACCCTCCAACAGCACCACTTTCTCCGTCATCCCCAAACGGCCCTCACCCATCACCCCAACGGACCCCCTCAACACCTCCCTCATGGTCAGCTGGGCCCCACTGTCCCCACCGGCCTGGCACTGATGATCATGATCTCGATGACCATCGCAGAAGATCAGAGGCACATCAATGTCCATGAACCCGAAGATGCAATCTTCATACTCGTAGATGGACACTGATCTGCAGCTGTTTTCATCGTTTGTTTTTGAGCTCCTTTTTGGCTCTGTGAAGGCTCTTGACAACATCTTTGGGGGTGTGAAAATTTTGATTTTCAGGGGGTTTGTAAAGAGTTTGTTCTTGTGGTCCTTTATGAAGAGTTTTTTTTGGATGGTTTTGATTGGTTTGCCGTGTGAGCTTTGTTTTCTTGGTTTTCATCGAATTTAACACAGAATAATAGAATTTGTTTCTTGGAAGGTTTTGTGATCATAAGATCCCAAGATGAGATCCATTGAAATGCTCTTCACACCGGATTGGTTAGTGTGGTTTCTTTATTAATTTGTACCTATAATAATGAGCGTGAGCTTTGTCTTATGGCTGAATATCTAGTGAATCTACATGTTGTATCACAGCCAATTGTGCCTTGCTATCTTGATTAGATCAAAACTGGTATCCATATCAATCGGAAGCCCCCATGACCGTTTGATCAATATAGTATGTGAGATATAAGAGGATGGATCTGTGAATAGATGGTGTTAGGACCAATGACTGGCCAGTTTGATGTTCGTTATGCATGGGATGCTTTTTAATTATCACAATTAAAATGATAAGCCATGGGCTGTGGTGAAAGCAACTGGGGAACATTGTTTGGCAATTTTCTTCTTGGTGAACTCATAAGCTTTTACTTGTCTTTTCGTTGGAAATCTTTGTCCTCTTAGCTGATTCCTTTGTAATATTGTCAGGCAGGCACAAGCTATTAGTATATTCTGAACAGTAGTGTGATTCAAGATAGGCTTAGATTTCCATACCCAAAATGCTTAAAAGCAGTCTGCAGTAGAAACGAGTATAAAACGTCAAGGCCCTCCTATTTTAACAAAAGTAAGTAAACTAGACAATAGAGATCATTAGAGAGATATCCCCGTCTGTAATATGGCTTGAGCTATGTTGCATCTTGTAAATCGAAAGCAATACCAATATAAATCAATTTGTCAACCCCACTCTCATATTCTTCGTATTTTTATTCAGTTAATGAAATTGGAAGTCAATCATGCATCCCAAATGTACCAGTTAACTTGTCAAAACTGTGTAACCTTTTATGTGCATCATATGCTAGTCAAGCCTACGTACAAATAAATACTAAAATGTGGTTTTTGCATGATTGAATCCCCTTTTCAACAGAACACAAGCCGACTTTTATTTTCATATCTTTCCAGGCCATAAACATTCATTTTCCCTGCAAATAACCAAATAAGGAGTAGCCATCAAAACCTGTACGACGTGATTCCCTCTCTACATCGTACAACAATCATCTCTCCCCTCTAGTTCTCTGATCGCAAGTCTTACCTGCACCCACCTAATAAACGCCCATTTGATTATTAAGGACCGTTTTTTGGTGGCTTTTTTTTAGCTTATAAATAAAAATGGCCTTTTTCGTTTTTTTGCTTTTTGCTTTTTTGTTTTTATTTAGCTTATAAAAGAAAAAAACAAAAATATTTTATCTTTTTGCCTTATAGGCCTAAAAATTCAAACGAAATTTTTTTTTTAAAATAACCTTTACTAAATCAACCCTAAGTATCACCGTCAACTCAAAGTACTTTCCAACCAGCACTACATCCAACTTAATCAATCTTTATGGACTGCGTTGGGCCCAACCTGATGAAGACTTTGGCCAGCCCGGACTTGGCCCATGTCAAGCTTCAAAAAATACCCACAATTGATGGAGCCCGTTAAAGGGGTCCTCACTCATAGTCATAGACATAGCCATAGAGGCCTTTTATTCGAGGATGATATTCCAAATAATTTCTCGGGACATCTCCGACTCCAATTTTTGGACCTCTTCCGTGGTTCCGCCGCATGTTTATGTTAGAAACTTGTAGCCGCAGATATTGCAGTTCATCACTTACGTCGGCCTCTCACATCCTTTGGTCAAACATTACTATCAGACACAACGCGTTGGTTATCGTCCTGTCAGCCACCATGAGCGGCTTATTAGAACTTTCTGTGCGATCTGATCACATACAACCTACGAATGGTGTCCGAGCTCCCCCACTCCCACCCGCCCCCATCGATCCGTTCAGACATGCCAATTACCCAAATTTGTCTTTCACAACAAATATGCACTGACCGAAATACTTATTACGTCCTAACAATAATTAATACCAAATATTACTTAAGAATGTTCTATAACCATGACAATTACAACATATTTTACCTCTGGACAGAATTCGAACTCAAAACTTCATGCGATGGTTGTGATTCTTGTGAACTAAACGTTTTTTTATTTTTTTTTTTGTATTTTTACACTTTTTTAAGTTTAATCTTTGGAACAGTGTAGTAGTAAACACAATTTTTTTTGAATTTTTGTTTTTACTTTATTTTTTATTTTCAAATAATGATTGACGTGACCTTCATTACTTTATACCCTACAGCACCAGGCAGAATTATCCTGGAAAAAACATTAATTCTGCAGCCAAAGCCAAAAAAGTTTTTATAAAAAGAAAGAAAGGAAAATATTAACCATCAAATATTCCTTATAAAATTTTATTTTAAAATGATGTATTTGCAATTATGTGGATGAATAAAGTTTTGTAATCACTCTCAAAAACTGAAAAAAAAAAAAAAAAGTCTTCAACTTACCTAAAGTCAACTCAATCAGTTGATGTGTCGTGTACGCAGGGCTAAGCTTCTAAGTGCGCTCGCACAAATCAAAAGCATGTTTGTCCAACGTATCAGATCCGAGCTCCACGGCAAGTTCGCTCTTTTCCAATAACGTGGACGGTGAACCTCTCTTGCCCGCGCTAACCGCTCTTCACTCCAAGAGTAAAATTACACCACCGCCTGCCCTAACTGCCCGTGCCAATACATACGTATAATTGTATGTGTATGAGACTATGAGTATGTGTGTATATATCTGCACCAAGCACCAATTTCGTCCAAATTAACCTTTCTCGTTTCAAACCTCAACAATGGCCAGATTCGCCTTTTCCCTCACCGTTCTCTTCTTCTTATTCGCCTTCACATATGCTCGTACCCCGATTGACCTCCAACAAAATGATTTTACCGATCTGTCAAGTTCTGTACCGGAATCTGAAACCAAGGCGACTCTTCTCCTCCCCAGCGAGAAGCTAGAGTCTGAGCCAACCACCTTCGTCGAGTTGGAGCCTGAAACCACCGAAACAAAACCACTCGACATCGACACCGACACCGACACCGACGTCAAGGCCGTCGGAGCCACCGAGGATCTGCCGGTATCAGACACTCAAACCGTCGATGCGGACCCGCTGAACCGACCGTTGACGATCGTCAGATTCCGTCCGGTCAACCGTCACTTCCCAGCGAAGCGTCCCTACCCCTTCCGTAACCCTCTCCGCGGTTGCCGCCACGGGATCAAGCCCATGATGAAGCATCGGTTCCATGGGCGTGAGGTGTCGTACGGCGACGACATGATACTGGCTGGCGAGAGCAAGGACTTCGATCCGGAGATGTTCGGCGGCGTCGTGCGTCAGATCCCGAAGCGGTGGATGAGGTTCCACCACCACCATCACCACGATGAGGGGATTCCGAGGTTTCCATTCAGCAAGCACCACGACATGTTCGTCAAACAGAGCTTCAGGAGGCCGTTCCGCCGTGAAGAAGAGGAGGAGAAGGGACGTGAGGAGAAAGAGGAAAGTGGTTTCATGAAGCACTTCCGCAAGTTCCTGAACCCCTTTGAAGGTTGAGAATCTTGAGTTTCCTATAACATAGATACTTATGGTTGTCCTGTATGAGCAGCAGCATTGCATTGTTGCATACACGTATTTGTGTCTTTTTCTTACTAGTTATAATTATGTATCTGTTTTCGTCATTCTGTAAATAATTTTGTATCCATGTGAGATGTAGAAGCATATACAGATATATTTGGGAGTCATAAATAAAATATTTCTGCATATTGTTGTGCCTTATTGTAATGGGTTCATGTAGAGTTATTGTTAATTCCTTAGAGCTACGAATTTACAAAACAGAAAGAGTCATCTAAAGCTAGAGGTGCTCATATGTTCTATTTCAAGATGAAAATAAGACTATCTAATTGCTGTCATTCTCCCTTTGAAGGGCAGTTCAAGATCAACAGAGGTAGGCAAAAACAAAATATGAGAAGATAAAACCAATTAATTCATTTTCTAACCAATCATAAACCTCATAGTCTTTATTACTTGGACAGAGCTAAGAAACCACAACAAACTCAGAAGGGAATAGAACAGGCACCAGTCTGATGAGTGCTGGTCAGTTCAGAACATGGCCATGGGCTAACCTCGACAGCGCCACCACTAACATCAGAGCACTGCCAAGGGGTTTTTCTTGGTATTGTTCCACCATGAAGATAGATATTAGAGAGACAAATCCCAGTGAAAGGGGAGTTCCTCAAGCCGTGTATTGAACCTGGCAGCTGGATATTTTCACCCCAGACATTTCTAATGGTGACATCCTTAACTACCGGAACAGCATTTGGGTCGAACTTGTCATCGGGATGGTCTCCGACATCGCCTGCAATCTTTATCCCCTTTCGCACGTTTTCCATGTACACGTCCGACACACTAATATTTCTAATGATCCCTCCTCTACCGATGTTTGTCTTCAAATGAATGCCAACTCCCATGTTGAAGAGGTTTATGTGCTCAGCCAATACATTCTCTACCCCACCTGATGTTTCACTTCCGACTGCGATTCCAGCAAATGGCGATGATCCTGTTATCCGCCGGATGGTGATGTCGCTGCTAGGACGACCATAAGTAATTCCATACTCATCCCACCCACTCTTCACCGCCACAAGGTCATCTCCCGTAGAAATGTACGAGTCTTCAATGCAGACATGGCAGCTTGAATCTGTCTCAATTTATCAGGAGTATATGTGACGTCAAATTTGGTTAAAAGAAATATCTCTTCTTAAATAAACAAGACAGCTGAACGAAGGGTGAGATTTGGCATCAAATGCTCCTAATATAAAATTTATCAAAAAGGAAATACATCTCTTTATTATCCACTGAGGAGAACTCCTTTCGGGATGACCTTGCCCCAATTCCTCATGTATCAAAAGGACCTTGAGGATACAACGGTCCTACTTGTGCACAAGCAGTCCGTGAACATACAAACAATGGCAGGGAGGGAAGCGTGGGAGAACTGATCTGCATGAGTTATGGACCATCTAAGTAAGGGAATGTGCATTCACAAAGCCTTACCTTCCCCCCACCCACCCCACCCCACCCCACCACACCACACCACACCAAAAAAGCAAAGGAGTCCGGTCTTCCTTATGCAAAATATGGCAAACCACAAGACCGACAAATGTGTGTGTTTATGACTCTAGTTAATGGCATAATATATACCTACATTTAAGAAAAAAATGAAAAAATATATAACCAATATATAAGAACAAAAAGAAATAGGATATGCTAAGTTGTTAACCATAAGATTCTTTTATACAGCGTACCTGGATCAATTCCATCTGTGTTGGGGGAGTCACGTGGAGCCAATATGGTCAAATATCGAATAACAACGTTGCTGTTAAGAAAAATTAATTGTCAGACCCAATAACAGTCCCTCCCTTGCAATTTTCAGGAAATCATACTAGTATCAAGTAGTATTGTAAGGACACAGTTCAAGAAAATTCAAAAATGGCCAGCTAAGCTCGTATCCAGTCTCAGGCTCTCAACTGCCCAGTACAGTTTAAAATAACGCAATGTTTCAAGGTCTTTTGGTATAGTAAAAAACAAATAAAGAAAAGCATGCAAACTACAGACAAGCCTGAATTCGCTCGCAAACCATGCCAACTATATGCTCTTGAATTGCGTTTTGATCATGGTGATTCTGTGATACCCCTAGCTTTCTGAATAGTGAGAATAATGGACTTAGTCACACATATCTCAGACATAAAATATAAACGTTAGTTACATTAACATTCAATGATGATACATATTATCAGTGTAGGTACATGTGTCCAATTCTTCTACGTTTTAGGACACCTCAGCGTCTCGCCGTCTCACTCTTCATACATTCGGTCCCATGTGGTAGCCTGCTGAGGTAGCATGTGGATTCTCATTGTGCTCCCCTCAAAGGTCGAGCCTTGCCCGTCTAGGATAGTGCGAAGAACGCCTCCTCCGAACTAAGGCATTAAGAAGGCCCTCGCCCATATGTGGTCTCGAGGCAACCCCTTCCGACGGCCTCGAGCTATCTCCTTGAGGTCCCTCACCTATGTGTGCCCTCAAGGCACTTCCCTCAACAAGTCCGAGGAAATCTTTGCCTGAGGGCACCTCTCACTTATGGCTTCATGCTCGGCACCTTCTGACATGGCCACAAAAACTCTCTGTTGAGCACCTTCTTCTTTGAACCAATTTTTCATACTTGGACAGAATTCTCTATAAGGGCATCTCCATGACCTAGATTGGGAGTAGAACTCAGGAACCCCCTCGGCGTTACCCTCACGCGGGACCATCAAGAGATAAGTGGATTGTAGACTAGGGTTAGAGGCTTTGTCAAGGATCTCACCCTTGAAGGGCCTAGCCCCCTTGACCACTTAAAGAGAAAGAGATCTCCACCAAATAGATGCCATCCGTACAAGGCAACAAATGCATTTAATGAAAGCTGACTACTGACACTTGGCCAAATCCCTGCCAGCCTCTAAGGGGATTTCGACGCAGAATTGACATTTGGAATGTTGGCCCTAGAAGAATTAGCTATCAAACTAAACACTTGCAAATTAGACCAACCCTCGAGGGCCCCTAGCCTATATAAAAGAGAGACCTCCCTTAAGCAAGACAGAAGTCGAGCAACACAAGCATCTCTATAAGTCTCTCTGGTTCTCTTGGGATACACTGCCACTCTCTCTCTGTCTTCCTAGGACTGATTCGGCTCTCTCTCTTCCACCTACAGTAGTTCTCCGCCTCAATAATGCCTACCGTTAACTTTCCAGATGGCCTCTCGCTCGCTACCGATTTGACCTGTCATCCCTCAACCTCTCACACAAACAGATGCCAGTAAATTTGTAGGAGAGTTCACAATAAGATTCAAATCTAGAAATGTAGATGTATCGTCCATAAAATCCAATCTCCAAGGAACAAGCAATAGAGATGTAGTTTTATCTTTTCTTATGCATGAATGGTAAATGTAACAATGTAACTTAAATAGGAACGGCAAATGGTAAAGTATATAGGTACACTAAGTTTTTTTTTTTATCAGATGTTACTTATCAAATAAAAGAAAAATTTTTGTTATCGGATGGATATGATACTGAACTTCAGTAAAGATTCATTAGAATAAGAACTAAATAGATGTGAATAAAATGTATAATATTTTGAGTTCAAAAACAATGTTCAATTATTACCTGCAATAGACAGGGTGAATGTTCCAAAAGGGAGAGTTCTTGAAAATGACATTGGAAATGATAATGTTCCTGGAGTGCATAAATTCAATAAGATTTGGTCTAGTGAATTGGAGGGTTCCCTGCCTCCACATGTTCCACCAGACTCCTCCTTGGCCATCAATCGTTCCATTCTCACCTAAGGAAGAACCCCTTTATCAGTCTCAACAATTTATGACTGCTTAGCAAAAGAACAAAAAAAAGGGGGAAAGAAGAAAAAGGAAAGAAAGATACTAAAAGACAAAACAAGAAGCAGAAAAGGAAAAAACCAGGGGGGAGGGATATATGACTAAAACTTGTTAGTTAAGTGGAAAAATGTATATGCAGGTGAAGATCAAAACATAAACATTAAACTCTACTCAACAAAATCTTGTCCCAACTGACTCGGGCCAGCTACATGAATCCTACTTCGCCATTTCATTTGATCTAGGTTCCTACTTTCAGTTAAACCATTAAACCCCGAAAAATAAAAAATACCATGGCCCTTCATTGAGAAGAATGGAAAAACAGGATTCATGTTGTTGTGACAAGATTGTAAGAAACAAAGTTAGTGTGACCCAGCCATATAGATGTACTGCAGTGTTATATTGAGTTTGTATGCCAGAAGTTTGTGAGAAACAACGTTCATTCAAAGCATTAGTGTGCAAAATTCGTGAAAGCATGCGTCCTCATTGATACTGGTTTTCTTATCTGCATTGTGTTGTGTGTACTAGCAGGTCCACTATATATCGGATTATGCGAGTTGCTGTAGGTTGACAATAGACTAACCAGTAATGATCACATCATGAAGCCCGTATCCATGTATAAAGCTCGTATACCTTCCTCCAGGACGCTCCCTCCCTCTACCATATGAAGGCAAGGGGGCAATCAAAGGCCAATGTCTTGTATCCTAACGCATCAAAGGCAGAAGAGTTGCAAATTAGTTTAAGATAAAACGTTTTGAAGCAGTCCCACGTATACCAATTGTGATTTTTCCACTGTTTCTTGGTAAATGACACACGTTACCCATACATTATACATGTATCTAATTGCATAAATGGCAAAATACATTACAACTAGGATCACAACCTCCAAAGTGAAACATACCGTACTCAGATTGAAACCTGGAATGACTACTTATGGGGCATTAGGACTTCTCATGTGAGCAAGATCATTCAATTATATTTTCCAAGCATTTTAAGGCACAAAGCCAATCTCTGAAGTGGACTCTATACACCTAAACAAAATTAAAAATAAAAATAAAGCCGCACACACACACAGAGAATGCCATTGCAAATGGTGACGTTTCTTGAAATCAATTGATTTTACCAACACAGAATGAAAAAAGTTCTATTCTAATGCAAAAAGGATGATTATACAATTCAATGCACAGGGATTACTTTGCTGAAATGGAATTCAAAATACCCCCACAGCCCAATTTATTATTTCATTTTGGTTTTGCTTTAATAGAGGGACCTACACAAAAGCTGGCTGATCGTAAAAGTTGGGACCACTAGTGATGGTAACTATCAGATTTGTTAAGAAGTTAAGTGATCAAGAGATTAAGGCCAATAGTCTACCACAACAGAAGATGATCAAGTTCATACAATCAGGATGATGTGAGTGAAATATTACCTTTTCATTTTGGTTCAATCGCAGTGTAGGCATATAAGGTCTAGATATTCTTTAAAATGAAAAAGGGCTCTAATTACAAGAAAGGGTATGGACCCGATAACAGGATATATCGGCCCTTGTGACATGGTAGGGTATACCTCCTTTCAACTAGCATGTTTTGAGATCATAATATACGGTGGATGATCTGACCATTATTGTGAATACAATAGTTCACAACCATGCATAAATAGTTGCCGCTTTACCTTTTCCGTTAATACTCCTCTTTTTTACTTAATGATATAATTCAACATTGGCAATCAAAAACCATATAAATATAGCTACGACTTACTATTAATAATCGTGATTACTAAATGAGTATCCAGCAACTAGTCCTTCATTCATTGCTATAATTTATAACAATTATTTTTTCCTTTTATTACTATTGGTTTCCCTAGTTGATTACAACAACTGTGGTCATTAAAGTAAGCATGGAATCAGAATATTATTATAAAAAGAAACATTAATAGCACAAACACCAACAAATCACTGCCATTCCATAAAGCTGTCCAGCCATCCTGGTTGTCACTAATTTAAATGGCATGCACATGCAACCTAGATCCACCATTTATTCCCTGGACCCGCCATGGGTTAACGGCTGTCCCTTAGTTTCCAAATATTATATAAAACCAAATGCTTATTGTATAACCTCAACTGGACAAACCACTTCTAGCTCACTGCAAACACAATGTAGCAGAGTGGAATTCACGAGGGGTCCCAATTCTCCTCAAGGCATGATGCAAACACAACATGCTTTGGTGTTATAAACGCCCCCTTCGCTTTTTGTACATAATTTCCATAGATAACGATATGGCCAATCTGTGGTAGTTCCATTTCAAACCAATACACCTAGGCTCAAAGTTTCTAAGTGTAGTTACTTGAGCACTTAGGAAGAAACTCTATAAACTTTGTTTGTTTGGCTAAGCCAAGAATGAATCAACCATGGAAGCAGAGTCCTTAGCCAAACAAAGTCGCACCAATATGAAGATTATATGCTGTGCACTTAGTCTAGAGTCCATGAAAGGAAAATTCCTCAGTCATCTCAAACATCTTCCACATTTCTGATTATATTATAAAAGGTGTCGATGTAAACTGTAATAGCCGTAAGTTTTACCAAATTCTTGTGCTTATTAGCACAAACAATTAGTATGATGCTGGCTAGTGAAAGTACCTGAGTGGCTTTGATCACGGCACCTCTGGCCAAGTAGAGCGTCATGTGGCTAGTAAGGTTGAAGCTCTCTGTTAAATACACCCCAGGAGGTATGTATAGAAGCGTGCCTCCTCTCCGCCTCAGATGCTCAATCCGATAAATTGCCGCCCTAAACGCTTTTGTGTTCAGTGTCCGTCCATCGCCGGCGCCTCCGAAGTCCGTTATTGATATCTTATCGTTCCGATACCTCATCGGCACTATCCCAGAGCAAGTTACCACATCGGCAAGAGCCCAGCAGTTCAGGGACGGCATAATAGCCGCGAAGCACAGGAAAATTGAGAAAACAAATCCTAGCATTTTGTACTTCAGAGGAATTTCAAGGTTTTCGACGAGTGCTTTGCGGATAATTTATAATGCATAAACTACGAACCTATATGAGCTTGTTTGAAGATTTTCCGAGAAATTTGGGATGTTTGGTGGCCAAAGAAACAAAAAAAAAATTATTTAGAGAGTGACAAAGAGAGAGGTCCAAATAGCACTTTAATGGAGGAGGATGATTTTGCAAAGAACGAAAGAATAACTCCAAGTGAGATTTTGATTAAGACGTTATTAGCCTGAGATTTTGTCGGTGATCTGCAATTAAGTCCGACAAGGTGAGTACAACGGAGCTTACTTAATATGCTTCAAAAGGCATGAATAAACGAAGATACACCAAATATTTGAGCGCGAACTATATGGATCTAGAAATGGTCCAAGAAGAAAGCTCCAAATAGGCCGTCAATGGTGATTAATCTGCAACCGAAGCGACGTCAGGTCAAAGAGAATAACACCACAAAGTGAAGATCACTGTAATCAAAACGAAACATATATATATGACAGTGAAATGGTAGCAGACCTGTGATTGTGAGTGCAGAGAACTCATCGAACGGCTGAAAACCTTTGTTCAAGGAGCTACCTGAGCTAGCAAAGCAAAGCTTTGTCGACAAGTGATTGTCCTCGACGAGACAGAGAGAGAAAGTGCTTACAGGGAGTCCGCAGAACAGTTAATAAAGGAGCAAATCCGTGACGGGGATAGCTGATGACACCAATTATGGGCTTCACTATTAGTAGGAATATATTCTTTAATTTTATTTCTTCTTTTTTGAAAAATAATAAATAATTAACGGATAGTTGATAACTTCATATCTATGACAGCCTATAATAAATAACGGATACTCGAGATGTGACCGAATAATAGCTGGAGTGACGTGGTCCCTGTGTAATACTGTATTGCATAGTCCGTGACTAATAGTTCCAGAGAAGAAAAAATAACAATAATTAATAATAAAGAAAGGGAGAGTGGGGTGAGAAAGGGACACAAAATTTGGGTTTTTAACAAAAAATTTAAATATTCATAATCCAAAAATTTTGCTATTATATTCTATCTTTGTGATTACAATTTTGAGTTTACATTTTTTCTCAATTAAGTCCCAACATAGTTGTCAGTTTTTTTTTAGATAGGAACATATTTTGTCAGTTATTCACTTAAAATTTTTTAACAAATATGATCAAATTTGTATCCTCAATTTCTAAAATAGTTAAAACAAAAAAGCAACATACAAAATAAATTAATAATATTTAAGTACAACAAATAGCAATTTCAAGATATATATGTTTATAATTTTGTAAAATAAATAAAACCGACTTTAATTTAGTTCTTAAGTTGATTACGGACCGTAGTCTGAAATTTACTAACTTATAAATCAAATTAAATTTATCAATTTAATCATTTTAAGACCTCAAATCAAACCGACTCTAACAGCGGAGTTAATTTAATGCCCGGACCCCCAATTTATATTGATGTCTCCAGTCCTGACATCCTGTGCGTTGCTGCATTATGTCTTGATCTTTCAATATTTTTGTTTTTTTTTTTGTGAATTAACATCTTTTTATATATATATACTTTTTTTAATCCTTTAGTGCTTTTCCAGACACAGTTTCTATAATTTATTCAACTGCCAGGCAGGCTTAACAGCTTTATATAAAAGCTTGGATAAGAAAATGGCAAAGTGGAAGATTAAAGCTGACGAACAACTATTCTCGTCGGCCACCGATCATCGACCATTATCTTTTGAATAATTCGAACTTTTTAACACCTGGGAGCCACTCAATAATCCATTGTATCACTACTCGTGCCACTACACCTGGTGACGCACCCCGAAAATTTACGAAGGGACCTAGGAAAAATGTTTTAGTGGTATCATTTTATTAATTATCAATTACTGTTATTTAAATTTATCTTTTATATTAAAAGATTCATCGAATATGATATAGTACTTAAAAAGAAATATGTTATTTTAATTTAACTTAATTTTTTTTTCTAAACTAGAGGAGTAAGGCAAAATTATTTAAATTTAGGAGGGTAAATGTAAAATTACTTAAGTTTTACAGAAATAATATACCTATTTCATTATAAATGCTTGAAAGTATAAAGGGTATAAGAAAAATTTTTAAAATTTTAAAGAGGCTAATATATCTATTATATCATAAATATTTAAAAATATATGAAATGTAAAGTAATTTTTTAAAGCGGAGTCGTGGCCCCCACCTGCTCCCTTATTGGGTTTGCCAATGACTGCACCTGATTTGTTTTGAAATTATTTGAGAGAATAATTTAAGATAAAATGAATTGTATCTGCAAATATATATTACAGACTTACTAAAATAAAACAAATAAGTAAATGTGCCTGGTACCATATGCAGGGATTAATCTACAGCTCGAGTAAAAAAAAAATTCTTTCACATGGCGCACCCTCTCACTTCATGTAAATTTTTTATTGTCTTAGAATCCTAGCTAGTTTTGGCCCCTAAAAATGGAATCCTAGTTTCATCACAATACATATGTATACATGTATTTAATTAAATAACATTTTTATGTGTTAATGTGCATGTGTATGTGATTTTATGAGGATATTTTTTACCCTACCAAACAGGAAAATAGCATGCCTAAAACATATTATTCATATTTATATCCTTCAATGGTACAGTTTTCCGTATTCAGATAAATATTTAGTTATATGATAGTAGTGAAGTGCTCAATACAATCACTCGAATTTAAAATACACATTGGGAACTCATCAAATACATAATATGTTAGTCTAAAAGTGCAATCCAAAAAGGAGAGTGAATTAGGTTTCAAAAAATAATTATAAATAATTTTAACGAAAAATTGATTAAGCAATGTGATAATAGAATTAAAGTGTGTATATATATAATGTGGTCATGCGATCTCAAATAAGAAATGAATATAATGATTTACCAAGATTCAGTCACAACTCGTGACCTACGTCCTCACCCTCAAAATCTCCTTGAAAGTTTTTCCATTAGGCAATGAATAATTACAAAGTAGGTGCTAGTTGGCCAAATACCTAGTTCACTTCTTATAAAAACTCTTCCTAAGCTCTCAAACTCCTCAAGTAATTTTGTCAAAACTTTACTCAAATTTTCAAATATTTTTAACAAGAATACTAAAAGTTACAGGTTTACAAACCCACCCAAATTATATAAATGAAATTTACACAAAATAACTCTCTCAAAGAATGGATAGAACAAGTATAAGATCAGTAAATATCCCAATATCTCAACAAAGCAACTGTAGCAGATAGGGTTTATGTATTCAAATTCGATTTAGCACTTAAATATGTGTACTCTCTATGTATAAATATTGTGAGTGTCTTGTATATATGTCTTAGCATTGATTCTAGTTGTTAGAGGTAATTGGGATTGCATTAAATACAAGATCAGAGCTGTAGAATGTTTAAAAATATAACTGTTACAGTGGCATGATCAACTTTTCAGCTACATGTGTTGACTCTTTCCTATTTTGAACATAACTCTTTGAGCAATCTGCCTTTATGTGTCGATTCTTGAAGAACGAAGTGTTGACTCCTTTAAGTTTTAGCATGTACCTCTAAGGCACTATCTCAATGTGCTGACTCACACAAGCTCTTATATTAACTTTTTTAAGGATATTTTCGAAGTCATGCAATGCCAATACCATAGGCTCAGGTTCAAGCCGCTGTCTTTATGTGTCGATTCTTACTAATTTTATAGACTTCATTTTGCAGAACTTCTTTAACATTCCTCTAAACCTTCAAGCACTTCAATGATATTTTAAATAAGCTTTTTTAAGACTTGAAATGTCTCATTTCATACACGTTGTTATTCAAGAACTTCTTCAATCAATCGTGGCTTCACTTGGTTTGTTGAGATTTCATTAAATCTTTAAAAATATTTTTCATAACTTGTGATATTCTTTTTATTTGATCTTTAGCACCTTCAATTTCTTTGAGATGAAATTATTTTAATTTGGTTGCATCTAGGATTCTTCAATCCATATAGTTTCTTCCGTCCTCTCAAGATTTTAACACACTTTTCAATTATTCTTGACAAGCTTTACAAGTTCTTCAATATATTCAAAGTGTCAAGTTTTAAGTCATAGTCTAATTAATGCATGACATAATTGTTGGGAATTTATACTAAAAGACATGCTTTGTGAAGTGACTTTAGTATTTATTAATAAATTAGTTATTCCATTTTAATGAGAATAAAATGTTTGCATTGCGTTATTTAAATGATTAATGCATAAAGTTTGGTGTGTAGAGTACGACTTACACACGGAAGATTATATCATATTTTAAATATAAGTTAATCGTTCGCAGTAATGGAATGACACACCATCAGTAGTGTGTAGTACAAGGTTTTAACTGGTCTGTCTTTTTTTGGTTAGTTCATATTGCACTAGAACAGTGTGTATTGGCAATTGAGTACTAGAGCTCGTTATTATAGAATTCTTAATCCTAATGTTAAATAGACACGTTTTTTTTATTGTTTTGATTCAAGCAAAAGTGAGATTCAAGTTTCAGTGAGTTGGGCAATTTACTGTATGGTGAATATTTATTATTGATGGAATCTACGTTTTTGCTTGATGATACTTTTTTTATAAGTTTTGATTATGTCAAAGCAAAAACATATCAAATAAGTTAAGTGGAAGGTCTCAAGGAATTTTAAGTCTATTAAAAATTGTCAGTAATTTAAAATAGAATTTAAAACGTAGAATCCTAAGCATTTAATAATATGGAGCTCAAATATAATTTCTAGTATAACACGGAGTGCAATTATAATTCCTTAGTGGTATGAATTATAATTTACGTAAATAAAGATTAATCCTGGTTGGATTAGGAATCCTTATTTGCGTAGGAAGCCCTAATTATACTAATCCTATGGTCCCTGTTGTAATATATACGCGCTCTAAGAGCTGCTAGGGTTACACACTTACACATAATTGAGAGATACACGATTTTGTGATTAGAAACCCTAGCAGCAGCGAGCCCACTCTCTATAGAGCAAGGCGTGTACGAGGAATACAGCAGAAGTCCGAAGGTTGAGTTCGAGCTTGCTGATTCGTGCTTGGTGCTGATTATTGTTTTCGGGATTAAACTAGAGAGATCTCGAAGGTACGATTCCAATCACGTAGATTAGGCTATGCTAATCAGATCAGAATTTTTGGTAATATGCGTATACACTATAGCCAGGTCGTGAGAAATTCCGTAGTCCCCAACAATAATATGTACACGAATAGAATAATTAGATATTAAATAAAATTTTATTATCATCAAAATTAAAGCATAAAGTCAACACAATATATATATATATATTTAAAATAATACCTAAAAATAAGAGTGTGTAACTATCCACTGGATTTTTTTTGTTTCATATGCTAGAAAGTTAGGCAATTGAGTACTAGAGCTCGTTTGGTAGAATTTTCCAGTTTTGACTTTTTTTATGTTTACAAGCAAAATGTCAGCTTTCTTTATTTACTTTTTTGCTTTTTTTTTTGTTTTAAAGCAAAAAAAAATAATAATAACTTTTTGGCTTAAAAAGTCAAATAACAAAAATTTAAAATAAATCCTACCAAATGGACCGATAAACAATGATAAATAGAAAAAACATGTTTTTTCATTATTGTTAAATGGCAGAAATATCTTGTGCCTTGTTTGATAACATGATTAAATACTTAAAATTGAATATACTGGGTGGTTTACAATTTAAAGTGTATGACACCTATGCACTCAGACGTTACATATATAAATTTCTTATTGATCCGATTAGATGCTTGCTTTTTTCAGCCTACTTGTTCTATTGATATTCTTTTTCTTTTTTTTTTTTTGATGCTTCGGAAAAACAGATACTCTTTTTACACTTGTCTAGCCGCTAGGTATTGAACTTTCCAGGTAGCTATGGTATAGTGCATGTGATAAGGCTTACCGGGTTCTTCTTTGTAATTGCGTAAAGAGTACTTTATTTTTTTTTTTCCTACCATTCTAGCTAAGCAGACGAGCCTATGAATTTTTCTTTTGGTTCACATGAAAAATAAACACAAATCGAAAAGCTTGCATTTTCCTTCTAATAAGAAAAACAAATTCCCTCAAGATGCACCGTACGGAGACCCAAATCTTCAGCAAACATTAGGCCTTTAAGAGCAACCAAACCTTCCACAAAATTCACACTCCCAGCCCTCTCAATTCGATCTGCCATAGATGCATTAACCTGCCCCTTACATCCCTTACTGCAACCCCTATTCTAGCAAAGCCGCTATGTTTATAAGAGCCACCAAAGTTGATTTTATACACCTCTTGTTGGGGAGGTTCTCACCTGATTTCCCCTACTGGTATGGAATTAACTTGTGTTCTCACCTTTGCTTGCAAATACTCCACATAATATATAGTCACTATAGATGCTTGCAATTGCCTAAGGTTGTCTACGCTTGCCTTTGAAAACAAAATTATTCCTATTCAGCCAAATGTGCTAAGCGATCTCATGGCCAAACTAACCTGCTCTTCATCAGTTCTACACCACAGCCGATTTAGGGTGAGTGTGTACTTTTAAGCGCAAAGAAAATGGTGTTTTTAAAAGTTTGATCCTTTTTATGTCACTTTTACTAACTTTTAATTTTAAGTCGGATAAACTAAACTAATCAATGAATGTCAAAAACCCTAGTTAAAGATTACTTTTTATTTTAATCTCAATTGGTAAATTAATTTTTTCAAAATCAAGTTTAACAATTAACATGCAATTTGCTCACTTCGAGAAGAGCGGACTGAAAGATGAATACTAAGAAATTAAATGTGCGTATGTCACATTCATATACATGTGTGCATCAGTGTATGAGCCTTAAAAAATTATCTACAACACTTGCTTAGATGCATATATGATATATCATCAGCTATATGCATGTTCTAGGATTCTTTATCTTAAAATTGTTTTATATATTTGAAAATGCCAATTATCTTTGCAATCCTATATATATTGGGTTTAAGAAGGATAACAAGGAAGAGAGGGACCATTCGTATTGTCTACAGTATAAACCATCATCATTGAAAAGTTCCTCATCATCATTTGACAAAAAACAAAGAAAATATATATTGACTGAAAGATGTGTATATTATGTTAGCTTATACAGTAAATAAATGTATTTTATAGTGATATTATTCTATATGAAAATTAAAGAATAATTTTTATTATGTCCCATATGAAAAAAGGAAAATAATATAAACTAATTTGGAATGGTATAAGCAATAAACATATTTTTTTAAAACAATATGCAAAAATATATGCATATCTAATTTTTTTTCCCCGACGTGGCAGTGTTTTATTGCTTAGCGGACAACAAGAGACCCCGCAGGCGCCGCACTGAACATTTTCCCAAATCCTTCCCGCCAAAAGTCCCTCCACAACGCCAGAGCAGCTTCTATGATAGAAGTTCTATCTATCTTCTTTCCCGCCATTTGGGACAGTCTCTGCAAACCCTCGAAGCTTCGAACTCCGTCTGAATTCGCCAGTTCAAGCACGACGTAAGCGTCCTTCTTCGATTATTCGATAATACTCCTTTTTGGATACAGGTACATGTATGTGTGTGTACATCACTCTAGGGTCAGGGTTTTCTGTAAAGCATTGAAGATTACATCATGATCAAATTTATTGCTTCTGTTTCGTCCCTTTATATCTATGTAATTTTTTGAGTAGAGTGTTATTTGTTTGCTGAATAAGTAATACTGTAGTGCTGAAGGCTTTGCCATTTTCATTTGGGGAAAGGTTAAGAACTTTAGAAGTCAAAAATGACGAGAGAAGAAGCTGAAAATGGAAGAGATGACATGCTAATTGACGGATGCGAGCCTGAACAGCCACAAGGAAACGCTGTTCCAGATGGATTCAATGCGAATTACCTCAAAGTTTACTATGGTAATTGCTTCTTTGAGATGAGTAGTGTTTGGTCAATTTGGGTTTAATCAAGTTTGATTACACTGTAATTTTGGTTTGGGCTGGCCTATCAATGATAATATTTTGGTAAATTCCTAGTGATAATGAAGCTTATTGTCTACTCATTAGATAATGAAGTGATGAGTCAACTGATATCTATCTCTGTTAGGCTAGTGATCGTAAATTAGATTCCTTTGATGAAATATAGAATTGGCTAATATTGTTACTGGTTTACCAAAGAACTTTACAATTGGGTTGATATCTTTGTTGGGTCTGCGGAATTCTTGAGGTGGTGGGTTTATGATTATGTATTTGGGAGTAAATGTGATTTTTTTTTGCTCCATCAAATATAAAATTATCTAATAACACATGCATAAGTCTATGATCAATATAATGATAATTACTTATGACAGGTCTGATGTTAAATTTTTGCTAATTTGTCGTCATCTCTTTTAAAAAGGTTGCAATTTTATTTGTGGCAGGGAAGCTATTTCCACATGCTCATATATTTAAATGGATGGCTTATGGAAATGGTAATCCAAATCACCTGTTCAACTCTCTCTCTCTCTCTCTCTCTCTTGCAGTTGTGTTTTATTTTATTTTTTGTTATGTTTCTTCTATAACCGTATATGTCTATAGATGGAAAGCATCCTGCTTGTGACCAGTCATACTTTGGACGGAGAGAGTTCTCTTTCACATTGGATGGTGACATATACCTGCGGTTTCAGTCCTTCAACAGTGCATCTGAACTGGAAAATTCCATCAAAGAAAAGTCTCCAGTCAAAATAGATATTGGGCCTGTGTACAGTGTGGATGTAAGATTTGCGTACTTCATTTTTGCATACACTAAAGCTTAATTCAACTTGATTGAGTTTTGTGGGTAATTATAAATTTATAATGCTGCAAGTGGCCTTTATACTTGCAAGTAACCATATTTTATCAGCTAATTTTAATGCTGTTTATAGTAGATTCTGTAAGTCAAATGTAGACAATCAGTAACTCCGAAGGTAACCATTTGCTTTATAGCATGAAGAATGTAATTTTGATCTTTCCAGTGTTTCCATATTGCATGCTATCAGAAGGTCAAGTACATTGATGTTTTAGGAATTATAATCTGGGATGCCTATTTTTGTTCATTGTGCTTGCCAATCTGGCTATCCTTGAAATTTTTGTTTATTGCTGATCTTTATGTTCTGCAGCCTGCAAAGAGGCATGCTTATGCACAAGCTGGTGAAAATGGTTTCACTCCAGTGGAGAGGGAGCTTATTTTTGATGTAGTAAGTTGATCAGCTTCTTAAAATTTGTAACCTAATGTATATGAATACAACTTCTTGGTCGTTTGACACACTTGAGTTATGTTTCCCCCTAGGATATTACAGATTACGATGATGTTAGATATTGCTGCTCAGGTGCAGATGTTTGCTTAGATTGCTGGCCACTAATGACAGTCGCTATTAAAGTTATTGATACTGCCCTCAGAGGTTGGATTATCGTGCATTCATATTCTCATGTCTTCTTTCAAAGGTTTGGTTGGCTTGTATCTCTTGCTGCCTTTGCAGGACTTACAGACCATTACAAAATCACTGTAACATTTGTCAGTGATGAAGCGTTTAGGACTTTTACGATACATGGGAATAAATTGATGTAGAGTTACTGTCATTTACACTGAAATCCATCATTCTAAGCCCTAGCCTGTTATATTACACTGTTACTAGGGTTATTACAGATGAATGTGTAGTCACTTATCTAACTGTTTTGTACAAGATAACACATTTGCACAGAATTCTCGTTTTAAGTACATTATGCAGAAAATAGTATTACGTTTTTTGTACAGTCTTAGTCTTAGCATCCAAGGCTCATCCATGATGCTGCATTTGTGTTGAATTTGTTCTTATGCTATAAATTTGTTATGCTTACATTCTTTTATACAAGTTTATTGTTTGTTTACTTGTGAGAAACTTTACATGGAGGAAACATATTCCTTGGTGCTTTCCACTTGAGGAACAGTATTTGACTTTTTGTCTTCAGTATTGATTAAATCATAATACAAAACCACATCTTGTGCTCTGAACTTCTTCTTTTGGAAAACTCTTGTAGCGTGGATTCTTGTGTCTGAAAGTTTGCATGTTTGACTGTTGCAAATGTTAGCATATATATCTTTAGCATTCGTTTATGCTCGTATGGACTTTCAGTTATATATTAGGTGCTTAACTATTTATTAGGCTTACACTTGTCATTAATTAATGCAGATGACTTTGGATTCAACCACATCCTGTGGGTGTACAGTGGCCGACGAGGTGTCCATTGTTGGGTTTGTGATGGGAAAGCAAGAAGGTAAATGCCTCAAATAGTTGGAAAGTGAACGTTCCATTCATCTGGTTTGCTACCTGTATTATGAGTTTGAAGGTTTGAACTAGTGCCTTCAATCCCCAGGTTGAATAATGAACAGAGGGCGGCTATTGCGGATTATTTTCGCGTGTATAAGGTTGTTTACTGCTGTTTCTGAATTCAATATGATTATTTTCATATCAGGAAGTGCCAGTGAAATTTATCTTATTTTCGGTTCAGGGCAATGAGAATAGTCATAAAAAAGTTTCTCTAACAGGTCATGTACTTCATCCTTTCCTTGCGTAAGTGGTTATTTTATACTTTTGATATTCTTTTGCTGTATTTTTCAATTATTTTGTGCACCAAGTTTAATTCAATATCTGCAGAAGATCATACACGGATGTTTTGAAAGATTATTTTGAGGAGAAACTACTTTGCAGTCAAAAGTTGTTTTCAAATGAGGAGAGATTTGAGAAGATCCTGGAGATGATTCCTGATGAATGTATGGGCATTTGATTTTATATCAATTATTGAGTTTTTCGTTATTTCCCCCAAAAGAATGCACTGCCCTTTTGTCATTTCCTGCAACCATCAGTATGCACAATTAGAAGTTATCTTTGCAGCTATTACTTCGGAGCTCTGGGGCAAGTGGCAGGAAAACAGGCGTTCCTCCATTTCAAAAGAAGACATTGACGTTGTTCGATGGGGGCAACTAAAACATATGCTGCAATCTGGGAAACAGAAGGTGCAAAATGACTTTCATTAAAAAAAAATCCTATATAGGATATGACAGATTTTGTGCTGGCCACCTTTGCATCCTTATGACACATTGGTTATTTTGAATTATTTGGCCTAGACTAGACCATTGGTTATTTTAAAGTTGCTCATAGATTTTTTGCTCCATCTCTAAAGTTCCAAGAGTCTCAGTTTTGTAATACGCGTGTCCTTGGATGAGCATCAATATTAAAGTTGCAAACAAAGAAATTCCTTGGCATAGTATGCTGTGCTTGTAGTTTATAAAAATTATTTTATTTATCCTATTCCATGTTTTAGGCACAGGGGCTTCGCAGGTGTGTTGAAGAGATTGTGTTCTCTTATACCTATCCTAGACTGGATATGGAGGTTTGTAAAAAAATCTCCCTTCTCCCTCCTTTTGTTTGTTTGTTTATTTATTTGTTATTATCATTTGCGTGTGTTCTAAATTTTTTTTTTTTTGGTGGCGTGGTGGAGTTTGCATGGTATTCTTTTAAGATTATAACTTCTACATCGTGTTTATTTATTTACATGGAACCTTTTTGGGTACATCTCAGGTTTCAAAACATATGAACCATTTGTTGAAGGCACCATTCTGCATACACCCCAAAACAGGTTGGTTTTTATTTCTTGTGATATAGGAACAGCCAGGATATTTGAAAGTTTCACTTGCTATTATCATTTTCTTGCAAACAACCCATGAATGCTTGTTCTTTTGTATCACTTGGTATACTTGTTTAGCCATTGGGAGCTTCTTACTATTAGCATAATATATCTTGTTATTAATTTCCTTCTCTCTTTTCCAGGTCGTGTATGTGTGCCTATTGACCCAAATCATTGTGAACAATTCGATCCTACTACTGTACCAACCCTTTCCAAGGTATTTATGTACTATAATGAATCATTCACCAATCAACTACTTACAACACTAAAGATTTAGTATTTCAATTTGAGATGTATTCTAATTCGTTAATGGTGAATACATTATTTACACAACATAAGATATATGGCATTATCCTTTTATACCTTTCTAGTACAACTATAGTATGATAAGTTATTCATATATGGACAGGGATAGCAGGTGCTCAATGCCTCAATGTAAGGGGGGGACCTACATTAGGGGCAAGGGGGGCCCGGCGCCCCTAAGTTTTCAAAATTCCCTTTAGACCCTATGTATTTTTGTATATTTGTAATATGAAACTGTATTGGGCCCCCTTGAAATTTAAAAAAAATTACCTTAACCCTCCAAATTTCAAAATTTTTTACCTTGGCCCTACTTTAACAAAATTTTTGGGACCACCACAATGTTGTCCACTTTCTTCTCCTTACATGATCTTTTTGGTGCCTTACTGTTGTCCACTTCCTTCTCCTTACACGGTCTTTTTTCTCCATCATTATCTTAGCCATCTTTAGAGTTGAAGGGAATTAAGCTGAGGATCTGAGTTGCTAATCAATCATTGTGCTGTCTCCTTAATATCTTATTTTGAAAAGGGAGTTCAGCAGAGTCAGGAGAATAGCTGTGGTTGGGAACCAAAAGAAAAATGATGAAAGAAATTGTTGTCCCTTTTACCGACTGTCGATTTTGTCTTAAGCAACATATAACCATATGTCCGTATCCATCCATTTGAGGCATAACTTCAGCAAAGGACCTTACTAGCCTTGTGGGTGCTCTGGCATATCTTCAAATAATTCAAAATCCTTTTCCGCCCCTAGTTGAATCCTTACCTTTACTGGATTGTACTTGTAAAGCAGTTGGGCCTAAAGTCTTTGTTTCTGGTTTTTATTTTATTTTATTATAGTCCCTTCTTACATGACTAACCATTTGGTTAATTCTCGTTATTTCATCACTAACTGCTATTGCAGCTTTAGGCTACTCCTGATGTTTGCCTGTTCTCCTCTGGTCTCGTTTCTTGTTGCATCCTTAATCATACATTTTTGAAAGTTTATCTGCAAAATCCCTTGAGGCTTCTTGGTGCAGAACGATCAAAAGACTTGTTTTGGTCTCGTTGTCAATGCTATTTTGTTCTAAAAGTGTTTTTATTACTTATAATACAATGTATTTTTAATCCGACTAACACAAGCTCATAGCATAGCTTAGGCTTCTTTCTTCACCTCTTTATGCTATACATCTGTGCTAAGAACTGCTAAGATCCAAGATCATCCCATCATTTTTGTAGCCTCATAACTAATCCCATTATTGGATGATTTCAACAACCCATATTTCCCCTGTTTGTGACTTCAAAGATTTTGTTGTTGGAGCACATAATGTATTTTATAGACCTTTCCACTCATCTCCAGATGAAAAGGTGATGATGGAGGATGAAAATCACTGCATCCTGGTTTGGTCTTAAATAATTTCTTTTGTTATAATTTGTATATGACTTTATCAAATTTGCAGATTTTGGGTGAACTTAATGTGGGAGCTTTGAGAGCAGATGGCAATGATGGTACGTCAACTGAAATTTGTGTAAACTTAGATCCTGTATATTTCCAACATTTTATTTTCTTAAATCCACAGTGCTGATGACAAAATATTTCATGTGTCCCAAAGAATCTCTCTCTAGTTTAGAAAGCAATCTACCAATACACTGTAGGCTCGATTTTAAATTATTTGGTTCTTTTGTTTTTTCCCCCTGAATTTGAGTGGACTATCGAAACTCATTCCCAATTTCTTTGTGTGTGGATCTCGTATTCTGGTAGTGGGAGATAATAGCATCTGAAAAGTTTATAGGCTGTCTGATAGGTTTTTAATAGGGTATTATTTGCTATTTGAAATGCTGCAGTGGGATCCCAGTCACTGCCTGATTTGCTGCACTGGGATAGGATCGTAATGTAGTTTTTACTAGCATAACTGATGAACAGATGATTTTTTTTTTTGTATACTTTTTTTTGGTTTACTTGAACAGAGTGGGATAGAACATCACTTGGAAAATCGGTTAGATATTTCAGATCATCTTTCTTGCAGCCTCTATTAAAGTCATGCAAGGTATATCTTATTTATTTTATCGGCATATCATGATCCTTTCTTTCCCCCTGGTCTGCAGTTTTCTCATTTTTATGTAATTTAAATTAATCAATGGCAAGCATAAGCCCGGACAATATCCTTTAGAACAGATAAAAGGAGGCCTTGCAATTACACGTCATTTCAAGTCCATAAGCTTTTATTTCAACCATCTGAGGTCAGATACATATACCCATCTTCGTAGTTGGTTCCTTTTAAAGCCATATTTCCAGTCAAATCTAAGGAATCACATCCTTCTTAACAGCCTTAACTTGTGTACTTAGCCGGTACGGTAATTGGTCCACATTACGTGTGACCAAACCATCTCAAAAACTTCCCTCATCTTCAATCCATGCCCCTTCTAACTTTAAACAGATACATTCCTTTCTTATTCTATCTTTGTAATAATGATCATCCCTATCAACATTGTTATAGAAAAGCCCCCCAATTCTCGTGTGCACACATGCACAATTATCTTCACATCCTGAGAAGATAATTAATAGCCAATATTCCCAATTCCAATTAAAGAAAAGAGGCTTCATTTGATTTTTCTGTAATGAGAATTACAGAGTTGGATTTGGTTATATACTCTGCGTTTAGTTCCTCCCATTCAAATGCAAAAAACATTGCGTGTTAATAAGATTTTTCCTCTTCCTTTTTTATTTTTTTTTCACTTTAGACAAATGGTGTTCTAAAGGAGAAAGCAATAGCATTGAACTCAGCTATTTATTAAACGTTGCAGGAGGAGATAGAAAGTTCCTACAGTGCAAAAGTTCGGGAGTCAAAAAATTCACTGAGTTGGTAGGCTTTATCTCATTGTCATTGTTTTGGTTTCCTTGATCTTAGTTTTAGACTTTTCAGGATTGTGCCATAAGATGTAAGTGAAAGATACGTGATGTAGTGTTACTCTATTTGTGATGTGAAATTGTCTCAAAGAATCTAGTAGAATTGGAAAAAAGTAACTTAAGAATCATCTGTATATTATCATGTTAAAGGATAACAATTGTCCTCTATATGCAGACACTATATTGGGGCCATTACAGATCATAATTAACAAAACATCTCTTTTATGAAGCTGCTGTGGACAATTTGATCTTTGAACAAAGATTTTTGCTTTTGTCATGTGCTAAGAAAGTGGCTCAGGGTATGTTTAAAAGCAACCTTAAAAAAGTATGTATTTGGACTGAACTCTGGTTATCTCTTGTAGGGCATAGATATCATCTATTTGTGTTGACTTGAATGTATTGTAGGGGTATGTTTAGCCACCAGATAATATCTCCAATTGTGTTAATTCTTGCATATTTATTAGGTGCATAATATGGTGTTTGAAGTTGAAGCCAGATTTGCTATAAATTTAGTGAGTGATGAAGCTTAGCAATAGGGTGGGCCTTGGCATAGCGGTCAGATTGCTCCATTGTTATAGTCTCTTCACACGTTTGGTAAGGCTGCATACATCTAACCTCTCTACAGGGACAGAGCTATTTATAGGGTTGGGGGTGCCATGGCATCCCCGACTTTTGTATAACCCTCTTATATGTAGTGTAAATGTTTGAGATTTTTTGCAAAATTTATTCTATTGGCACCTCCTGTAATTTATAAGCAAAAACTCTAATGCAATAACTTAAATATAAAATTTGTGTATAGTAAACTATGGAGTATATCCATTTTTTCATGTCTTAACTCAATAAAATTGATATTATGTAGGCTTTTAAATTAACAGTATGTGAGGTTTTAGTGTGTACTATTCAACAAGTCCCATCAAATGCACAAAAAAAGGCTACTTGAAAAAATATCAATTTCATTTTAACAGATGATTAATGTATTAAGAAATAATTAATTTTTTTTTTTTTTTGTCGTTTGGACGACAACTATATTTTTGTAGTTAAATAGACATTTAAGTTTGTTAAGATTAAGATTTTTGTATAAATTGGTTGTCTAGGGCTTGACTCTTTTTAAAGTATAATTTCTACACATTTGGACTATTAAAAAAAAAAGGGTTATATTTTTAGTTATGTTTGTTGAGGTGAAATGAAAGTTGATGTAGAAATTCAGTTTTGCATCCTAGAATATATCTCATACTTGAAGTTAACAATATGTGAAAAAAAACTTAAAATATAACATTTGTATAATAATTATATCAATAGCCAAAAAATTTTGCTTCAAGTTAGCGCCTTTTAAAATAAAATTCTAGCTTCACCCGATATCTCTAGACCCTTTAGTGGCTGGAGCTTCAGTGCATTGAGCTGCCCTTCTATAAAGCATAGCTGTACGATCATGTCTCGTTGGCAGCCAGATCTACCCTAGATATAGTGAATGGTGACTGATTAAATTTAGTAAGAGTTTTTAGCTTCTTGGTTGCACAATCACTACTTTATAAAGTAAAAAGGTGCGAACGAAACTGTTTTCTACGTGTCGTCGATCTTATACGATGGGTAGGCTAATCTAAAGAGGCATCACTGATTTGTTCATTAATAACATCAGGAGTTGGGACCAGTGGACCACCACCCCTCCGCTCGTAGCTTTCTGCATCATCAAGAAACATGGGGAGGGGGGTCGAGAGATGTGGCTGAGTTTCGGCTTTCATAATTTTCCAGGAAAATGTTATTATTTTTTTTCTTGAAGTTTATCTCTAATGACGTTGTGGCTTATCAATATTTCTGAAAAGAGAAAAAGGTTTCTAACTTGATATGAACGTGAAAGTGAGGATTCAACTCATCTGAGCAAAATAGAATGATTCAAGTCATTCAATCATGATGGGATTACTCGTGATGTAACTTGTAGGCTACTCTTAGCTAGAAATTTAAGAATAACTTGCTGAACCGTTATATCAGCACAAATTTGAGGTTTTCACGACTTTATAACTTTAATCATATTCCACAACCACCCATCTACTGATGCTTAGCATAAATTTGATAGCAAGATCCAAGACAGAGAGTCAGAAAATTACACAAACATATATACTCAGTATTAAGCTCATAGCTAACAAAAGGTCCATGCCACAAATTTCTTATATTGTCTCTGCCTGTATATCGTAGACTAGTGAGGAAACAAAAGGGCAAGAACCAACCTAAACTGCCCTTACAGATAACAGAAACGTACACTCAAATTTCAAATAAAGGACATCTAACAAGAACAACACGGCATACTTCTATAACTAATCACCAAAATTACTATTTTACATTTTACCATTGCCTAAAGAACTTTTGACACGGGATTAAGAAAAAGATGGCTCTTCTAATTAGCTAGAACTTCCCAAATCAACTCCGGATCGAACGACGGCATGCGCGCAAGCGAGCAGTCATCGAATTCCGACTCCAGTGCCACCAACGGACACGGACACGCCGCGGGAACAGAGGACGGCGAATTCTCTCCCTTCCCCGGCTCATTTTCGGACACCGTTGGTGATACAATTTTATCTCCAACCAATGGAGACAACAATGATGAGGGTGACGGAGACGAATCAACCTTCATTACTCTCTCATTTTGACTGCCATTAATGTTACTAGAACACCCACTTTTTTTCCCGGTCTTTCTAGCTTTCTCTCTCTTCACTTTTTGATACATTGCTTGAATCTTTGCATCTACTGCACTCTTCAAAGCATTCAATCTCGCACAATCTCCAAATCCTAACTTAGTTGCATCGCGGAGATTTGGAAAATTCAGGCGCGCATATTCGCCGCGAAGCTTATACGCTGCGCGATCATAAGCATAGGCTGCGGCCTCTGCAGTATCATACGTTCCCAACCAAACTCTCATTCTGTTCTGAGGGAGTCTAATCTCAGCCACCCATTTCCCCCAGTGCCTCTGTCTTACTCCTCTGTATTGCTTTTTCTTGTATGGACTCGTGTAGCTGCTTGTGTATACAGAGTTTTGAAGTGGGTTGGTTAGGGAAATCTGTGAAATTGCTGTATTTGTTTGCTTTTCTTCAAAGAATTTTTGAAGTAAATCTCTTTGTCGAAGATAAACTGAAGAGCCTAAGGGCTCGAGAACAGGGTTGGTGATGGGAATTGACGGTGGACAATGACAGAAAATTGAATCCAAGGTGTTCGTGCCACCTGCTAATATGAGCTCCGATAACGAAGATCGAATATCGGGGCCAACGGTGATTGTGAATGAGTCGTTGTTTTCTTGCATTCTGGCTATTTTTCTGGTAGAGTTCTGATTTTCCAGGAAACGGCAACAGAGGGGGAAAACAGAGGAGAAAGAAGGGTACGGAAAAATTGGTCCCTTTCCCTTGATTAGATTTGTTTGGAAAAATTAGAATGTTTGGTTTCAAAAAGAAAAACAGGAAAATAAGTAAAACCTGAAGTTTGAAAAGCAGAGGTTATGGGAAGAACAGAGCAACCATTGAAGAGAGAGAAGCGTGAGAAGTCTTGAGACTCTTTTAGAGAAAACGGGAATCAAGAATTCCCAAGAGAGCTGTTAGGCGTGTTAGAGAAGATGTCTGAAATTCCTGCCCTGCGTCTTGATTGGGTCTCCTCTTGGCCTCTTTGGCGTATTTATAGACCACTCGCTGTTCAAAAGTTTCTCACTTCAACTTC
Source organism: Euryodendron excelsum (assembly GCA_033060915.1). Classification (NCBI taxonomy): domain Eukaryota; kingdom Viridiplantae; phylum Streptophyta; class Magnoliopsida; order Ericales; family Pentaphylacaceae; genus Euryodendron; species Euryodendron excelsum. Next base: position 18,151,595 of record CM065378.1, on the reverse strand, counting down.
AGTATAATTTACTGAAAGTTCTTTCTCCACGTAGTGACTATATTGCCCTCAGCTCATCATTAAAAAGACTAAACAGCCCCTTCTTTCCAAAAGATTTTTTCTACACTTCGGTAAGATAATTCCAATATCTGACACTAATACTTACACGTTACATAAACGTTCCAGTGCAAGACCACCAAACATATAAAGAGTAAAGATCATAACAAAAATAGTATCTCAAAAATATAAGTTAATTAAATTTTTTTTTAATATACCAAATGGTCTTTATCTTAAATAAGAAGTCATAAGAAAAAGGTCTTCATTTCGATGCCTTTGGAAGACCTTAAAATTGTAGATTTTCATACTTTCATATTGCAATTATCGAAATCAAGTGCTTCAATACCTGTTGTAGATTACAAGAAAAACAGCTGTATAATGATTTGATCATTTTCCCATTGTGTATGGTTGCGATGTATGAGTTCGGATTTTTTTTAAAAAAAACTTTGGTGGATGCGATTTAATTTCTATCGAACTAAAAAACAAAAACAGTTGACTTTCATGTGAACTGACGCCGGGCCGTACTTCATTGACTTTTTTGGCAAAAAAAAGTTCATGGGGCACGCGTCTCGTCCGCTTGCACACGTTCGCTTTCAATTCAGTTTCGTTCCATACAGCTACGGAGAAATTTGCTTCCACTCATTTTTCCATTTAATGCCAACTTCTGCATGAAGCTGAAGATAATGAATTCTAGAACTTTGGTTTCAGGGACGAAGCTATTCACCTATCAATGGTCATGGCCCCTCCGAGTGTTCAAAAAATCTCATGAGAGGTAGTGCAAGTTAAAGTTCAAAAATTTTAACATGATTAAGTGGCTTCTCTAACTCTAAAAATATTATACTCATCATTTTGGGCAATTCATATTGTGGCCTATTGTTGTTTTTGTTTGGGCCTTTTTTAAAGTTATTTTTGATTTGTTTTGTTTGTAGCCCAAGTGTTATACTTATCAATTTCTAATTAATTGAGATTTAGAGTAAAATTTAGTAAAAAAATCATAAGTTTCTATTTTCTTTATAGGTTGGTCAGACTTGTATTTTATCTTTTTGGTTTCTATTGCGACTACAAAATATGCATTTTCGGCTATAATGTTGTTAAAATTAAATTTCAGAACAAGATGAAAAATAATTTCCTCACAAATGGTTTGATTGTATACATTAAAAAAGAATTTACTGAAAAATTTAGTAGAGATTTATTTATAGATAGATTTTATGACATGAAGTATCGTCGAGTGTTACTACAATGATAACACACTTGATATGTAATTAACAAATTATTTTTTTGTAATACCTTACTGTCATATCTTAGTTAAATTGATTTTTATTTTGATAAATTAAATATAACTTCCAATATTAGTTTTAATTTTTTTTATAGAGCTATCTTTGGCCCCCCAAAATAAATTATTGCCTTCGTCCCTGTTTGATTCCATCGGCTAATTTGGCTGGAGCTTCCACTCCTGTTGTGGCTATCGTGGTATGGATTTCAGGTTGCCAGTCACGAGATCGTCGATTAAAAACTTCTACGGTTTATTTTTTATTCCAAACTCGATCGATTAGAATGATATTAAACATGTCTGTCCAATATCAACATTTGTCTTTTGACTCAATTTGATTGTACTTTATTTGCATAGTTCCATAATCACAAGGGCAGTCTAATAGTTGGCTGGTATTTGTTCTAATTTTCGATCCTCCTCACATCATTATTTATGTAATGTATGAAATATTTATATGATTTATCTAGATGGTGACTCTGTACAAATTCGAGAAAATAATTAGTTGAAGACTTAAACACTCTGTAGTGAAAAAACCAATATATTTTGATGGGCAAGATAGTGTGGACTCCTTTTGGGTATTTTCTTCTACAATTTTTGTCAATTTATCTCTAGTTATGAACACCCTCTTCATGTGTGATAAAGGTTGATATCACAGCCAACTACCTGCTATCACAAACAACTGGTCTAAAGCAATGGAGCAACTAGAACAGATCTACAAGGTGATAGTTACTAAATCGCAATCAAGAACAACTTGATTAATATATATGCGAATAAAAGAGAGATTGTCTTTAGTCTTAGCTGCATGTCATCCCAAATGATCACAACCATCAAAATTCCAAAAGCTCAACCTAACGACACATTGCTCAATGATGGATTTATCATCGTATGAGTGTTTGTTTTGATTGGCACACTCATTGAACTTGAAGTGAGAGTTGTTGACAGTTACCCATTTGCATGTTAATAACATTCGCTATGCATGTTTTTGGTGATGCATACGTTTTAGGTCTTGTCAATAATGCATCCATTTTCATAAATTTGCGCAGGCAAATTTCCTTAAATTGGGACTAACACACTCATTGTGTCTCTTAAATCATGTCTATGCATTTTGTTTGAAAAGTTTGGTATCACATGACTAATGTCTGCCTTGCTTTCAATGTTAAAATGCTTTGGATTGAATATTAAAGTGGGTGGATTGTTGTTTTTTCAGAGACTTCCAATTAAATCCCATTTCTCTTTTGGTTGTTGGGTTATTAGCTAGGAGAGACTATTCATCGTTTAGCCTGTCATCATAGGAGTTAAAAATAAAAAAAAAAAAAATAGAGAAAAAAAGAATTGTGCCTGCCCATCATTTAACTAGTGTGGCTGAATTTATGAATATTGTGTCTGATAAAGTAAAGATACGTGATACTATATGAGCATGGAACGACTTCTCTTTTTCTTGGGCTTGCCAATATATGCAAAAGAAGTTCAAATTAGGCCAAATCCAATTCAAAAGGCTTTCAAGCCACCTTCATCAACATCAAAGACTTGATCAAACTTTTAGAGGGAGAAAGAAGAGAGGGGACCAATTTACACAAAAGTCAACCACGCACAGATTGAATGCAGTAAGACCTGTTCCAAATCAGGTGTATCCCAATCAAAATGGGACACAAAGCTTAGCAGTAGAGGTGCATTAAAGACGTAAAGGCAGACATTGAAATGTGATAGTCATTGAAAGACATAGCTCGTGATGGCTAAAAAGGCTTTCGTATCTGCATGTGAACAAGAACCTAACGGTTTGATTTTTCTCTCTTGTTTTGTTTGGTTACCTATTCCAAGTCTACCCAAAGGCCTCAATTGCGGAGAATAAATACAACAATTTGCTGAAATCTATAATTCGTGAAATAGGTTTTGTGACTGAGCTTCGAACTAATTGGCTTGACACGTGTAGGTAAGGTTGCCACACACTGGTTCTTCTCTCTTATTATCCTTTCTACCAAGCAAAAAAGAAAAAAAAAATAGTTATAAACAGCTTTTGATGACATTGTTTTTTCTAATAGTAAATGTTGGCAATGTAATGAATAATGATCCTTGTGTACATTACACCCAAAACCCATAATTATGATGAACAACTTAGACACCTCAATAAGTAGGGTAATGGTTATAAATCTTTAATTTTAAAGTAATGATATATACAATCTCATTTCTCAATTATTTTTTTTACTCTTAGCATAAGGTTGTAAGACCCACATTAATAAATTCATGTGCTATCTATTCACTTATGACTAAGAGGTGAGAAACGAGATTCCATATGATATTTTTCTTAATTTTGTTTTATACTCCCGTAATTCACAAGGTTCTTCAACTTGTTTCCTATGCATTGTGCTTGATGGACCTTAACACTTATTGTTTTGCAATCCTTCCATGCGAAACAAACACTATGGATTCAACAATATGAATGCATCGAAAAAATTTTAAACTTTAACTAGTGATTTAGTAATAATTAGACTTTCAAATATCAATTCAATTTGTGGGAAATCTATACAATAAATAAGTAGTCGGTGAGCTCCACAAGCTCGACCATGAATGCATTCACACAATCTCAACTTTAATTAGATATGTAGTTAATGATTTTTGGTAATTAAAGATATAGCCATTTTTAAATTTTGAAATATTTGGTTATGGATCGGTGAACTAACACATTGTTTGGTTCTATTATTTGCTGGGAAAAAGCAATAAGAAAGGAAAAATAAAGAGGGGATACTGAATTCCCTACTCTTGCTCGCCTAAAATTATTATTTTTGGAAAATATACCAGGTAGTTGGCAAATCCAACTAGAAATCATATCAATAGAAGGGCATTAAAGTAATTTCAATATTTGGCACCATCATATATATATATATATAAAAATTGTGTTTCTCCTTATATTTTGTTTCTCTCCTACGTGGCGTTCTAAATGTTCGAATACTTTTAAAATGTCATGTCACAGGGACAATTTATTAGATAACTGTTAAATTTATTATTTTATTAAATTTATTGTATTAGTTTTGTAAGATATATATATATATATATATAAGATAAGATTAGTTTTGTAATATAAATAAGATACATATATATCATATCAGATTGTTAGGACTCTTTCTGAACTAAATATCTATAAAAAAAAGTGATCATAATTAAATAAAATATTATATATATATATATCAATATCTATTTATATTTTAGAGATACAATATAATATATTGGTTTGCAAGATATATATATATATATATATATATAAAATAAAATTAGTTTTGTAAGATAAATAAAAAAAATATATATATATATATAAATATCAGATCGTCATAATTTGTTCTAAACTTAATATCTAAAAATGTGATTATAACTAAATAAAATATAATATATATCAATATCTATTTATATTTTAAAAATATAATACGATTGTATAATTAATTATTATAAATTTTAAATTAATTATTTATAATTTGAATAACTCCTACTCTTATACATTTTTGCACAAGTTAATGCCTGATTGGGAATTAAATGTAAGTACAGTTGGTGGTGTAATTTGGTGGTCCCATAACGGCCGGAGGGCATTTCTAGAGTCTGATGTTGGAAAAGCTATGTTTTGGCAGCATTAGACTTGGTCGCACCAACACAGCATGGCCACACCGACTACAAAAAATTTGTGGTCCCTGAACCCTGACCAGGACACGTCAACCTTATCTACAGACAGCGTGTCGTTTTATCATAACTCCATTAGAGAAGTGGATTCTTTTGCCCATATCCGGAGTTTCTTTTTTCAGTACGAGTTTCTTTTGCCCGTCGTATTTGATTATTTTAGACTCAGACGGTGTCGTTTGATTGCCAGACATAAGGTACTGTACATCAACCGTAATTATCACTTGAACCCATCATAATTCATCCTAATTACCAATAGGATTAATCGTTATTACTGTTTAATGTAATAATATTTATCATAAAAAAGATCATATTATGATTACAACAGATCATATTTGTGAACTGCAGCTCGCATTTGTTATAATTATTTTTTTACCAAAACACCATATTTTTTTTCTTCTGTTTACTTGATTCAGGAGCTAAGATTGTAAAGTATTACCCTAAATAGTCCAGCCATTCTATATTAAAGTTCCTTTCCTACAGCATCAAGGGTGGAGCCACCATGAAGGCTCTCCTGACTGTAGCTCAAGAGAGTCTAGTCCAATTCTTATTTTTTATATATAATTTTTTTTAATATTTAAGTTTAGTTCACCTTAATATTGTCATGTCGAGTCCATTTTTTTTTCTTGCTCAGCCTAATACCTAACCTAATTACTTAACACAACTTACTTCAATATTAATACTTAAACTCAATAAAAATTAAATTAATTAATTAATCATTAAAAAAGTGACTTAGGAGAGAGATAGAGTTACAGTCTAACCATTAAAAAATAACATGCTTTATGTTGTTGTCTAACTATTAATTTTTTTTATTATTTTCTTAAAGAAAAAAAAATCATTTTGACCCATTAAATTAGGTTTTTATCTCAAGCAAGTTGTACAAACCCAAGAGAGATAAGAAAAGAGGTGAAGAGCAAATTCCTCACTCCTGTGATCTTCACCTTCTAGGGCCTTCATTGCTTGGTACTTTGTGTTCTCAAATTTTCTCTTTTCTTGTATGCGTTTTTTTACATATTCTATGATTGTCTATATCGAAAAGAACTTTTTGAACCTATTGATGCAGATTCAATAATAAATAATTTTTATTCGCTGAAAAACTGCCAGGGACAACTTTAATATGTACTTTTTTTTGAATATTTTTAAATATTTATCTGTTTCTGTACACTTTTGTTATATATTAATTATGAAATTGTCTGATCTATATAACTTTTACATATATATATATATATATACTTTATAATTTTTTTTCATAATTTATTAAATTTTGGCTAGTCCAAGGTAAATTAAAATCCTAGCCCCGCCCTTTTATAGCATTATTTGTTTCAAATAATTGGGGAGGTTTCTGGCTCTCCATGCACCCTTGTTTGCTCCTTGGCCCATTAGTCAACATAGACTTGCATTGAAACAGCAGAATTATTCATTCCTCAAGGTAAACTACGTATATTTCGCTTCGTTGTTGCTGTCAGGTCCTCCCTCTAGAATATTTCTGAAAATGTATGTTTAGGACGATGGTCGGTTTGACAAATTTGTTTCTATCTTGGACTTAAATCAACCTGTACATTAGAACCTTCTTAAGACTTTTTATACACAATTATTAAGCTCATCTCTCTCTCTCTCTCTCTCTCTGCATGAATTTATGCTTTGTGGGTAGTTGTTACTTGTTATGCCCTTATTAAACCCTCATATTGAGGTAAGTTGACTTCCACTGCCGACTCGCAACACCGACGATGACGTGAGTTGACTTCCACCGCCGACGATACGAAAAGATTGAGAATGGTAAGATAACAAGGGCATTACAACATTCACCTCACAAAGCTATTGCTGGGTCCGGGAGAGTTTTGCATTACACGCCTAAGTCGCTATAGAGCAAAACTATCGTTGCCTTAATTAATGGCCGCCTCTTAGTTAAAAATATAATATCCTGCGTTTTTCAGTAAGATAAAAACTTCATCTGAAACAAGTACTTGTCTCTAATGCTCTAAGGTTTAGTTATGCATTCCTGTGAAATTCGATTTTTGCTGTGATAGTTTTCTTTGTGCTCAGCATCCGAATAACTTGTTCAAGGATGATTTGAACCATGGCCTGATCGAATATGTGCACCAAAATAAGTTGGAAGCCACAAACATTTCCTAGGAGCTAGGATTACTGTTCTGGTCATAATAAGATTATTGTTCATTCAAGATGGAAAATGACATTTAGCAGTATAGTCGTCTGCAGAATTAATCTTCTCCGTGAAAAATGGTTTTAGGTTTCTTCGGATGGGACAGAACTCTACAGTTGCCACTCTATTCTCCTATGTAATGACTCGGCATGATTAGATGCAGTAACTACAAATCTAGCTAGTATGAAGTCTAAATTTGGTCCCTCCAAGACTTATGCTGAAGGGACTAAGAACAAGGGTATCATTGAAGATAAGCGGTTAAAAGGGGGTTTTTGAATTAGAGTTAAACAAAAGGGCTTTTCTTAAAGTAGGGGGCCCAGGCTACCCCAATAGTTTCATCCATCATCATTCATATAGTTGTATGAAATTTATAAAATTTGTATGGTCAGTGATTTTTGCATGAGATGGATAGAGCAATCAGTCGATGATCTCAACCCCATGCAACCAAAAGGATAAAAAAAAAAAAAATAAACCACCAACCTACCAAGGGTCTGTTTGGTAAACGTTTTTTGTTTTTTGTTTTTAGTTGTTTACAAAATTTAAAAAACGAAAATGAAAAACACTAAAATGAGTGTGTTTTCTTTTCCCAAAACATTCGTTCGGTACTGTTGGCACGATGATAATTTATAAATGCCCATTACTAAACCATAAAAAAACACACAATAAAAACACATAGCAAAAAATAAAAACTGACAGTATTACCAAACGGACCCTTGGATGTTTTGGGTTTGTATAATACCTTCTGAGATAATTATAAGAAACGCTTTTCTTTTTTATCTTTTTGTTTTTGGGCCTGAGTTACAGAAAAGCAAAACCAAAAAAAAAAAAAAAACACAAACAACAAATGACCACATCATAAACTATATCCTAGAGTATTCATAAAGGTTAAATTTTTTTGTGGATTGGTCTTGAGTTACTATAAAAAATAAAAGAAAAAACTATATCAGAATTTCACAAAAAAAGCATAAACTACCTAGTCCCACACTGACGATTGAGGTAGGTCTTGAACTAGAAACCCCTTCAACTGCACGGGAATTGAGAATGACCAAGAGGGAGGCAGAAACGGCAACCAAGAAATGTTGGAACATTTCAATGGTCCAACCTTAGGCCCAATACACTTAATTGCCAGCTTTAGACTGAGCTCTGGTTGGCCCAAAAAGACCCTTCATTAGAAAATTTGTGGGCGATTGTGGATAATCAAAACGGGGCTGGGGAGTGTAGCCCATTTAACTTCCAAGTCCGTTGCAATGTACTTGAGGACGTCCAAGAAGAGGTTAAAGAAATTTCTTTTGAGCGAGAAAAGTTTCACGAAAGAAATAACACATAACAAATTCTAACTGAAAAATTCCATACTACCCGATTCTTAAATTTTGTTTTCCTATGACTGTATGTGCTATTGAAGTTCATCTCATATTATTTATTTATTTATTTATTTTGGTTTTTGAAAAAAAAAGTGGTTTCATATTGAGAGCAAAAATACTTTTGTTTTATTTGTAAAACAGTGAAAGACACCCTGCTTTGGAAATTACTAATACCTTTTATTTTATTTTATTTATTTATTTGGTTTGTAATTACTAATCAGTAAACTACATGCATGATATTAAGCCATCAAAACTGCCCCTTTTCGGGTGCTTTTAGTCAATTAACATTTTATAAGAATATTTCCTAGCTCGCTGTTTCCCCAATTGACCAGAGTCCACCCTTCATCGTTTTTGGGCAACGTTTTGCTGCTCTCTCTCTCCACAATCACACACCCACTGTATATGTAGATCTATACATACGTTGAGATGTTTAGAGTTACAGTTTGGCTTTAACCCCGAGATTTATGCACCTCTGTTCTCCTCTGCTATCACCTCGGTGCATTCTGATGAAAGGCATTGCGCAGCCGAATCTAAAACTCAAAAAGCTTTTCTTAAATCGATATTTTTAACACTACATCGTCTCCAAGGTCAGTACTTTCATGCCATTGAATTCAATCATGTATTTGCCTTCAAATATATAAAAATAGTTCTTTTCCGTGTAGTGTGAAGCAATTTGGTTTATGTGAAGAGATGGAGGTAAATTATATGCTTCTGCTGACTCTTTGTTGGACAATAATCGTGGTTGGATATGCCGGTACCGATTTGGAGGTAATGATTAAATAATTGATTAGTTTTCTTTAGATTACATTACGATTTATTCGATCAATTGAGTGTTTTTATTGATTTTGGGTTCTGAAAATTAGGTAAAAGTAACTCCAAATGCTGGTTCAGATCCAAAAAGTCCTTCAGCTTTGAACAACAATAGCAATTTGAATGAGAAAACTGGTGGAATGGAGTCAGTTATGGATTCTAACAAAGTTGACCAATTAAAGAAGGACAAAGATCAAGTGGGTGGATCAAAAGAGGGTATTCAGAATAATAAGTCCAATGAGGGGAATTCAAGTGAACAAAAGCAAGTGCAGTCAAAAGAAGATCATATCGAGAAAAAGGGTAAGGATGGTTCAGTGGCGGAGGGTAACAAGCAAGAGAAATTGGATGAAGGGTTGGAATCCAAAGAAGCTACCAAAGAGGTACCTGTCTCTTTGACACCCGTTAGGAAGGAGGGCTCTCGTGGCGAAGAATGTGATACATCTAGCAGCTGCAAGATTGAGAAGAATGGGCTGGTAGGATGTTTGAGAGTTCCAGGAAATGGTATGCGTTTGCATCCTTCTATTGTCTTTCTTATGGTCATCTTATTCTTACTTATTCTCATCCAACGTGTTTCTATTATTACTTAACTATGCATTTGAATTAAATTCTATCATTACGCAGTTCGTGTTATATTGAAAAGTATAAACTAAGCTAAGTTTGAAAAGCTTTTATTCCTTCTCTAGGGGTTCAGCTAGATAAATCGTAAGGCAGGTTTTGTCATCCATCGCACTAGTATTTATGACTAGCCACAAAAGTGTCATTAAGCAGTTTTTGTCATCCATTGGACTGATTTATTTTCTCTCTGACAACAATGGGACTAATGGGAAGAGAATGTAGGGAATGATTGTTATGGAGAGGTTGCCAAAAAATTATACATTTAGAAAGATGGAATGGAATATTTGTCACCAAGGAAAGTTTTGTTGGTGGTTATAGGAAAGGAGAAGAACTCGGCAATTGTGAAGAGAGAATTAAATCATTTATGCGTAAAATGTCTTCTCTACCTTCTAAAGTGGAGTCAAGAATATTTCAAACATTATGTGATTACACATCAAACATTAGATGACCGAATTGGTCCATTATATTTAATTATATCTATCATATTCCTGGCTAGCTGTGTTACACGGGAATTCTCTCAATTTCCTTTGAATTTTTCCCCCCTCTGGATAGTATTCCTTTTCATTTGACATTAAAAGTTATGGATGTTGGTTTACGATCTCCCAGAATCTCCAGATCTTTCACTGCTGATTCAGAACAAGGGAGATGGCCCTCTCAGTGTTACGATTTCTGCTCCTGATTTTGTTCAGCTAGAGCAAACAACAATTCAACTCCAAGAGAAAGAAGACAAAAAGGTATGCGTAAACAACATTACACAGTAGTTGAAAGCATGTTGAAAGAACTCTCATTGATTATTTGCTAGACCAAGCCTGCTGACCTTTTGAGGGAATTTTCCTCCATAGTAAATAAACTGTTAAATGGGCTTAAATCTTATTTTAATGGTTTTACCTACTTTTTATTTTCTAAAGATGTGCTCCAATGTGATGGATTTCAAATAATTTATTATTTGTAATGTCCATTTTTTTTTTTTTTTGATAAGTGTTTATTTGTAATGTATATATTACTTCCTTTATTCACATTCGAAATAAGATCCTATCTTAGACACTTTTGTGGTGACATTTCTATATTTTGATGCCAAATCATTGTCCAGAGTAGGAAGGCTAATTTCATATGAATCGAGATCACCATGCATCAATATGTTGATGCCAAATTATTGTCCATAGGAGGAAGGCTAATTTCATATGAATAGAGATCACCACGTATCAATACTTAATGTTTCAAAAAGAAAAATACATATTTGGGTTTTCTGCTTGAATGCTTTTTGTTGAGAAAGGATATAGTATTACAGATGGGTCAATCCCTCTCTTTCTTACTCCACTAAACTAGTATGGTCAGGCACAGAGAGTTTTTTTCCCAGGAGGAATCCCCTTATCCATCCTTTTTCTTTCTTTTTTTTTCTTGCTTTGCAATTCTATCTACTTTTGGATTCAGCTTTAATACTAACCTTAGGCTCCTACACATACTTCATCGGAAACTTTGCTCAAAGTTTCTTGATCACTCTGTGCATTGCATTTTCGACGTTCTCTATTTATTTCTACCACAGATACAAAAGGCCTAATGCCCACAATGTATTCAATACTAAACTCGCCATTTTTTTTTCGATCTTCACAAATATACCTGATTACATTCTGCTATATGCACTTAAAGCTGCTGGCATCCATCGATATACTGTAGATTTACTAGGTATGGATCAACAAGATCCTGGCATCCATGCATATACTGTAGGACCATTGTCCACTTGTAGGTTAGTCATGAATAATAGTGCTTTTGATCAGGCTTTTGCACAATTGGAAGTGCCAGAAAAGAAATGTGATTTTGATGACATTCCACCTACTCCAAGCAAGCTCCCCCCCCGCCCCCCCCCCCCCCCCCCCCCCCAAAAAAAAAAAAAAAACCATACACACACGCACCTCCCTACCCTTCCTCTCCCTGAGGCACCGTATAAATTTTAAGAGAAATACATTTGCCAACTACCAAGATCATTAATTAGTTCAGCTGACCACAAAACATTGTCAACTATTTCACTACTAGTTTTCAGAAATTTGATTTGATTAAAGAAGAATGGAGTTTTAAGTTCTGTGTTGAAACTAATGCATAATTTGCTGTAAGGAATGTTTAATTTGAACTTATCAAAAAAAAGAATAGGAATGTTGAGTTTGCACATTGACATCTTTTGACAAGGCCCCTGATGCCTTTATTTATTTGTTCTTATCTGCCTCACTTAGTGTTTTGAACTTGCAATAAGTTTATTTCCCCTGGTTTTTGAAAAATGATTGTTGAGTAATGATCTGAAGGCTTACTGTTCAATAGGAGACACACATAGTGATGCAACCTGTCAAGTTTATGGCCCATCTCAAGATAAATGTTCCTAAACAGCATAATAGTGGCTCTTTCCAGTCTGATAGGCTGTTTTCTGAGATTTTAATCTGTACGCATTTTCTTGAATCATAGTAGTGGCTCTTTTCTCTCCGTCTAAAACAGTCTTGATCTTCCATTCAGAAGAAAGAATTATCTTTGACCTGAAATGGTAGGGTTGACTGGAGATTGGCACTATGCAGGTGAAAGTTTCTATCAGGAATGGTGGAACTGACAGCTTGATTGTTCTAACAGTGGGAAACGATAATTGCAGTCTTGATTTCAGAGATCTTATTTCACTCAATTTCAGGAAGGAAACTGACTACGGCACCAAGTCAACCTACCTTGGCCTTGTTAATCGAACTCCTTTTGTTGCATTCATTGTTTTTGCTGCTCTACTGATAACAGCATCAGCTTGGATGTGTGTCAGCTTCAAGAGGCGGCATTTAGCCAGCAATGTCTCTAAATATCAAAAGCTGGATATCGAGCTGCCAGTTTCAGGTGGGGGCAAGGTAGAGTTAGACTTAAACGATGGGTGGGACAACAGTTGGGGTGACAATTGGGATGACGAGGAGGCACCCAAGACACCCTTAATGCCTGTGACTCCAAGCCTCTCATCCAAAGGCCTTGCTTCCAGACGGCTCAACAAGGATGGATGGAAAGATTAGCTGCCTTAAGGTTAGTTTTGGCTACAATTAGGGTGATGTAAAGAGTGATGGGAAAAGGCAAAAAGAGGTATAATTGAATTATCTGGTTGGCTCATATGGACACACTTTAGCTCTTTTGTTTTTCCATTGGAATACAACAGAAAGACTGGCAGTAAATACTTTAAATCCGGCTTTTGGGCCTTGTGGCTGTTGACTTCAATGGTTTTTCCTGATAAATATTAGATGAAAATACTCACCTTTTCAAATATTTGGGAGTACAATTGTGTGCAGCATCTCTCTTATTAGAGGGGATTGTGAGTTTTAGTATCTGGGGAGGCAGCTTAGAAGGGCCATTTGGTCTGCCTACTCTTAGGAATTCTGGTAAATGCAATTGTTAGAAAGGCATGGAAAGCAAGCCCAAGTCAAACTGCTCTTGAGATTGTGTCTTTTCGAAGAGGTATGCTACTTACCCATGTTTCTATTGTATGGATTTTTTAAGGAAAATGTTATTTTTCCAGAAAATATGAACAAAAAATTCTACCAGAATAATGTATCAATGACATTCTTATAATTATATATTTTTGGAGGAAACACAAGGAATATCAACACTATATAGTATTATGGCACTGCCTAAGGGGAGGAGGGAATGGGGATTGGGGGTACAAGCCTTGAGGATAGGGGGATGGGGGTTATTGAAGTCCCTTACCAACTGAGACTCTCCTTTGCTCGCATTCTTGCAATTAAGAGCTATCATGATAGGTGTTTTGTTTTAAACTGAAAGATTCTCATTCAACCGCATCTTTTTAAGTATAAATTTGTATAAACTTTCTAGTAGTATAGTATTATCCAATTTTTAATGGTAATAACTACAACAAGCCAACGGAGCACTTCCCTCACATTCTACTCGATTAGACCAGAAGGCCAGGCCCAAGATACATGTAATGCTCATTTATGTGTAACCAAGATGAAAAATTCTCCTTGGAATGGAGAATTCAAGGAGATGAAAAATTCCTCTCGGCTTCTTAGAATTCTTCATTGGGGCTCTGTGTTCAAATCCTCTCATGGTCCATGGAGTGCTACAAAATGATGTAACAAACACTTTGTTGGGCTGGGAGCCTAGGACTATTACAACATTATTTAAAGCTCAATCTAGATTTAGCACAGCATATCAATGGGCTTTTTGTTTCGGGGAGGATTCATAAAACCCTAAGCCCAATCCTGGTGAAGGCAGCATCAATCCGAGACTTGTGCATGGGGACTTCACCAATTGGCAATTATTTTACTTGGTACCTTTCATTCCATACCTTCTTTTTAGTCACGTGAAAAATATCGGCTAATTTTTACGATGATAAAAATCACATAGGCCAAGTTTGGATCTAGGATTTGATTAAGGGACAAAGAAAGGGAAAGGGAACGGGAAATGAAAATTACATAAACCTATTCATATTTTATTTTACTCGTAAACCACATAAAAAAAAATAATTTTTTCTATAAATATCCATTCATTTTCGTCTCACATTTCCAACCCAACCAAACAAAAGTAAGAAATTTAACTCCTTTTATTTCATTTTTTTTTCTTTTCCTTAACAAATCCAAAAACCAAACACAATGATTATTATTGTTACATGAAATAGGAGGAGTAAGGAGCCCATCCTTATGGGCTAGCACTTGGGATAGTCTGAGACTTGGTACCCAGCCCAAAACTTTGCAAGTGAAAGAAATGGCCCTATGCATAACTAGACCCTTTTTTTTTTTTTTTTTTTTTTTCTGATAAGGAAAACCAATACAAAGCAAGAAACATCCAACTGCACTAAGTGTAGCAGCTTTTCAGGCCAAACCACCTGAGCGCCAACCAATGAGCGCACCCATTAGCTTGGCAAGGGCACCAGACAAAGGACCGGTTCATCAGATTGGTCTCCATTGTGATATCAGCCACAATAGAACTGATCTCCTATTTACTATCTGGATTAGAGCCATCCAAACAATGAATAAGCATTGCTGAATCAGATTTGAAAATCACTTCGGACAATTCAAGCCTCCTGGCCATCTGACAAGCTACACGAATAGCCCAAGCTTCAGCATAAGGGCTGAGAAAACTCGCATTCTACTGAAGTTGACGTCAAGGACCTTTCCGTCTGAATTCTTGGCAATAACAGCAAAGGCTCCATACTTTTGAGCCTTGTTGAAGGCTCCATCACAATTAAACTTGATATAGCTCTCTCTGGGAGGGCACCATCGATGGAAACCTCCATTATTTGCACTAGACCGTAGCCCCATAGGATGTAAGTAGGCTGACTCCAAGAAGTCTCTAGTAGCACACTTCACCCTTCTAATAGCCTCCACAGGAACCACCAGAATTCTATTAAAAATGAAATCATTCTGACTCTTCCAAATATGCCATCAGAGTAAAGCAATAAAAGCCGAAGACGATGAGTCGAAAGCTGGATCCATGAAAATGGACTCAAACTATAGCTTGACTGATGGAAAGGAACTTGTGTTGACACAGTAGGACAACCCACTCCTGAACCAAACCGGATAAGCATAACATTATGAATTTATGTTATGAATTTATTTAATTGTAGTTCCATTCTAACTTTTCTAGTTAGCTTTTAGGGTAAATTTCACTTATCACTCCTGCACTTTGATTACAATTTCACTTTGGTCTCTTTACTTTTAATTGTCCCGCTTTACTCCTTACACTTTCAGTTAAGTAGCAATGTGGTTCCTCTGTCAAATTTCAGTAAATAAAAGTGACGAATAGTCTTTTTTTTTTTCTTTTAAAAAGATAAAAAATAGTATTTGTTTATTATTTTTTATTTTTAGTTGCTGTGAAAATTCAAAAAATGAAACAAAAAAAATACTAAAATGGGTATTTTTTTTTATTTTTAAAATATTATTTTGGTACTATTAGCATAAAAGTAACCTACAAATATATTGAAAACAAAAAAAAATCCATTTTAATGTTTTTCATTTTTATTTTCAAATTTTGTAAATAACTAAAAACAAAACAATATTAAAAACAAACACTGCTTTTGGTAACGTTTTTGTTTTTATTTTTTTATTTTTTTGTAACGTTTTTTATTTTATTTTTTTTATTTTTAAAAATAAAAAGCAATGTTGTTTAATATTTTTTTTTGTTTTTAGTTGTTTATAAAATTTAAAAAGAAAACGAAAAACACTAAAATGTATTTTTTTTTTTTGTTTTCAATACATTTGTAGGTTATTTTTATGCTAATAGTACCAAAATAATGTTTGAAAACAAAAAAAACACCCATTTTAGTGTTTTTTGTTTTCTTTTTTGAATTTTGTTAACAATTAAAAATTAAAAAAAATAAACAAATACCGTTTTTTATTTTTTAAAAATAAAAAAATAAAAAAAGGGCTTTCCAACACCTTTATTAACGAAAATTTAATGAAGCGATCACATTACTACTTAACTGAAAATGTAAGGGATAAAGTGAGATAATTAAAAGTAGAAGGACTAAAGTAAAATTGTAATCAAAGTACATGAGTGATAAGTAAAATTTATCTTAGCTTTTATTGACCCAAAGGTCACTTGGGAATCAAATAATGAGAAGCCGTTGACCGTACCGGCCATGAAATAATTAATTTGCACAAATATACAGTTAATATGTCAACCCGTGCAATGCACTGGAGTAAGAGTTGTTCAAATCATAAATAGTTAATTTAAAATTCACAATAATTAATTATATAATTGTATCGTATCTTTAAAATATAAATAGATATTGACATATATGGTATTTTATTTAATTATAATCACATTTTTAGATATTAAGTTCAGAAAAAATTCGGACAATTTAATATTATTATATATATATCTTATCTTATATATATATATATATATATATATATCTTATAAAATTAATACATCGTATCGTATCTCTAAAATGTAAATAGATATTGATATATATATATATATATATAATATTTTATTTAATTATAATCACTTTTTTATAGACATTAAATTAAAAAAAAGAGTTCTGACAATCTAATATGATATATATGTATCTTATCTATATTATAAAATTAATCTTATCTTATTTTATATATATATATATATATATATATATATTACAAAACTAATACAATAAGTTTAATAAAATAATAAATTCAATAGTGATCTAATAAATTATCTCTGTGATGTGATTTTTTGAAAGTATTTGAACATTTAGAGCACTACTTAAAAGAAAGACAAAATATAAGAATAAACATAACTTTTATATATATATATATATATGATGTGAGATGTTGTTAATCTAAATAGCCGTAGTTGGCACTATTGTTCAAGTAAAAATTTGTTTACATGGAATCATTCTCTCTTGATCGCTATAATCCAATTCTAATATTTGAAATCATATATTATCTGTTTCTTGATCACGTCCCCTCCCCAACTCTTCTATTCCTCTACCTTGTCTTATTTTCCACGCATTACCAATTTTAAATTTCTATATGATTTACCACGATATACGGCCAAACCTAAAGAGGTGGTTTGGGCATGTGAGGCGGAGCACGTGCAGTTGATGTTGCTTTTTTGCTTGCATGAAATGTCCGGCGGTGTCAAGTGGTGGGTCCACCCTGGACTGTCAGAACTGCACGAGCCCTCACATGATCAAGATTTAATGCACTATCTACGGCGGCACACGTGTCCGGATATAATGGCCGCGGAATCACCGTTGATAGCGTTTGGAAATTGGGGAAATGAAGGGACCCCCTACGCCCCGAGAACGCGAGTTGCGGAGGCTTTGACGGCTAAGATCTGCTTACCCGACATTCTCATCGTATTCTCGCTTCTATTTTGTCCGCTCATTTATATTTCGATTCAAGTCCGCCGACGGCGACAAATTTTTGTTTTTTCCTCCTTTTTCTTTCTTCTGCTGGGGATGAGTCTGATGACTGTTGAGTTACACATGTAGTTCTTTCTACCCGTGACTCCCCACACAAATGAAAGGCACATTTAATTTTCACCTACCTGATTTTTCAATGGGGGCTAAGCTAGATTATTTATAGAATTCAAAAGAAATCATATTATTTGGAAAATAATTTAGTTGAGAAGTAATCCTTAGTTTTAGGTATTATTTTTGTAAATATTTTTAAATTTCGTGCATTAGATTTGTCTTTTGTTTTGATGTTAATTTTTTTTTTTTTTAAGTTATACGGTTAAAGGTATCTAAGTCAGTTAACGCGTAGTTCTACTAATACTCTATTTGGCCTAATCAAAAACAAGTTATCCACTCTAAGACTAAGTGATTCATAAGAAATAAATTTCTTATCACTTAATTATAAGAGAGTTGTCAAATTTCAAATTCAAAAACTCTGAATTTACAGTTCACTCTTATCTTCACTTGACTACTCTGAGTTTAATTAATTGTAAGTTTGAATTTGTACAACAAGATTAGTGAGCATTTTACTATAGTTTATCAAGTTTGATTTTGTGGGTTTTGCTTCACAATATTTTTAAGAAATAAGTTGCAAATGCGTGGATTACTCATATTAATGTTGAAATGAAAACGATTTGGACTGAGAGAAGTAGGACTGGCTTCCAAATCGTGGTGCTTTCACTCATGCTTGTGATCATGCATTGACTCATCTTCCATCTCTTAAAAGCTTTAATCTTCTAACGTCCAAAAAAAAAAAAGAAAATGACACCAACAGTTTAGAATCGATAAATAACCAAAAAAGAGGTCAATATGGGAGCCCTTTATACTTTAAAAACTTTGAATACGAATCTACTGACAAATAACTAATTTTCCAGTTGCATATTTGGAAAAGTGCCAAATTGCATGCAACAAAATTTCGCGTAATTACAAAAAATTTGGGCCCGAAAATCCATTACTGATAGTGGGGCACGTTAGATCAATCACTCGGATTCGGGGTGTCGGCTTTTTGAATTTCGATTTCTTGTTTGTTACTCACTTTTATTATTATTTTGGTTTTTTTATTTCGAAAATTAAATCAAGAGTAACTACCTCAATATCCCATCTCTGTTCCGTTCTCAACGGCCATACTCAAAAGGATACAAAGAGCGTTTGGGACATTGTGCTGCTTCTGGCGCTCTATGTGATTGTGGGGATATTGCGATTCAGAAACATGCCAGTCAGGGTCCATCCTCTCTCTCCCTTCTATGGTGAGTATTTAGTCGGAGCGGTTTTCTTACCGTTAAAAAAGGTATTGTTGCTAATGTGGCTCAGTGAAAAGCCATCGCGCGATAAATCTCAAAAGAAGAGTATTGTTACTGTTGTCAATGATGTGGCCCTGCGAAAATTAGTCACGTGGCAAACCTCAAAACTTCCGTTTGTATTAGATTCTAAGCCAGAAAAATCCCCAACAGCTCCCTTATTTAGTGGCATGTTTGGTCCCTGTATATGCTAAAAACTCAAACAGTTTTAGCCAAGTTAAAGATACCCTATCCTTGAATAGTATTTTTTAACCAATTGGGTTAGCCTAGTTAACCAAGGCTCAGAGGCGGAACCAGTATTTTGTATGAGTGCCAAAATTTAAAACATAAATTTTCATCTATTAATATAATGTGCTATATTTTAAATTATTTTTGCACTTTTCTAAGTTCAAGCATATACAAAAGCAAACTTTGACATGAAAAATAGAACCAATTTTGGTTTAGCCTTAGCATAATATCAAAAAAATAATTAGTTTTTACTACTTTTCAACTAATCATCTGTTAAAGTAAATTATGAGATTATTTTAAATGCTGAAAGTCATTTATGGTTCGTTTTATATTAAACTTTAGTGCAATTTCCTTTTCCATATACAAAATCAAAGGGCGAAAATTATTTTTATCACTCAATGAGAAAATCATTTGATTGTTGGATTAATACATAATAAAAACCGTACTGACACTTATAAAGTCAGGATTTTCGTGAAAAAATGGATATAACCCATGGTCCACTATACAAGAAATTGATATTTTATTAGAGGGTAATGCTATTCGAATAAGAAATTTATGCATAACTTATGTATAGAATAATGAGATTGAGTCATAACCTTTTACTTTAAAATAAAATACTTATTATGACTGCTCTTAATTGTAAAAATATATCATCATATCATTAGGGTTAGGTTTTTTGTAAAAATTTTCTATAAGAATAGTATTTTGTTCTGTTGTATTAGTACATGAAGAAAGGTTTTAAATTATGATGGGTGTCAGTAGAACAAATTTTTGCTACGAAAGTAAATAGGTATATTATACATAAGAGGTTAGCCAAAACCTAAGGGGTGCCATAGCACCCCTCCCCTTCAACGTAGGTCCGCCCTTGCTAGGGCTCTTGGTCTTTTTATGAAAAGTCGAGAGTTGGTCATAAGATATTAAATTCTTGTGAATATCTTGACCTAGGCGTAAATGGTTTGCTTTTGACCACATAACAAGAAAGAAATTAGTTGAGGGCGACAAGTTGACCCAAACACCTTGACTGCTAAACCAAAAAAAGAAGAATAATATTGTTTGCTTAATATGCTTAGCTGAATAAAATGCCGTATGGTCCAAATTCATGTAATCATTCAATTTTCTTTTATTTTCTATTTTTAGATGATCTATAGCTCTCAACTTTCAACTTACGAGTCATGTATCTTACTGTGAACTCGCAGTCATTTTGGACTTGAATTGATAACCATATTGCCATTGTCAAGCACCCAAATTTCACCATGTAGAAAGTAACATATGTAGTATTATAAGAGGGGTTGTGGCATAACCAAAAGTATCATACACCACTGAGGAGGCAGCTGGTCTCCTTTTGCCTCAATGATTCCTGTGGATCTCCACATAGAGGGGAGTCTTTGGTACTAAACTTTTCATCCTTGTGTAAATTACACTCCAAAAAGCAACAAGAGGTGTGGAAATAATTCAATGAGGAGGAAACCACAAGTGTGGCCCAATGTCAACTAGTACTCAATTACTTAGGTTAAGTATGAGGTGAAGTTCGATCTTCCTATCTCATTACGACCAATCATCATTTATGTATGAATGACATGTTGATTTCATATCTTTGATTTTGATAATAATAAAATATTGTATTAAGAATTTAATGACTCTACTTGGTGTATGAACTATATCATGCCTTAATCTCTTTTAGGATTGAGACTTGAAACTTAACACATTAAAAGAAGTGTTGAAGATTTCGTGTGTTGCAAGTTTACCAAGTTTGTTGAATGTTGCTGAAATCATGATTGGTTGACACATTGATGAAAAATCTTTCAACAAGATTATGTTCATAATTTTATCTCAAAGAGAATGAAGGTATTCAAATATAATAAAGATCTATACAAGACATGAAAGCTTTTTTTTGAATCATTTGAATATGTCTTAGAAGAATGGAATATCAGTTGAAAAGGAGATCATAAGACTTGGAAGTTCTCTTGAAGATGTTAAGGAAGTCTTGGATTAATAGAAGAAGATATGTTGATTGAAGAACTCTACAAGTAATCAAAATTGAATTGATTTCATCTCGAAGAGATTGAATGAGTTCTTGGAGATTAACATGCTTTGAAGAAGTCATTTCAAACATTGGAAGCCTTATTTAAATGATCCTTGAAGAGCTTAAAAACTTTGAAAATTTTGAAGAAGACTTGCAAAAGTTAAAGTCACTGGACAAAAAGAGTTATGAGTCCCAGGAGTTGATACATTCAGATAGTGAGACTGGACAAAAGGACTCTGGTAAAAAGGGTTGACCTCTCTATCTTAAGAGTTGACATATTAATTCAGAATGAAAAATCTTAAAAAAGGTTCAAAAAGTCACTACTCCTCCCTCAGGAGCTTACACATTTGGATAAAGCTTTGTTAAAGTTTGGTGAAAATAAAAAATGGTCGACTCCTAATTATCAGGAATTGAAACATTTGGACAAAAGGTTGAGAACGTTGGCACCAGAACAAAAAGAGTCGACTCTTTTAGAAAAGGGGTTGATACATTGACTGTAACGACTAGTTTTTCAAACGATTTGCTTGCGCATTTTTGTGTTGAATGTATTTCCAATTATCACTAACGGCTAGAATCAATGCAATGCTATATATATAAGATTTCCATAATATTTATACATAAAAATTCAAGAATTTAAGTACTGAATCAAAGATTTAAAGCTTAAATTTCTGAACGTCACTGTTATATTCTCTTTGTTGGGTTATTAAGGTTATTTATTGAGCTTGAACCTGTTTGTCTACTCTTGTTGAGCGTTACTCCTTGTATAACCTCATTTATTTCACTTAGGTGAGTTTGTAAATCTGTGAGTTTCAGTGTTCTTGAAAAAACACTTATAAGTTTAAGTAAAGCTTGAAAAAAATTACTTGAGTCTTTGAGAGTTTGGAAAGAGCTCTTGTAAAAAATGAGTTGAGCACTTGAGCAATTAGCACATACTGTGTAAAGTAGTTCTTGTATAGTAGAAGGCTTTCAAGGGGATGTTGGGAGTGAGGACGTAGAACATACGTTATGGCTGAATCTCGATAAATCTTAGTGTTCATTGTGTTCTGTTTTTCTTTTTTTGCACTTTATTACTTGCTTGCATTGCTCATACTTTGCTAAGTTATTGTTCCATTGATTAATTAGTTTTTAATTACATTGTCGTGTGATTAATTTTGAGAAACTCAATTCATCCCTCCTCTTGAGTTGCATATTCGGGTCTACATGACGTATATATAATTTGTGCTGGCTATGGCTCTGCATGACCTCGATGAAAAGGCATGCCAATTCGGCCGGCTCGGCCTAACCCAGGCTGTGGCTCACCGGGCTCGGGTAAAGCTTTACGGGCTCCCGCCAAATTTCTGGTTGGCCCGGGCTCAACCAAAAATTGAGAATGCTACCCCCAAGCCCAACCACGGCCTTAAGGGCGGGCTTCGGGATTTTGGGTAGGCTTTTGGGTGGATTTGATCTTTTTTTTTAAATTTTAGTTTTTTAAATTAATAATTAATAAATAGTAATCACTAATGGTTAAAACTAAATTAGAGAATTAGTTAACTTATGAAAATCATACAAACACATATAAATGATTAAACTTATAAAGTATTGATTAATGTAAATTTGTATAAATTATTGAATATATAAGACATACATTTTTAATTAGTAATTGATAATCAGTAATGATTTAATTAAGTTAGAGATTAAGTTAAACTTATAAAGATTATACAAAAATATATAAATGATTAAACTTATATAGTATTAATTAATGTAAATCCATATAAGCTATTAATTATATAAAAATATATTATTACTTATAAATTTATAATTTCAGCGGGCCGAATTTAGACTGGGTTCAGGCTATCAACGGTAAGGCTCATATCTGCTTATAAGAAGGTTGGGTTCGGACTAAGCTTTGGCCCAATAAAATTCAGGTTGAGCTCGGGCAACCTATGAACGATGGGCCAAATCTATATCACTATGATGAAGTAGTCAATCGAAGCCTATAGTCTAAGCACCCTATAGTAAAATTGAAAAATAAAAAAAGAAATTAATGAAGTGGAAGCATACAGAGGAATATCAGGATGAAAAACATTGATTTGCGTCACATAATGGCCACGGGCTGGTCCAAAGCTTTTTAATATAAAGAAAATGAAAATCATCACTCTATAAAAACAAAAAGGTGTAGGCCGGCGCAGCACATGCCACCGTGATTGGCTCACTGGGTGCGGTACCAGCCTGGCGCAACCATGAATATACCTTGATTTGCGCTTGGTGACAAACCCATAGGTTCCGTTTGCATTTGTTTTTTTGTTTCTGTTTTTTATTTTTTTAAAAATAAAAACATAAAAAAATATTAAAATAGATATATTTTCTGATTCTACAATATTGATATAATACTTTTAGCAGAACGGTAACTTATAAATGTCATCATTAGACCATAAAAAATAAAAAATAAAAACAGAAAATAAAAACATACAGCAAAAAATAAAAATTGACAATATTTCCAAACGGACCCTATAGTCTCAACAAAACGGTGAATGGGGATGCTCAGTACATTCTGCCCCCATCTATTATCGTGGGAAGCTAATTAGGTGGACTCTGAAACAAGTCTGAGGTAAATTTTTGAAAAATCACGTCATTTTGATAATTTGTATAGAAAATTTATCAGAACAATTTAATAATGATATTTTGATAATTAAAATTTATCATGATGAGTGTTTTATTTTTAAGTGAATGACTCTCATTTAATTACATTATTCTGAATATCAAAAAAAAAAAATTACATCATTCTAATAATAAATTTTAGATGATTTTGTTTGTAAAATTTTTACAATGGAGCTGGAAAATGCTAGACGTATCATTTTTCCTTAGATGTGGGTAAATTGAAACCTGCCGCATGTAAATAAAGTATCTATTGAGATGGTTTGAATTATAAAAATATTATCACTAAGTTATTTTGACAATTAATCTTGGATAAAAGTTTCAGTAAGGATATGATTAAGTTATTTGTATTGTACGTTTAAAAAAAATTTATGTACACAAAATAAAATTAAAATGTTTTTGAAAAAGACCATTGTGGATTGTATTGCTCATTTTTTTCTCAGACAATCCCAATATGCAGCAATCTCGTAGATGGAAGAGTTTGAACAATTATAAGAAGCAATGGCTCTTTCCACTTCTGTCATTATGATTTCGTAAGTTTAACGTGAAAAGCATCATTCAATACCAATAATTGTATGGTTAATAGCAAAGAATGAAATTAAATTCAAACACGAACTTTATTTAGATGATAGTCCTACATGAATTTGAGGGAATAGTCATCTATAGTAAAACATTTATAATTAAAATAAAACACGAAAGACATGCATAACACACGTCAAACATGTGATAGCACTTGTCAAATTCAATAAAAAAAAAAATGGGTAACAAATATAAGTGGTACATTTACTAGTGTCAAAAGTAGAATTACTTGTTTGCATTTTAGGGAGTTCCACAAAATGCTACATACTATGATATTTATGATACGTTTGGGGTATGGTTCGGCCTTTCCTACTACCAAGAAAATTTGACTTTTACAAAGGAAGAATGCAACATGCGAATTGAACCTTGCAAGCTCGCAGGGTTTGTTTTTGGGTCTTGAAATGTCAATCCATACCTAGGATCCTCCAACCCATTTTACAAGCGGGTTTCAGAGGATATGTAAGCTGTCCCGTTTGGAGCCATTAAAGGCCTTCACGCTCAAACGTTCTGAGTTGTTGGCCATGCAAAGTTGCGAATATCATATGAGATCCGTATAGGGTCATGTGTCTGTAATCTGAGTGCTATTTGCACGAGTGATGTTGGGCCTCAAAGTCATGGCTAGTTATGGCACACTACACGTATGATCCAAATCAATAATCCGTTACCACTAAAGTGGCAGTTAAGTTGACTTTAACAGCTAAATTTATAGAATCCCATACTTTTCTCAACAGTCCCGTGTTTGAATTCGCTTGCGATAATAATTGTGTGAACTAGATTGTAGGTGGGATTTCTGGGAAGGCTTGGTCGATCACTTGAACCAATATTAATGAGTTTTCAACCTACTGTAAAGAGACAAATGAGTTAAAATGAGTCGATTCACTTTGGGCCGATCACACTCCGATGATCAAGTTAACAATCTCAACTAGGAATAGAATGAGAATAAAGACTGTGAATACTTAGTAAATCAATTGTCCATAACTTGCTTCTTCAAGATGCTGTGTTTTTATAGTGTAGCGTTCTCTGTTGCGCCTACTTCGATAATCATGACTCACTGCACAGATCTATGCCGGCTATAGTCTATTGATCGAACATAATTTCACCTTTATTCTCATGCTCGAGCTCAACTGACTGGACGTGAGAGTCGTTGTTGTGTGCAACGCCTCCCCCGCATTGAATGTAGTTCTATTCTCTATTAAATGCTCTGACCCTCCGTATGATTATATTCTTAAGCTGGGCTAAGAGGGTTTTAACTTAGGCTGATAAAACGACCTAGGCTTGTGTTGTAATAATTGCTTATGGGCTGCTCCAAGTCCAACTTAGCAGTGCTAATCTTTTTGGGCTTGTTTAACTAGTTTGGACCCGTATTTATTTAACCTACAATTTCCCTTAGCCTTAGCGCCCCTATTGTAGGGGTCTTGGGCTAATGTCTCGCAATGGTTCAGTGACGTCAACCATTAGACGATTTTAAAAGGGACGTGACCATTGAGCTGTACCAAACTTGTTGCCGCCGAGCTGATTTTCGCAAACCAAAGGGTTGTAGCCATTGTTTGAACGCAGAATTCCCTTATGCCTTGCATCCATCTATTTCACAAAGACTGCCATTCTGTAAGTCCTCCCTCTCTTTGTATTCCTTCTTTGTTTTTCTTGGTTGAACCCTAGAATCCCTCAGTTACCATAGGCACCAGGTTTAGGGGAATGCTTAGCCACTCCGATGCCATCACCACCTTCAAACAACGGTATAATTTCCCGGAGAGGGATGGTATTGGCTTGGTAGGGCCGAAGGATGACAGCTGGAGGGTGACCGAAGAAGGGACTCCGTTTTCCCTCGTCGCAATAGTAGAGGGTGACCTTAGGTTTCCCGTCCATCGCTTCTTGACCCAACTCCTTAGCCACTACGAAATCACCCCAATCTAACTGCTGCTGAACGGTTACAGAATAATGATGGGGATGATTGAGTTGAATAGCTGCTTGGGCCTAAACCTAGGTCTTCACGAGTTCAATTATTGTTATGCCGCCATGGAGGTGGGCGGCGGCTGTAAAACGGAGCAATACAAGTACTATTTTAGGGCCAGGCATGGGTCAAGGGAGCTGGTTCAATTCCTTCCTAGTTCAGGAAAGGGGATTAACAATGCCATAGTGAGAGTGAGGGGGCCATGGGAATTTGGCGACATTCTTGTAGAACTGGCGCTAAAGATATGATGCTCCAGAACACTAAAGAGGATAAGTCTACCACTTTCTTCGCTATTTGATGTGCTCTTTTCTTTTCTTCGTTTTTGTTTGACTTTTCCTTGGTTCGTTACCTGACTCTGTGCTTTCGTGTTTCCCAGCTAACTTCGAACCCAGGGACAAGGAGACCGAACACCTTGGCGTCGATCTTGCTGCCTTAGAGCAAGTTTGGGTATACAAAGGCAAAAGAGAATTGCAAGGGATAGGCCAAGCTACACACGTATTACTGGGCTGCCCAATTCGGTACCAGTCCTTCACTGCAACGAACGAGGTATCTGCTGACGTGATTACTGCCCAAAAGGTGGAGGGAGCTAGGCACGACATTGGGAATCGCTCACCTCTCTTGCCACTTCTGAATCCCGCACCTATTACTACTGTCCCCGTCTCTGCCTCTAGAGTTGACATGGCCCCGAAAGTTTGAGGCCTGACTCTTACACTAGGACAAAGAGGTTCTAGGAAAAGGAAGGGAACGGCATCGTCATTTGCTGAGACCGTTACTCAAGTTAGTGACACCAATGCTCCTCTTCCGCCTACTGTGCCCCTTGCCATTAAAGGTCCTGCTTCCACCAAAGTGGTTAATTGGGTCGATGAACCAATAGCCTAGGAGGCAGTGAAGAAAATGAGGTTGTAAAAATGGTTCAGAAGGTCGCCGCCCAAGCGAAGGGAAAAGGCGCTGCCGCCACCCAAGATAAATCGGCAAGGCCTTCTATAGCCAAGAAGGGCAAGGGCACGACAGAGAGTCCATTAGCTGAAGAGTTCATAGCATGGCCCAAGATCGGCGAACGGGCGATGACCGTCGAAGACTCAGGGGTTGTGTTGCCTTGCTGCCGCTATCAAGGCCTTCCAGGCTATTATACCGCCTGAGGATGTCAAGGAGCTAGACAGCACTGACACTGGAGATCTGATGGTTAGAGTTGTTCAGTCGGCGTTTGTGGTAAGTCTGCTATGCCGAATTCTTCGTTTTGGTTGTTCAATTTGAAAGCTCTGTACTAATACTTGTTTTTACTTACCCTCTTCAAGGGGCCATTCACGGCCTGGAAGTTATGCATCGCTTCTTTACCTTACAAGATCGGCATGGGATCCTTTTGGAAAAGCACTCCAAGCTTAAGAATAAATTCCACTAGAGAGATCAGGAGGCTAGAAGTTCCCAGAAGGCTTGGCAGGACAGCTAGGTCATTCTTTCTGAGACGTAGGCCTCTCTTAAGTAGAAGGAAGAAGACTGTAAAAAAGCTGAAGCGGAGGCTGCTAATCTAAGGCCCAGACTGACCGAAGTTGAGAAGTCGGCGGCTGTAGCAACGGTGTCTTTGGCTGAAGCTCAACTAAAGGTGGAACAGCTGAAAAAGGAGGCTGAAGCCAAGTATGACAAGGGGTTTGAGGACGCTGAGGATCATTACAAGACCCAGGTGAAGCAGATCATGGAGGATGTATTTTAAAATGGCTGGAAGGTAACTCTGAGGTAGTTGAAGCTGGACAAATCTTCCTCCCTCTAGACGGAGATTCCTGCCTAAGTTGATGTTATACTTGAGTTGGAGGATGAGGCTAATGAAGGGACCGAACGTGAGGGGGATAAAGATGCTCCCAAAACCAAAGTGGTTAATGAAGCCACTCCTGTCAAGCTCCCTTCTACTGTGCTTCCTCTAGCTGCAGACTTGCCTTCAGTTGACCTTCCTCCAGCTGATCTGCCTTAGGACCTTTCTCTTGCTTTTTCTTTTCCTATTCAATTATATGAACAATTTACATGTAGTGCACATTTTGTGACACTTTGTGAATCAATTTTAAAAGTATGCCTTCTCTGTTATGAGTATTATCTTTATTTAGATAAAAATTTGTCACTTATTTGTTCGAACTGCCAAACTTAGGCAGGTAAAATCCTTGCCAAACTTAGGCAGGGAAACCTGATAAACTGCTATACTTAAGCCAATAAGATCTCTGCCGAACTTAGGCAGAGAATTTGTTGCGCTGCCAAACTTAGGCATATATGATATGTTTTAACGAAGTAAGTACTCCTAGCTTTATCCAATTCGTAAATATAGACAAATAAAAACTTTGCTACTTTTAGCCTACCAGACGTGGTTAGGGCTGAATCAAGTTACTTAGCTTTGTCACTTTGATGAAGATCTCTACCGACCTATTTGACTTGGGCAGGACTAAGGTTGAACGCTAGCTTTTTAAAAGACTTTCATTGGCCGACTTGGTTATAAATGATCCAGGATTAGGTTTTTACACCTGATTTTTTGTGGCCTTTATTGGCCAACTTGCCAAACTTAGAAACGACTAAGTTTTTACACTTAGTTTTTATGACCTTCATTGGCCGACCTAGTCATAAATGATCCAGGACCAGGTTTTTACTCCTGGTTTTTGTGACTTTCATTAGCCGACCTGATCATAAATAATCCAAGACCAGGTTTTTATACCTAGTTTTTTGTGACCTGCTAAACTTAGACATGACCAAGTTTTTACACTTGATTTTTATGATTTTCATTGGCTGACCTGGTCATAAATGATCCAGGATCAGATTTTTACACTTGGTTTTTTTTTTTACTTGCCAAACTTAGACATTACCAAGTTTTTACATTTAGTTTTTATGACCTTCATTGACCAACTTGGTCATAAATGATCCAGGATTAGGTTTTTACACCTAATTTTTTGTGACCTTCATTGGCCGACCTGCCAAACTTAGACAGGACCAAGTTTTTACACTTGGTTTTTTTCTTTCTTTACTACTCTGTAGTTTGGAGTGTCATCAAATTTGTTACGTAGCTTCCGATTTCATTGATTTGTGCAAAAATTACATATTTGTTGAAGGGAGTTGAATCTTTCTGAGAACAAACTATAGGCTAACACATCCTTTGAAGACAAGAAGGGCCTACTAATAGAGTTTCCTAAGGTTATTTACGTTCCAAGGTTTGCATTCCCAGATCAGGGTAGTTGTCGCATTTCTTCGATAGTTTCCAGTTGATATGCCCTTATGCCGACTTGGGGTGCAATTCTACAAGGTCATGTCCAGTTGGGGCCCAACACCTTTCTTAGGACCAGATCTCTAGGAGCAAAGGATCTTGGCTGCAACCCTTTGTTATAAGAGCGGTTCAGTTAGTGATGATACCCAGTAAGCCTGACTAGTAGTTTTCTTGCTTTTGCCAGATATTTAGCTAGAGACACCATTCTGTGGAAGTTACTGCATATCTTTCGGTGATCTGATTCACTACAAGTTAGGAATCTAAGTAAATTAATAGTTCAGTGCAACCCTGCGAGCAGAGCCTCATGTTCTAAATCGTTGTTTGAAGTAGTGAACTCTAGCTTAATGTGATGGGGGCTATTCCTAAATCCTGCCTCTCATTCATTGGATGCCCCATCAATGAACAGCTTCCCATGATCAGTTTTACTCCCAAAGGTCCAAGGAGAGGTCGTTATGTCACATATTGAGAGTAAAGGTTGGATTGGTTTCCTATGAAAGTTTAACAGAAAACTCAATAATAAAGTCAGCCAATACCTGCCTTTTAACTGCTGTTCGTAGTAGACCGATTTTTGTTGCCAATCTTGCTGGTGGAGTAGCACGGCACTGACTGGCTTTTGCTGTGACGCTGTGAGGTAATGGAAGAGCTCATTATGCTTTTGTTGCACGTGCCGTAAGGAAGTACTGCTTAGCAGTGACTTGGTTCCCTCTTATCTCTTGCGCCCCTTCTAGGGAAGGGAAGCGAATCAGTTGATGGTTGGAGGATGGGATAGCCTTCATGAGGTGTAACCATATTCGACCCATGATTGCATTATATGAAGATGGTACGTTGACCACCAGGAATTCTGTCTACATGGTAATCCCTCTCGCAGTCATATGGATAGTTACCTTTCCAAGTGGCCAAATTGGGTTAGAGCTAAACCCGATCAATGGATTGAGCGAGGGTTGGAGATCGGCATCCTTTAGTTTTAGCTTCTTGAATAGGTCGTAGTACATAATCTTAGAGGAGCTTCCTTACTCAATGAGCAACCTCTGTTGGCCCAAAAGGCAACCCAAGAGGGGGGGTGAATTGGATTCTTCGAAGATTAATGGCAATTAAGATTAATTAAAATCAATCTAAGCAATGTAACAGTGATCAATCTATATGTATTGCAATGTAATCAGTAGAAGTAAAGAAAACAGAGCAATAGAAAGGACACACAGATTTACCGAGGTTCAACCACAAACCGTGGTGTACATCCTCACCCCAAGACCTCCTTGAAATCTTCTTCCACTATGTAATCTCCAATTACAAATAGGTTGTTGATTGACAAAGTGCTCAACACACTATACACAAAAACTTCCACCTAAGTTCTTCAGCCACCAAGTGGTTTTGTCCAAGCTCCACTTAAACTTACAAAAGTTTTTCTTTCTCAAGAGAACTCTCAAACTCTCAATTACAAATGTATAAGAGTATACAAGTAACTCACGAACTCTCTAACAAGAGTAGATTATACAATCAAAGCTCACAAGTTAAAGACAAGAAGAATATTCAAAAATTTCAGTTGATCAGTCAGTGTTCTTGTTTCTTGTCTCTCTTCCTTATTATAAATACAGCTGGAAGTTTGTATATAAACCCATGTATTGATTCCATCTGTTAGAGGTTGTTGGGCTTTATTTAATGCACGTCCAGTCCGTTATAACGTTAGAAAAACTAGCCATTATATCCAAGAGGTCGACTCTAGGCTTGTAGAGTCGATTCTTCTAGTTCTGCATTTGCTAGACGTTGTCCACTGTCTCCTTAAGTCCGCTCTTCGTATCAATGAGTCGGCTCTTTGTTCATTTTATCTTCATGTCATTTTACTTCTGTCGTCATGAGGCGACTCTTCAATTTCATGAGTCTGCTCTTTGTACAGAAAACTTACTTCAAGTTTCAGGTTTTCTACTTCTGTCTTCATGAGGCGACTCCTCATTTCTATGAGTCGGCTCTTTGTCCATTTGGTCTTCAGGCTTTTGTTTCTGTGTTCATAAGGTGACTCTTCATTTCTATGAGTCTGCTCATTGATCATTTTGTCTTCAAGCCTTTTGCGACTGTCACCATGAGGCGACTCTTCATTTTCATAAGTGCACTCATTGCCCATAAATCTGTATTCTGTCTTATAACGATCCAGGTCATTTCAGTAGCAATATAAGATCTTCAAGGAGTATTCTATTTAATTTGGATTGAATCAATCATTATTCAACTCTTCTTGATTTCCAAACTGTCAGAGCTTTATTAGATCAAAGTTGATTTCTTCTTCTTCATTTGCAAAGTTTCCTCTTTCATTGTAGAACAATCTCTTTCAATGCCAAGCTTCCTTAATTAAGTAGAGTTTCACAATGCTTTAATGCTGATTTTTTCTCTTTGCTAGCAATTCTTCTTTCTTCTTTAAAATCACTTCAATGAGACTTTTGTAAGTTTGACGAAATCTCTTCATACACATTGTCTTCATTGATTCCTTACATTGTAGAAGAATTCTTCACTTGGATTCCATGTAGAGATCAGACAATCAACATGAATCTTCTTCTCATGCAACTTCAATTACATAATCTGGATTTGATCTTTGCTTTCTTGATGAAGTCTTCTCTTGAGCATTTTCAATATCTTCAACAAACAAATTGTCTTCAATTGATATTTGCATATTCTAATGAAGTCTTCAATTTTTTTTTAATACAAGTCAGTTTTCAATGAGTCTATGCATACTTGATAAAAGCTTTATTTGAAAACCTTCAATCTCTTTGAATATAAAACATTTGTTTGAAGTAGAAATAGGCGTCAATCCTCTGTTTGGTTCATTGCATAGCTCTTGAAATTCATTGCTTGATCTTGAACTTGTTGTACATTTACTTCGACAAGTATTAGACTTAAGATTGAACTTTAAGTCTAAATTATAAACTTTATTAATCTGCACACTAAGTAAATGCATTAGTAAAATAATACAAGGTTTAGTTATCGTCAAAATCAACATGAGAATCAACCTCGAGTCAACAACCTCTTCACATCACAGTTTACCAGGCGTAGAGTCACGACGAGTGCGTTATTGTGGGGAGTCTGAACTCCCACGAGATCTTCATCAATAAAAGTTATGGCCGTGGTATCACTGTCGACCTTGATTTTTTTGGAAGGAGGGCCTATCTGCATTACCTCCCTCAAGTGCTCGACATTTTGAATATTGGCCTGGTATCTGTGTCAGTCAATAGCTTTTGATTCTACCGATCTATGTAACACGTTGATCACCTGGACCGGTTCAGCTTTGTCTTCTTTCTGTGAGGGGGCCTCCAACCTTGGCTGTTCGGCCTCATGTTTTGTCTTTTCTCTATCGATATACTGGTCAAGATGACCAGCTTTCTCTAGATCTTCAAGGTGATTTTTTAGATGTTGGCAATTCACTATTTGATGCCCCCTCTCCTTATGGTAAGAGCAAAACTTCCCTCGGTCTCGGGCTGTATGGTTTCCTCCTAACTTCGGGGGCCATTTAAAGAACGGCTTATCGCAGATTTAGGGTAAAATTTTATAAATAAGGTCTTTAAAGACAGCGTAGACCCCATCGCCTGCCTTCTTGTTCTGGCCATTGTTATCCTCCCGCCGAAGCTTCTTTACTTCCTGACCACTCTTCTTTTTAACGATAATACCGACCTTCTCAGGAGCTAGCTACGGTACATTTTCTTCCAACCTCGCATATTTCTCGATTCTCGACATTAATGCTTACACCGTAAGAGCTGGTTTCTTCATTAAGGACTGTCGCAGGCGGTGCTCTCTAGACAAGCCGATTTTGAACTGAGTTACAGCTAGTTGTTCATTGTACTCGTCAATCTCATTACAAGCCGCCCAGTAGCACTGCCCATACGCCTGTAATCCTTCTTCATCATTCTTCCGTAAGGTTAGTAGGAAGTCCACCTCCCTAGGCTGCTTGCTGTTGGTAATGAAACAAGCAGTGAATAGTTCGGCAAATTGTCTCTAGTTTGATACTGATTTGGACGAGAACTTGTTGAACCACCGTAGGGCCACCTTTCCCAAACTGGATGGGAAAACTCGACACATTAAGGATTGATCTTGACTCCAGAGTGCCATCATTTGCTTGTAGTGGCAGACGTGACTGATTGGATCAGCCTTTCCGTCATATGGCGTAAACTTCGGTGGGGCAAACTTTCTCGGAGGTTGGTGGCTCTCAATCTCTTCCGTGAAAGGTGTGAACGCTATCTGATCCAAGGCTCTGCTGACCACGCCCTGGGTAGTACCTACTTTGGGGAGTTGCTTTCTATTATTAAGTTTCTTGTTTAACCATTTTTCCCATTCTTTCTGTTACCAACCAGTCCCAAGCTGATCTCCGTCCTGCGATGTCCGGCTCTTCCTGTGGTGTTGATCTCCTCGTCTTTTGCTATTACAGCCGGTGCTAGAGGCATGGCTCCTAATAATGTGTACCGGCGTTGCACTTTTACTTCTAAGGTCTCGACTCCTTCTATTGTTGCGATGGGCCAGTGATCCTTCTCTGGCTCGGTCATCCCTCATGGATACTGCGTCCCTCAATGCCTTGACCTGGGAAGTAAGCCTGGCAATTTCGTCGTCACGTCGCCGAAGTTCCCTTTCAATAGTATGAAGTGAATGGCCACTGGGCACACGTCCACTGGACAGTGAAGGGCCCAGGTCCTGATGATGATCTCTAAGGAAGTTTGGTGCCCTAGAGTAGTATGAGTCCCTCTGTAACTCGTCTCATGTTCCGCGGTGGCTTCCAATAGGAGACTGAGTCTCTGACCTCCTAGTTCAACCCCAGTTGCTTCTTTCCGGGGTGGTTTAGTGGCCAACTGAGTTGGTATCATCATTGCCAGATGAAGTTTCGTTCCTCGCCCGGTTACATGGACTCTTCTTCTCCCTAAAAAGCTGGTACTCATATTTATTTGGACCTTTCCACAGACGGCGCCAATTGTAGATAGGATTTGTGGGAAGGCCTGGTCGATTACTCGAACTAATATTAATGAGTTTCCAACTTGCTGTAAAGAGACAAAGGAGTTAGAATGGATCGACTCACTTTGGGCCGATCACACTTCAACGGTCAAGTTAACAATCTCAACCAGGAATAGAATGAGAATAAAGACTGTGAATGCTTAAGAAATCAATTGTCTATACCTTACTTCTTCAAGATGTTATGTTTTTATAGTGTAGCGCTCTCTGTTGCACCTACTCCGATAATCATGACTCACTGCACAGATCTATGCCGGCTAGAGCCGGCTGATTAGACGTAATTTCACTTTTATCGCCATGCTTGAGCTCGATTGACCGGACATGAGAGTCGTTATTGTGTGCAGCGCCTCCCCCGCATTAAATGTGAGTTTGTTCTCTATTAAATGCTCTGACCCTCCGCATGATTAAATTCCTAAGCTGGGCTAAGAGGGTTTTAGCTTGAGCTGATAAAACGACCTGGGCCTGTGTTATAATAATTGCCTCTGGGCTGCTCCAGGCCCAACTTAGCAATGCTAATTCTTTTGGGTTATTTAACTGGTTTGGGTTCATATTTATTTGATTCACATAGATGATATTGAGAATGGGCTAAATGTCACTTGTACTTTGGTTAATTTGAGATGGCGAGTTCCCCTTTCTCGAGTTCTGATCAAATTTTTTATAATTTTTTTAAAAGAATTGCATTTTCGTACTGAGAAAGAACAGTGTATGGACTGTGTGATGAATTAAAAACTGAATAGAAATTAAGTTCAAACCCTAGTGTCTGTATATTAGTTCATAATTTGTCTGTAAAAGCTCTTGAGGTGCCCATCTACACCTACCAGGCCATCTCCATTATTTTGTACCGAAAGGAATGGCCTTTTATCATGGAAAGCATTTCGTTCTCATTGGATTGTCAGCATTCAATGTTGATTAACTAATACTGAGAAACAAAATCTGTTTTGCCCTTTGCCGTGTAGCTTTGTTATGAGGCTGTCCATACAACTAGGTGGCGTAGATAGCCGTAATTTTTCACCCAAACGACCAGACAGAGGGATACCACCACTCCACCAGAGCTCTAACAAACACACGTGCCAATGAAAGGTAACTGTATTACACCTAGCGTCCTTGTAAAAACTATAAAGTGGCCCCATGACATTTATTCCGCTAACTCAACTACCTTACATTAGTACACCACTCATTCACAAAGATAAGGAAAATAATAATAAGTGGTAAATAATATTATAATATAATGAGAAATTATTCATATTAGTTTAGTTAAAATAAAATTAGTAATGTTATATTATTATATTATTAAATTAATATTAATAATATATTATATTGTAATATATTTAGATAATATTATATTAACCTATTATAATAGTAGTAGAAGGATAAAAATAAAATTTTCATTTTATTTTAAAGGAGGAGATATGTAATGCCACCTATTTATCGTATTATATATTTCTCATTTTGAGAAATTACATCTCCGGAAGGAGATGTAGTCCAATACTTTTTTTTTTGCGCATCAAACATGGGTTTTTTTTTTAATCCCACGGAATATTATCTCTAATTTTCCATTTCCTATTCCATATCTCTCAAACAAACATGGCCAATAATTTGGTAATAAAAAAAAAGTGATAAAAAAATAATTTTATTCTTTTTTCTCTCACATTTTTTTTTCTATTACATTTACCTGGATAAACCTAGGTTTTAAACGCTGCATTAGCGAGCTAGTGAGGAACCAAGATTCTATCTGTGGAGAGCCATAACTAGAAAATTATAGTTGGGTCAAACGCATTAAAAATTTTACACTATCTAGAGATGTGGCCATCATATTAAAAATTTTTATCAACGTAGGTCATCCACGGCCCCTACTATCTAGCTATAGGTACTTCACATGGACTCCCTTCACACGGTGATAAGGCTTCCGTTGAAGCAGAATTTGCACTGACGTGAAAGCTTAACCCTTTTGAGTTGGCTTGAACAACTCAAGCTTTGCTCGGCTCATTTGCTAATTTTGGAAAATAAAATTATTATTGTGGTGTGTGTTAACCGTGCCCTGTTTCCAAGCAATGGTGTCTCACTTGTGGGTCATATTGTCACGTGTGCTTCAGTTTGCGCCTAAACAAATGGGCAATTTGGTTGTTGAACAGAAAAGAAATACTTCCAATGTCAATGTAACTTCATTTCCAAGAGCAAATTAATGTCCTAGTGGGTTAGATTTCAATGTAATCCCGGAAGACATGCCACCCTTTATATGTACTGTCTGGTCAATTGTATAATTGTTTAGTGTGATTAAAGCTTTGAAGAACAAAATCCGCAACAACTCACTGCATTAGATGGTTAATTTGTTTCAGATTTATGAAGTTGAATGGTTGAATTCCTAGTCAATGCTCCATATTAAATCCATGTAGTTACGTAACATGATTCTGTGAATTAGCTTAATTGTCAAGTGACTAACACAATTTATATGCAGATTAAGATAATAAAATACCAAACTCACGCAAGTCTCTCATTAATGTACAAATATAGAAATACACTTATATTTTGTTTGGAACTTAGAATTTTTATTTAAAAAAGTAAAAGAAAAAAAAACATAATAGAAAATAAAACAAGATTACTCTTTTATTTTGTTTTATTTTTCTTTACTTTTTTCATCTAAAATTCTGCTTCCAAACGGAGCGTTAGGCTTTTCAGATTTTTTTGTTTTTACTTTCTTCACTAAAAATTCTGATTTCAAACAAAACGTTAATAAGCAATAGAATTTATAATCACGGATACTATCCTCCTACTTGATTTTTTTTCTCCCTAATGGTCAATTGTGCATTTGAAATTTGAAGCCCTGATGGGCTCTAACACACTTGAAACTGCATAGTAATGTGAAATGGTTTTAGACATTGAGTTTTGCACTTTGAATTTTGAAAGTTCCACTCCCTAGTGTGAATACAGAATACCTACATTTCAAAAGTTGGCCTAACCAGAAAAAAAAAGGGGAAA
Source organism: Euryodendron excelsum (assembly GCA_033060915.1). Classification (NCBI taxonomy): domain Eukaryota; kingdom Viridiplantae; phylum Streptophyta; class Magnoliopsida; order Ericales; family Pentaphylacaceae; genus Euryodendron; species Euryodendron excelsum. The sequence continues at coordinate 18,113,887 of CM065378.1, read as the reverse complement.
AGTGAAAGTAAAGTATTTTATGAGACAGTTGTAGAGTCTCAAACAATAACAAACCGTCCACTACGAAAAAATTAAGGGATGGCTCTCTGGGTTCTCACTGGAGGACCATCCCGAGTCTTAACTACACATCTACCAGTTTCAACAGCCAAATATGAAACCCTCTTTTAAAATTGCTTTCTGAGCATTGCTTGAGAGTCCTCTATGGCCCTATAAAATATTAGGGCATCTTCAATAGCCCTAACATGGAAGGGCAGCCACTCAATTGGAACTATTCCTAGTCCACACACTTTTGAAGACCACCCGGTAGGGGTTTTGCATTATTTGTACATTTATAGCTAAAACCTTTATGCTGTTTTTGAAACTCTCATTTATTAAAAAAAAATTAAAGAAAAAAATATAATAAAATATTTTTTTATTCTTTTTTTCTATTTTATTTTCTTTGGCATCACCATTCAGCATAAAACTAACCAATGACCACGAGGTTGCCACCGGCTAGTCAGGTTTTACCCGTGGAGGTGCTTTGTGGGGACTCAATAACCCCCAACAGCCAGTGACTGCGACGGTGTTAAGCATTGCCGTGACCGTAACAGAACCGGCGCTAGCCGGTTATTGCGGAACCTTGCCTTTTTTGACCTATATATGACGTGTCTAGACCTCCTGTTTTCACTCTTTTTAAAATCAAAAATTAATTTTTTTTTTTCTCTTTTTATCCCCACTTAAAAAAGTGTAAATAAAATATGATTTATCTCTTTTTCGGTGGAGGCCGTTGATTGCGGTTGGGAATAAAGCTACGGTGGGACCCACTTTTCGACGACATATGCTTTTGAGTTTTGGCTTTTCATTTCAGTATGTTTTTGCTTATCACCGACTTTAATTATAAAAGTGGGCATTGTTTTGGACTGATATTGCGAGGATTGCCCTCCATGCCATTTGACTCGCCTGAACACTGAACAGTTTATTTTACCCATAATACTGTCGGTGGGTTATTTTAAATTTGTCTTCTCCTAAACAAAATGCTATTCTCTTCAAAAGAACTGTCCATAAAATCTACTAAAATATTGAGGGAATTATATTTTATAAATAAAAGTCATCATAATGACTGCAGTATCACGTATTTACATTTTTTGTACCTAAAATTCTTTTATTCAAATTTTGCATGAAAACTTTTATAATTAACTAAAAAGTAATAACTATAATTATTGTGTTTTTTTATTTTAAATACTATAAGTCAAGTATTTTAAAAAAATCAAGGTAGAAAATTAAAAATTATTTTAGATAAATTAATATGTGCCTATATGTTAAAATTATTTTTGAAGGTTTTACAATTGCTTAGTTACTTAGGGTGTTAGTACAGCATGCATGTGTTCTATAATAAATTTACATTCAAAAACAAAAAATTATTTTTTATTCACAAAAAAAAGTAACACGTAAAGTTAACTTTTTTTTTTCTTTCAACAAATTCTAAATCCAAAAGATTTTTCTAAGTTCAGCAATTTAGTCTCACTCTTAAGTCTCATTGGCTTTTTGACTTTATAAGCTAAAATAAACAAAAAGTAAAAAATAAAAATATTTTTAAAAAAGTCATACCAAACAGACCACGAGTTTGTGCTCAAAGATAACCTCTTTTTTCTCCCCTTTTTGATGCAAGGATCATATATATATAGAGAGAGCTAGAAGAAACATGAAAAAATAAAACGGACAGAAGGTTGGACCTAGCTGCAATATTGCCATTTGATACAACATTAGCAATCCAACGCCCTTTTTCTCATTAGAGAAAATGTATTCATTTTAATTAAAACCAACTTAAATTTCAAGGGGTTACTTCTTTGAAAAAAAAAGGGTAATGACATTGAAATTAATGTTTCATTGTAAAACTCATTCGAAGATAATCCCCAGCCATACATCAATGGCCTAATGTAAGTAAGCTATGCAAAACTGCAAATGCATTGTGCCCATCTAGAAGTCCACCGATTAAGTAGCTGCTGTTAATATCATCAATTTTATGATGTTTTGTTGGGATGTGTAGAGAATATTTTAGAACAAAAAGAGACGTTGCAATACCATAATTCTGTACACTATTTTTTGGTACATTGAAGCCCAAATATTTTGGGATGGAGGCCATAGCTTGAACGGATTGAGCCAACCCATTTGCTCATGTTTCTCTATGATTTGCGCAGAGAAAAGCTTATTATCATCAGTAGAGTATTACTGATTAACAACACACTCTACCTATATCAACTACGATTAGAGAAACTAGTTATGTGAATGGTCTAGTATCAAAAAACTGAATAAAATCTTTCAGCTCCTTTAAATATATTGAGCAGTTTAGGAGATTCAAATACTCTTTATTTCATGAATGGAAAGAAAATATTCCATTCGTGAAAAGTCGGTATATCATTAAAATTAAAGATCAATTAAAGATGAGGCCAGATCGACTATTTTGTAATAAAAACTTAATTTTTTTAAACATTACTGCTAACATCAAGATTTCTGAACGAAGTTGGCCTCATTTTAACATTTTATTTTTATTTTTAGTAACATATTAATAAAATAAAGATCTCTATTTCAAGAAATAGAGAGAATGTGAACCCATTTCGGGGCTGGCTCAGCGTTAATCAGTTTAATGCAGGCTCAATTTGGATCACTCTTTGTATCAATTAGTAAGGGTGCATCAATATGCACCACACCTCTCATCCTGCAACTACTCCCGTCTTGTCTTTTCTAACTTCTATTCTAATCTGGTAGTTTAATCAAGCTTTTGTTGGTACTATATAATAATCACTCCAATCTGGCAAAGCAAGTGGAAAGTGGAAGATTCCAAACCTCCAAGGTTATGTAACTGTTTTTATTTTTATTTTTTTTTTGATGCTTTGGAAATCTTGTAATTCACTACTTTTAATATCCAAATTTTACATCTTTCATGTGGTCGCATTCTTCGGTTGAAATTGTCTCTCTCTTTTTTTATGGGTGCTATAGGAAGTCCAGACTTTCAACCTATTACTTCCTTGAACCACCAAGGTGTTTGTTAAGTTGGCTTTAACTTGTAAACTTAAGATCCCATTTCTTTTTCAACGGTTGTGTATTCGAACCAGCTTGCAGAAGTAGTTATGTGAATTAAATGTTATTGAGAATGGGTTAAATATCGCTTGCATTTTGGTAGAGCTGTAATAACGGATTCGCCCTACTCGAGTCAGTAATTATAACTCAAATCGAATATTTTGTAATAAGTGAGAATCACTATGATCACATTAAATTACTACGCTGATCAGTCTTTTTTACTTTTTTAACTTAACAAAAATTAAAAAATTTATCCCCTCGAACTTGTGTAGAGTCAGTGACCTACCATCACATTAACCACGTAAAATCTCATATATTTGATTCAGGTTCAAATTAAAGTAAGCATGCTCTTTTCAGCCATTCTACTCTTGCAAAGTAACTACGCAAATGATTGTAGAGTTTATCTTGTCCTAATGGACATGTTCATTGGGATGGTACTTTGGCTTTCCCGGAAAATGATGAGGGGTATTTTAGACAATTCTGCAATGGGGACTCCCAGGAGACAACTCTCTGAAACTTTTTTGACCCATCTTTACACGATCCATTTGCCACCTTTCTTTTCTTGGTAAACTCTCAAAGCCTCAGAAACTCCAATTTTAACTTGCCAAATGTCGCCGTCTACCAATTAAATAATCGAAAACTAATACAGTTTTGATTCACTACTTAATTTAATTAATATCCTTCCCTGATTGTCAGCAGCAATTTCCTGCTACCCAAATCAATAGAGTCCAACACCGTCCCTCCACAGAGCCGAACAATCGCACATGACTCTGCTCTTTCTCAACCGTGTACAACCCCTCAATTATGAATAAAATACATACAAAAATTTGTAGATTATTGAAGAAAACTACCTACATTTATTAATCTCTGCCAATTTTCTGTGCAATTGCTCCTTCCTCCCCTCCTCCTCCTCCTCCTCCATATATAGTGGCTTCAGCTCTTCCCTTTCCACAATCCCCTCTCTCTCTCTCTCTCTCTCTCTCTCTCTCTCTCTCGGTGTCACTCTGTTCTGGGTGGGTTTGTCAGAATTTTTTGCTGATAAATCATACCAACATTGCCATTTTATTTGTATATATACATATACAGACTCTAGTACAGAACAGATCTGTATCTCTCCTTTGGTTTCCTTAATTTACAGGAGATTTGTTTCCTTGTTATTTACATATAATGCAGAGGCTTGTGAGACTCTGTTCCATGGCTCCCCTGTTTGTGCTTCTTGGGCTTCTTCCTTTGGCTTTTGCCGGCCATGACTATGGCCAAGCTCTCAGTAAGAGCATTCTCTTCTTTGAAGCTCAGAGATCTGGTTACCTTCCCAGTTCTCAGAGAGTCCAGTGGAGGAGTAATTCTGGTCTGAACGATGGCAAGGCTAGTGGGGTATGTTTTCTCTTACACTCTGGTACTTTTTAGTCTAAAATTTTCACTTTTAATGACAAAATCCATTTGGGTATGTGAAGAACTCATTGTTGTATAGAATTCCGTTTCAATAAATAACATTTTCAATTTTATTAGTAAGAACTGGAATTTGGGTTTTACTTTTACATTCTGTTCTGCCTTTCTTTTTTTTTTAGTACATGCCCATTTGGGAGAAGACAATTACAATTCAGTAATACCTCGCACTATATTGAATGAAATTGGTTCAATTGTTTGAATTGGGTTGCAGGTGGATCTGGTAGGAGGGTACTATGATGCAGGGGACAACGTGAAGTTTGGGTTACCCATGGCATTCACAATTACAATGATGTCATGGAGCATAGTAGAATATGGGAGGCAAATGGCTGCAAGTGGAGAGCTTGGTCATGCCATGGATGCTGTTAAGTGGGGAACTGACTACCTCATTAAAGCTCACCCTGATGCAAATGTCCTCTATGGAGAGGTACCACTCTTCCCGAATCCCCACTATACTCTTCATTCCCTCTCTTTTTTAGGTTCAACTTGGTGGCATTCAGCTGCAGAGTGAGTGTGTATTTATAAATAGAAAAATATATTTCAATTGTTTTTGTTTTTTGTTCTGTTGGACAAAAAAATTTATAGCTTCCAATGCACGAAAGCAATTTTTTTTTTTTTTTGTCAAGAGATTGCTCTGTTTTTCACACAAACCATTAAACTTCAACCCATTTCTCAGAGATTAATAAAAATAAGACTTATTTTTGTCGGTTCCTTCCGTTTGTCCTTTTCAATGGGATTTATCTTCTCCTTAACTGGAACTAAAAGCCGGTATCATAGGCCACCAAATCTGAGTATTCCTCTATATTCATTTTAACAATACATGTATTATTTGTTTATTTGCTATTTTTTGGGTTTGGTGATGACGAGTTGATGTGATTTAGGTGGGAGATGGGAACACAGACCACTACTGCTGGCAGAGGCCGGAGGACATGACGACCTCACGGCAGGCCTACAAGATCGACCCCAGCAACCCTGGATCCGACCTCGCCGGCGAGACCGCTGCCGCCATGGCCGCCGCCTCCCTTGTCTTCCACCACTCCAACCCTTCTTATGCTAATGAGCTTCTCTCCCACGCCCAGCAGGTTTACTCTCTCCCTCTCTCTCTAAGATCGCTCTGCCTATTTTGCTGAACCAGAGTGTTTAACTGCCCTGACAGTGGCCGGTCTAGTGTCAGTCAATGTTGTTTTAGACCGCCACATGTTAGCAAAATTTTGGTATGCGTATGTTAGCAAAAGGGTCGCATTAATAATCTCAGTAACGATATCGCACTACTTTCGTCTGGCTGGTAGTTGCTTGTGGCCCAGCGTTCATGACACAATTCTCTCGGATCAGTGGTCATTACGTTATGGCGCATATTAAAAATCTCTCGGATCAGTGTATAAAAATATTTTAAAAAATACCGAACTCATTTGTTTCCTATATTTTTAAATCATGCACACCTTTGAATTCTGTGGAAGACTTTTTATCTATTATTTTTTTCGTCCAACTAAAGTCAAGTTATCCTAATTTATTTATTTTCAATATACGTTGTCGTGTGGAAGTTTTTATCTACCCATTGAAATAGGCTTCTTAGTACTAAGACTGCGTTTGGTACAGTTTTTGAATTGACTTTTTTATAAGTTTATAAATAAACAAAATCTATAAAAGTTAACTTTTTTTATTTTTTTATTTATTTTTATTTAAACTAATATAAAAAAGTAAAAAAAATAGAAAAACTTAACTTTTTTACTAGCAAGCTTAAAAAAAACTTAACTTTTAAGCTTTACTAAACAGACACTTAAGAATCTTTATTATGAATAAAGGTGGGCGATATTTTTTTTTTTTTTTAAAAGAAAAGAGGCTTTAGTAATTTATTTTTTTGTGGAAGAGACTTTATTAGTGATCTTCCATGGGCCTTCAAATTTGAAAATTATTTTTATGATATCATAATTACATTTTTTCCGTTATTTTATTTTACGCGATATATAATTGTCATGCTTACATGTATAGTCCTTCAAAAGAGTACTAGTTAAACCTTGTTTTGGCAATGATAGTAATTTTTACGTATATATTATCTACCCTTACATTAGTTGTTGTAGCCTAAAGTTTGGATTTGGGATTGGGAGGTATTTGGATTTTCTAGAAGCGACTTTTTAAAGCACAAAAACAGTTTAAAAATAGAGTTTAATTTGGATACACTCTCAGAATAAATTTTTTTTACATAAGCATACATTAAAATACAACATATGTCGATAGACATTACATGTTTATATTATACTTAAATCTTGAAAGACATGTTGTCTTTTTGATACATGCTTATATAAAAAATTTATTGTATGAATAATGTATTAAAATTAAATACTTAAATATCTTTTTAAGTTTAAATCATAACTTAAAGACACTAGACACCCTCTTAGTCCAGTGTTAATGGTGCCCCTCTTGAGCTGTCTCCTATCCCCACTTAGCCCTCCAATAGTCCAATGTTAAAAAAAGAAAAAAGTTTGGATTCCAATCTTGAACACGGAAGAAAGGAAAAAGGAAAGCCTGGGAGTTTGTCCACGCTGGAATAATTTTGGAAAAGACCAAAAACAAATGGGAACGATGCCGTATGGAATCTTGATGCCAAAATTCGTCCTCGTTTATTAACCCAACGCCCCCGATGTAAATGTTGACAAAATCTTTCGGCGCATATTTTGGATCACATTGGGGCAATTTTTCCGTTAATCACGGGTTTTGCCTTCCAAACCGTACAGATTAGTGTAGTCTCAGATCTCGACCCTCCACGTTGACGATCCATGAAAAACGCTGTTTTAGTTATTGTCTGTCACGTGCGAAGACTGTCGGTGCTCTCGTTCACTTCTCTTCAACCTTTTCATCCCAATTTACCCTCCCATGTGAACGGCATTACCGTATTTACCTGTGTATTAAACATCTGTTTTTCATTGTTTCCAGCTATTCGAGTTTGCGGACAAATACAGGGGCAAATACGACAGCAGCATCACTGTGGCCCAGAAGTACTACCGATCTGTCAGTGGATACGATGTACGTGATCAAAACTCCTTCTAACAACCCCTTATTAAAAAAAAAAAAAAAAACAGAACTCCTTCTATCTACCCTTCTTATGGCCTTTGGTCATACAGTGCGCATTGCGCGGCCTTGCTACTTACGGTTGCATTTCTAATTTTCGTTGTAAATTGAATTTTGATGACGTCTACATAGGATGAGTTGCTGTGGGCTGCTGCATGGTTGTACAAGGCAACGAACAATCAGCATTACTTGAGCTACCTCGGCAACAATGGCGATGCGCTTGGTGGCACCGGTTGGGCCATGACCGAGTTCGGATGGGATGTCAAGTATGCCGGTGTTCAAACTCTCGTTGCCAAGGTAAATTTTGAGAACTAGTCCATTGAATTTTGTGATGAATTGTTCCACTCATTTTACATGGTTTTCCTAGGCACAAATTACTGTTCGAATTCTAAATATGCCATTAAGTGATCTAATTCTATCTGTAAAATTCATTACAGTGATTCTTAATTACAGTTGGATAATTCTTGATTGGGAGCTATCTAATAGTATTATACTATTATTTGTATTCTTAACAGTTGCTAATGGGAGGGAAAGCTGGTCAATATGCATCAGTCTTTGAAAAGTACCAAGAAAAGGCAGAGTTTTTCATGTGTTCATGCCTTGGAAAGGGCACCCAAAATGTTCAGAAGACTCCGGGGGGCCTTATTTTCCGACAGAGATGGAATAATTTGCAGTTCGTCACCAGCGCTTCTTTCCTCCTTACAGTCTACTCCGACTATCTAACCTCTGCCGGGAAAAACCTAAATTGTGCTTCTGGCAGCGTCTCACCATCTGAGCTGCTTTCATTTACGCAATCTCAGGTAAGACTTATAACTTTGGAATTCTACACAACCCATATTACTATTTTGTTAGAAGTTTCTAATTCTTGTAACGTCTGAACCCTTAGGTGGACTATATTCTCGGAGACAACCCAAGAGCTACAAGTTACATGGTGGGTTATGGAAGCAACTACCCACAACAGGTTCATCACAGAGCTTCCTCAATTGTGTCCACCAAGGTTGACTCTTCATTCGTTAGTTGCCGAGGAGGTTATGCCACTTGGTTTAGCAGGAAGGCGAGTGATCCAAATACCCTTACTGGTGCAATTGTTGGTGGACCTGATGCTTATGACAACTTTGCCGATCAAAGAGACAATTATGAGCAAACAGAGCCAGCTACCTACAACAATGCTCCACTTCTTGGCATATTAGCAAGACTTAATGGTGGTCATAGCGGCTATAACCAGCTCCTTCCAGGTATAAACAGATCCCATGTTTGCTAACTTGCTTATTTCCTGAATTAAGTTATAAAATTTGGACTACATTTTCGTGTTACTCATGATTTTCGGTAAATTTGTTTTACAGTGACTGTTCCAGCTCCTAAAACCCAAACAAATCCAGCGCCAGTAATTAAACCAGCGCCATCTCAAGGTATTCTCCTGCACTTTCCTCAATGGTTCGATCTACTTCAGTTCCTTGTGCAGAATCTAAAGTAAAGCGTTTGTTTTACAGGTTCATCTTCTGCTCCAGTTGCCGTTGAACAGAAGATGACAAGTTCATGGAATTATAAGGGCAAAACTTACTACAGATATTCAACAACCCTGACCAACAAGTCTTCTAAGTCACTGAAGTATCTCAAAATTTCAATCTCCAAGCTATATGGTCCTCTATGGGGCCTCACAAAGTCAGGTGATTCATATGTTTTTCCGGCATGGCTCAACTCTTTGCCTGCTGGAAAGAGCATTGAGTTTGTTTATATCCATTCTGCCTCTCAAGCAGATGTCTCGGTCTCAAGCTACAGTTTGGACTAAGAACAGAGGAGGGTTCATACGGTTTTCTGGGTTTGAAAATTTAAGATTGTGCAGCTATACAAGATGCGTTGCAGGTGGTCTTTCTTTTTAGTTGTAATTCTCAATTACTTGTTGAATGGGAATGAGTAGGTTTCAGATGGACTTAGAAAAATAAGATTGAAGATAGGAGGAAGAAAGGAGTGAAGAGACGTTTAAAACAGGTGTGCTCATCCTCTTTCTTCTCCACTTCATTAGTTGCATAGACAGATTTGAGAGAGAGACAGTGAAAGAGTGAGTGTTTGAGAAATGAAGAAAATCAATTGTCAAAGAAATTCAAGTGAGTCTTTCTTTTCTTTGTATTTCAAAACAGCTTCGAGTGTTCTTTTTTTTTTTCCCTTCTTTTTGTGTTGCGATTTGTAAGCTTTGCAAAATTTCATATTTGCAATATAAATGTAGTTTGTGCAATGACAGCATATACCTCTTTGATTGATCATTTAATTGGTGAATTCTGATTCCTGTATCCCAGTAGCATTATTTTTTATCACCTACCTATAAAGTTCTCCGTTTAGTTCCCTCTCTTCTTTATTGAAACTTCCAGGCGCTCCCTTAGCAGGTGGTAGCTGCTGCCGGTGCTTGCCTCTTCTAGGAACCACAGGCACACTGGTTTTCAGTGTCCCCAAGTGTTACTTATGCCCAACTTCTTCCATTTGGCTGCCAGAAACTGAGGTCCAGCTAACCGAGAAGAGTCGAGTAACTCCCGGCTACTTTGATAGCTAGAAAACAGAAACTTAAAGCATAATGTAATCAATGTAAAATGCATTACGAATGCCCCATATTTGACAAGAAATCTTTCACAAAATGTTTGAATAACAAATCTGTTCATGAACAGTTGGAAAAAGAAAGTCCATCAACACCCAACATACATCAACCCAAGGCAAGAGTTAAGCCACCATGCTAAGTTCAGATAAAATTAAATTCTCCACTGTACATTCAACCATCAACTTTGTTTTACAGTACAGCCTCAAAGCTAAACAAAAAAAAAAAAAAAAAAAGGCGATGTGGAAAAGGAGGAGAAACTCAAACTTCTTCAGCCCGACTTCTATAGCTCAACCACGACGACGCTAATGTTGTCAGTGCTGCCTCTAGCCATAGCTAGCCCGGCTAGCATTGCTGCTGCCTCTGTAGCAGCAGTTCCCTCTGAGAACCTCTTCCTCATTTGGCCATCAAGGCATCTCCTGACAACATTACATGCAACTTCATTGGACACAACGTCCCATAAACCATCACTTGCTATTATGAGAAAGTTGTCCAACTCGGTTCGCGTGCTCACCATGACTTCTGGTTCAGCAATCACATATGGCTTCAGATAGTGATCTCCTACATCAAACAGATACTGTTAAAGGGCAAATCATGAACTGGAGTAGAAAGTTGGCCAAAGAAAGTTACACACCAACAATTACAAACTCGAAAACTCGTAGTACTGTTGGAAAGTTCAAGTCAATTACATGTTACATAAAAATATCTGCATGCTGACATGCAACAATTTAAAACAAAACCCTTCTGGCCAATCCATCTATGTATTATGTTATCAATCAGGGATTCAGGGGAAGCAGAACATATAAGGTTGAACTAACTGTCGTACTCTTAACCAAAGGAAAAAAAAAAAATGCAAGCCCATCAATAAGGAAGGGAACACCACCTCGAGCTCTCTTGGGGGAAAAAAAACTAGGACATGTTTCTTAATTTGAACATTGTTAACTCAATGATGGATTTATTTTTAACTTTTAAACAAAAAACGAGAAACTTGTAAAGCTACCAAACGTCCCTAGGATTGAGAAATAGAACCACTTAACGTTTACCACCGATCTATAGCTAACTTCATTTTTTTCGAAAAAGAAAGGCACATACCTATTGATCTTGAAGTGGCAAGCACTCCCAGGACGCGGCTACCATTCCAATTTATGACCCTTCCTCCTCTGGCTTCCACTCTCTCCCTTTCATCGGGCCTGTCAGGCTGTTGAAGGAAAATCATAAATGTATATTGACAATGATGATCATTAAGAAACACAACAGTTTCATAATTTGAACATGATAGCATGGAATGGAGAAGATTCTAATCCTTAAATTATTGCCCCAATTAGATAGTTATGATTAGTTCCTTGTTTCAAAATAACTGTCTACGAAGAGATCTTTATAAATTATATCCTATCATACAAGCAGTGATATAAGTGCATCTCCAACACTACTAATTAAAATATATTAAAAAATTACAATCTCTATTTTAACTAACAACTTTTCAATATGTACTTTAATAATGCTTTTTATTTTAACTGACTATTTCATAAATTATTTTTTTTTATACACACTCCGAGAAGAGAGAAAAAAAGAAAGAGAAAGAGAGATTGAGAAAGAAACTATTATTTAAAATTTAGATAGTTGAATAGTGATTCTTTATATTTAAAAAGCCAAAAAGGTGTTAACTATTTCAACTAGTAGAATAACTAGTATGTTGGAAACGCATTTTAAGCACTTAACAAGCTAAAATAACTAACAAGTTAAGTTTAAAGTGCATGTTTGAATTGCTTCAACATGACCAAAATAACTTAATGATATAGATCATTTGATAATGATTGAATTTTAGAATGTGCAGTAAATGCAGAAAATAGTATAACGCGGCAACAAAGTGCTCGTGGCCACTTGTATGGCGGATTCAGCTTCTCTTCGGTTCTATTAGGACTAAAGATTTCAAATTCACAATCAATGACGTGAAAGGGCAACATTCGGAATATTTGAAATTAAATTCAAAATAGATTACAATTTATTTTAGTGTAATATATTGAAATCTTCAAATTATGCGTAATGGGGACGAGTCCGATGCTTGTGAATTACATGTTAAACACTATCCTTGAGTCCGTTACCCTATTCAATTTAAAAGAGTGTTGAGGGGACGTCAGTAACAGCACATCACCTTGTGATCACGTGACAAAGGCACCGCAACGCCGCCACGACCCAGAACCACCCTCGAGTCCCCGCAATTTGCCACCACGAGCTCGTCCTTGCCCACCATCACCACTGCCGCCGTCGACCCGACCGTGTTCGCATGTACCGACGCCCCGGCTCCCTCTTTTGCCCTAGCACTATTGCTGCCACTGACTTCATCATCCATCTTCGCAAAACAAGCCATCATCACTTTCTCCCATTCTATCCCAACCCCTACACCTCCACCTCCACTGACACCAATACCTGTCGGGTTTTCCGGTGACTTCCGGCCTTTTAGCTCATTCATCAGCAGTTGGTGTAGCCGGTCGCGACAAGCATTTGCAACCCTAGACCCTCCATGACCGTCGTACACGGCGAAGAACGAGAATTCTCCGGCAACTATTCCCAGCTCCACCGTCACGGCGTCCTCCATCGCTCTCCTCCGTCCAATAACCGATATTGATCCGTGCGATAGACACGTCAAGCTATTCAACTCTTCCTCCTCACACACTACGCCACCGTCGACCAATATCTCAACCGGCGGGACACCACCCTCCAACGATGACCCCGACGATTCCGACGAACCTGAAGCTGACAGTGACAGCTCAGGTACCAGGCTCCCAACGCCATCATCGACCATCGAGGCTTTTTTGGCAGCACTCCGGCTATCAAAATTCGGAACAACTTTGAAACCTCTCCCCCTCTTCTTCGGGCAGCATCTGCCGCCGCTGGCGAACGGCCCTTGAATCTCCAGCCTGAAGTTTTCCATCAAACGTTCGGACTTCATCCGCCGGACATCCAACCTTTTCCAGCGAGCCTTCGTCGCTCTCTACGCACTAAAATCCCTATGATTTCCGGAATCTGACATCATTCACACTCACCAGAATGATCACACAATCTTGAAAAATTTTCTCGGAAAGTTTGTTAGGGATAGGAAGCGAACGCACTTTATATTGACAGGCAAGCATTTGCATTCATACAAAATGCCTAAAGGAGGGTGGACATGGTGAAATCCTGGCCGTTTGATCTGGGATACGAGGGATCTTCGCCACCTGGTCGTCGATTCGGCGGTTACCGTGTAGGGAGCTTGGAATTTTTCAGGAGAAACGTGGAGGGCAGGGATTGAGAGCGGGTACACCTGGTGAGAGATGTGGAGTAAAGAGATTGGGTTTGGCGGGAGGTATTTTTTGGATGCGTGTGCTGGGTAGGGAACGGGTGGCCTCGAAATGTGGATCTGGAAAACGAAAACGTGGCCGGTCGGGTTTGATAATCACTCACCATTACTTGATTCAAAATCATCAGGTTGAAAAAAAATTAAACAATTTTAACCTAATTAATGATTGGATCGGGTTGGAGTTGGTTAGTGTGATTAAAAAAAATCACTTCTAAGTGTAAAATGATTGATTTAAAAAAGTAAAGACCTAACACTTAAATTGAATATGCTCGGTTTTTAAAATTTTCAACCGTTATCTATCCAAAGTGGTATCGGCTTGGGTAGGCACTGAGTTGGGATTGATCAGGGGGTCAGGCCGAATGAATTTTTAAGCAGTCTTAATGGTTGGCTCCGATGTAAAATTGTTTGCCAAGGTCTCTTCCATAAAGTTTCTTTTGGGGTTTTTTTTACGGTAAACATTCCTTTTGGGAGTTTTAGGCCTCATTCGAAGTACCTAACTGTTAAAAAGGGAACAAATTTTCAGTAGGCTAGTTGTACAGAATTTTAGGGCTCATTCGTTTGGCTGTTCTAGTGTTTCGGTTGTTGAGATTGTAAGTTTGATTTCCTAATAAATTATATATGATCTATTCGTGATTATTAGGCTCACAATTGCTTTGTTTATAAAATTTTTTCAAAGAAATGAGTGACCAATGTAATATATTTTTCTTGATATAATTATCTCATATTGATTTGCAAAAAAAATAAAAATAGAGGTTTAATTTAAAAAGGAGAACCTAATTTATCGACATGTATTTAATTGTAAGTGTGGTCATACTCAAAAAATGCATCGTAGGAACAATAGTACTAAAAACGGTGGTAATTTCATCCAAAAACTTAATTAAACCATTTAAAGTATACTTGAAGTGTGTGGGTGGATTAATATATTCCTCTATGTCATGATATAATAAGAGAAAAAAAAAACACATATTTTTAGATTGTGTTTGGATCAAGAATTTGGTGAGAAAAACAAAAAAGAAAATGAATTTTTTATTTTTTCTTAATAAATTTAAATTTCAAACATAGTATAATTGTTAACAATTAAAGAGAATAATGAAAAATGCTAGACTTAGTTGAAATTTATTCAAATTGGCGGGACACTTCTACCTACATTAATCACATCAGCATGTAAGGTAAGAAATTTCGCGAAGAAAAGAGACAATGCTTGTGTCTGTCCCGTGAAGAGTAGTGCTGCACAAATAACGAAACTCCATGGGATTCTCATGCAAAATAATACTGCTAAATTAGAATCGGGAGGACCACATCCACAATCACCATATTCTCTCTATGTGGAAAGCGAAAATCGGTATTTGAAAATTGGATTTGAAAAAGAAAAAAAAAAAGGAAAGGAAACGAAAGGAAAGGCTTTATAAAAATAAAAAAAAATCCCTCTGAATAATGTATTGAACTAATTTGGAATTTGAAAATTTAAGGAAAGGATTTCAATTTTTTATGTGGATTTAACGAAGAATTGGAAAAAAAAATTGTAAACTATGATAGCTCTACTACATTGATAGCAAAATATGTTTAAGAATAACAAACTTATATAAAAGGAGTTTCATGTGGGCACGTGTATTAGATTATATTCAAGAAATTTCAATCAGTTGAAATTAAGCAAATTTTTGAAAATATCAATAGGCTGTGAAAATATTTTCACTTTTTATGAAAGGAAAATTTAGTTTCTCAAAAAAAAAAAAAAACTTTTCTATAAAGTTTTGTCAAAATGATGTAGTGATTGGTATTTTTGTGATTAAGAACTACAATAATGTGTGATTCATTTTAAAGCAAGATTTTCATTTAACAACATAATTTTATGTGAATATTTTAATTATGTAGCATTAGTGCATTATCCTTCATGAAGTTCATATCATAATTTTTTGATGAAGATTTTTTTATAATATGTATCCTTAGAAATTTATGTGCATAGTCATTGGCAGAAGCTGTTCGAACAAAAGTGAGGTATAAATTCACAGAATGAAGGTCAGTCAGGTCACTGCTTCATACGTTTGATGGTTTATCCCTTTATATTTGTACGTAAAATATATTTCTACTACCGCAATTTGAATTCACCACAATACTGTTATTCTATCTAGAGTATATTATTGCAATTTGAATTTACATTTCATTGTTATGTCTGTAGTCTATTACTACAATCTGAACTTACATTTCATTCTCACCACAGTACTTGTGTTTTGTTTACAGTCTACTACCATAATCTGAATTTACATTTCATTTTCACGATAACTGTACTACTACAATCTGAATTTACATTTTATTCTCACCACGATATTGTTGTTCTGGCCGCAGTCTATTGCCGCAATCTAGATTCACCACATTACTGTTGTTCTATCTGGAGTATGCTACTGCAATTTGAATTTACATTTCATTGTTATGTCTGTAGTCTACCACTTTAATATGAATTTACATTTCATTCTCACCACAATACTGTTATTCTATCTGCAGCTTAATATAATATTGTTGTTATGTCTGCAATCTGCTACCACAGTTTGGATTTTACATTTTTAACCACAAAATCGATTTTTACCATACTACTATTGTGCTTGTAATCTATCACAATACTGGTCTATAGTCTGCTACCATAATCTGGATTTTATATTTTCAACCATAATATTGATTTCATCATAATACTGTTATTATGTATGTAGTCTACCACAATACTAGCTTGTAATCTACTATCATAGTCTAGATTTTACATTTTCAACTACAATAATGATGCTCTGCTTGTAATATACTAAAATACCGTTAGTCCAGCCTGAATTTTACATTTTCAACTATAATACTAATGTTCAACTACAATACTGATGTTCTGTTTATAATATACCGCAATATTGTTACTCCAGTCTGAATTTTAGATTTTCAACTACAATACTGATGTTCTGTTTGTAATATTCCGCAATACTGTTATTCTAGTCTGAAATTTACATTTTCAAACATCATACTAGTGTTTTGTTTATAATATACTGCAATACTATTACTACAGTCTGAATTTTATATTTTCAACCACAGTACTGATGTCTATGGTCTGGTACTGCAGTTTGAATTTAAATTTTCACCACAATATTGATGTTTTATGTATAGTTTGCTCTTGTAGCCTATTGCAATGTTGTATTTCCGTCTACAGTTTACTTCACGTAAGAAGATGGAACACACGAGCATATTTCTTTACATACAGGGTCATGGGTTAAAATAACAAAAAAAAAAAAAATATTGACATTTGTATCAGTCAATACTTGTGGAGTCCACGGTTAAAGCCAACTTTTATGAGTGAGCAAATTGGAGTAATAGTATCTATTTTTTTTTAATATATATAGTGTAGGATTAATGTATAACTAAGTTACTATTGAATTATTATGAAAAAAATTAATATTATGTTGAAATTTTACATTATAGCTAGCTTTCGTTTGTTTGGAAAGAACTGGGAGGTCAAATTGTCTCTCAACTCAACTTAGAGCCCAAAGGATTCAAAGGAAGCTTAAGAAAATGACACAAACCCATAAAAAAATTTGTAGAACATATTAACCACAAGACTGACCGAGTGGATAGCTGACTTTCATACTAAATATAAAATCTTATGTTCGATCCCTTCATCATTTATAAAATGCATGAAGTTTATAAGTCTTGTGGGTGGTCTAGTGATCAGTTGCTCCTCATACTAAACATGAAATTTCAAATTTGATCACTTTTCATATTCCTTTCTAGTTAATCATTATTTATACAATTCATAAAACTTACATATTTTATATAAACAGTAGTTCTACACGAATTGCAAAGAGTAATAGGCTTAAAGGCGTACACACCTGTAGCATAAAAAAAAAAACGTAATGGTGGCTGAAAGAACCCAAAAACAACCGTTCTTGTTTGCTAAAAATAGTGATGATAAAGTGAATGAAAGTTTTGACATCCACTTGCGGCCAAAGCAGAAACAATCAATGCGTGCTAACAAGCGGTATATTCTTTGAACTTTTGCCGTGACGACAACTGGTGAGTTCAAGAAATTTTTTTAGTGAAAACGAAAAATATTTTTAAAATAAAAATTTTAAATGAGATTTTTTTTATATTTTTAATATTAGTATAAATTTTTTACTTAAAATTTTATTTTTTTTAGATGATAAATTAGTAATTAATTTATTTTTCTCTCTTTTTAATAAAATATTCACCGAATTATAATGAATTAATCATTCAATAAAAATTAATTTTTAATAAAATATTTACCAAATAATTCAACTAGCATAATACAAAATTAGTAATTCAACCAACAAAGTAAATAATTTACTTTTCAGTTTTACTTGTAGACCCACAAACAATAAAAAAATTATACTTTGTTCAAAAAAAATCAAAAAACAAACATCGATCTATATAAAAATATAAAAATATTACATCAACAAGCCTTTTGATGATGTTATTATTAAGATTTACTAATTTATTTTTTTATTTGAAACTTTTGTCTTTGTATAAGAGAGAGAGAGAGAGAGAGAGAGAGAGAGAGAGAGAGAGTGTGTGTTATGAGGGTTTAAACCTCTAAATATATATACTTAGAAGGAGAGAGAATTGTATAGGTTAGACTATTGATTTTCTTTATATTTATAAAAGTGTATGTAATTATAATTTTTTAAATAGTTTTTTCAAGTTAATTAGAGTAGTTAATCTAGAACCGTTTTTATGATTTTTTTATCATTAAAGTAGACATTTTCTTTATTTTCTTATGGGACTTTTTTCATTTAGACTGAGGCTATTTTTTTCTTTTTTTTTATAGGTCTTTTTTTTATTTAGATTGAGACTTTTTTTTTTCAAAAAAAAGAGGTTAAAATTATACAAAATTTTAACTATAAGAAGTATGGTTTTTAAAACTAAGGGTTTTAAAAAATTAGGGACCTAAAGCGATTGCTTTGATGGCTTTAAATTTGAGCCGTCCTAGTCCACTCCTCTCTCATGCGATTATATAGGGAAGTCTTGATAATATTTATTGCAGAAAAAGCTCTCTCAACTGATACAGTTGCAACACATAAGATCAGTGTCAATTTCACCAATAAATATACTAATAGGTAGAGAATATCCTTCTTTGTCTCAACTAATTTTTGAACAAAGAGAGAATGTTTTTAGAGCTTATGTCATTTTTGGTGTATTTTAGATTGGTATGAGTTTGAATTGGGTTTAAAAAAAATTTGAAATGAGTTATGAGTTTAGTCGGGCAAACTCCATTTTTAATTGGATCGGTTTTAAAAATATATATTTTTTTAAATTTAGTAAAGACGCCCGACGCCGCTCGGCCAAATGTCGGTCCGGCCTTGGTGAGGACTAACGAGAAACATGCTTGAATCGATGAATCTGGATATATGTTCTGAATTTGGACAGTTCACAATATTTTTTGAGCAAAATACCTTAGAGGGAGCTAATTGAAGAAGAACTAGCAATCACTGACAGAAAGCTGTGTCTACAGCACTCCCTAATAAAATTTAAACTTACATACATCCGGTAGTGAGTTCATTTGAGTTCGAAGATAGAAGGTTGTGCTCCATACCTCGTTATCATTGTGTATTAAATTTATACAATATATTCTTATGAACGTTTTATACAGAAAATTCTCTAAAACAATATAGCAGTGCTATTTTTGTAAGAAATTATCATTCTTCTAGAAAATTTGTGTAGATAATTTTTTTGTAATTAAAAGTCATCATAAACTGTGATGTGAAAGGTTCAGATTCAACCCCTTCTATGAAAATTTTGTATACATTTTTTGGTTATATAGTAGTATGCATTTTGAAATCAAAACTTATCTTGGTGGTATCTTTTCTTTTTTCAAATTAATAGATTGTAATTCAGTCGTATCATTATGTATGTAATTTATGTATTTTTTTCTATTTATATAATATTACTCAATCTATCTACACTATATATTATACCAAAACGTTATGTGGCCTTTGAAGCTCAAAGTTCTATTCCAATTTTCTCACATTTTTAATTATTAAAATACAAAAATACACATGTTTTGATACTATTGGTTGTTTCAAACTTACTCTCTTTACTTTAAATTTTATTTTATTTTGTCACTTAGTCTATATGGCAAAAGTTTCAAGTTTCCTTCAATTATATTCCTTACATAGAAAATTTAATAATAAAATAACGACCATTTTAAATTTCTATGATAAGAAGTACACATGTAACAAAATTATTAATATTGTTATTACACATCATTCATAACTCCTAAAAAATGTTAATACTATTGGTTGTTTCAAACTTATTTTTTATACTTTATATTTTATTCTATTTTGTCACTTAGTTTATATTGTCAAATTTTATTCAATTATGCTCCTTACATAGAATTTTTAATAGAAAATAAAAATGATTTTAGATTTCTATGATAGAAGTACAAATGTAACAAAAACTATTAATATTATTATTATCCCATCAATCACACATCCTCAAAAATATTTAAAAATAAATAAAAAATAATTCAAAATTTTCTTGATTAATTAGTTGTTTCTTGGTACTTGATTCGCTTTTAAATGTGTACAATATATAACCGCAAGATTCGGTTGGCGATAAAGTATAAACCCGGTGAGTATTGAATGTCAATTTTTTTAAAGATCGAGCCAAATATAGGCTATAAGCACTAAGCTCACAATAAACTAAACTAAGTTTGACTAATAATTGACAAATCAGACTAAAAATAAATAAAAAATCATTTTATTGTGAAATTTTGGTTTAATTAAACTATTTAAAAGCAATTATTAACAAGCAATTAAACTAAATGCGATTTATAAAACGTAAATGGACTTGATGCAAATATTCCAATTGGCCAAGACTCTGCAAGATTTCAATGGAGGCTTATATATAACTCAAATCAACTGTCTCTCAGTAGACTTTTAATTCGGCAGATTTTGACTATGAAAATTATGGGTCATTAGCAATAGAGTCTAGATTTGTAATTAATTAAAGTTCCATAAATTCAATTCATTGATTTGTGCAAGCCTTATATCAACCTTAAGATTGTGCATAAAAATTACCAAACAAAGTCTTGAATTTAAGTTTTCCAACAAATCTAAGTTTTTATGTTAATGAATACAAGTAAAATAGAATAAAATCAATAAAAAACATTATGCCTCCATAAAAGCTTGAAAACTCTAGGCCAATCTTTACATTTGCATTCAAGATGGAGATCAGCTACTAAAATTTATGAAAAAGAGCATGAAAATGAAAACATTTTGCATTGAAATGTAAATCTAAGTGTTTGAATACAATGGAATGCAAGGAAAATATTAAAAAAATATAGACTTTCTCTCTCTCTCTCTCTCTCTCTCTAGAAACTTTCTAAAACCCTAAAAAATGAGATATATAAACTCTAGAATCTCTTGGAAGCCCCCTTTAAGGTGGCCAAAGTTGTCTTAAATAACTAAATAAAATAGAGGACCGTCGACTGTTTAAACGACCGTTCGCTCTATCAAATGGATTTTGCACCTCTCTGAATCTCTTCTTTTCTATCGCACACTATTCGAACGACCGTTCGCATGCCAACGAATGACTATCGAACGCGTTTTACACACCTCTGAATATCCTATTTTCTATTGCACTTTATCGAACTTGATTTGAACTGTAAAATAAGCTCTCTAAATCTCCAACCACTGTTTGAACTGTCATTTGAACTCTTGGACCGTTCGAACGAATGGGGTAGGCATTCGGACGCCCGTTCACATGGTGTACTACTCCGTTCGAACGCTCATTTGCAATTTTGTTCAATTTGATCATTTTAAGCTTCATTTCGTGCACAAGATTTGATCAAACAACTTTAGGAATAAAACTAACTAATAAAGCAATATTAAACTTAATTTAAGGCTAACAACCAAGTAAATCGAATAACAAGATTATACTTTTAGAATGTAATCAGTACTATTAGTCTATATGTTTCAAAGTTTGTCTATATGATTGGTTTATTAAATTTCCTTCAAATATATTCCTTACATAGAATGTTTTTATTTTAAACTTCTATAATAAGAAGTACATATGTAACAAAATGAATTAATTGAATCATATAATGTTTAATGTGTTAATCCAAATATTTAATTAAAACTGTCTTCATACATAATTGGGTCAAAATTAATTAATCTATGATTATATTTTAGAGGAAATAGTTTCAAATACAACCTATTAAAATATTCCTTTTTATATCGTCTCCAAAAAATTTAGGTTGATTACCTCAATTTTCGTCCATTACTAACTATTTTTGTTTTGCATACTTTAATTTAAAGTGAAAGGTATTTTTAATTTTGAAAAAATAATTATTTTTAAAGTTGTGGCCTAATATTATGCTTTTAATCATGTACTTTTAATTTGGTAGGGCTATTTATGACTCACATGTATATAAAAATAAACATTCAAAATATTAAATGTAACATGAGAGTAACACACTCAATTTTATTAAGTCATTTATTACTTTTATAAAATACATATAAAATATTGAATATCAACATATTTTAAGTAAAAAATTATATATTTTAAACTATTTTATTTTCTTTCTTATTATCGTGCATAGCATGAGTTCACTTCTAGTTTGATATTGTGTGTGTGTTTGTTTTTCTTTTATTGAGTGAAAAGGTGAGAATCAGCAACCCGTGGGATAACTCTTTGACAGTGACCATAGAGATTTCTACCTTCATGTCTAATTTGAGCCATAATTACTCATTTGGGAAGTGTGAGTCCACCATCACAGCTCCACCGAACTGTAAGTATGCTTTTTCAACAACCTTTGGTTCACACAACTAGTAAGCGTAAATGAATTTAAACACGTGACTGTTGAAGAAAAATAAAATTTTAAACTCAATTGCTGAAGTCGACTCAACTAATTGTACTGCAATACAACTAATTGTACTGCAATACAACATAGTTGCCCAATGAAATGGTATTTTAGCAACCCGTATTGCCCTGGGCAACAAGTCCTGAGACCTGTTTGGTTTAGGTCCCACGTGGGGTTGTTTCCAGGAAGTGCTTCTGCCTAAAATAAGTAGAAACCTTAATGGGGCATTTGGTTAGAATGCTTGTACATAAAATTAAGCACAAAATTAGAAAATTTTCTTATAATGCTTCTTACTTGGTAAGAATAGGAGAATGCTATTTTTTCACACAATTCATGTAAAAAACTTTAAATCATACTTTTGTAACAAAGAGTTATTGTGATACTTTTGTTAAAATAAAAAAAACTCTTATATAACCACACTAACAAGTTCCCAATGAATTTTATAGTTATCCACTGCTCACATTAAATCATAACAACTTTTCAATTAAATAATAAACAAAAAATTTAGAGTCCGTTTGGTAACACTGTCAATTTTTATTTTTTACTTTGTATTTTTGCTGTGCATTTTTTATAATTTGGTGATAAACGTTTATAAGTTATCATTATGCCAAAAATACTAGACCAATGCTTTGATAAGAAAAAATACACTTATTTTAATGTTTCTAATTTTCTTTTTATAAATTTTGTAAAAAATTAAAAAAAAATTTAAATAAACATTATTTTTTATTTAAAAAAAATAAAAATAAAAAATAATAAACGTTACCAAATGAACTCTTAATTTTAAAAAAAATCCAACTTGCTTGACACGTTCATTTAGTTGAACTTGTTAAATTAACTTTCGCGGTCAAAGCCCTAGACTCGGCATCATTCGGAGCGTAAGCATTCGGACGGATCTCTCTTAGATCATCATCATCATAATCGGGGCGAGAGATTCTGCAAAGAATGGCGAGCGGAGACACTATCGAAGCGGAGAGCCGCTTGGTTCGTCTCTGCATCGATGCGGCGTCGCAGAGCAGGGAGGCCATCGAGTTGTGGCGGAGACAGCGGCGCACTCTGGAACGCATGCCCCCTCAGCTCGCCTCTGCTCTCCTGCACCGCCTCCTCCGTCGCCGCCTCCTCTATCCTTCCCTCCTCGAGTAGGTCACTGACATTTTCAGTCGCTCAAGGCTCACTATTTCTAGTTTGACAATTTTTATTCATTTCCAAAGAAAATATATGAAATATCCTCACTCTGAATTCGCGGCGTCTCAGATTTCCATGTGCTGCGATCTGAAACTTACGGTTGAAAGTTGCATGAATTGTAACTCTCTTTTTAATTAGTTGCACATAATTTTGGATTTTAACAGCTCTTTGTTGTTCCAGAATTTTCTGTACCCTGATTATACAGGTGTTTGAAGTTTACATATGCGTATAAGCGTATCTATGCATAATTGCCTATATGTTATAGGCATGATGAGTGAGGATTCAAATGGCTAAACATATTTTTCGATTTTAGCAGTTCTTGTTTGTTCTGAGTTGTGTTTGTAATCTTAATACTAGGCTTTGCATGAACAGTAATCTGATCTGAATTTGGCTTTTAACTATCTGAAGTTCATACTTGTACAGTTGTATTATGTGCAGATTTGTCTCATTGACTTCCGATCTTTATTTGCAGTCTAAACACTGAGCTTGAAATTTGCAAGAACTGTAATGTGATGTGAAATTGGCCTATACCTATTTGAGGTTCATGATTGTACAGTTGTACTATTTACAGCTTGATTTGTTGACTTTATGTATATGCAGCAACAGAATGAAAAACACAGGGTCTTCGATTTTAACAGGTTCTGAATCTCTTTTAGTCAGTGCAGAAGCTTTAGATTGATTTCTAGATACTCTTGCTAGAAATGATTACTATTCTTCTTCTGAATGGTGGTGTTACTAATTTGTGGTACATTTTGCAATCATTATGGAGTTGTTATCAGTGGAATTCACATATCCTGCTATATTTAGAGTGATGGACTTGCAGTATTTGTTTGGTGAAGTGCTACATTGTCTTTTTATAACTGTTAAAGTAGATTTGCTCCTGCAGAGTTTTCAAACTTACCCTAGAGGAGGTTGATCTGAGAGGCGAGAGCTCCGTGGATGCAGAATGGATGGCGTACTTAGGTGCATTTCATTATTTGAGCTCACTGAACATTGCAGATTGCCATAGAATCACTAATTCTGCCCTTTGGGCTATTACAGGTACGCCATTTTTGGTATCCTATCAGTTACCAGACAAGCTTCACAGGGTAGATGCCTTACCATTTTTACTTTTTTTTCTTTTTTACTCCATGTTAATTATGGTTCTCAGATGCATCCTGATTTTGCTGACCGAATCTGAATTAATTAAAAAAACCAGGATTGTTTTTTATTGATAGGTTAAGTGAGTGATTGTACACATTTACCTTGTTTCCTGTTGCTTGTAATTAACTCTTGCTCATTTGATTACGAATGGAAGCCTTGGAAATACTCAAGTAGTGATGATAATTCATGTATGAACGAGAGAATTGAAGATAATTCATCAAACTAGTTTCTTCTAAATATAGTAGGTTGAGTCTGTGTTTAATTCACTAACAGACAATCCTGAAGCATATAGCCCGCAAACACGTCATTCCCTTGAACTAAAATAAATTGATGTGTCATCCCTTTGCAAGGATCAAAATTTTCATTTGTTTCTGCCGAAACGCTTCCGTTTCCTTAGAGACCGAAACGCAACACAAGTGGAATAGCGAAACTTTCTGGTTTCCATCGAAACACTCCGTAATATAGAAATATGCACCAAAACCCAATGCTAAACCAAAATAATAAGTTGTGTCACTCAAATTTACATCTTCTCATAAATGTTGTACAATTTTGATTGAGATTTTCTATATTGATATTTGTGACTTTTGAAATGTTTTCAAAACGTTTTCGAACCGTTTTCGTTCCGAGCCAACCAAAACAACCTATTGAAACGAAATTTTGATCCTTGTCCCTTTGACTTAAATTAGCTAAAAGGCGTTCACAGAAATTTTGAAAAATTAGTATTTATTCCTACTCCCAAGTTTAAACCCCTCCCCCATTTGTCTTGGATACTATAAATGCTATTTCTTACCCTTCTCTTGTCTACAAGTGGTTGAGTCAGACACTGCCAGCGTGCCTTCTGCATGCGTGTAAGAGAGAGAGAGAGAGAGAGAGAGAGAGAGATCCACACCACAAAATGGTGTAACTGTTGTGTTGGCTCCCCCACATCATTTCCTTCACAACTCCGCTGCACCTCAACAAAGCCTCCAGAACTACCACAAATCTTCCATTACCAGAACCACCATTTTCCACTATTGAACCACAGGCCAACAACTTTTTCTTTTAGCATCAGCAACCAGCACAAATGACCATGCCCCCAAAAACCTTCAAAATCCACAACCAACCAGTCCCTAGACCTGCAGCAAAGAGGCCTGTTTATATGTTTTCCTTTTTCTTCTTCGTCACTCTTTTTTTGATCTGCTGCTTACCAAACATCAATGGCCCAACTTTTGTCAACTGATGCGTGCACGGACATGTCTCTATAACTATTTTGGGAATAGGTTGTCAGTTTCCCTTTTGTCTTGGATTTGTAACTGCATAAATGATTTTATTTGATTTGGTGAATAGTTGAGCTGAATTGATTCCAATCATTCACTGATGCTTCTGGCTGAGCAAAACAAAACTCTCAATCCCAATATTGTCTTTGTTGGGTTCTTTGATATTTATTGCATGAAGTTCTTATTTCAGTCCTCCTCCCCAAAACTACATAGACATGCTCAAGCACTCATGTATATAGAGAGAGAGTGAGAGAAACATGGTTGTGGTGGCAGATGGAAAACATATTGGTAGGATTGAGGCACAGGTAATAGCGTTTGTTGGAGCTTAGTGAAGTGGTTGTTGTGACGCTTGCCAGTTTCCACAGGATTAGGTGGAGGAGATAGTGATTGTTGGTCATGAGATTCGTGAGATGCTGAGAGAGGTTCAGATTGTTCATAGAACGCTGAGACCTGCAGTCTCTCTTACAAAACAAACCGGCAACTTTGTCTTAGCAAATTCAGCAGGGTAAAAGAAGGGCAAAAGTGTTTAAGACATGTTATGAATCAGAATGTGGAATTCATGTGCCTCTTTTTAATTAATTTTACTAATGGCAGCCTAACATGCTCTGGGGTATGAGCCAAAGTAGTGCCAAATTGCTGCCCAGGGACCCTTCTGAAAATTTTCTGTCAATATAGAGTTTTGAAACTATTTCGTACATGTGCAAGTTTTTCTTGCTGGTTTCAGGTATGACTAATTTAAAGGAGGTAGACCTTTCTAGATGCTCCAAGGTTACTAATGCTGGTGTTAGGCATCTTTTATCGGTTTCAACTTTGGAGAAATTACATATTTCAGAAACAGGTGTGACTGCTGAAGGGGTTTCACTTCTCTCTTCACTCAAAAACTTATCTGTATTGGACTTGGGAGGTCTGCCTGTCACTGATCTGTCACTAAGTTCTCTTCAGGTATATAATTTTCAGTCTTATATATGTTTCCGATAGTTTTCCTGATCTGAATTTTCATGTCTCTGGTAATTCTTGAAACATCATTGCTAGATTGATGCTGAGTATGTGATTCTTACTTATTGGGTCTAACATTCAGTGCCTAATGCTCTGGCTATATTTATGTGAATTTGTAGCATTATAATTCAAGTAAAAATAAACAAACAAACAAACAAAAAGCCATGTTTTGAAAAGAATTGAGTGTGTTGGACATGATGTTGAAATATGGATGCAAACTCATGTATTCCCAGGGGAACTAAGAGACCACTGGACATTATTATTTGATGGTATATTCTATCGTCTTCTCCTTTCATGGCATTGGCGCTTGATTTTTCTTCTTATCTGAGAAGTAGGAACCATTGATGGTTATATACATCTTTTATATTTGATCTATAAAGCTAATGGTATAGAATTCAAGGAATTGGTTGTGTTGTATGCTCCTATCTATACATCTTGCTATGGAAAATTTTTCCTTTGTGTTGTCAGATATATATTTTTTTGTCCCACTGAATTTCATTGTCAACTACATTGATGTGATTGGAATCCAGTAAGATTGTAAAATTTTGTAATGTGACTTTCATGGTTTATGATTTCGCTAGGTTCTAACAAAACTACAGTACCTAGACATTTGGGGAAGTGAAATATCTAATGAAGGGGCTGCTGTTTTGAAAGTGTTCCCCATGTTGAGCTTCCTAAATCTAGCTTGGACTAAGGTTACAGAGCTTCCAAGTTTGCCCTCTCTTACATGCCTAAACATGAGTAATTGCACCATTCAATCTATATTTGAAGGGCCTGGTGATAAAGCTCCTATATCGAAGCTTATTCTCTCTGGAGCTACATATATGAATGTGTCTGAAGCCTTTTTATATGTCGAAACCAGTTCCTTATCCTTCCTGGACATGTCCAACTCCTCTCTTGGAAGATTCTCTTTTTTGTCTGACATGAATGCGCTGGAACATTTGGATCTCAGCTCTAGTTTGGTTGATGATAATCTTGTTGAACTGATTGCCAGCATTGGAGCAAATTTGAGAATTTTAAACCTCGACAGGACAAGGGTGACCTCTACTGGAGTGGGGATTTTAGCTGGAAATGTTCCCAATCTTCAGAATATATCATTATCTAGCACGCAGACAGATGATCTTGCCATCTCATCTATCAGCATGATGCCTTCAATAAAGGTTATCAATCTAAGCAAGACAAATGTCAGAGGTATGACACTTCCCGTGAGTGTTGGAGCTCAAGTGGCATTTCATTGTCTTTTCGATTTCTCATATTATTTGTTTGAAATGTACGCCCTGCATAACAAAAGTAGATCTAGAAAAGAGGGAAGAGGGAGGGAAGTATAGTTGCATTGCCATAGGTGCCACGCTGTTTAGACCACTATTAAACTTACCTCAGAGAGAGTTTTCCATTTTATTAACTGTTGATTGAGAAACATGCTAGGATTACATTCATCTATAACCGATTGTACAATGAAATTGACGTGGTTTGGTGTTCAGGACCAACTGCTCCTCAATCTTTCATTATCACGAGCGAACCGATCAATGCATCTGAGTTATATAAGAAGGGGCATGAGGGAGAAGATATGTTCTTCTTCCTCCTCCTTTATTTTGGTTTTTTTTGGGTGGGGTGCGGGGGGGTGGAGTGCACGGTTAGCAGAAATTGGGGGTTGATGCCCATTGACATGCTACTGGGTAGAGAGTTGAGAGATCATTCAAGTTTCTGTGCTGTGTAGGTTAGTTGTGTTCCCGTTTTCATTTGTGGGTTGGTTTGATGTAGTTTCTGAATAAGAAGCCAAATAAATCAAGTAGGTCATAGTCTTACATATATTTTTATATAACACTTAAATATTTTTAAGGGGATGGTTTTCCTACGGGTATTTCAATGAGGTTGGATATACCTATTCACTAACGTGTTTCAACAATTCCAGCTTAGGTTCTGGTTCTTGTCTCCTGGACTGGTTGGTCAAGTTTCTGTAGTCTCATATGTTACTCTGACCTGTAATATTGTCACAAAACTTCTTCCGATCTAGGTGGGAGGTTCATCACTTGTAAGAAGTCACGTTAAAGAAGACATTATAAAGCTTTCAAGTATTGTAGATCAAGGACCTATGAATGGGGATATTCCTGAAACTCTCAAAGGAAAAAGGAAGTGAGTTAGTCCAAAAGAAATGTAACTTGGACCAAAAAATAAGTGACTTGTACAAAAGGAAACGAAGTGCCTTGGACAAATCTTTTTTTTTTGTTGGTAACATCACTTTTTTGATCTGCAGACATCTATGCAGTTCACAAACTAAAATCCCATTTTCAAAAACGTATATCAGTTCAATATTGTTATTTTTGTTTATTATTTTACTTTGACGTTTTGTTCGGAATCCGAATTTTTTATGGAAAAAGTGAAAGAAGAAAAATGCAAACAAAAATATTTTTTTTTCTTACCGAAAATTCGGGTTTCAAGCGGAGCCTAAAGGTTTATATAAATTATTCTTCTGGATCATTAGGTTTGATTCACCAAGGAGGTAACGAGCCAGATTGGAATCTCTCACTGACAGCACTACAAAATCTCATTTCTTTGGAAAGTTTGAATTTGGAGGAGACCCAAGTTCGGGACACAGCACTACATCCTCTAGCAGGGTTGCAGCGGTTGAGAGATTTATCTCTGAAAAGTGATTTCCTCACAGATGTTTCTTTGTACCTCTTGTCAGCTGTTCCTAAGCTGACTAATCTGAGGTTTCAGGATGCTGTGTTGACAAATGCTGGGCTTGATTTATTCAACCCACCAGCGACAATGAAAACACTGGATCTGAGGGGTTGTTGGCTCTTAACAGAGGATGTTCTCTTACTATTTTGCAAAAAACATAGTCAAATTGAAGTCAAGCATGAACTCATTCGTATTGTTCAATCTGACCAAGACAGCTCCAACTCGTCATCTCCATCGCAAGGAACTCTCAAGAGCTTGCAATTGAAACAGAAGCGGGGAAAAATGCCTGTCTCTCCATTTAGATCCAATAACAATACTTTCTTAGGTAAGCCTTGCGTTCTTTGCAATTATTTTCCAAAAGCTGCAGCTGTTAATGACCCTGTCTAAATGTCTTCTTGGTGATTCTAAAATAGACCAGAGGCTGAAGTATAGCAGAGAAGAACTACTTGCGTTGCAGTTTTCATCTTTATCACAGGTTTCTCCCCTTGAAAGAGGTAATGTGATACCCAAGTAACGAACGGGAACGACTTTCTGATGTTGTCCTGTATAAAACCTGTATCAATTCTTCTTTACTCTTTGTGGTGGATAGTAGAACTAACTGCTTCCAGTATTTCCTAAGATGAATCCAATTAATACAAGAGAGTGAGCGAGCTGGCATGGACAGCAACATGATAGCTTTATTCTCTGGTTTTCTTTGTAACCATCAGTAAATTGCTTACTGACAAATTGTTTTATTTTCTCTTTTTTCTTTTTTTTAATCTTCTTTGTATATGATAATTTGGTAGAAAGGAGATTCTTATTGGCCATTTAGTTCTCTAAATATCGTAAACAACGAGGGACAAAATCAGAGCAACTACCAACATAAGCTTACGGGCTCAGCCTGAAGATATTTGATATTGGCCCTCATCTGCAGCCGATTAATGGGCTGAACATGATGGGCCATAAGGGAAATTTTGTGGTCTAGGTCTAGTGTAGAAACAGAAATGTGTTCTTAAGATCTATTGGGCCATTCCTGGACGTCAATGGCCTTTTGGGATAGAGCTTTGTGCTTTAGATTGGGCTTCAAAATTTTGGGCCTAATTGAACTACTTTGGCAGTAAATTCGAAATTTGGACTATGTTTGGGTCGGAAGTTAGGCCTTTTAATAATCTTTTGGGCCAGCTATTGAACCATTCGTGTGTGTAGACGTCTGGGCTTTGGGTCATGAATTGGACTTAGGTGGGCCTTTAATGTAGAATTCGTTCATGGGCTTTTGATTGGATAATATATATAAATTTGGGCCTGATGCTGGGGTTATTTTTGGCCCAATATGGGAAGGTTTTGGGCCTTATGGGCTTGTTTTGGGCCTTTAGAAAGTTTTTGAGTCTATATTGTCGTTGTTGAGGCCCATTAAAGATTTTCTAGTCAAAGCCCAATCTGAAAACAGCAGTGTGATCTTATAAGAGAGGCCCAATTTGGCTAGGTATTGGGCTGAATTGGGCTCGTTTTGGGCTTCTTAGTTCTTAGATGAATATTGGGCCATTTCATGGGCCTTAACAGCCCATTAGAATTTTGAGGCCTATCTAAAAACGGAAATGTTGTCTTATGAGCTTCGGACTGGCCTTGGCAAATTTGGGCCTGATTGGTTGTTTTGCACTAAATTTTTATATTGGGTTTTTGAGGAAGTTTTTGATATACCGAGGGCTGGCCAACCTATCTTTGGACCAAGGACGGCGCAAGCTCAGACTGCACCGCTAGCCTTTCCGGTTACGAGAGGGAGGGAATTCCATTCCCTCATTTAATTAATAGCATGAAAACTGTGATGCCAAATCTAGATATTCCGATTTTCCAAACTGCATACCCAGTGACCTATAATATAATCTCAAGATGTACCTCCAAAAGAAATAATAGTTGTCTTCATTAGATATGAAGCCGAAGATCCTAATAATCATCTCCCCACTGAGACTTGAGGCCGAGTTTGGTGCACTTCCAGATACTCTTCTAGCATATAAGAACCTTTTATCTCGCCTGGATCATTTATATGTGGTCATTTTGCTTTTCTTACACAAGATCTTACTTGAATCATCAGGTATACAAACAAAGTCCCAATTTGACGAGAACGCTCTCATCGTAATGCGATGGAGACGGCGCGTCATTGTGACAGCCACAAGTTTGTCGCCTTTCTCCACGTGCCATCCTCTCACAAGATGATACGTGTCACTCTTGTACTATCCTATCTTAAGCAGCAAGTAAAATTTTTGAATGATTTGATTAAAATTTGGGCACATATAGGATATGCTTCGTCGCTAGAAACTTTTATATTGACTTTACCTTGATATTCATGTCAATCAAGAATGATCTGGGAAAATCAATTGTATTCACAACGTTTCCCTATAGTTTCTCTTGAACTTAATGCCTTCGAGGAGCCTTGGATGTTTGCATTGACATCAAACTGTCGGAAACACCTATAGTTTCTCTTGATCAAAATTTGGATGTTTGCAGTGACATTAAACTGTAGTACACACCTGTTTTGGGTTAAACAACTCATCCCACAAAACCAAGGGTCGACTAGCCTTTGACTAAATTTACGATAGCACTATTACCATAATGATAAGCTCAACTACTGATATTGGCTAATAAAGGGTCATTTATTATTTCCAATTGTATGGATATTTTAATACTTCCCCATTAATCCTGTAAGCATGACATCCATTTCCCTGTAAAGCCCGAAAGCCAGGCATAGTAAGGCTATTATAGCATGAACCCAACATCGAATTCACAAAATATACTTAATCTAATTATAAAAAATACACAGCACAATGCCAATTCCATATATAAAACCACTCTATAACTATAAAGAAACATAATATAATGGTTTAATTTTTAGTTCATATAATTTCATGTACTCACCACAAACTAATAGCTGTCTAATTCTAGGTCCTTATCTTATCTGATTCTTAGATAGAGGTGAAGTGGGAGTATGACTCTTTGGACCTAACAAATCAAATCATTTGTTGCATTGAGTAATAAATTCACATTCTAATGTCCTTGTATTTAAATGCATGCCTAAATATTATTCAAATTAATTCTTATTCTAACTTTTCAAAATCATGTAATGTTATAAAAGCACACAGTAAAAGCACACTAAAAGGAAAAGTGTCAAAAACCTAGAACACAATATTGGACTAGATTGGACTAACACATATGCCAGGTGTTTACATCCAAAATTTGCACTGGCCGTACACATATTCTTAAACTGGTGTCTAGCGACTGCATCTTGTTCAAACTCTGATGACCTAGCTTCAGGGATCAAACATCTCCGGTATCTTTAAACGAGAGTCCAACAATCGCATCTCGGTCGGACTTTGATGACACAGCTTTGAAGGATAGACATCTTTGGTATCTAAAGCTGAAGTCTGGTGATCACATTCTAGTCAAACTCTGATGACATAAATTCGAATATTAGATATCTGTAGTATCCTCAAAACAGAGTTTGATGATCGTATCCTGTTTGGACTTTACTAACCTAGCTTCAAAGATCATCCATCTCTAGTATCTTTAAGTCAGAATGCGACGATTACATTCCAGTCAAACTTCTATGACCTAACTCCAGAGATCAGATATCTCCGGTGTTCTTAATTCGATATTCGATGACATAGCTTTGGAGATTAGACATCTTTGGTTTCCTTAAGCTAATTTTCGGCTCAAATTTGGCTTAAGCCTAGCCATGACATTTAGCTATAGCCTATTGACCGGTTTCTGTCTTATCTTCTCAGCTCAGCAGTATCGAACTTGTCAACCCTTCTCTTCTCCACCTATGCTTCTAGCCTAATACCTTCCAAAAATGTCTCTCCCCTCCGCCGGCGAAAGAATCAGGATTGCTCAGAGAGTTGGGAATTTCTAAGGGTCGTTGCCCCTCTCTATAGGAGATGATCTCTTCACAGATCGATGATTTCGGCAACCAGAATAACAGGGCTTTCAAAAGTGGCTATAAATCTGTCTCTCTCTCTCTTCCCTTTGTCTCACTGTTATCCACTTGCATGTGCTTACAGAAGGCAATAAAGGACCCTCCAGTTGAAATTTTAATTTTGAGAGGTTGGTTTGTGTTCAATTTAGAATTGCTGTTCAATTTAGAATTTCACCAATAAAGCACAATTTTTGTAATCGGGTTGAGAATTCATAGGTGCAACTACTGGTAGTCATGGACAATGGGTGGTGATTGATCTGATAGGGTCTTATGATTTTTGGATTGTGGTGGCAACAAGAACTATATTTACAACTACTCGGAAGCTCTGAATGAATATCATTTTTCCTTTCTTTCTTTTTTTGTTTTCCCACTTCGTGTGGGATTTGTTTGTGTTTGTCATCTTATAGCAAGATATACTGGTGAAATTTCAAGGTAATTGAGTTTAGCACTTCTCTTGCTTTGGCTAGTGTCATTAATGCTTTGGGTTGTTGATGGAAGTGAAGATTAGTGAACAGATTCATGGGTTTGGTTTTGGGTCAAATGATTGTAACACTAATTTTTTCTCATTTCTGGCTCTCTGCAAAAGATTATTAGTCTGCAGAGAGAACAAATCCACTACAAGAAGAACCCGTAAATCAAAACCCCAGATTGCTAGTTGAATCCCCAACATCAATTAATGGCGAGTTCGTCGATGGCAAACCAAAACAGAGCCGTTCAAAGACTCGAAACAATTATATATAGATGTAAATATTTTTTATATATAACCCGCAGAGAAGCTACAAATTTCTCGAGTTTTAAGCCCATTCCAAGGTGGCTCGGCTTGAGAGGGCTTGAGGCTTGAATGTTATTTCCTTAAGTCTCTATGAAACCGCAAAAATTATGGCTGTAACAACGACACGGGCGTTTCCGTCATTGTAATGACGAGCACATCTCCTTATGATCAACACATGTACAATCACAAGATAATGAAGGGAAATTTTTCCAAAGCTTGCCGTTGGAAGGACCTTAAGGCTGTTGTTAACTCAGAAAACACCTTCAGCAATGGGGCCTACTTTGCATTCTTGTACATGTTGTCAATGACGCTCTGCATCACAAAGAACTGCTTTTAGTACGATGACCACCTAAAAGGTACTGTAATATATATTCATAAAAGGAAACAAACATTCCCGGGCTTTAGCCCTCCTAGTTTTAGCCCTCCAATCTCCATTGTACCGTAAACAAAAAAAAAAAAGGAACCTGCTAGCATCAGCTGTGCCTGTCCAACAGGCGCCGGCTGATGCATTTCCCTCAACTAGGGCCCACCCTCAGCTGGTAGGACTCAGTTGAGGTGTAATACATTGGACAGGCGTGACTGATGCTAGCAAATTTTTAACAAGAAAAAAAAAAAAAAAAAGAAACAAACCCGCTAAGATATCATGCATAACTAGTTGATTGGCAGACGGCACTCACCTCCTAGAAAGAATTGTTGTAAAAGCAAGGATGAATCAATAGTATTGACATCTAAATTCCTTTCTTAACTTCAAAATCTCTCTTTGCATTTTTTAACATTCAATTTATCGAACTTCTACAGAAACAAAAATCAAATGAATTTTGCCACAACTGGGATCCAACAAATGATCCATACGACCTGGTGATTTGCAGGTGACATGGGCACCATAGATATTCACCAGAGTAAAGCCAGTCCCCCTAATAACATAGTGGATGCATCCTCTATAAATAGGCCAAGCTACAACTACTTAACACCTCATTTTGTTTACTGTGTTCATGAAGACTACATGATCAAATGGTTCGGAAATCATATTCGAGTCCAGGAATCAGTCCATAAATTATATCACATGTCAGAGCACCTTGTTAGTCCATGAAGATAACACAAAGGCATGCCAAGAGGATCTACCTGGTAGTATTTGAGCAACTGAGGCCTCTTCTTCTTGAATGTAGGGGTGAGAAGGTCGCGATCCATGTCGAATGGCACAGGGTCAAGGTGAACAGCTTTTATAAATTCAAAACCTTTCAACTGGCAAGCACATCACAAACGTTGTCAGGAATCTTCCACAAGTAAACACTATTTCTTCACCTCCGGTCAACCCCAAAAGATGTCAAACATCATCCCATGACCTGAGGAAAATAATGACAGCTACACAAAAGTACAAGAAACCAACCTTCTTTTCTTTTGCAATCCTTGTTAGCTCTCCAAGTATGTATTCTTTTGCCCTGGGATTTTCACAGAGGGAATTGAAATCCCCAGGCACGCCATTTTCTTCAGCCCAACGTTCGAGTGCTTGCTTACTTGGGTTAACAATAGCAATAAGGAAATACTCAAAGCTGTTCCCATATATCCATATCTGAAATTGAAAGTCAGCCAGAATCAAACACAAGCAGATCTTCGTTGGGCAAACAAAATCTGGAATAAAAAAATTACCCACTCTCAATGCCCCAAAGTACGGTATAGATCTGACCATTCAATAAGTTACTCCGAAAATTGTTTCAAATACAAAAAGATGTGCAAATGTGAGAGATATGAACATTCTTAGCAGATCCATATGTATAGGCAGAAATATGTAATCTTTTTTCTTTACCTCAAAATAGAACTGATGATACAATCCCATGATGCATGAACATGGAAACCTAGCCACAGCTTTGGCAAGTACAAGACACTCAAAAACCGCAAATCCATAAGGAAATAACTCCACCATCTTATTAAGGACACAGCTTATAACAAAATTTTGTTCAATTTTTCGGAAGGACTTATATATTTGTGTCCTCGATGTTATAACAGTCACTTTCTTTTTTTGATCTTTCCCCTTTCTACGTCGCCCTGCCATATGTGATGGGTTAGGATTTCATCCTTTCCTTATTCTAAATGCTTTTACTTTTATTTTTTCCGTTCGTTTGTGCACCTGTGCATGCTCGGAGAAGTGAGGGATCAAGGGTTTGCTTACTTACACCTACACACTCAAAGAAAGATGAACCAAGTATGAACTATGTACCTAGACATCTTAAGTTTAACAAGCAAGAATTAGTTGGTCCTCATAATGCACGTATCCAAATCAATCGATGGTGAATATATTGTGCCACAAGAGTAAAAATGAGGCATATGGCCCGGGGAAGAAAATGCATGTAGCTTTTTCCTGTGATTAAAAGCTCATCACATCCAGATTAGTTTAGCATAAAACGGAACGAAATTTAGTGAGAAATGCACTAGAAAAGTATACATGAGAGAGAGGGCGCTAATTATTTTCACACAACATGAGGGCATTTGAGGGACATACTTAAACCATTATCAGTAACATTTTCCCATTACATTTATGACTGTAAAGGTCACACTTCAAGGGCAATTGAAATGCTCACATAAACAATACTGTAAACAAAAATATTCTATATGTATTCACAACAGTAGAGAGGCATACCGTGTCAATATCAGGAACAAGACCATAAATATTCTCCAAGTTTTCAACAGCAACATATTCTCCTTGTGAGAGCTTGAAAATGTTCTTCTTACGGTCAATAATTTTCATGCTCCCATTTGGCTGCCACTCACCAACATCCCCTGATGCAAAAGTTGTTAGGAGCAGGGTTGTGAGTAAGAAAACAGTTTATGAATTAATGGATCCCCAATTAATTCCAGAGGAGACACTGGTGTAGGCGAACCTGTGTGTAACCATCCATCAATCAAGACCTCTTTGGTGAGGTCTTCACGTTTGTAGTATCCCGAGAACAAGGTCTCACCCCTTATACATATTTCTCCACGTGGTGTGCTTGAAAGGGCATCATATTCCATTTCAGGAACAGATTCTAGGCACACATCCACGTTGGGTACTGGAGGACCCACTGTACCAAGCATATCCATCTCATGTGGTAGCGAGACAAATGTTCCCGCACAGGATTCTGTTAGACCTACATCACACATAGAAAATAACTATAAAAACAAATAGAATAAATAAAAAAATGAGTATATTGTAATATAATGGTGTATAAACTCAAAGATGTCCACTGGTGAATCAGTAAAGTCTGTACTTGTATAAAAAAAGGTATTCCCAGTGAGCTCAACAACATATTCACCCACTAAGACCTAACATCTAGCCACAGTTCAGGTGAAACACAGGTAAGTGGGCAGCCTTGTGTGCTTCTCGTACATTGGCAATAAGTCTATCCAATTAATCATGGTAAACAAGAATAAGAATACGTGTCCGGTAAAAAAAAGCTACTTTTTTGAAGTGTTTTATTACCAAAAAAATAGATATTACAATGAAGCTCAATACACACCCCAAGGGCACACATCTCCCTAGCTCGCTAGAGAGAGAACACAAAGAAACAAGCCTAGCCTAAAATAAA
The DNA here is from genome assembly GCA_033060915.1 of Euryodendron excelsum. Taxonomy (NCBI): domain Eukaryota; kingdom Viridiplantae; phylum Streptophyta; class Magnoliopsida; order Ericales; family Pentaphylacaceae; genus Euryodendron; species Euryodendron excelsum. Next base: position 18,076,015 of record CM065378.1, on the reverse strand, counting down.
ACCCTACAGCTCAAGAAGCTGGGCTAAAATAAATAGAAGCTGCCACAATGCACAGAAAACATCTACCCGCAATAGCATGTGGGAAAACAGAAACAATGCAAATGCCAAATGGCAGTCAGCGGGAGAAGACAAGCAGGAATTTTATCACCAAAAAAACAAAGACAGAATACGTGGAGGCTCAGTAGCACATATATCAGCAAGCTGCCTCAAATTGGGTGGGGAATAATCAAAAACCATTTTTAATTATCAAAAAAAAAAAAAATCAAAACCACTTTTAGGAAAGAGAATAAGTGAACTAATGTGTCAAAGCCCAAAAAAATATATATATATTAAACAGGAATCTGTGTCCCCTAGTTTCAAAGGACTGCATACCGTATCCTTGAAGAACATGAGCACATGCCACCACTCGTAGAAAAGCTTCTACATGCGTAGCAAGAGGTGCTGCTCCAGATAAAATAACGCGTACATTTCCCCCTAGTCCTTGCTTTACCTGAGGATGAAGAAAAACAAATAAGTACTGTAAGTGGACAGTGTTGGACAGTAAAAAAAGAAAAGAAAATTTAGAAGCTTCTACAAGTATTCGTGCATCACCTTACTGAAAACAATTTTGTCACAAAGCGGAGCTGCCTCTACATGTTTACTCCCATTCTTCATGTTATGAAGTTTGCTGCAGTATATTTTCACATTCAGATAAAAATCAGACAGCACAAAACTATAATACATACCTTACATTAGAAGCAAACAATGAACAAGAAAAATCCAGGTTTGCAGAGATATATGTATGATGAATGACATGATGCTTCAAATAGGAAGCATAAAGTACATGGTGGTGATCTTGGAGGGTAATTTCAAGGCTAAATAAATACACTGGCAAAGAAAATTAGGAAGGTGAAACTGTTACAAGGACAAAAAATGACCAAACCTTTGGAAGCACTAAATATCACTTCACGAATTTGACCAATTCGATTATGGTTACAATGATATCCTTTGTAGAAGCTTGATATCTAAAGGACCTGGATATCCTCATTATTTTTGTTTCTTTTTTTAACTTTTGCTAAATGGTTAGGGAGAAGAACTTACTATGCATATGCAAAGTTAAACATAGTGTGTTTTAAGAAACCTCCAGAAGAAATCTTCTGCTGTAAACCTGAAAATAAGAACAGGAATTATGAGAGTAACATGAAAGTAACTTGAAGGGGATGGTGAAAGAGCAACGCTGATTTGGCTATATAATTGCAATAGAACAAAAGAACACCAAACGCCTGCAGAACAGGCACCATTGCATTCACATTTAACCCTGGTGTCACAAAATAAAATGTTTCTTGATGTTCTGGATTCATATAGTCACATGGAAGACCCCAAAATTAAAAAATCAGCAAACTTAAAACAATGAGTTGACTTTTCTTTTTAATATTTCTATATCAGAAGATAATTTTTGAGCTAAAAACGAAACATACAAGTAAATCATTAATGCTATATATTTCCCTACAGCATATTTTAGTTGATTACTGCATAGTGGATCAAAATCACTGCAGGCGATTAAAGCCACAATATGTTTGCAGCAGATTCCATCATCTGATACTGATTAACACGACTTCAGCATGTGTACCAACACACATTTACATAGCATGGAATAGAAAGGCATACCTGAATAAATTCTGTCCAATACTCGGGGAACAGCACAGAAAATTGTAGGTTTCAGCTCACCAATATCTTCAAGCAATAATTTCACATCCTAAAGATGTAACAAACAACTAATTGTTATATTGAACTCTCAGGTGGGAAGAAGAGAATTGTTAGTCATCTTACCCCACGCCAAAATCCTATTGAGGCGCCATGACTGATAAAACACTCCTCAATCACCCGATCGAAGATATGTGCCAGAGGAAGATATGAAAGATATACATCCTTTGCATTCAACTATAAAATTTCAAAAACAACTGTAAGAAATTTCACATAGAGCAGAATAATTAGATCAATCAGTTGCCCGCCCAATAGATTTGTCTCTACAAATGGAGAACATAAAGCTTCAAGCCAACTTTGACTTCTAGCCATGTTCTCCATCAAAGAGGTAGGGAAGTAAATTGACTTAGGTGCTTACCGCTTCATTAACACTCTCTAGCAGGCGGTTCACCCCAGCTATAAGAGTAACAATGCTATTATTGGAAATCAATACGCCCTTTGGATCACCAGTCGTGCCACTAGTATACATTATAGTACAAATGTCACTCTTCTTTTTTACTGGAAGATCATACGTTTTATTATCTCCCTGTAAAAGAGATGGGCAGAAGTCAAATTGAAGTCATAAAAAGTCAACAGAAGTACCATCGATAATTGGCCCCTTTGGTGAACTTGCATCAGAGTAATTTGTAATTTATCAACTTTTCCCATTAAACAAGTTAACTTGGGCCCAGATCAGATTTCTTTCTTCAAAGGTTGCTCCAAAAGTATGTCAAAGGCGATATGAACCAGGACAGCAGGCCCATTTTGCCCAAAAAAAAGTACTTTAATGATCACTAGATCAAAGGTTCACAATCACCAATCGCTTTAAATAGTAATGCATATTTATCAAAGGTGTACAAAATCTCAAAGACGTGTTGGCGTATTTAACCTTTATGTAAATATTTGGCAGTCTCTGTATGACATGCAGAAGACAAATTTGTCACACAAGGAGCAAACTCCGTATCAAAGCTCAAGAATTTTGTTTTTGTGTTAGAGATTCACTTATGCAGGGTATGACCAAATATTTTGAACTGCTATGAGCTCACATTATTTCTTTGGGATTCGACCTGTTGCTTTAAAAGCAAATGCCCCAAGACAACATAAGCAGTATTCATTGATCAAACTTCTTATGCGTTTGAACTCTCTCTAAAGGAATTTCACATGGAGCATGCTTCAAACTTCGCATAATCAAGCTCTGGGCTAAATTTCAGTCTCTCTTTATGTTTATTTTAATAAGCTAGTGATAAATTATCTCCAGATTTGTTATGTTTGGGTTAATGATATACTGGTAATGTGTAGAGTTACTGCCCATGGACAGGAGTGACAGTCCATGGGTTTTTCATGCCATTGGTCTGCATAAGTGGTGTATAGTAGGTCTATCATTGTGTCAAAGTTTTCGGACTTTCCTATTTTGGAGTTCCAGTTATAATATGGAGAACTAACACCTTAAGCATATCTAGGTATTCTTTTAATTAAAAAAGGATGAGCTTTTGAGAAGCTTGGTGATGAGATTTGTGATGCAACCTCACCTTTAGGGTGATTCTAAAGGAAAACCTTGTGAAATTCTCATTATCCTCTTCTTCCCCTCAATTCCATGTGATCAGAATTTTCTTACACAATTACAAACAGCACCTGTTTTCTTTAGTTTTCACTCCATAACATGGGTCCCATTGTAATACCTTGAACTCATTAATTTCCCTATTTATGTGTTTTTCTAAACTTTACATCATTCTAATGTGTATTTGGATCAAGTTGACCAATTAAAAGTCATGTTGTAACTTAAGCTTATGGGGTGAGACACATGGGATTATTTCCTATGTGTATCATCTTATATACACTCATACACACACACACCCAACCGGTTGAGAGAGGGAGAAAGAGAGAAGAGGAAGAGAGAAGGGGAGATTGAAGGAAGAAGAGATTGAAGGAAGAGATTGAAGCCATTGAAGACTTCACCAAGCTTGAAGAAAGTAAGGTTTCCATTCTCTCTCTACAATTGTATATGAATATGTATTTATCTTGGTGGATTGTGTTAGGTATTTGTATATATGCATCCACGATAGTTGTTGAGTTTGGGAGACCCCTTGGGTCCCATTTATATGATTTTGAGAGCTTAAAGCTCATTGTTGAAAATTGAGAGTCGGGGATTTGAGAATTCCAAATATAAAAAATGTTAGGGTTTTGAGTTCAACTCTAGATCCCTTTGTTTTGATCACTTATTTCTCCTCATTTTCAGTTATTGTCATCCTTGTGGGCTAATCTTTAAGCCCTAAGAGTATTGGGAAAGGTTAGTTGAGTTTGGAGGATTTTTGGAGAGTTTTGGTTCGAATTTCTGCTGCTGTGCAGCAGGGCGTTCGAACACCTGATATGGCGTTCGAACGGTGAGTTTTTTGGCTTGGAGTTCGAACGGCCCCTCTAGGCGTTCGAACAGACAGAGAAGGGCCACCCCCCCCCCCCCCCTCTAGGCGTTCGAACAGCCCAGGGGCCACCCCCCCCCCCCCCCCCCTTCCCCTTTTGCCTTGGCGTTCGAACGGCCAGAGAGCTGTTTGGCCATTTTGGCCTAGGCGTTCGAATGGTAAGACCGTTTTGACCCTGTTTTGCAATTTGGTCCTAGCTTGCTCTAAAAAACTCGGTTTTGAGTACCGTTTGAAGCATTAGATAATAGACTCATATACCTTTTCATCCACATAAAGTTTGCATCCTAGTTCCTTATGGATTGTGAATTGTTGGAGTTTGAAGTCAACCCAGATTCATGCCGACAACCTTATTTTTCAAAATGTTAGCCTGTTTTTCAAGAGACCCAACTTCTTCACTCGAAATGTGTTTTTGACCCTTGACCTATCAAATTAAAGGCCTTTAAGTCTATTTTCATATGGAACTAGCCTTGAGTGTGAATCTTTTATTCGGGATGGTTGGGACGCGATGAAAGAATCGATGTTCCGAGTTCCATACGTCACCCTCAACTTTACGTTCTCGTTTTATGTTGGGACTTTGCCCTAGAGTTTAGTCTCGCTCTCCCATTGTGAGAGTGCAGTGTTGGTGAGTCGGGGTCGAGAGATTTATGTACTTAGTCGGTTTATGTGTTATTACTTTGCCTTAGAACCTTGTATTGATGTTTTTATGCTTCTATATGAATTTTGTGTAGGAACACCTTGTTTATCACCCGTTCAATCGGAGAGAGATGAGTAACGATATGCCATGAGTAAAGCTCTATTATTTTCTAAATATTTTAAGCTCACTTTTATATTATGAATGCTTTCCATACATTCTAATGCATCAATGTTACGTTCAATTACAAATGTCATATTTTAAATGCATGCAAGTTATATTTATGTTATGAATGAAAACTATGGACTATAATGTTTAATTTACCAGCAGAACTATGCATAATCTAAACATAACATACATATGAGCCTAATCAAGGCTCACCAAGCTATGTATGATACGGATTATGTTTTCAAATTATCAAAAGTTCTATTTTCCGCAATTATGCATCATTTTATATAATTATGCACAGGTGATCAACCAGTTTATGTATTGCAGCCTTGCTACTAGCCGGTCATATACCCTAACTCCGTGTAGACCGGGTTATGGGGCGTGACACCTATGACCATAACCCTCCCCTTTACTCTTTTGGCCATTAACTTAACAGTTAGCACTGGACCCATTGCAGCAATTAAAACTCTGCCATTCCAGCAATCAACCAATTCAAAAACAGACCAATTCCAACTCCCTCTCATCCATAAAATCAAACCCATAACATTAGCCCACTGCATAGAAACCACAATAACAATAAAATTCCTTGTATTTTACCTATCAAAAGATGTACATTATATAGCTCTGTCTATGTGTGCTTGCAATACAAAAACAGAAACTACAAACAACAATAGCAAAGCAACGTTAACAGACCAACCTCTTGCATCAAAAAAGAATGATGTCCAACATCCCTATGGCCCTATCAACGCCACCCTCCCTTGCCCCCCTCTTTTTCTTTTTCCCAACGGCAACGGCCCCTCTTTCTATGTGTGCAAGTGCTATATGAATTTTCAGGGATACAACACAGGATATTTGAAATCAACATGCAGTACTAATGAAAACACAAAAAAGAACTCAACAATTCAAATGCATAATGCTTCAAGTTTAACCACAATTTACACCAGGGCACCATCAGATTGAGGTCAGTAATTATTCTACCCATCCTATAACCAAACCGTAGTAATTGTCTTCAAAATAAGAAACAACTGATAGAAAAAAGTACAAGGTGAAGCATTATATCAAAATTCTGAAGGTACACAACAGATGCTACCATGTGCCCACTGCATTATGGAAAGACACCAATGCCAGCGACCTCTTGTGCTGGCAATCAACTCCAGCATGTCATCTAATCTAACTTATCTTCATCAAACCAGTGTATTATTGGATACAAAAGCAGTAGGATCCATAAATGACACTGAAGTGTCACAATACAATGATTTTGCAATACAAAATGTGTGGTAAGCCATTGGCAACCTGACATCCCTAGTTTGAATTCATCAAATTATGCACCAAACAAACTCCATTTGAGTAATTTGACTGCTAGTTTCGTAAAATAAATTTCATGAGTTACGAGAAAGGCATTATTAAACTCAAAGCACACAACTATTACCAATAAAAATAGTTATGAAAAGAATTATGGATTACCACAAGTAGCTTACCAATAACAAAAATTCATCCCAAGAATATATAGCCAGACCAAATTTGTGGATTTCTTCTCTTTGTTCAGGAGTAACCTCGCCAAAGCTCACAATTGCTGCACGGGGCAAATTGATTATACTATATCTCTTAATTCCACATTCAAATGCAAACACAATACTGAACCAAATGCAACTTACTTCTCAAGTATTTTGTTGTGTTAGGAAAGGTTTTCAGCACCTGAAAAGGCAAAAGAAAAGTTACAGGTGCACAATCCAGATACAATTTTTTTTTTTATATATGAGTAAATGCACAATCCATTCTTATAGTTTGTCCTATTGCCACCATTTTAACATTGATCACAATTGAAACTAACACCAAAACACCTTGCCAGACAATGGACCTTTCAAGTATCAAATAGCATGTGAACTCACATAGAAAATCCATCTAAAGTTTGATATAAACATTGACATAATTACCAAATCAGATCAAAAAACATCCACAAATATTTCATCACAACTTAGTCAAGAACCCAAAATTAATTATAAAACGTGTACCTCTGGAATCTTTTTTGCTTCCACGAAAGCAATTGTAATCTCTGCATGGCATATTATAAATTCCACAGCACCAGCACCTAAACCATGGAAGAGAAGCAGTCAACCTTCTAACACCATTTATATTTGTCATACTACTCCCCCAAAAATATACACATAAACACAGCTGTTGTACGACATAAAAGAAGTTTAAACACATAATCAAAGAATAACTAATCACATGCTTATGTACAGCCATGCAAAAGAAGAGATGGTACATACCTAGAGTATCGTATAAAGGAACACAATAAAGACCATGAGCATTGCATGCCTGCATTAGTTTTCAGTGTTAAAAGACAAATCTTGAAAGAACTGAGGTGCATGATTCATAATAACAATAATGGCGAGAAATGTCCACATAAATGAAGGGGAACACAATAAGAAAATGAGATGGAACAAGAGAATAGACAGAGGCAATTCGTTGATGTCATCTGTTGCATTTTTCTTCTTTCCTTCATCTAATATTCTGCAGTGACACACAAACTATTCCAGCAAACCACCTACCCACAAAGGAAATAAAAGCGAGGAAAAGAAAATAAAAGAAGAAGAAGAAGAAAAGCATAAACTGCATGGATGAATCTGTTGAAAAGGAACTTCAAGCTATGTAAACTACAACCCAACAGAAAATGATATGAAGTTTTCCTTAGAGGGTGGCTCTATGAAACATTAAGAGTATGAAATAAAAGAAACATATAGGCATTTTCTAATCAAAATCAAAGTGAGGCAAGAAATTTTATCCATCACGGCTTATTCTGTTGAATACTTACTCAACTAGAACCTAACTTGCCAAGGGACTACTTAAATGAAAGGCTTCACTTCAAATTGAAAAAGAGCTTTCAAGGCGAACTTTCTTGCTTTTGCCCTAGAACCCCTAAAGCCAGCCCAACTCTGGACCTATCATCTGCCGGATTGACCTTGCCAACTTCAAGGACTGTTGGACTGGGGTCCAGTACTTACATATAATCCAGTGTAACCGGTAACTATATGCCTAGATAGATCTATGGAAGGAGGCAAAGGTATGGAGGAAACTCCCCTCCTGTTTGTTTTAGCAACTTACGTCCAAGAACTTGTATAGAGAAGGATTTCCTTATCGGTCAATGAATGGGTAATGGTTTTAGAGGGGACATCCTTGTGGATGGGTAGTTAATGGAATATCTTTTAACTAATCATGGGATAAACCATGGCAACTTCTTGGGCAAATCAAAGAAAGATTAAGACACCAGTAATGACTGGTTTCTGAAGACATCCTCACACCATCATGAAGGCATCAGAGGGGTAGGTCAATCAAAAGTAATTTGTGGAAGTAAGAGTAATATTTATTTAGCTATCAAAGATAGGGGGGACCAACAATGAGAATTAGAGAGGACTCATTTTGGGATCCTAAAAGGAACCGGACCATAAAAGGAACCAAAATGAACGCTGATATATTACTCATCAAAAATACAATTGACGATAATGTAGATTTTCATAAAGATGAACATAAACTAAAGAATTAGAAGAATAGACAAGAGCCTTCCAAACTTCCTATGATACAAATGAAAATTTGACACATTGGTTCAAACTACCAGAGAAGTCAGAGGCATCAGTTGCACCAGAAAAAGAGGTTAAGGGCTGACCACTGCAACAAACTCTCAAATATATAGCTTAGACCTCCGTCTCAGTTGATGTGCAAAATGGAGTCAAGCAGTTACTCATTCCTAACAATAACAACCTCAATAAAGGCAGTAAAAGCTAATTTTCATTGTTTTACTTTTTCTTATTTTGGTTGGTAAAGCAAGTTCTCTAGAGGATATAGGCAACAATGAACCAGTGCCTTAATGCAATCAATGAATAGGATATTGAAGATAAGACATCACATCTGTATACATCGTGTAATAAAGATAATAATAACGTGAAACAAAAAGGGATAAGAAGGTTCTTGTATCTGGGATTGATTAAAGAAATACCTCCATACTCATAATCCACTCTGAGCAATTTGCACCATAGATACCACATCGTCCTCCCTGAAACAAGAAGTCAACATATTCAGATAGTAGGATGCACAAAAATCATTTTTGCAACAATTGTTCCTCAACCTTTCCATTTTTCCCCTTTTTCAGGGAGGGGGCATGCAAAATTTGTGACAGTAGTAGCACATATTATATCAAATTAATGTCAGAAATGAGAGAGGTGTAAACTGAACAGTTAGAAATAAGCAACACTGAGTCATATATATATGCAAAATTGCATGAGGGCTTCAATAGAGAAATGCACAAAGGCAGCAGTAGGAACTAATGCAGAAAACTGTAGGGTGCAAAAGCAAGAAGAAACTCAAATGATATCAAAACAACAAAGAAACAGCCATTTACCCACCCCACCCCAAAAAAATAAGATAAAAGACCAGCCATGCATAACGCATGTTAAACGTCAAAGGTGAACCAAGGTAAAATATTATCCATTGTTTAAACTAAATATAAGCTCAAGCTAGGCCTTCTGAAGAGCCTTGAAGGGACAGCTGGCATGAGCAGGCCTTAATCAGGATCAACTCATGATAGCCCCACATCTAAAATAGAAAAATTTCAAACCCTTGCATTTTACTAATAGACCACCAGATAGTCACTTACTTCCTCAATGCCACAGCTGCGGATAGAATTTCCAACTTTCATTACTAAGTCATACACTTCTCTGTAAGTTAGCCACAAATATTTACCAGGCTGCAAAGTAAGAGCAATAAATGTAATTATTAGCTAGAAGTTAAAACAAGTTACAAGAGGTAGAAGTCACTCAAAAACACACAAAAGATGTCTGCCGGGAAATATACCTTCCCATTCACAATCTCCCGGCGACCAAGCATTGGATTATTAGGATATTTCTCCACAGACATGCTGTAACAGGAAAATTAAATATTATTCAAACGAAAAGAATCTCAGTAACATAAATATCACAGAAGAATCTTCATTTTAGAATAACTAAGGGCTACTATAGCAAGCAGTTAACTAGTAAACCAAACTCAAGTTTAGAATAGAAGCATAAACAGAGACAGGAATATATGTACTAACAACCACGTCAAATGAACTGACACATTTAACTGTGTCTAACAAGAAGAACAGAGCTTGTTCAGAAACTGTTTTTAAGTAGAAACTTCCAGGAAGCTTCTTAAACAACTCTGACAACAAAATTACGTATGTGTGCAAGTAAGTGCATGCATGTGAGGCTATTTTTGTGTGGTTTATGTATTTGTGTGTATAGACCCTCTGTCTATCGTAGTCATCCGAATTCCGCCTAGTCAACTCAATATTTGTATTGATACCATAAGGTTAAAGATGATTCTGAAAAAATTAATCACATATGCATATATACGTATGTATGAAACATTCTGTCTCTTCCTCGAATTCAGCCAAACTCCAAATAGTGAAGTCAATATTTAGTTAGATTTCCACAAGCTAAATCACTTAAGCAATACTAAAGTGCAAAAGAATACAAAAACAATGTACGATCCTCCAGAAACATACACAGAACAACATACAGACTTTGAGATCATAATCTAGTAAGAATTAAACTGGGTCACTTCACCAAACCAAACAGATTACCAACGAACATATTACAGGCGCATCTCAGGTTCTCAGACTCGTTGCTCATGCAAGCGTTTAGAACGAATAATTTGAGGCAGTTTTACTCCAATTCACCACATTAAAATTGAAATTGAAATTGAAATTCGCAGAGATTTTCGCAGAGAGAAGTTAAAGCTCACCGGAAAATGTCCCAACAGCTATCCATCCCTTCAATCGGTGGTGGAAAACCGTCCTTCGCGAATACACTGCGATACACAGTTCCGATCGAAGGCCTCCCATCCTTCGCCTCCTTTGCCGGCTCCACCTCAATCACAAACTTCTTTTGCGCCATCTCCGATCTCCCTCTCCTTCTATATGTATAGTTTCTCTCTCCTCTCTCTTTCTAACTCTCGCACTCTGGTCCCTGCGGCGCTGCAACGAATCTGAAATTCCGAATGTGTGAGTGGAAACGGTAGGCGGTGATTGGTGGCCAAAGAGAGAGAAAGAGGGGAGTTTATATGAGGCCAGCGTCAGTTTTTGACGTGAAGACAAATCGCGACAGACAGAAAGAAAGAGACCTATTTTGTTTGGCTTTTGTGACCGAAGGTTTCAGTGAGTGAGAGAGGCCGAGCTGTTTTTAGGTTTGGTTCGGTCAAGGAGTTCAGGATGAGATTCAATTCTAACCAACGACTTATTAGAATATGATTTTGGATCGTTTGATTAACTTCGATCGGACGTCATTTGAATCCTGACTTTGCGGAGGAAGTCTACTGCACCGTTGAAAGGAGTTGGTGTTTTGTACGGAGCTATTGTCCTTTGTGAGACGACGAGGCGGTTATGTATTTGTTCAGTTATTTTGTCCATTTGATATATTTGTCGCTCGTGTATTTATGTTTTTGTTTTTCAAACTTATGAAAATAGGAAATAAAAAAATGTTTAGTTGATTGTTTTTGTTATCAATTATTTTGTTTATTATACTTGTCAAAAATATGTGTATATCAGTTATTGTAATCAGAAATTAAAAATGCTAAACTTACAAAAAATAAAATAAACAAATTTGTAGAACTATGGAAATTTAAAATTGTAGAATGATAGACTAGTATTTCACATTATGCTTTTAAGATAAAATTTGCCCACAAAATAATGTAGATAAATTGTGAGTCTATTAGTTTAAAATAAAATAACCTACCAAGATACCTTTTAAATTTTAATTACAAAATTTTCATTGCAATATTACTATGATGTAATATTATGTATAAAAATTTTGAAAAAAAATAACATTTTCCATTTGCAATTTTCTAACACGTGAACTCAAAACAATGTCAATACCCATGTAACTTAATGGTATCTGATTGATTGCTTAGATACCTGGTTTTTTAGATGAAGAGTTCAAGTTTCTGTAAAGAGCTATATACAAACTACTTTTTTTATCTATTTTCTTATCCTTTGGACACCATGCATATAAGATATATATTAATAAATACATGTAGATTTCATTCACTTATGTATAGTGAGTAAGAAAGTAAGTGAGAAAAAAATTTACGTATAATATTTTCCTTTTGTAAATTGGAAGTGTTTAAATCCAGGATAGTTACAGTAATTAATGTATTGTCTCCTATCAATTGAAAAAATACTCAGAAGCATTGCAGGGACCATTAAACTATCTAAATCCCTTCTTTGATTTAGAAAATATATTACTCATGTGGGATCCGCGAATGAAAAATATATGTACATCACTCTTTGAAATTTAGGCAGAGATCAGCTACAAAAAATATTGTTTGTGTCTGAATCGTTTGGCTAGCAGTTTTGAAGAGAAGACTTTAGGCCTCGGCATTTTTTTAATATATATGTAGCCTCATTCTTCGCGAGATCATGCCATCGCAACTGTCACCGTTGTCATTACATAAGCAGTGTATTATAATTCAATGCGTATGTAGGATAGCAGGAGTTGCATTTGTTGATTGGTAGTGGGTGTCTTATGTTCAATTATGAGGCGCAGGTACTTCAATTAATTTCCAGTGCATACAGGCTTCTGTGAATCTTACAAAAAGTAATGACACAGAGAGAGAGAGTGAAGAATACGTCTGTGTTCTGATTTAAGGCTTGGGAGCATGTGGTCAGAGAATAGCATAATTAAAGAGAGAGAGAGAGAGATGGATGCCCCAGTCAATGGGGCAAGTCCGTGCTCTCATTTAAGGCCTGGGAGGATTAAGTCATAGGATAGAAAAAGGGTTTTCAAATGAGACAAATGCTAATACGAGCTTGCAGTACATTTTACGGATGATTTGTTAAATTTATAGAGTATTATGAATAATATTTTTATAATTTTTAATTATAAAAATATAATTTTAATTACTTTATACAATTAGACATAATAGGTTTTAAATGAATCTTAAAAGTACACATTAATAAGACTCTTTGAATAAATAAATGGGAATTGCTAATATATGCTCTTAGAGCTTGAATTGAGCATTTATTATTTAATTGTACGAAGTGTGAAGCTCATACTGATTGTACAATTCCATCTAGGCATACTTAACAATTTAGCTTAATTAATGTAATTAAGTTCACATAATTGCAAAAAAAAAAAAAAAGGAAGAAGACATTCATTTATGCTTTGTTTGAAAGCCGAATTCATCAAGAAAAAAGAAGAAGAAAAATAAGAAAAGAGAAGAAAAAAATAAAACAAAATGAGGTATTCTAAATTCTTACTTTTTTTCTTTTTATGTTGTTTTACTCTCTACTTGCTATAGCATTCAACCATATAATGTAATTTAATATTTTTCTTTTCTTTTTTTTTCACCAAATCTTTAATCCAAACAAAACATTAGGAGTTGCTAATGAGGTAAACGAAATACTTTAATTTTCCCATAACTACAAAATGAGTGAAGGATTAGAAATTCAAACTCTTATAATTTGTCAAAATTACCTTGTGACATCATTCATATTGATTAAAAAAAATTATAAATCCTGCTTTTATTGCATAATTAGTTTTAAACCCAAAAGTAAAAACACAAATTTGAAGTCTTCATTCTAAAAATTAATTTGCATATAAACGGAAGAATTTATTCCTGCATTATTGTTATACCTTAAAATTTTTGACAGTTGTACTTTTAAATTTTAGACATAATTATTGCAGTGTGTGTGTTAAAGAAGTTAAAAACCAGAGTGAGTGTTTGTCACACTAAAAGGATAAAGCAGAGAACATGAGTAGATAGTTTTTAAAAAGTTATTCATAAAAATATTTAAAAATAAATAAAATTCCAGACATGGCTTAAACCGTTTCACCTTTAGCAATTGTGGCAAAACATATAAATAAATAAAAATACTCGTCTGGCATCATTTTATAAAGGCAAAAGCTAATTTGTGTAAGCATATTTTGTGGTTATATATATCAAAACAAAATATACTTCACATAGGCCTTAACAAGATCCTTTTGAAAGTTTTAGTTTGAAATTAAAGTCCTATAATTACAATTTACAAGCTGATAAGCAGTAAAACAAATTTCCATGCCCGTAGTCAGGTGAGAAAAGTGAGTGATTGGGACTCTCTTACAAAAGGAAAGCCGTTAGCTATACATTAAGGGACCATTTGGTACTGATTTTTTGAATAGCTTTTTTTAAGTTTATAAACAAAAAAGTCAGAAAATTTTGATTTTTTGACTTTTCTATTTTGACTTTTTTGCTTATCTTTAGTTAAAGTAAAGCCAAAAAAGTAAAAAAAAAAAAAATTAGAAAAACTTAATTTTTTTGCGTGTAAGCTTAAAAAAAACTTGACAAAAAAACTGTACCAAACGGATCCTAAGTGACATAGACACCATCCACTAAATAGTCCAACATCTCAAGAGCAAGCAATTATTTCATCTTGTTGGACTACCTTCAATGGATATGTTTGGGAATCTAGACCATGAGAGGAGAAACGTTGTCCTCTAATAATTTTTATTCAAAAAAAAAATTTATAATTTCACATTTGTGAAATTGTACAAAACCAACTATAGATGCTAAAATTATTGTGTACTTGTCAACACTCAAAAATTGAAGTTTTCTTATAAAATTAAATAAATATTAAGCAAATAAAATATTCAAATACAATATATAATAAAACTAGTTATTCTAAAAATGTCAAATAATAATTAAATAGTTCTTCTGGAACTACAAGAATAAATCTTTTTTATTACCCAAACATGTATTTTTTTCATAAAACAAAATATAAAGACAATAGAAATTAAATAATTTACCTACATTTTTTATTTTTTTCTCTCTTCTTCTTTCTCTACATTTTCTTTCTCTCTTCTCTCTCTTTCTTTTCTTTCTCTCTTTTCTCTTTTTTTCTTCTCTCTCTTCCTACGCACTACACAGTTCCTTTTATAGGCTAGCAAATGAAATAGACAGTCCTATGTAATAGTTTAGTACAAGTTTAGTACAGCCTTCAATTATCCACCAAGGCGTTTCATAACAAGTGTGGTTTTTTAAAAGAGACTCTTTTGAAAAAGACACAGTTGAAATAAGCGTCAATAATCGAGTGTCGCAATCGTAGGTCTCACACGGGAAAGAAAAGAAATAGGGAGAAATGCATAAAGCACGGCCGCCCGCCGCCGTAAAAGAGTGGCTCCGGAGCGATAAGGGCCGTCAGATAAATCTGTTGATTACCGTATCGCAGGTACTTCTTTACGGAGCAAGCCATATGAAAGGTTATTGGCCTTCGACATCCTATTCTTCCTTGAAACCAACATCAATTCATAAAAATTTAATCAACTATGCTGACGAATCATCCTCCAAGGTCAGGTTGGCATTGCTTTTGAGGCCCGGTTGGATTATAATCGACTCCAAGTATCCATCTATACATCAGCTGAATAAAGGTTGATCACCAAATATAACAGTCAAAATAAAATAGAAACAAAGAAAGTGAAGAGAGATGGAGAGAAATGATCCCATTAAACCAAAGAAGTCTTTTTTGAGATGGATAGAAATATGTATACCAAGAATATAGAAATCAAGACTATTTGTGCAATGAAGACATCATACACGAAAGTACCAAATATTAATAACAATAAACATCTAAATACCGAATAAAGTTCATATGTTATTCCCACCAGAGCTACAGCTGAGAATTTCTCAATTTTCCATCTTAAATTAGCTAAACAACTACCACTTTCTATAATTATTTGAAACTCTCCCTATCTCTCTCGAGAATTCGAAAGGAATAAATCAAGATCACCAAATTTAAGAATACATTTATTCTGATACAAAACATTGTTGAATCATTTAGTAATTAACCAAGATGGTTCAACTTTTATACAAGAACGTCTCCTCACCTCTTCTTGTTCTTCTTTCTTCCCTTCACTTGCTTTTCTAAGCTTTCAAGCCTCTGACTCATAACTGATAAGGAAGACACTCTTTGATCTGCTGCAGGCTTTGATGCTTCGACAGGTGTTGAAGCAGCCTGCAGAGCTGCTGCATGTTTTTTGAGTGCTTCCAAAAAAGAGAAGGCGGGTCTTTCTGCAGTAGTAGTAGGTGGTGCTACAGGTATTTCCGGAATACCCAAGAACTTCTTCACACCAGGAGCTCTAAGCACTGTAGAATGAAGACAACCATATATTAGATCCAATTGGCAAGCAACAACTATTTGACCGTGTCAACTATTTGTACATGGAAATAATGTTGCACAAAAGCGAAGTATTAAGCATTCATAAAGAATACGAACTAAAAAGACTCACCTAATCCATACATAAGTGAGAAAATGTTGGAGGTCACCCAATAACAAAATAAAGCCTGAAGAAATAAATTATCATTCAATATCCATGGCCTCGCTTTACACAACCAAATACTTCACATGAAATCACTTAGAATTACGTAAGTAAATACTTAAAGCAACTGAGATAGAGAGATTAATTCAACAAAATTAAATGAATATAAAATAGCAAAAAGGATGCCATAATCATAACAAAATCATGATAAATTAAAAACAAATAGATGCAAAACATTAGCTGCAAGCCTGCAGCACACCAACTGTGTAGTATTTATTGCCAACCTCGAAACGAAAGGTGTGGGATGCAAGACCTGGTTGAGACATGGGTTTGTGTTTCTTACTTATTGATCCACACATCCACAAAGACCCCAGACAACAAACAAACTAATTAGTAAATAGTCAGGTGTACTGCCTATCCTTTAATTCATTATCAATATAAAACATTTCACCCATCCAAGCCCCTATCTAGAGCATTTTTTGTTTTTTACACAAACATTAAATGCCAAAACCATCTTCACTACACGCGATTCAATTCCTATTTTTATGACTTTATTCTCAGTACTTAAAAAGAGAGATTTCTAATTACAGCATTACAAGGTTCTCATTTCTACCACCAATGCAGACAGTGGAGCACCTTCTCCACAGAACACACTGAGGACCCTATGAAACCATCGCCATGTTGTGGCCACATGCAGCTTCTACAACACTGATTTAATGGGAAAAGAAAAAAAAATTCCATATTTGCAACAAAAAACTTCTGAATTGAACATAAGAACATCTCATGACATTCTAAAAAAAATTCAATTATAAATAAAAACAGAATTCAGCATCCTAGTTTACTAAAAGTTAAAATGTTTAGGTCATTTGATTCAAAACATGAAGGAATTTCGGCTTTTGAAGCCTGCGGTAAGAGGGGCCCTGTTTGCAGTAAATGGAGCAAAATATGTATCTCTCTAGAAGGACACAGAATGACAAACAGCTGATATACGCATATATTAACCTCACCCTCCATCCAACCAAAGAAGTCATCTATTTATATGGCTTTCTTTGTCATTACTTTTAATAGTACAAAGAAGCAGCACATACAACATACTATGCTTGCGCAACCAATTGCTGCAAAATGTACCTTAGGGAAACCTATTGTAATTGGAACTGAAAGAGCAGCAAAGCCCCTTGAAACATACTTGATGGTTTTAGCAGCAGGATTACCTTCCATGCCTTCTTGCATGTTGCACTGAGAAAAAGGTTAAATGTTAGTTAATAGAAAACTGATACAGATCAAAGCAGCGGGAAGAAAAACTACAAGATTTCCAGCACATGATGGCAAGTGGAAAGGATCTAAGGCCGAAAGTAACACAGAAAGAAGTAAGGACTGACTCAGGTCAATTCAATTCTCATAGGCACAAAAAGCAAAGCATTGATTAAAGTAGCTATTAACAAAATAACCTAGTACAGATGCATTTATTAGCATCTCATAGCAAATAATGTCTCTAACTAATTAAGCATGAGATGTTTTCGTTAGAATTGCAGCCGAATGTAGGGCTTTATATTCTCAAGTATGAAAACACATATAAAAAGACATACAAGTATTTGCATCATGTATGTGAGGTTGAAGGAGCTTTTGTCTATGTGCATCCAATCATAAATCTGCCCACTTTCGTGGAAATACTAGGTGCAAGCTTCTCTATCTTTTCCAATCAGAACAGTCCTTGTGATGTCATAACATGCAACCACCCACCAAAATTAAATACAGAACAATCATAAAATTTAAATTGCTACTGCAGCAGCTATCAGAAAAACCAACTGAATTGAGAACTAGATAGAATAAACATCTTGTGAGGACCCTATAGTGGATTCTAAATTGACCTAAAGCTGTTACATGGAACCTGGTATGTAAGTCAAGTGGGGATAATGTGTCCCAGCGTTGGGTGCATCTAAACCCAAGTGCGATGACACCGGGACACGCTAAATATTCAAATATAAAACGGTTTGCTTATGGCACACTGAGCATTACACATGGCACTGGATTCATTTCAAGCAAACAAACCATAAAAGTAACATAAACAGGAGTTTTGTGTTATATAGAAAACTTGGACTAGTAGACATGCTTGCTAAGTGGATTCGCTTGAAGCTAGGATGATAAAAAGCTTAACACCCCTCATTCTTATTACTTTTTCAATATAAAAAACAGAGAAATGAAAAATGAAAGGGTCATCTTTAAATAGACATGTTGGATATGCATCCCATATCTAAATCCAAATGTCCCCTGCCCGACACAAGTATCTCACACATTGAGCAAAGCCCATTTAACAGACCTAAAGCATAAAACACTATCAGCATCCAAAGGATTATGATTTATGACGCTGCAAATAGCATTTTTGCATATAAAGAACTCTACACAATGCAAACAAGAAGCAAAATACAAAATGAAATGGTATCTCAAGGATTGAGTTTTCCCCCTACCTGCCAAACTTAATTGGGTTCCAAGCTTAATTCCTAAATGCACAAACCCAATTATTCTTGGTTGAAATAGTTGTCTATGTTGCTAAAGTTTTTTCTCTAAACAATGCAAGTTGGGTTTCTCTCAGGTTGTTTTTAACCCTTGAATACATCCTTTGTCTATACAAGGCCCATTGCCAGCTCTATTAGAAAACAAAAGAAGAAAGGAACAAAAATCTGTTCAGGAGTTTTGGATCAAAATGCAAAACTGTAGTCCATAATGTGGCACTTAAGCCTCACCACCTATGGCAAGCAAGAATATAGAAGACCATGTAAAACACGATTTGATACTTGATAAGAGTAATTAAAATAGGCAAAGGCTAAAATGTGCCCTTACTCCTTATGGCACATTTTCAGCATGCTTTGTCTAGTTGTACGAAGTGTTAGAAATTAAGTTTTCCACAATTTTCAATACTTCGTGAAACCAAACAAAGCATGTTAGCAAGGCCCATAAGAACATGCTTACCTCCACTGTTATCCAGAATGTTAGTGCTGTCATGACTGGAAAGATACACAAACTATCTGGAGTAGTCAAATCCGTAAACCAGTACGCTCCACCATATTTGAATGAAGGAACTTTTTCTACCATGTTTGAAATCTACAAATAGAGAGTTAAGTAAATGCTAAATCAGGACCAAATAAATAAATAAATTCAATCAGATTTTGATGAAGCAATTAACAAATTCTTTGTACTTCACATCAAGAAAAAGGTATTCATCTTACAGCAAGGAAAAAACTGATGAAGACAGGACCTTGGAAAAGGAGACCTTTCAATGGAGTAAATGGAGTAACGCCATATCTGCGATATCCACATTATAACTTTATTGAACAAATTAAAAGTGTGTGTAACAGCAAAGGCTGCAAACAAGATCATATGCAAGGTTTAAATACTCAGCCCTACTAAAAATAAAAACCAAAAGAAAAATGCTACAGAACATACTTGCATAAAGCTACAACGTTGTAGCATAACTGAAATTTTATCTTGAGGATAACCCCATGAAAAACTGCTAACAGTGGGGAGGGATGTTATGTAAATCTCCAGCACGATGCACTCGTTTTCTTTTCCAGTCAGGGGTAGGCTAATTAGGATGACAAAATAATTTCAACATATACAATCATCCTGCATCTTCTGCCTAGAATTCCAGAATAGCAGCAATGCACGGTCCCAAACTTAAAATTGATTCCTATAATGTCCCAAAAGTTATTTTCCTCCTTAGATCCAATCCAAATTCTATCTGCAGTTGTGGAAGCTATAAAGTCTCATAAAGAATTTATTAAACCAGTCATGTATGGTGATTGTTTCAGTGAAATTTGACATAAGGTTAAGTCCTCGTATAGATATATTTGCTAGACTATTTAATTTCTAACCCATGACCGCATTTGTACAGCTAATTATACATCCTCAAAGCCCAGAGAGTTTACTTATACATGCACATAAGATAAATCACCAGGCCATAGTGAACAGTTGATTGGATAAGTATGTTGTGGGCTTACATTCATATCTTCATGTCTACTTCAATTCTGAAGTTTTGTTCTAATGCTCCAACTTTGCCAGAACCTGACAAACCTCTGCACGTTTCGTAATCATACTAAACTAACGGAAATCAATTAAACCTTTTAGGAGGACCAAAGTTAAGACCAAAATCAAATTTCTGTCTTGGATTAATAGACATAAACTAAATTCAACCTTTTCCATTCATAAAATAAGACAAAGGCATATGACAGATACGCAGGGGATATTAGGGCTACTTTCACCAATCCATGATAGGATCTGCATGATGGAAGTCTACGAATAAATATAAACGATGGTAATCAGGCCAGAATAACAACCAATCCAATATGTTTGATTAAAGAAAGCATGTATCTTTCGTTAATTAGTGCTGGAAACATGCATACTGGTATATACATCAAAATCTGAAATTCATCATATGGCTTCAACAATACTACAGGCAACTCAAATAAAATAATGACGAAAGATTCTCTTTATCAAGCACATGAAGAAGTTGCTTACTCCTTAAATAGCGCCTGTATTCGTTGTTGACCTTCAGCAAGAGCTTTAGGATCCATGCCCTGGGAAAAACTAGCAATTACTTTGCAGTGAAAATCTTTATTTTAGAAATATAACTAAGATAGGAGAAAATCTAGGGAATACAAAGCTCTGCAAACAATCGAAGAGCACAAAGAGATCATGATTAGGTCAAGTCCAAATAGACTTTCTACAAGCTGAGATACCAAATTTATGTAGGAGAGCACTAGGAAATTCAAACTATGCTTTTAGGTTTAAAAGGTTTGAAGAACGGTTCTATGGGTTCTAAATGGAAACGAGTTGGAATTGGCTCGACTTGTGTTACCAAAATATGCTAATACCCTAGTGATTTACTTTTTTTGAACAGTGTTCCAAAAAATGGTACACTTTCATTCCAAAATGATAAATGTGGCAATTCAACGAGATCCCAAATTATGTTCCTAAAGTTACACACTGAGGAAAAAAAATACAATGAATGAAACTCAAAGGAGAATGGAGTTTTTACAGTACAATATGCAAAAGAATGGGTCATAATACTCCTCTAAATGTGTTTTTACATGATTAATTTGTAAAAAATAGACTATGTTCTATTGAATGTCTAATTTTTAAAAGAAAGTTTCTCTAAAAATACCTTAAATTCTAAGACTATAATTTATACAAGTCTACCCCTATCATGCCACAATATAGAGTTCATGGGGTACCACATTCTCATCCCCATTCCACATACCAGAACGATCTACGTTTCAAGTAACTTAGGGCTCAACTTAGAAGTTAATAAATTACTAAAATGAAGAAAACTAGTTGGAAATTCTGGACAACTACTTAGCACTTTAGAATGAATGGGCAAGGAACTACAATTCTACAACTTCGCTAAGAAGAGAAGGAAGACGAAAAATCTATAGGGCTTCACCTTGCAAGGGGTAACAAACATATCTCATATTCTCCAAAGTCAAACTCCGTTGAATAGATTGATTATATAGCTATAGGTTGCTTGGCTTTTCCTACTACTACGGTGTAATCCTTTACTTGGAATTGGATACAAGGATCCTTCTTTACCAGTCAGCTCTGTGCAAAGCATTACCTTCTATTAAGTCCTAATTCCTAAGCAATCATGTACATTCTCACAGCCTCAAGCCGTGTCCTTCTTGCCTATATATTGTCTTTTCCCACCAGTACAACCGTACAACTAGGACTTCAACATAAAGAGCCTTAACACTTTGACCTCTAAGATCATTCCGGAATCCGGACCTACAAAAAAACCATTTATAAAGACCTACCAACAGAACTTGACCCCAAATATGATCCACAAAGTCTACTGCAGCCCATTTCTAGCAAATCGAGGAATTTATAAAATGTTTTGTGATTTCTAAACCTTAATAGAACATAAAAAAAATGGTTAATTACACTTTCTATCCTTGCAGTTTACACCTCGTCCCATTTTGGTCCCTGTGCTTCCAATTGTAATAGTCAACCCCCCACACTAATGGTCAAGTTGCAATATCACCCTTCCGCGATTTGCCGTTTATTTCACAATAAAAAAATATCACATGATGATCATGTGTGGGGGCATAAAAGTAATTTAACTTATTCTCTCTTTTTCTTTTTTAATATATTTCTCCCTCTAAAGATGCCTTTCATAACCTGAAAATTTTCTTCTTCAGTGAAGAGCACCACCCAGCCCCACCCTACCCCTCAACTCACTCCACCGATCAACACTCACTGCTCACCCCCCACCACCCAAACCCAAATCTGGCCACAAGTCAAACCCATCTAAGCTCGTCAAAACCCTTTCTTATTTGTACAGTAAACCCAACTATCTAACCCACCCCCCGTAGCTTATTTTACAAAAAATCTATCAACTACCAATTGGCAATATCCTCTTCCACCCACCATGACTGTAGCCCTTTTCCCTATTTCACTCTCCTTTCTTACAACTCAATATCTTTAATAAATAATTTTGTTACAAAATCAACTATTTAATAGGTTTTTATTTGCATGAATACATATAAATATATGCATATATATAGAGAGAGAGAAAGGGATTTATTTGAAAGAGGTATTGGGTAGTTGGATGGGTGGTGGTGTGGCGCACAACATGGCAAGGCAGTGTGATGAGCATCAAGGCAATGCGAGGTAACAAGACATTGTCATTCACGCCGCCATGAATCAATCGCAAGAGCTAATGGTTCAATGCCGACGGGTCTGAATTGCTGCTAGTCTCCAAGTGGAGGAAGCTCTACTCGCCGTATGATGGCCCTGTTGTCAGATAATCACGCATTTCAGACATGCCGAAGCTTCTCCTCAACCACCGGCTAGCTGCGGCTGCTTTCCGGTACCCTCCGGGTAGGACTGGTTGAGTTGCTCGGACAAGAGTTGGTCCATGAAGTGCTGAAGGCCATTGATAAACTGTTTCACAGCCTAATCTCAATATCACTTTTGATGGAGATCATTCAATAATAATAATTATTACCTATTTTATTTGTCTAAAAAAATTTATTATAATGAACATTACTTATTAACTAATTGTGTAATTTTTAAATTACTTTCATGCCCTTAAAAATGACAGTTTCTGTCTGTTAAATAAACGGCATCTCACAGAAGGGTGATATTGCAACTTGACCATAAATGTGAGGGGTTGACTGTTGCAGTTGGAAGCACAGGGACCAAAATGAGACAGGGTGTAAACTGCAAGGTGAAAAATGTAATTAACCCCAAAAAAATTGTACCAGCAACCAGCTGCATACTAATGGAAAAATTACATGTATAAAGACTTGAATTAAGCATGACATGATCACTCAAGATCCTATGTGTACTCCATATGAAATTCTCAGTTTGCCCCTTTCCAGTTGCCATGCTCTGCATCAGCAGCTTGGGCCCTGTGTCCATTCCTTAGGTAAACCAAAGAGTTTTTGGGCAAGAAACATGCCCAGAAGATTGAAACAGCAACAGTTCATAACTTGTTGAAGCATGGTACTTGGGAGGAATTGGGGTAAGGACTCTAAGATAGGTTGCTACCCATGTGGTAACATCCAATATAAAACATTGAGCAATTAAATCATTGGCATCCATAGATAATCTGCATCTGTTGTTCATCCTAGGTAGGTAAAAGTACATGAACAGGGTCCAATTTCATACATAATCTGTATTCCGTACCAACAAGATTTAAGTGAGTGATCGAATAATCACTAACGCTTTGCCATAATGCAGAAGAGAATCAGAGACATTTGATGAAGTCGATAAGTGTCCTAGGCAGAAGGCAGTGTATAAGGTTCAAACACACGGGCATAAAATGTAACGGCATGAAGTGACTGGTCCAAAATATAATTAAAAAAAAAAAAGAAGAAGATTCAAAAGCTCATACCCTATCTTGCATCTCTTGCTTAATCTCCTCCACGTGTGGCCTTAAAAGCTACAAAAAAGATGCAAGTTGTAAAGATGCAGAGCTAATTTTCAACACAATGAGAGAAAATAATCATATGTAAGGATCAATAGGAAGCAATACCAAGTAATTTGTGGGACATGAAGAGCTAAACAAGTCAACCTGAGTAATGCTACAGAAAGAGAAATTTTAAACTAGATTTTCATACAAAATCACGTGGCCGATTTGGGTCCTATAACATCAAAACATATCACTGATAATAGTTGCAAAATTGCCGTTGCCACATTAATCTGGATGAGAATTCTCTACAAAATCTCTATTTGTCTGACATTTCCCTATCAATCAACATACAAGGGCATATGATGGGCCATAGCAAGATCAAGAAAAAAAACTATGATTTCAAGAACACTCCACAACTAGGGCTGTGAGGCGTGTCGACACAGACAAGAGCTTTTGAGTACGTAAGACAGTGTCCTCTATGTTCTATTTTGATTGGATGAAAATAATAACTGTTCTAGTATCTGAGGCACAGAACCACAGCCAATTCCACGAAAGACAATGCATGTTTGTTAAAGCAGAAGCCACAAACCCTGAAATTCTTCAGAAACCCTAACTACTAGGATCCTTAGATACGTGCTAGTGTTAACAATGACTTTACTAATACAACCTTAATTAAAAATAAGGTGCAAGATTCCAAAATTACTATAAAAAAATTACAAATTACAAAATTCAAATAGAAATTATAAAAGAACAATTCACTGTATACAAAGACGAACATAAATGTAATATAAATTTACATATGTACATCCATGTCCCTGTATCTTGATTTTTAAGGTTGCCTAGCGGACCATGTCGACACTTGATACTCATGTTCATATCATGGAAAAAATTGCAAAATCAAACAAGCATAAAATTTGAAAATTGGTTAGCTTGAAGGCGCACCATTGGGACCAATTAGACTGTGTATAATTAAGTTTTTAGCCTTAAACGAGTCTTATTCTATGATTATTGAGGTTATGTTCAACTTGAGTTCGTTTTCTATATGTTTTCTAATGATTTATGGGTCAATGATATTTTAGTTCTTTAGGAATTTCTGGGCATGCACTGTAGAGGTCAGCCATGTGTCATGATATGGGTCAATTATATTTTAGTTCTTTAGGAATTTCTGGGCATGCACTGTAGAGGTCAGCCATGTGTCATGAGATGGGTCAATTTATGTTATTGGGTCTTTCTTATGTGCTTTTTTTATTTGGCTTAGCTGAGTTTTAGCTTGGCTCCCAAAATAGGAAGTCCAAGTCCTTTTAGATTTAGGAATCCTCTGAATCTTATAAAGTTATGTAATGATACTAATTCAATACAGATGAGTTCCAAAGATTTCTTCAAAGTTTCAAAGCCTCTTTAGTATTGTGTGATTCCTTTCTAAATCTAGGTGTAATGCCTAAAATCCTTTTTCTTGTTCTTCCTTCTCTTCAATTTTCTGCAATTTTAAGCCTTTAAGCCTCTGAACCAGACCTGATTACCCCTTGTTCTACTCTTAGAAACCTTATTTTACATGCTCCAACTCTTCTTTCATTGGTTAATCAACAGTAATACTTGAAGAAAACCAAGCCAGCCTCCAATTCAATGTTATCGAGTACTGCTAACAGAGCCCAAAACATCCTTAAGTTTGACCTTTCTTGCTTTCATTCAATTCCAAAACCCTGACCTCCTGGTGTGTGTGGAGTTGAGTGGGAGGTGAGTGGTCGAACCTGTAGAGGGTGACCCTCTGGGAAGTTAACGGCAAGCGTTGTCTAGGCGGAGGACCACCGGAGATGGAGGAGAGAGAGTTGAGGCAGTCCTAGAAAAAGAGAGAGTGGCAATGTCCCAAAGAGCTTAGAGAGATTTTGGAGAGGTTAGTGGTGAGCATTCAATGTGGAATAAATGTCTTGTCAATGGTGCATGAAGGCTCCCTTTATATAGGTGAGGGAAGTACTTCATGATTGGTTGTTCAATTGTCGAGATCTTTGGTGATTGGCTCCTCAGACCTGAGACAGAGCATTTTGTTGATTGGCTCCTCAGTCTGAGGCTTCTCGAAGACCGATATTCTAAATATCAACCCTGTAACTCTGTAGGCAACAGTGATTCAGACGACTCAAGCATTGAACATTGATTGCGCTTTGTCGTTTGCTTGGAAATCCCTCTCTCTCTAAGACCGGCCGGAGGGGCAGGACCCCTCGACGAACCCTCAACTCTAACCTCCAATCCACTTGTCTCTTGATGATCCCGCGCAGAGGTTCCTAACCTAGGTTATAGAGAACAGGTTATGGAAAATTATGCTAAGTATGGAGATGCGCTCGGCGGCGATGTTAAATGGCTGAGCCAGGAGGTGCTGAGTGCGAAGCCATGAGGCGGAGGAGGTGTCCCGAGCATGGAGATGCGCTAGGCGGCGATGTTCCATGGCCAAGCCAAGAAGTGCCGAGCGCGAAGCCATGACGCGGAGAAGGTGTCCCGAGGTCACCTGTTAGGTGAGGACCTCTCGATGTCTTAGTTCGGAGGAAGCGCTCTTCGCGCTTTCCTCAGTGGGTGAGCTGATTTGGTGCACACGTCGCCTCAGTGGGCTGCCACATGGAGCCAAACGTAAGAGGAGGAGCAGTACGGAGAGGTGATGAGTTGCTTGAGTGTCCTTGTACAAAGTGGAGCTGGACACTTGTACCTACACCTGGTACACCCATTGAAACCCTAAAAGAGGCCATATCCAATCTTCCAGCCACTGTAGACACCCCATTGTTGCTGTTCGCCTTTCCCACAACAATTACAGGCCTGTTACTAGTTAGTGTGTTGCCCGAATCCATCCTATATCAACATACCATCCAGAAAATTTGCCTATTGAGATATTGGAATCCAAACCACAGGTTAAAAAAGATTGACCAAAATATCTTTAGTCATGTAACTGAGAACAGTTGATTATTAATGACTAATTAAGTTAAAAACAAGCAAAGCATGATAAATCCTTAACCCAATCCTTTGAGGCTCAATAATTAAAGCGTACTGGATATACAAAAATCTAAGTGGCAATTGAAACATAGAAAGGTGTTTGATTCAGTTTTTTTTCTTTTCTCTCTTCTGGTCAGAATGTGTCTAAACTTTTAGTCTGGATAGCAAAATTATGAAATCAAAATGTTGTATGAGAAAGAGTATTAATAGTTAAGAAAAGACAGCTCAAAGTTAAAGTTTTAAGATGTAGTTGTCAGCTTATTTGAAGGTTTCCCATCATCAAATTTACTAGGTTTTATTGTTTGATGGCAAAGATTTGAATGTGTCACATAAGGCACGATGCATAATTAACAAGAATATGCATAAAAGATATTTCTACTTTACTTAAATTTTCGAACAATAATTTACTAATGTGGTTCTGATGAAATAAGTCCAACCAGAGTGGTTCACGAGAGAGAGAGAGAGAGAGAGAGAGAGAGAGAGAGAGAGAGAGAGGATAAGCTCTGTCTCCTGCTCGATAAGGGGCATAAAGGCAGTTGGGTGATGACCTCACCCCCAGTTGTGTTTAGAATTTTCAATCTGGTCGTATCTTATGATCATAGAGATGGAAGAATAGTCCAAGTCCCTCAGCAATATTAACCCTTTTTGGAGTCTTCTTTCCCAGACTCAGTGTTGCATGAATAAAGAGCTATAGAGAAACATTTCTATATATGGAGTTGCTCCCCAAACGAAATATATGCATCTCCTAAATAACCATTTAAAATGCAAGCTTATGAACAGTAAAGAATACAAATTTCATAGATAGGGCAACCTCCCAACAGCTTTCTCAAGGTCAATTTCAGACAACAATCCTAGGCACACCCATTCTAGTATAAGGGCCTCAAAGAGATGGGTGGAAACACTTCATTCCATGTGTCCATGGTTTTTGGGTGTTAAAAACTAGTACAAAGATGATTGATCAATTTGTTCAGTATTGACATCTTTGTTAAGTGTTCTACCTTCTCTGAAAAAGCCAATCGAACTCACAGCTCACTTCAGCACTTCCCTATTCTTCTCCATCTTTTACCACTTTTTTTTTTCCTTTCCTCTTGGAGAAAAGCATTCCTCTTTTTTTCATTTTTTATCGTTCTTTATAACATCTCATTCCCAAACCACATGCATAAAAGAAAAAAAGAAAACTCACTCCAATTTATTTATAATAATTAAACAAGGAATTTATTGGCATGAACTATATAACTTTCAAATTGTGACCAAATTCTTTCACTCAATAAGTGAAGAACTAGTGCTCATTGGGTCGTCATTCACTAGCACACACAAATAAGTAAAAACACACTTGTGAAAAGGTAATGGAACTTACACTCAATCTTGTAGTAGACTTGAGCTGGTTTATCAAAAGTGGAACTGTTGCCCCTCGAATCAGAAGAGTCGCCACAACTATGGATGCCCACCTAAACAGAAGAAAATACTTACTTCAATAAAATCACATGTCATTAGTACTTTAAAGGTAGTCTCGGTTCAAAACCATCAGATTACATCTTGCATCTTCAAATGCATGTGATTTGATATTCAAAATGGCAACCCCTAGTTTGGGGGCACTTGGATTCAGAAAACATCTTTGAATGGATGACTTCTACAACATGGATACCATCTCTCCCTCGTTAAAAGTCATCCTAAAATAATCTCTGTGACAAAACGCATCTCAAAATCTACCAATATGTTGAGGATTTCTAGTTTTCTTTTATTATTTCTTTTCGTTAATCAATAAACTCTAGCAATTTTTTTTAGAAGTCCAATGAAATACATCTATGCAGCATTATTGGATTAAAACATGCTACATGATTCAATGCATGCCAAAAGAAGTAGCTACTGTGAGGGGTACAAGGTGTATGGCTAGTGTAAGGGGTATAGGAGGGATGTCAAAGAAAAAGGAATGCAAGAAGTGGCTAGAATAAGGAATATGAGACGAAGACCAAAGAAATAGGGATATAAGAACCCTGCATTTAAGCTTGTGGATACTAAGCCCTTGCTCTCGAGATGCTCCTATTTCATTCTTTCCTTACACATTAAAGGAGAAGCGAGGACATTATTCCAATTATGTTTTTTATTCTTCCCCTTCATCTAGATTTAGATAGTCCGCTCAAAAACCTCCTTCATTGTTTAATGAAAAACCAAAACAATGCAAAACAATAAGGAAAAACAAGAGCTAACAACAACCAAAGAGTAATAATTCTTTTATTGGTCAGTTGCAAAAAGACATCATTAATGATTAGGATTGATATCCCGTATCCAAAAACATGCACAGTTTATCGTGTCCATCCTCCAAGGTCCAAGTAGTTCGACTTTTTTGATACACACTAGGTGGCTACTGGTGAGTTGTGGCTCCACAGGTAAATCAAAGCAAGCTCCTTCACTTGAATAGTTTTGCTTACAGCTCCACCCAATTCAACTAAATCAGAAATTTCCTAATAATTCAGATTACCCTATCATTTACCGGCTCCTAGCAACTTCATATAAATAAAAACCAACATTTATGTACACATCTGTCTATGTATATGTATACTTAGTTATTAACCAGCAAAACAATACAGATTAAAATTATGAATAGTATCACTTGGCAAAAAAAAAAGGATATTTGTATTCTTCCTTTAGAAAAAAATATCAAAGCCTCGTTGTAAGGAGTTCAAAATAGCGAATCTAAGTATAGCTGAGCCTTACAATGAACAAATGACGTTATATGGTAACTTTAAAAATGATTAATTAGAGAACATAATTTCGCTAATTTTTCACAAATGCAAACACAACGAATCCAAGTTCCAAGGCTCGTGTAAATAGAATTATAAAAACAGAATGCCTGTTACCATTTGTGTTTGCGAAGACAGCTCCTTACCAGTCGAATCCTGTAAACGAATGAACACCGTCGATGAAATACTGCAAGGCTGCCACAGGGAAAGCTGAATCCGCAGCGGCAATTGCGACTTCATTCACAGCAGGGGCCGCGGAAGCCACGGTTTCAACAGTTTTATCTGCCAGCACCTCGGCAACATCAGTCATATACTCAATTTTGTCCACCTCTTGGCCGACCCTCGAGGAGATGTGTCTACTGAAAAACAATCCGGTCATGGGAGAAACAAAGAATTGAGAACATGTTTGGCCTTGAAACGAAGAGCCAAACCCTGCCGAATTGTTAATGCTGCTTCCGAAGGATCGCTGTTGAAGTAAAGTAGTAATCTTCCGATCTTCGTCATGTTTACGATCATCGTCGTGATGAAGGTACGAAAACGATGGGCAAAATCGTTGTCGAGAGAGAAGTGTCGCTCTTGTGGAGATGCTACGCCTATACGCCATTGATGCGAAGAGCCTACTGTGACATAGGAACAAATTAGCTAAAGAACCATAAAACTCAAATATTTATATCTGTATGTATATATGTATATATGTGTGTGTAACAGGTGACACCGAGAAGAATCTGATTTGTTTTTCAAATCTAAACGTGGGAAAGCTTTTATTCAGATGCCTTGAAATTTGAATGGAAACTCAAACGCATGGTGATGAACAAAAAATGCTGCATAGGACTTACCGTGTTTTCTAGGCGAGAGAGAGAGAGAGAGAGAGAGAGAGAGAGAACCGGGTGGGGTTTGGGGGTTTTGGGACTGGGGAGTCTCGGCAGCGGGACGGATCCGATATTCCGATGCTGTCCTGGTTGGCTCTCAGCAGGGCTTTCTTGTCTTTCACAAAACTCATACAATTCTTACCATCAATATAATGCATAAATAAATAAATAAAGAGGACAAAAGAAAAGGGAGTGAAAAAATAGTTCAGCAATTAATGTGTAAAAGATGTTTTGGAAAGCACTCAAAATAAGTTTCTAATATGCTAAACATAAATCCTTTATACTCCATTATAATTCCCAAGATAAATGATTAGAAGCGAGTTGAAGGGGGATGACTTAAAAATAAATGTTTGATAAGTAAATCACTAAATCTATTGCATGAATTAAATAAAATTATAATATAATTTCAGATAATTAAATTATTCGACATTTATTTTAATAATTTTTTTTAATTTAATTCAGTTATCAAACAACTTGACCTAATTTAAAATTTCAAATACTCACTTGAATTGGATTTTAAGCTTAGCAAGTAAAATTCAAGGTTGTGTAGCTCTCCAAATAGGAAAAAAAAAGTTAGGTGTCCACCTGCTCAATGCTCATCTTTATTAATTTGAGATTTGAGAGGTGCTTTTAAAATAAATAACATAAATTTATAATTAATAAAAAAATTTTAATACAATAAATAATATATGACAAAATATGATATAGAAGAACCTTGTATTATTTAAGTACTAGAATTTTTTCACTAAAAAGTACGTTCCTAAATGTATTACCAAGTAGTACATTATGTAAAATATAATCTAAATATTTGACTGTTATATTTGAGAGTGTGACTTTTTACCTGAATCTAAATTTTTATGTAATTTTTCATGTTTAAATTGTATTTCCCAAAAAAACTAATTTCAGGAAGAGGAAAAGTACATTCGCGTAAAATGAATAAGTGGGTCGAAAAGAGCAATCAGCGAAATGAATTTTTTAGCGCTAGGGTTCCATCTTCGCCAGCGGAGGCTCACGACCTCTGAAGGATCCATAACGGTACGTACACTCGCTCATGTCTCTACCTTTTCGATTCGGTTCTCATTCTTTGAGTTTGATTCTTTTGTATTACTTGGATAATTACCTACAGCTTCTTCTAAAATATAGAATCTTGATAATTTGATGGATTTCACTCGATCTGATATCGTAGGCCATGCCCTTCTGGTTTCACTGCCTCATCGATTCTGAACTGACACAGCATTATACAATCAATTCACACTCAGTAGGTTTAAAGAACAAGTGAATTGGGAATAATCACCCAGAGATGGTTGGGAGTTCATTGCTCCAGGTTTCCACTTGCCCTACTGCGTTGTCTTTATCTTTGATTACGAGCACACGTAGTGCTTCCAACTTCTTGCCTTATCTGCCACGGAAATCCGATAAACAATTCTTCAGAGTAAGAGCTACATCATCTGCCGATACGGGACATAACCAATCGCTCCCTTCTTCTGTAGAAAAGAACCCTTTTTCGGTGATTTTGGATGTTCCTCGAACCATTTGGAGGCAGACAATTCGTCCGCTGAGCGATTTCGGGTTCGGCAGGAGGAGCATTTGGGAAGGTGGGGTGGGATTGTTTCTTGTGTCGGGCACAGTTCTCCTCGCACTTAGTTTAGCTTGGTTGAGGGGGTTTCAATTGCGGTCTAAGTTCAGGAAGTATCTGGCTGTGTTTGAGTTTGCTCAGGCTTGTGGGATTTGCACTGGAACACCAGTTAGGATTAGAGGGGTCACCGTTGGCAATGTCATTCATGTTAATCCTTCCTTGAGAAGTATTGAAGCAGTTGTTGAGGTTTGTCACCTGCCATTGTAACAAAAAATTGTTCAAGCTTTTATGGACTGTATAAAATGTGGAGGTTTGCTTATATGCATCACCTTTTGTTTGTAGGTTGAAGATGACAAAATAATCATTCCCCGAAATTCACTGGTTGAGGTGAACCAGTCTGGGCTTCTCATGGAAACTTTGATTGATATTACACCTCGATATCCAATCCCCACACCTTCAGCAGGACCTCTTGACCCGGAGTGTGTTAAAGAAGGTCTAATTGTATGTGACAGGCAAAAGATGAAGGGA
Source organism: Euryodendron excelsum (assembly GCA_033060915.1). Lineage (NCBI taxonomy): Eukaryota > Viridiplantae > Streptophyta > Magnoliopsida > Ericales > Pentaphylacaceae > Euryodendron > Euryodendron excelsum. The sequence goes on along the minus strand of CM065378.1, from coordinate 18,043,160 downwards.
TATCAAGGGGTAAGTTTGGATGCATTGGTTGGGATATTTACTCGCCTTGGACGTGAAGTAGAAGAAATTGGTGTTGCCAACGCATATTCATTGGCCAAACGATTTTCATCTGTTATTGAAGAGGCAAGGCCACTGATTCCAAAGGTGTGATGTGCAGCTCCTGTATTTATCATTTGGTTGCTGTTATTCCTGTCTATTTTTAGATCATTTGACTGCATATTTTCTTCGGTGAACTGTATTGGGTGGTTTATAGTGATATGTCACCAGAGCCCTTGAAGTAATTTTGGTAAAGTTGTAAATCGGGACTTATCAAAATAAATCAGGGAGCTACTAGGCATATGAGGAACATCTATTACCCTAGTTTGCTGGGATAATTTAGCTGAGTTTGTTATGTCAAACAATTTGCAATATGTAAAGGTGCAGAATTGAGTTTGAGATAGCTCCATAAAGAGGTCTGAAAGGCAGAGTAGGGATCATGGCTATAATTATTTTCAGTCTAACCGAGAGATTGGGCTTTTGTGAAGTAATGTCAAGTGTTCACGTGTGACTGCCCAGGCCATCAACATTGAAGTTCAAAACTTTGATTGGTTATATGGTTACCATTTACAAAGTAACTGAGATGGTATGGAGGAGTGAATCGTAGTGATGTTTAATTTGCTACTTGTGACTAATTTTTTTAGGTTGTCAGTATAGAGGATTTTGTTGTTGATGACTAGTGGTTGTGATGGGATAGAGGGAAAACTATTTAAAGTGGCAACTGTTTCTTGGAGAACTAAGGCGTGAGAGAGCATAACCTTCTTGTGAAATCTTCTTCAGTTTTATGATCACTATATGCATGTTGGCATGCAATATAAGCCAACATATGTGCTTATAAATGTGACCCTTGCATGCTTTCTTAGTTACCATCAAGGACATTCCTCGAGCCTACTTCTAATATATTCTAATGCACAGAAATTTTCTCTTTGATGTAGTGATGTCTCAGATCAAAGCCATGGCTGAAGATATTCAACCTTTGCTGGCAGAAGTTCATGACAGTGGTTTGCTGAAGGAAGTTGAGAATTTAACCAAAAGCCTGACAGAAGCCTCTGAGGATTTGAAGTAAAATGTCCAATCCTCTTTTGATCATATTTTCCTTTTGGCATATATTTTTGCAGGGCATTAGGTGTCATTGTAAATGAGAATTATTTCAAGAAATGAAAGACCTGGCTTTGAGCTTTCAGTGCTTTATTATTTATTATCCCTCTCTTTGCAGAAGGGTGCACTCATCCATTATGACCCCAGAGAACACCGAACTGATTCGGAAGTCCATATACACCCTTATTTTCACATTGAAGAATGTTGAGGTGCATTCCTACTTGGCATTTTGCTACATTCTTAGCCAACTACACAAATCACTAATTGTTTTTGTTTTCTTTCATTGTTATAGTCATCTTTTTCTTCACTGTTCTTTTTTTTTTCTCCCAATCATCTTTCCATCATTGCAGAATATAAGCTCTGATATTATGGGATTCACGGGTGATGAAGCTACAAGACGGAATTTAAAATTGCTTATCAAGTCACTCAGCAGGCTATTGTGAAGACAATGGAAAGTTGGATATAGGGTCATTGCTAACACAATCAATTGGCTCATAACAGTACTATTTTGGTCCTTTGCCGTTTCAGAGGACAGAAACTCGAGAGTGACTCTTGACAGGTCGCCTGTTTTGGCTTGCTATGGCAGAGATCGGTCTTGTACTGAGCTGTATTATGAGGTGCAAAAGTCAACTCTCAAGTTTCTTGAATTTTACCTAAATTTGCCCCAATTTAGAATTGAAGTTTGTCGAGGCTTTTCTTTGTAGGCTCCTTTTATTGCTATCGAAAATCATTATTTGTGGCTCAACTTTGCCGTCAAGTGTTTTCAGCTCTGGGGCTCTATAGGGTGCTGTAAGAATCATTTCTTAGCTGCAATGAACGTATGAAGAGAGTTAGCTTGGATCCATATAAACGTTTCGTTTGTCAAAATTATCTGAAGTTTGCAATTACCGTCATCTTAGAATTCTACTAAAAGGGCAGAAGCTGCCCGGTGTTATTTCAACAGGAGAACCATCGGATTGATTAAGAAACAGTCCTTGACCAGTATCGATGAATTTCAGGAAGCCTATGATGTCAACTACTCAAAACTTTTGAAGACCTGGTAATATCTCTCTTGTGGATGCTAATCCGGATGTGCATTGAAATGGTGAAACTTCATGACAGCAACAAGCAAACTAATAAGAGCTTAACAAGCAAGAACAAATATATTTATTTCCACCAAAGGCTGATCATAGACCGTTGAGAAGGATCGGGTACTGACAAAGTCTCAACCGGATACCGCCTTTATTGATTATCCATAACTTCCGTTTAGACTCTGGCACTGAGACTGTTTGCTGGGTGTTGTGCCACTGGAATGGCCACGTGCCCAATTGTCTGCCTATTATTTATAGAATTTGAAATTTTTTTAAGACCCGAGTAGATTAATGGCGGGCTTAAAAATTATGTTTGAAGTCGGTTTAGTTTGACACAAAACATATATATCTAGTATTTAGTTTTTATATTATTTAACATTTTGTTTTGAAGAAAATTAAATATTTTTCTAGATTAAATTTGGGGGGGGTGGGGGGGCGGCCTTGGAAACTATTTTTTTTTATTATTTTGAGTGGCCTAGAAATTTAGTTTTAGATTCAATAAAAAAAATTTTAGTGTAGACGTGGCTTGGTTCGACCAATGTCTATCCCTAAGTGGCACGGATTAGCACCTATTGCTAGTGTGGTAAAATTCAAAAAGAGATACATTTATATCTATACTGTTATACTATTATAAAACCAACACATTTCATTTGGTGAAGCCTTTCAAACCTATCACAATTGTAATTTCATAAAACAATGATCCTTATTGTAAGGATGACTGCAGCTAGAGACTTTCGTGCCGTGACATTTCATCAGCAACGGACCTACCCTATGATAGTAGGGGGTTATGGTCTCCTACTTGACAAAATTCTGTATAAGCCTTATAAATTTTATATATTTATTATGAAATAGTGTATTGATCTTCTAAAATTTAGAAAATTTTGTCCTAGCCATTCAAAATACAAAGTTTTTTACCTTGGTTCTTTACAAAATTTAAAAAATTCTACTTTTACCTATCAAAATTTTAAAAAATTATACCTTAACAGCCTCTCAACAAAATTTATGTTTTCATCCCTTGATTTTCATATTATTGTTGTCATACCTCCATTGTGCCCAATACATAGACGAGGAAGTGCTAAGACAGAAAGACTATGCGTGCGTTTATATATGGGTCCGTGATCAACAAAATCAAAGGAAAAAAGTGGATAATGTTGATGAAACATATATAAAAGAGGTCAAAACCAATCTCTTAATTTAACTCCAAATATACAATACCCTATGCATACGATAATGTTGATGAAAATCATGGGAATAATGGTGGTCGATCTACGATGTCAATGACGATGAAGACGAAGATGAAAAGGACATCGACGAGCAAGGTGTTACCACCGACGACTCTGCCGGCGAATTCCTGCACAAGGGACACGAGGCATTCATTTTGAGCCACTCATCTATGCAAGTAGCATGGAAATAGTGATTGCATTCTGGTATAGTTCTCAAGGTCTCTTTGGGAAGGTACTCGGCCAGACAAATTGGGCAAGTGCCATCACTGGGCTTGGGAAGTCGCCCGCTCTCCCCGAGCACGGTTTTCGGGTAAGATTCTATGGTGGGTCCATCGAGGCCGCCGGCCGGTTGGGAAGTGATCGCCGGGTTAGAGAGTTCGGCATCAAGCTGGCGACCCCGACCACAGGTCCTGATCCTGCTGCCAATGTAACATGCAAGACCGATGAAGAATACAAACCCAGGTATTCCAAGGCCTATGATAATGCCATACTTAGCACTCCTTGGTAAACCTGTAATACCAAAATTAACCATGATTAATAAATAAGACTAATTGCGTGGAATATGATTTTTTTTTTTATGGAATTTTGTTAATTATAGGAAATTGATTCCTGGTAGTCAATCTTGACTAATTGCAAGGCTGTAATGCCATGCACCGACATTAATTGTTCCAAATCCAGGTAATTAAGATTGAATTACCATGAAAGTAAATTGGCAGACACTTCTTGACCAAGTCCAAGTCGCGACACGTGGAATGCGTAAGCAAAGGAAAGGAGCAAATGAGACTATTGCCTGCGTAATTTTATTTTTGAAGTAGGGTCATGATCAGCCTTGTAATCCAATGACATGAAAGGCCTTCCAGTGATTTGGTAGAGCAAGGCTATGTAAGAGGTTTTGCTCTCACTTGATACTTACTAAATCTAAAAGAACTACACAAAAAAAAAAAAAAAATGAAAGAAAAAAAAGGAAGAAGAAGAATAATAATGGACAATTCCTCAGTTTCACATCTTTTAATTACAAGAAAAGAAACTCTTTCTTCTTCCAATACTTCTAATTTAATCGTGTTGTTTTGGGTTTAAATTCTAATAATAAACTGCCATCACTTCCTTCTCTCTGTCTCTCTCCCTACATATATATATGTATATATATTATATTTTATTTCATAAGGAAAAAGGTTAGCTAGTTAGCATGCAATATCCCTACAAAATAATAATAGTAGTAAGTGAGAAGGCAAAAATAAACAAAAGAAAGAAAAGGAGATGGATTGAAGGTTACCATTTGAGTTTTCTATGCAGTCATTATCGTACCTAATGAGGACAAGATACATAATATAAGATTTTGTAGGTTCACTCCGTCCTTTACGCTACCGTCCTGGAGTTGAATGTATCAAACTTTGATTATATGCTGTTGTTTGACGTGATGATAGAAACTAAAATAAGTGATACTTATATACATACATATATATATATATATATATAAATGCTATTTTTATCAAAAAAAAAAAAACCATACAAAATAATATAATAATAACCTGATTTTGTAATTAAAAATTATTATGATAGATGTTTATTTTGAAGTGAAATATTCTTATTAAGATACATTATTTTGTATAAAAATTTTATATAAATTTTTTATTCGTATAGTATTACTTATGTCTTAATAGTAACATTTCACTTCAATATAAATATTCACTATAATAATTTTTAATTATAAAATTATCATTGTCATATTATTTTGTATGCAATATAATTCTTTTTTATAATAAAAATAACAATTTTCATATAACATAAGCGGCATTAAACGTGTTATGTTGGCATCAAGGCACCGTCCAAGGGAAGTCGGTAGCCATATGGACCCCCTCATTACTGCTAGACTTTGACTTCATGAGCATCCATCTGCGAGTATCTGCCGTGTTCAGATGACTCGGATGACAGGTTTGGACCACTCTCTCGGCCTCATCAGGACTGGGTTTGTTCACTAAAAACTTACCTTAATACTGTTATGTGCCTCCCTAGTCTCTCAATTTTTTAAGCTGAAAACATCATAATACTACATGCTGTTAGGCAAAAGCACAACTTTAATAGCAAATTTTAATCTATGATAAAGAGTTGTGATCGAGCTCCTCATACACACTAAAAGAAAAAAAAAGGTATTGAAATTAAGCTTGCAGCCTACTTAGAATTTGTTCGTGTATCCAGTGTATGTGATTGTGAAGATATGCGATATGCTTCAATATATATATATACATATTTAGAATTAGTTATTTTTATACTTTTGGGTAATAATTTTCTATACTGTTGAATCTTTTTTGTGTAGCAAATCAAATGAAAAATGAAAAACCTACCACGGCTAGGAAGATTAGAGCATTCAATCTCTTCTGTATCACCCTTGAAACCGCAAGTCCCGCCCGCAGCTTCACAAGGCCCGCAACTGGGTGTCCTCCATGTCAGCTGAAGATCGTCAGTAAGATCCATTGTAGACCACTGAACCGGAACTCGAACCGTCGACATCTTCTGGCAGGTCGATGGGGCGTAATATCCAGTCGTAGCTGTAACCGTGTAGTTAGGATTTTTGCTAAGGCAATATATGGGCAAGGCCCCAGTCACAATATAGTCGGACATGCCTGATGAACAGTTGAGGAACGTGAAGTTCCTTGAATAAACGCCTCTGAACCGTGAACCCGAAAGGCTGAAGCGTAGGATCCTCTTGGGGAGACAGTAATATGGGTCGTTGATATATATCCACTGTTTGATGTAATCTATTCCATTTACAATGAACTCACCGGCATATGGCAGGTTTAAAATTGTTTCGCTCTGGTTGTTGCATGAAAGTTCAAAACCCGAATACCCGCACGTAGCATTTTGCCGGTCTTTTAGCCAGAAAGGGAACCGGACCTTCTGTACCTTGGACCCGGGGCCGCATGAGGAAGGCGAGCAAGTAGTCCCAGATGAAGCTGTGCATGAAAAGAAGAGGAAGAAGAAGAAGGAGAACGAGCAGAAGAACAGGAGTCGTCCTGTGCTCTCCATTAGGTTGTGAGGAGGACAACCGGAATGCCATTTCATTTCATTTTAGTAGGTTCATCTTGGGTATGGATTCCGTAGGATTGACCACACGCTACGACTTCTGAACCAGCGGAACTTTTTCCACGAACAAGGTACACTTAGCTCAGGCTACTGGCTACTTGGACTTCCAGACTTAACAGGATTGGTAGCTCGGCACTCCAAGTCAACGCTTGTACATCAAAGACACCAATACCTGTAACTATCTGATAGCAGCCCCGCTCTCTCAATTTAATGTTTATATACATGAAGATTGTATCAATTCCATGTATCAGAAAAAAAAAATACATGAAGACTGTAAATTAATACCATACACACAATAAATTAAATTACCAATTACAGAATATTTGGTAAACTCTTATCATTTTAAAGCAAAAGGTTATTATAATTTTTAAAAATATTAATTTCTTCTCATTCTATTAAGAATTCTGTAGCATAATTTTCCATACAAGTATATATGGACAAAAGGGAAGCTAATAAAGCACTATGGGGAGGCAGGACAGCACCATAAATGTTGATAGGTGCTGGGTGCTGAGTCTGCTGACCCCTGCTATGTTTTTCCTTGTTTCTGTCCATTTTTATAAAAATTCCTTTTCACTCTGAATTGGTAAAAGATAGAACAATTCAAAGTTTCAAACTGGTTAACATAGTGTTATCCAGTCAAACCCGTGTTGAAACTTCAAACTTCATGATAACTTTGTTGAACAAATTATATATTCTATTCTTCACACAGAGAGAGAGAGAGGAAAAGTCTAATTTATTATTATTATTATTTTTATTAGAAGTCTAATTTGTTATTTGGAAATGAAATTATTGAGAAGTAGAGATTTGATGCCCACCTAGTACGTACAGCTTAAAATAATGTTTTTCAATGTAAATTTTTTTTGTTGTCGCTTGCAACACAGTAGTCGTCGTTGTTGCATCATTGTCGTAAAATAAGAAACGATGTTACTGCTATTTCGTCATGGATGGTGTTTGATTATAATATGAAGACCTTTTTTTTTTTTGTTAAGTCAATAATTGAAGCAGGATCCAGTGTAGTTGCCAACGTCAACCAAACAAGGCACAGGGAAGAAGTTGCTTTCTAACGGGCTTAGATGCAGATTTTGGGAATAAAAGCCAATCCTTGACGTATGCCATTCTAAGTTTCACACTTGTTTACATTTTCCTGCTTTACTTACATGCAGAGCCAGCCTCAACCATATTGGCCGGCTTCATCATTTAAGGGTCGGCAAGAATGGCTCATGCGTAGTTGTTGCGTCATGACTAGCATGGGTCTGCATTAACCCATAAGTTGAAAGAAGAGTAATGTTTTATATAATCTAATTTTTTAATTTATTTTTTTACTCACAATACACAATGCAATGGGTTCATATTAACAAATACACTACAGTATCCATTCACTTTTGTCTTGTGAATGAGAAAATAAATTGAGAAATTAATTTACGTATAACATTTTCTTAAAATGAGGACATTATGAGGAGATTCCTTTACATAAAAAAAAATTCATCCAGGAAATATTTGAGATGAGTATTTACAAATTGTAAAGTAGGTAAATTGAGAAGCACTATTTCGTAAATTATAAGTAAAAATTATGTTTTTAAAAATTTTTGGAGGACATTTATAAATTGTATAGGGGTAAATTTAAATTTTTCAAAAAATTTGTAGGTAAAAATTAAATTTTCGAAAGCTTGAGGAGGGTAGCTGCCCCTGTAGGCCAACATTGGCTCCGCCTTTGGTCAAGGATGATAGAAAGGGTAAGATTGGAGACATGTTTCTTTTTTGTGTATGTATATATTGAGTAGAGCTTCCACGGCATGTGCATGCTTGCTCCCTTCCTGGCTGACCAAAATATTGGAGAGATACAAAAGAAAATGCTTAATAAGATGACTATCAATGCTGTGAATTTAGTAAATTATAGAATGAAATGATACGGCAACAAAATTTGGAAACATAGTAAGTTTGGAGGTTCACCTGTTTACCAAGGGCAAATTGAAGTAATTTTGACCAGGAACTGGTGGATCCAAACATGCCCTTCGCAAGTTTCATACACCACTTCGTGCCATGGGAGCAAGTGTTCCGCAAATTGAGGCAGCTGCGGCTGGCCAAGTAATAAAACACTCAAAGATATAAAAGAATACAAACAACAAAATAAAAAACAATTTAGTCAATTACTACATATTTTTTATTTGAACAAATAGCGATCTATACCAAACACAAATAGACAATTTAATCTTAAAAGATTAGTAGTCGCAAAGCATGAACAACAATTGCAAATTACAGTAAGGTTGTGAATCCCATCTATTGTCCCTAGTTCATATGCTCATTTGATAACGGATTCAGATCCTCAACATTTCACTCATGAAAAGTTGACATGTCACCAAAACTGAAAATTAATGGACAAGATAAGGCTAAATAAATTTAGTGGAAAATGTACATCATTTTTCAGAAAAAAATATAATAACTATTTTTCAACATAACAACAAACATTTAGAAGGTATAAGATATCTTAGCCAATTTTGCATCATCTCATCTGAATCCTGAATCTTTTACTATAAAGTAAAATGTCGATGATGGTGACTCTTAGTTATAAAAACAACATTGCCAATTATTCCCATTAGATTTTCTAAAAAATGAGCATTTTTCCTTCAATTTTTAGTGCAGTGTTAGCGCTCTAATAAATGAATGGAGATCTTCCTTCCATTATTGAAATAGAGAGCGATACGTACCAGTTCTGTGTACCAAAATAGATGTGGACAATGTCCCAAGCAGACCTCACACCGATTAGGCATCCCAGTAGGGCAGACCGACCAGATGACCCGACATTGCATCAAGCTCCTCACCAGCACATCCTGAGATCCTTGTGTACAAATCAGCCATCACTTCTTGACTGAGGGCACAATTGTACTCATGAAGCATGCAGCCGTTACCCAAGAATCACTCCTAACTGCCGCATTTATATAAAGGTGCCTTCACATCTCTCAAAGGTACGAATCATCTAGTCCAAACTCTGATAATATACCTCCATTTTTTATCGCCTAATTTTGGCATCAGAGTGTTCTTGGCAGACATCACACTGGTATTCAAAGTCCAGAGATTCTTCACCTTCCGCCGAATTGTCTATGTTTGACATGGAGCAGACCATACAAATTTACTACATCATCAGTTGGTGCCGTCTGTGGAAACGACTTTTTTGTTATTTTCATGGTCTTAACCAATTCCAGCACAACTACACAAAGGCAAACAACAATGGAGGATCAAAACATAGCCAGGATGATAGCTTTGGAGCAGCAGGTCACTAACACAATGGCCAGCATGCAACAACTCATCGCGCATAACTAGGAGATATTCTTGCTACTCTAAAAAAAAATCAACAGCCTAGAAATCAGCAAGCAGATGGAGACAGGATTGGGGTGGTTAACCAAGGAAATGACGGCCTCGTCAGAACTGTAGACGACGCCCAACAAGAAAATGAAGCAGGGTTGGTAAAGGAAGAACACAACCACACCGCCCAATCCCGGTTACAACAAGTCCCTTAGGTCACAAAGGTCATCGGAGAGAAGATAAAGAAACCCCCCTAGGACAAGCAGATTAGAGCCATACAAGCACAGATAGCGGGAGTCCTGGAGGCAGTTAAAAGAAAAACTCCCAACACCGTCGAAGAGTTGGTGAACCGGATCAACTTGCCATTCACCCAAGCGGTTATGGTACAACGCTTACCACCAAAGTTCAAAATGCCAACCCTAGAGACCTTTGATGGGTCCAATGACCCCTTGGACCACTTGGAGACGTACAAGACCCTAATACACTTGCAAGCAGTGCCCAACAAAATCACATGCCAAGCTTTCCCAATCACACTCAGAGAGTTAGCTAGAGTGTGGTTTAACAGGATCAAGCCAGCGACGATTGGCACGTTTGTCCAACTCAGCAAGCTATTTGTTGGGCACTACATAGGCAAACAGAAATAGAGGAAACATGTCGCTTATTTGCTGACCATGAAACAAGGAAGAAAAGAGTCCCTTAAAGAGTTCGTGAACAGGTTCAACCAAGAGACCCTCAATGTCGATGACGTAGATGACAGGGTGGTTGTCACCGCCTTCATGAGTGCCTTAGAACCCACAAACTCCTTTACTCCCCGTCAAAGGAGCGACCGAAGGACATGGCGAGACTCATGCTCAGAGCTCAGAAGCACATGAACGTCAAAGACACCATTAACACCAGACATGATCATGATGAAGAGGCCAGCTTACATTCAAACAAGAAGAAGAGGTTGTCAGGAGATGGAAAGGACGATCGAGAAGCGAAAACCCCGAAGTACTCCAAGTCAAGATCCCAGACAAAAGGGGGAAATGGGCAGTCTGCCAAGCTCGACCACAACTTCACCCCCCTCATCGCCTCACTAGAGCATGGTTTGCACGAGATCTGCAATGACCCAGCTCTGAAGTGGCCTGAAAAGTTGAGGATGCCCTCTTAGAAAAAGTCCTAGAATAAGTATTATAGGTTCCACTGAGACCATAGCCATGACATTGAAAATTGCTTTAACCTTAAACAACAGATAAAGAACTTGATCAAATAAGGGAAAATCGGGAGATACGTTGCTGGGTAGAGGCGAGAGCACCTACCATGACAAGCAAAACGAAGGAACCCTAAACGGGCTCAGCAGAATCAACAACCCCTCGAAGAAATTCGAGTAATAACCGAAGGGCTCACAGGAGGAGGGGAATTATCGGCAGTAAAAAAGAAACATGTTCGGGAGATAAGGCAACCGAGGGAAGTATTGGTGGCCGAACATCCAAGTAAAAAGCCTCGAATGGAATCATCCACCATCACCTTCACTGAAGAAGAGGCATCAAAACTCTGCCAGCCACACAATGATCCCTTGGTGATCACCACCATCATCTCTAATTTTAAGACCATGAGGGTCCTAATCGACAGTGGCAGCTCGGCGGACATTCTATTTTGGAAGGAGTTCGAACAGATAGAGATTGAGAAGGAGAAAATGCAACCTATCACATCCCTTCTGGTCGGGTTCACAGGGGACCTAATCATATACTTTGGTTCCATAACCCTTCTGGTAACCTTAGGGACTACTCAACAGTAGGTAACTAAGTTGGTTAACTTCACGGTGGTCGACTGCCCCTTTACCTACAACGCAAGTATGGGATAAACGGCCTTGAACCAGTTCAAGGCTGTGATATTCACCTATCATCTCAAGGTTAAATTCCCAATAAAGCAAGGAGTTGGAAATGTAAAAGGAAATTAACTGACGGGAAGGGAATGCTACATGACATCCCTGAAAGGAGAAATAGACAAAGAGACACTGATAGTGGAAGAGCTAGAGGTCAAAGATGAAGAAAAAGCCAGAAGATGAGAGCTTGTGGAGGATTTAGAGGAGATCACGATCGGGGAGCCCGACCAGAACAGAGTGGTCAAGATAGGGATAGCAGCTCCCGACTAGTTGAAAAAAGGACTAAAGGAATTCCTCAAAAAGAATGTAGACGTCTTTGCTTAGACATATGAAGATATGCCAAACATCGACCCTTAGATAATGGTCCATCACTTGAACATCACAATTGGGGTTGAAAAAAGGACTAAAGGAATTCCTCAAAAAGAATGTAGACGTCTTTGCTTAAACACATGAAGATATGCCAGACATCTACCCTTAGATAATGGTCCATCACTTGAACATCACAATTAGGGTCAAACCAGTAAAACATAAAAGGAAGAGTTTTGCCTCGGAATGCAACGAAGCCATAGTTGAGGAGGCAAACAAACTAGCCAAGGCTAAGTTCATCCGAGAAGCCCAATGCCCCTCTTAGTTGTCCAACGTGATGATGGTGAAAAAGGCTAACAGAAAATGGAGAATGTGTGTCGACTTCACAAACCTCAACAAGGCTTGCCCAAAGGACAATTTCCCCCTGCCCATGATTGACCTCCTGGTAGACTCCACAGCCATGTACGAAATAATCACATTTATGGATGCATTCTCGGGGTATAACCATATCAGAATGGTCGAGCAAGACCAATAACACATTTCCTTCATTATTGACAGAGGGCTATACTGTTACAAGGTAATGCTGTTCGGCCTAAAAAATGCACGAGTAATATATCAGAGGCTAATGAACAGAATGTTCAAGTCTTAGATCGGGCAAACATGAAAGTATACGTGGACGACATGCTCGTTAAAAGCAAAGTCACATCCGACCAGATACAGAACTTGGAAGAAACCTTTCAAAGCCTAAAGATGTATAATATGAAGTTAAATCCCACTAAGTGGGCATTCAGGGTGGCATCAGGGAAGTTCCTCGGGTTTATGGTACCCAACAAGGGAATACAGGCCAACCCGAAGAAAATCAGGGCTATTATGGACATACAAGCCCCAAAAACCATCAGGGACGTTCAAAGATTAGCAGGAAGAGTAATGGCACTGAACAGATTCATCTTTAAATTCATCGACAAGTGTCCCCGTTCTTCAAGGTGCTACGTAAGGTGTTCGTACGGAGGAGTGTGAAGGAGCCTTCCAACAACTCAAAGAATACATGAGCTCAGTCCCACTGCTCAGCAGAACAATCGCAGGAGAGGAACTGTACCTCTACTAGGCCATTTCTAGGACCGCAGTAAGCTCAACCCTGGTCAGGGAAGAGAAAAGAATTTAGAAAACTAGTCTATTATACAAGCAAAGCCCCCAATGGAGTCGAAGAGAGATATCCAAAGATGGAGCTGATGGTTTTTGCTTTAGTAATTGATGCTCGAAGACTCAGGCCTTACTTCCAAGCACATACTATAGTGGTCCTAACTGATCAACCTTTGAAGAAAGTGTTACACGAGCCCAAAACCTCAGGACGACTGGTGAAATGGTCAGTCGAGCTCAGCTAGTTAAATATCCAATGTAGATTGCGGTTGGCTATAAAGGGCTATGCCGCTGTAGATTTTATCACGGAATTCACAACCCACCCAAATGCCCAACCCGAACAAGAGCTCACTTAGACCCTTTAAGTACTAAATGTTGCGGTTCCTCCACCGACAAATCAAGCAGGGCAGGAGTCGTCCTCATTACCCAGAAGGACACAAGATCGAGTACACCTTACGTTTCAAGTTTCCAGACTCCAATAACGAACTGGAGTATGAGGCACTAATTGTTGGACTCCAAATGGCTCGACAAATGGGGGCAGAGCAGCTCATAGTGCGAAGTGACTTGCAACTAGTAGTCGAATAAGTCCGCGGGGAATACGAAGCAAAAGGAGATAACATAAAAGAATACTACCAATAGCCAAAGGTCTGGTCAAAAAATTTTCCCAAGTGCTGCTGGAAAGAATTCCCAAGCAACAAAATGAGAAAGCTGATCGATTGGCCAGAGTTGCCTCATTCGAGGAAATAAACCCGGACGTGCCATTGGAGATCCTAGATTCGCCAAGTATTTAAACTCCAGAAATGAACCACGTTAAAAGAAAAGCCTAATAGGCCAAACCTATCAGGGAATAGCTAGAGCACGGGATTCTCCCAAAAGAAAAGATGGAGGCAAGATGAATTAAGTATCGATCGAGTAGGTACACGCTGATGAACGTATTTTCTACAAAAGTAGGCACACGCTACCCTTACTCAAGTACGCCACAGAGGAAGAGGCAGACTACATAATGAGGGAAGTCCATGAAGGAGTTTGTAGAAACCACTCAGGGGGATGATCCTTAGGGAAGAAAATACTCCGAGTCGCGTACTACTGGCCGAGCATGAACCAAGATGCCCAAGACTTCGTAAAAAGATGCGACAAGTGCTAAAGGTTCACGAACATGCCGAGACTGTTGGCCCAAGAACTAACCCCCATCCAGAGCCCCTAGCCTTTCGCCCAGTGGAGAATCAATATAGTGGGAACATTACTTGTGGGTAGGGGGCAGAACAAGTTTGCAGTAATGGCCATGGACTATTTTACCATGTAGGCGGAGGCAGAAGCTCTACCCACCATTATGAAAAACTTCTTGTGGAAGACCATCGTGTGTCGTTTCAGGATCCCTAGAGTTGTCATCATAGACAATGAAAAATAGTTTGAAGGAAAGTAGTTCAATAAGCTATGTTCGGACCGAAAGATTAATCATCACTGCTCCTCGCCAGAACACCCCCAGGCCAACGGATAATAAAAGTGATGAATAGATCTCTCTTTAAGATTATCAAGATCAAGCTCAAGAAAGCTAAGGGCCTATGGGCAGACGTGCTTCCCAACATTTTATGGGCCTATTGAATTACAGAAAAGATCTCAACAAGGCAGACCCCCTTCTCACTCACATTCGGCACAGAGGCTATGATTCCCGTCGAAATTGGGTTGCCCATCCTAAGAGTCGAACATCACGATTCCGAAGCTAACAACAAGGTTCTTGGAGTAGATCTCGACCTACTCGGTTCACAAGATCTCCAACCAAAGAAGTGTCCATGTTCGGTTCACAAGATCGAACAAGAAAAAGGCTTATGAGCCCAAGGTTTAAACGCCCACCAAGAATTCATGTTCGGTTCACTAGATCGAATAGGAAAGAGGTTTACGAGCCAAAGGCTTAAATGCCCACCAAGAATTCTTGTTCCGTTCATAAGATCGAACAGGAAAAAGGCTTATGAGCCCAAGGCTTAAACTCCCACCAAGAGTTCTTATTCACTTCACAAGGCCGAACAAGAAAAGGCTTACGAGCCTAAGGCTTAAACGCCCACCAAGAACTCATGTTCAGTTCACGAGGTCAAACAAGAAAAAGGCTTACGAGCCTAATGTTTAAATGCCCACCAAGAATTCATGTTCGGTTCATGAGATCGAATAGGAAAAAGACTTACGAGCCCAAGGCTTAAACGCCCCCCAAGAATTCATGTTCAGTTCACGAGATCGAACAAGAAAAAGGGTTATGAGCCCAAGGCTTAAATGCCCACCAAGACACTAATGTTAGGTTCACAATATTGAACAAGAAAAAGGCTTTCAAGCCAAAGACTTGAACGCCCACGAAGAATTCTTGTTCGGTTCACTAGACCAAACAGGTCAAAGACTTAGGAGCCTAAGGCCTATAAGCCCAAGAAGGATAGAGCACATACATATCTGGAGAATCATACATTTAAGTAGTTACAAAGAAGATACAATAAATCCATTCAACAAAAGAAAAAGAAGTACAAGAGCAAAGAAGAAAGAAATAGACCAGTCTTTCATTGATATGGTGTAGCAATTACATTTGGAAAAAATCTCATTACAATGAAGAGAAGACCAAAATTCAAAAACAAAATAAGGCCATGATCTAGGACAGAGGCCAAGATTCAAAACAAGGAAAGCCTAGATCCAGAACAAGGAAGGCCAAGATCCAGGACAGCCTATGACTGGGAATCATCTGTTACCTCGTCCACAGCAAGCTCCTCTCCACCAACAACCCTTCACTGCCATAGAGGCAGTGTCATCCTCATTGGGCCTTAGAGCGGAGAAGTCCCAATCAGTGTGCAGTTTTGCAGCCATCTTCTTGGCATTAGCAAAACTCATCATATAGACATCAGCCATCTCCAGGTTGAAGGCCTCCCCTTCCTTAAACTCCCGAATGGCCTACTTTCTGGCCTCTTCCAGTTACTTCGGGAAAACAGCCAACTCCTTCAAAGCATTCTCTTTCAAGACTTGCTCAGAAGCAAAATCTTGGAGAAAAGCATCACATTTCATGACTAAGGCTTCCTTCTCAGTAACGGCAGCTTCCTTCTCATCAGCCTCCTTTTTCAGCTTTTTTTTCATCTCCTATACCTTAGAGCAGAAGTCAACAATCTTCTTTTTCTGCTCCAAGCAGTCCCTGCCCGTGGTAACAAGTTGGGTGGCCATCACCATTACCCTGGCAGCAGCCTGAACAGATCAAAGAGGAAATCAGCATAAAATATAAGTGTAAGGACAGAACAATAAAAGTTAAGCCATAAAGCAACACTCAGCTTCAATAGGTCGTGGGTCAACTCCCTCGCTAGCCGAGAGTTTGACACTTCCCTCAACTTTTCAACGTCGTCATTGAAGACGACGTTCTTCATCTTCTGCCAAGCAGCCTCCGAACTATTGATGATATTTACAGGCTTGATGGCCTCAACAGGAAGGTCTGAACCAGAGGGAGGAGCAGAGGACCAATCCTTTGGCAGAGGAGGGGCCATGGACGCAGCAATAGGCGAAGGAGGAGGATTCTTCTTGGACTGAGGGGCTAGGTTTGGAACTTTCCTGATCTTAACACCAAAGCTCATCCTAAGCAAGAACTTGTGTCGCTTGGGCCCACTTTGTTCAACGTCTTCAAGGGTTTTCCCTAATCTTTTTAAAACAGACATGTCGAAGCCCATCTCTTGGTTCTACTAGTCCGGACAGGTCTCTCGATTTGCACAAAAGGAATAGCAACCAAAGTTAAGGAAATGTGCTACAACAAAGAAAAAACGATGTATACAAACTCACTCCTCTCACGTTCAACAGCCACAGCTTCCTTTATAGGGTCAAGCCTTAGGCCTCAACGTGTACGTAACAAGGCTCTCAACATTCACTAGAATGCTGGCCTTACTCACCCCATGATTCTGAGCATGCTTGATCTTATCCAACTGTTTATCATTCAAGACGGGGGTAAGACGCACTGACCAAGACAAGACAGACCCAGGTCAAAACTCCAACACTACAGAAAACGCTACTAAAAACTAAAGGTTTGGTCTATACATACCCTTCCTACTCAGCTTACCCCATTGCTTGGGGACTCAAGCAGCATTCTTATCTACAGCCTCCCAAGGCTAGAACTCCCACCCATCACCATACACATAAAATAATTTGTCCTTCCACTTTTTTTGGGAAGAGGGCAACTTCATCACCAAATTAAGTTTGGGCTTCCTAGTCGATAAGTACCACCACCCAGTCTCCCTCTCTGTTATATTGTAACAGTACATGAACTTCCCAAGCGACTGGTCGTCCTTTTTATCACTAGAGGCTTGTCATATGACAACACACCCTAAAAAGATTCTCCAAGCGTTCAAGAAGAGCTGACCAAGAATCAAGCCCAGTGGATGCAGTATCTCCCAAATAGGTTTAGGGAGGGGAAACCTAAGGCCATCAGCCAAGGCACTCTCATAAACGATTAACTCCCCTGAACCTAGCGAACAGGCCGTGTCCTTTTCTGATGAAACCTTAAAGGTCAGAGAGGAAGGAAATTGGTATTCCCTTTATAGCTCATTAACTCTGGCCCCTGTTAGGGTGGACTCCACGTGGGCTGCAGCGAAGCCATATTCCCTAACCCCAGGAACAACAGAGTCCCTAGGCCCAAACTTAATAGCGCCCACCCCAGAGGTGGAGGGCTCTACTTCTAGCACTATTTCCTCCACCGATGTCCCAGAATAACCCACAGAGGCACTCCTAAGATCATCACGCCTTACCGCGAGAAGATCGTTAGAGGCAGTTTTCTCAGAATTCAAACTAACATCCTCTGGGTTATTTATGGTGCCCAAACTATCTAAACTCCTAATGTTGTCCCATGCAAGTCTTACTAACCCAGTCAAATCCCAACAAACAGACTCTAACAACTCAAGGTTGCCCACAAAACCCAAGGGGTATAGAACCCTATCTGACCTTTCATAGTACCAGAGGTATCGAGAGAAGAACCAACACATGAAATGAAGAACGAAAAGGAACAAAGAGGAATCTTACCGAACGAGGCAATAATCCGCAAAAAAACTCAGAGATTGGAGCCCAGGCAAGGAAGCAAAGTGTAGGGGAAAAGAGAAATCGCAAAAGTTCGAAGAATGCAAAATAGAAGGCCAAAGCCAAACTGCCAAGCCTAATCCCTCTCTGTTCGAAATGGAGGGTTAGAATTAATCCACTTGCCCCCAGATCCAACGGTCAGCAATTGAAAGGACATGCCTCAAGCCCAGAACCAATAAAAAATGGCTACGTTGCAGTAATGCGAAAGGAAGCGTCCTGTCACCACCAACTCCTGCCATCATTATGCTTGTGTCACAATAAATGCACTGCAGCCTCAAGGACTGGCCGATAAAAGAATTTCCCCAATCGCGAATAAGAAGACCAAAGGAATTAGGGGCATCTAATAGATACCAGTTTTGTATACCAGAATAGATCTAGACAATGTCCCGACCAGACCTCATACCGATCAAGCATCCCAATGGGACATACCAACCAAACAGCCCGAGCATGGCGTCGGGCGCCTCATCAGCACATCCTGATATCCTCGCCTACAAATCAGCCATCAACCCTTAACTAGGGGCACAATTGCTCTCATGAAGCATGCAGCCGTTACCTAAGAATCACTCCCAACTACCACCTTTATTTAAAGGTGTCTTCACCTCTCTCAAAGGTAAGAATCATCTAGGTCAAACTCTGTTAATATATCTTCATATTCTATCACCTAATTTTGACATCGAAGCGTTCTTGATAGGCACCACACTGATTTTTATAGTCCATCAATTTTTTATCTTCTGTCAAATCGTTTGTGTTTAGTCTAGAACAAATCGTACAAATTCACTGCATCATCCTAGAGAAGCCTAACAGGCTCGTAATAGAACACGTCACCCGAACGTATCTGGTCAAGCTTATCACAGGAAAAAGATTAAGCATGAAGCAAATTCAAAGGAGTGCCTCTTTAGTCTTCACATAATAATAACTAGTGTCCTTATACGCCTAGTGGTACAGGCTGCTTTATCAATCTGGATATCAGGGGTCCCCCCCCTTAATTGTCTTGCCGACTTAGAAACAGAATGATGCTGTATATATGAGTATATAGAATATATATATATATATATGACATATATAATATCTTGTTTAGCATTAAGCAGTCGCTTTGAATAAAGCCTAGTGAAGAAAAGGGATCCATGCATGAAGCCGACCCATGAGATTGGGATTGGAAACTGTTAAGCGTTGAGTTGAGTTGAGCAACTAGTCTCGAGGGAGGCTGTTTAGCTCATTAGAAGGTTAGATCACTTGCATAAGATTAATTTTGAACCTCATAGTTGTGAGGCGGTTCGATCGAGGTGTTCTTTATATTTTGCATCTTGCTATTGGATGATTTGGATCATAATCATATTTGCGAGGATATTATGAAAGCCATGTTGTAGATTTAGTCTGTATCATTAAAGTTGTGTGTGGATTAAGAATTTAATAATAAAAAATTAAAAAATAAAAACAAATTCTCTTTTTTTTCATTTTTTTTCATTTTATTTATTTTTTTATTTAAAAAATTTGAATTCTTTACACCGCATAAGTCAATTTACACATAGGCAAATGAGTTGACTGAGTATGGGGCAAAATTTGGGTGGCTTTGTCTTCTGTATGTAGTTTCTCCACTTGCATTTATTAAAGACATACTGAGATCTGAGGAAGGTTTTTAATACCATTTTCCTTTTCTTTCATTTCAGACCCAACAGAATGAATTAATGTATCAGCGAAATCTAACATTTGGTTGGTTTAAAGTTTAGTTTTGAGTACACATCTCGTGGATTCTGCTCTGGGCTTGAAATGGATCTGAATGTTATTCCATGGGCCGATGTGTGCTGCTTGGTTGTGGGTTCTGTCGCTGCCCAGCTGAGCCTAGCCTCAACCTACATTTGCTATTGGAGATACTGTTGGGGATTTTGAGGTCCAACGAGTTAACAATCTCTTCCCTTTCACGACTGCTTAGCAAATTCATGGCTTATGCCAAGACATTCATAATGCATTAGCCTCTTTTTCGGAAGCATCAATTGTTCATATATCCAAGAAAGCTAACAAAGCTACGAATTGGATTGCAGTTAATGTAAAGCAAAGGCTTTTAGCGTCCAATTAGTCTTATTCTCTTCCTTGGCAGCTAGCCAAAGTGTTAAGAGCAAGATTTCCCATTGTGTGAAATTGGTTAGTCTTTCCTATGATTCCACTTGTTCTGGTTTTTGCAGTAACTCCTTTGTTCTATTGTGTTTTTGCTCATGTAGTTCAGACCAAAAAAAAAAAAAAAAAAAAGGATAGTTGCAAGCAATGTGTTTGTTAAGTGCAATGAAATCTCTCGCATATGAACATTATGGATGACATCTATCATTTTTTATGATTTTTTTTTATCAAAATTAATTATATCATGATAAATATATTATATTTGGACACTCATCTCTTAGAGTAAATACAACAGTCACAACAAACTTAACGATCATACATAAATCACAATATTGATCTACTATCAAGGGTTAGTGAAGTTTAAATCTCAACAACTGATGTAATAGAATAGACAATCAAATGTCATTGGACCTGTATCGATAGATGATATCACCTTTAAAGCTTCTCACTTTTGTTATAACCGTATGCAATTGATTACTTTGCCATCAATTAATTATTGAAATCATATTATGTAATCAACAAAACTATAGCCACGATTAAAATTTGGATTTGTGGAGGGAAAGTAGAAGAAAATAAAATAAAATAAAATAAACTAAATTTATTTCCATTTTGGTGGGTTGTAAAAGGAGAGAAAAATGAATAACTTTTTGTAAATAATAGATTTTTGTTTGGTTACTCTATTTATTTATTATTATTTTTTTTGACAAATTCAATTTCCAAACATAACATTCATCACATAACTTTGGTTCTTTCATATGCCAAAATATTTTTCATGGATTGACATGAGCTCAAGTAAATTCAACTCAATTGGGGACAAAAACAATAGACATAAATTTAATAGAAGCATTAGTCACAATCTATAGAAAAAACAAAACATAACTAAGAATATATAGTTGTTTGGGAATATTTTTATCATCACAAAATTTGAAAAGGAATTCGGTACTGAAATAGAAAAGCAAACTCCATTCACTTGAACAAGAGCAAAATTAGATTCTCATTATTATCATAAACCTATCTTATCTTTCATTTTTTGAATAAGATCATTTTACTTTGGAATAAAAATACTCATTATAATAACTCTCAAATAAAAAAATACAATTTTTACATTATTCTGGTAAAATGTTTTGTATAAATTTTTTTTAAAAAATAGCATTTTCATTTCAGAATTTAGCATTTAAGACATCCTAGAAAATGAAAGAAGCCCATGGAGAGAGAGGTGTACCAAATCCAAAGGCAAAAAGAAAAGCAGAAGTTCAAATTAGGAGGGAACCAATTACATTTTTGATTCATCTAAGATTCTAAAGGGAGCAACATGGGTTCATTGTGGCGGGAAAATGTCCCTACAGTCCTTAGCCTCATGTAAAACCCTAACTCGCTTCAAAGCCCCACAAACTCAATCCCCTCTCTGTCCAAATTCACGATCACCTTCTCTATCGGTTACTTCAATCAATTGGTGCCCTAAGATGTCTCGAAACACCATGTTACATCCTTTTTCTCCGAACCTCACCTGCGCTTCCCGAAGAATCTAGGGTTTATTTTTCTGTAGAACAGTCATCTATCTCTTCAATTCCGAAAATCATCAGTTACTTGTAAAATTTCTCAAAAAACGTTCTGGGTTGTTCCATTGAAATTGAGGTTTACAGCGTAATCGATTCCAGAGTAAGTTATTTTTCCTCTTGGGTGAAAATGGCTGATGTGTTTGAAGAGGAAGCTGAGCCCACGGTATCAATCCAGGAGTACCTTAAGGATGTTGAGGAACAGGAATTGGTAACCTCTCCGCCTTGTATTGAATCCTTTTTTTTCGGCTGCATGCGTATGTTTCATGTTTTTTCATTTTTATTTTTTCCTCATTAGTATATTTATTGTCTGTTTGTTTGGCGAGGAAATGCAGGAAAATAAATATACTGAACTCTGGAACTGGGAATTTTAATTTTTAGGTTTCAAGAAAAAACAAAGGACTCAACTTTATGCACATTAAAAAAAAAAAAAAAGAGAAAAAAAAAAAGAAGGCTTTTCGTTGGATTGGATTAGTTAAGTGGAACCCAGAAGCAGGAGGAAATATTATGCTCACAGTTTAATTAGATCTTATCTGGCGCCACAAGTTCACTCGGATTTAGCCTCTATTGGCCAAAGGATCGATGAATGTTGAAAGGCTGCAAGTTTTGTGTTTAACCCTTATGTGCACTTAGGTCTGCTTAAACGTAATTGGTTTACCATGGTTTATGATGGGTTCTAAATACTAATGCTTACTGCACTAAGAAACAAACCTATCCCATACTTAATGACTCAGTTATTAGCAATCGCGCATCGATGCTCCACCAGAGTACAACATGTGAGAATCATATGGACCTATTTACTTGTCATCAACACAACTTGACTCAACTCAACAAGCCTTTGTCCCAATTACTTGGGATAGGATACATGGATCCATTTCCTCCAATTGATTCTATTAGAAGTTGTATCGTTTGTTAGGGAGTGTTTGGTGACTAGATTATAAGTTATAAGTTATAAGCTATAAGCTAGTTTTAAAAAGTGACTTTTTTAAATAGCTTTTTTAAAAGATTGTGTTAGATGTAAGCTACTTTTTTATCATTTACCCAAACACAATTCAAAAAAGCCATAAGCATAAGCCATAAGCTATTAAATAAGTTGGGATCCAAATACCCCCTTAATATCCTTTGGCATTCCTTTATTTCTTTTACATCCTTCAACGTGGATCAAATCATTGCCCCTTATGGGTAGGATAGTTATTTTACATGTGTCCAAAATGCAACTTGTGAAATATGGGGTAGGGTAATAACGGTTTGGTGAATTAAAACACGTTCTAAGAATATATAGTATTTTCTTAAGATAGTACTTGGCATTTCTCAGCTTTTGAAGTAGTAGGTGATTATATTATCATAAATACCTACTAGTACCAAGTACAAGAGGTAGCCCAGTGCATGAGGCTCTTGTTGCTATGAGATACAGGGAGGGTTAGATGTACGTAGCCTTATCCCCTTGTATGGTGAGGCTTTTTTCATGTCTTGAACCCGTCATGCTCAGGTCGCAATGGAGCAGCCTTAACTCTATGCCAAGGTCTGTTCTCCAGTATCAAGTAAAAGAATGGAAAGAAATATTGCTGTAGGTGACAATTAAGGATATGAATGAGGAAAAATGTGATAAGGAATGTAAAAGTTAGTAGAGGAAAAAATTGGAAATTGGACACAAGAAAATTATCAAATGACCTGAAGGGTAAACTTGGAATAAAAGTACAATGGCAGGAAATCATTATCATGGTAAGTTAGAATGCAGGAATTTATAAAGCATACTTAACTATGCTTTTATTATTGTTACAATGCACTATTGAGGGCAAAGGTGTAAAGAAATTGTAAATAAAGTTATGTCACATCTATACTATTATAAAGCAAAATTTTTTGGTGAACCCTCTACTTTGGTGAAGCTTTTTTTGTTGACAAAAATGACTCACAACAGGAAGTTTGCTCAGTTTACATTTAACATATACAAGGGTAATTATGCAATACCCACAACTAAATTGATCCTTCAGATTTTGTAACTGTCCACTACTAAATTAGTGGTAGAGAGAGTGATTGGGTGTAGTGTAGCACACGCACATAGCGCGTGCCATCCTTCTAGTATGTTTATAAGGAAACCAACAATTATATCACATTATGTATCATTTTTGCTCATACGTTAGTTGGAAAGTCTAAATCAAACTTAAAATGTTAAAAATAAATTTAATTTTAATTGATGTCTAAAAATCAATAAGCTGTGTTATTTATTCTTGGTTCAATAACAAATACCCAAAAAAAAAAACAAGACATAGAGAATATCAAATTTTCTCTATATTCTATATTTGCCATTTAATAAGCAATACAAAAGTACAGCTAATGAGAAAAAAATCATAATTTGTATGCCAAATTTTCTAAACACTCTGTGTGCTATTGTAACACTATATCTGATTCACTGATCAAGATTTTATCCTTATGCCTTTTAACTTCCTTGTTTATATTTTATGGGGCGTTGTGTTTTCTCATATACCAATTCAAAGGAAGCGGATTTGGTTTTGGGCGGTGATGAGGGCAAGGAGTGCACCTATATCAAAGGTTATATGAAGAGGCAGGCAATTTTCTCGTGCTTGACCTGCACCCCAGATGTGAATGCTGGGGTTTGCACAGCATGTAGCTTGTCTTGCCACGATGGCCATGAGGTATTATTTGATATACTTGTTGCAGATTTGATTAACTTATGGGTGCGGATTTGTGAATAAATATGTCAGTTACTGTTCTCTATAACTAGTGCTCATATAGCTATATTTGCCAAGCATAAAATTGATCAAATTTTATAAGAGAGTTTCTTCTGCAATATAAAATTTAAATTTATTACAAGACCATGAAAGCATCTATAGCTTTAGTCTAACCAACTTTACAAGTTTTAGTGCTACTGCATTCGTGGTCTTTTTAGTGGATTTTATGTCGTTTTAGTTTCCAGTTGTGTTGTCATGTTATATGCTGATGAAAATGATATTTGTTATGTCCACCTGCTATAATCAATCATTGCTTTCCCTTTGGAGAAGAAGGATGGGGGGGTTGTTATTTTTGGTTGAATGTTGTGTTGTGAATATTTTCTTCAGGATCCTTGCTTATTCAAAATACATCATTTGGATAAAATGAGTCTGACATAGGGGTTATGTGTCGCTTTAAACTCCACAGTAGTCTGCCTTTATCCTTGTAGAGCTGGGTTTTTTTTTTTTTTTGCACCTACTTCCTTTCAACTTAAACCATATTATCTTTTATGTTAATGATTTGAATTTCTACCTTACATATGTCTTAAAAGTCTAAATGAAATACTGCCCCTTATATTTGTTCTAGCATGGTTACTTTGTAATATGTTGTGTATTGGCTTAACTGCTTACATTCCATGTGTCATTTTTATAATGGAGAGAACCTATAATGATGTGTAATTGCATCTTTGCATCGCTGCTTCAATCCTATTTTGTTTTCTATGTCAAAATCAGTTTTCTAATTAAACAATAATTGATCATGTTCCGTATGCCTCGTGTTATATGATCTCGTAACTCGTACTACTATTTCTTGTATTTCACGGTGGTTAACTTTTTTGGACAAGATTGTGGAATTGTGGACCAAGAGAAACTTTAGGTGTGATTGTGGAAACTCAAAATTTGGGGAGTTCTTTTGCAAGCTTTTCCCAAACAAAGATGTAGAAAATCTGGACAATGCATATAACCATAACTTCAAAGGTTCATATTGCACCTGTGGTCGCCCATATCCTGATCCAGAAGCTGAGGAACAAGTAGAGATGATTCAGTGCTGTGTCTGTGAGGACTGGTTTCATGAGGAGCATATTGGTCTTGCGACTTCTGATGAGGTTGGTAGTATATCCTTTCCACTGGTCTATTGCCAGTGGCAATTTACTCCTTTTCTTTCAGGTCTTCTGGTTTAATTTTCTCCATATCATATTTCCCTACAAGTCATTCACAGATTACTTGCCCAGTGATAAAAGGTCTGGAGTTGTATAGAAGATAATCTATCCGTGGTGGCAGATTATATCACTGGCATAAGAGGAAAGTTTATCAGGTGGATAATAAATTTAATACTGCTCCTATTAACACTCTATTTGGTTCTTGGATTTGTCAAGGGAAATGAAAAGAAAAGGAAAAGACAAAAAAAGTGAAATGAGAGAATCTATATCTGTTGCTGATGTTTGGGGAAACGGAAAGGCACAAGTAATACTATTTGCCTATTGTTTTGCTTTCCCTCAACAAGTCCGATGTCCAACCATAGCCTAAAGGTTACAACTTATTACTATGGAGGTTGTAATGGAAGGGGATGTGTTATCCATGGGCATACTGCACTTCAAAGATAGTGTATTTTATTTTATTATAATTAATCAAGTGGCACCTTCGTCCATTCCTTTCTCTTGGTATTCTTATGAATTAGCGTTTCAATAATGTATTTTAGAGGTTGCAAAGTCTGATTGTTGTAAATAAAATATCCAATGTGGTTATGTCTCTATCGTCTATGTCTTGGGGATAATTTTCTTTCAAATATTAAGACACATAGATCCATGTCTGAAGGAGTTGAACCCTGCATCTTCTTCTTGGGGTTGGCAGGAGATACCACTTTTGCTAATAGCTGTTCATCTGTGCCATGGGGACTATCAAGCAAAACTCATTGAATAGGCCTTATTCTAAATCTAAACCTCTGTATTTCATGCCTCAAAATCTGTTGGATTTATCTTTCGTTTGATGTTTTTCCCTCATACATCTGTTAAAGGTTCTTACTTGAGTATCCATGTGGTTAAACATGATCAACTTTCCTTTCATGCTTTTATAATTTCTGGGATCTGGTCTGTTTGTACTGCCCTGCATTGTAGGCAAGGTATCATATACTTGTTTTGTATAACTCACATTCACATTTTTATCTACTCAACTCAACAAACCCCTGACCCAACTACTTGGGGTCAGTTACATAAATCATGTTTTTAGTATTACCATTTTTATCTAGCTCTCAATGTTCTTGTATGTAATTTTTCATTTTTTTTTCAAAATCCCATTTTGTATGATTTTTCACTTAAATTATATTCTCACCTTCAATATATTCCTTTTGCTTTTATTACAGATTCCAAGAGATGAGGAAGGGGAGCCTTTATATGAGGATTTTATTTGCCAGGTCTGCTCAGTAGTTTGTTCTTTCTTGACCCTTTATCCTCAAACCATTTGGGCAGAAGTAAGGCGGCGTGATGCTACTACTAGTGCTACCCCTACAAATGCTACCAAAGACAAAGATGTGGTGGAAGATACACATCCAGCTTGTGGATCCTCTGAGAAGCTTGAGAATGAAAGTTGTTCCTCTGAATCTCCCAAAGCAAATTGTACCACAACCACTGCTAGTTTGGAAACGGTGTCTGTTGGGAAGGTTATGATTGTTGGAGAAAACTCTGATAAACATACAGATTCTAATCAATGCATCCAGGGTGGTGGTCCAAGTACTGGATGTGTACTTGGAGTTGATCTGGTTGTAGCTGCACCTGTTTTAGAGAAGAGTAAACCAATGTTTCTTTCTAAAAACTGGAGAGATGTCCTCTGCAAATGTGAAAAATGTGCAAACTTCTACATCCAAAAGGGAATTGGTTTCTTGCTTGACAAGGGCGACTCAATTGTGGAGTATGAAAAAATGGCAAAGCAGAAGAGGGATGAGAACCTGCAGCAACAGGAGGGTGTTGAGTTAAATTTTCTCAATAAACTTGGTCATGTGGAGAAAATGGAGATCCTGAATGGTATTGCTGACATGAAGAATGAGATTCATTCTTTCCTGGTATGTCCTTGGTTTTCCAGAAAGTTTAATGGCTTGATTAGTGTCCCGTACACTACTTTTTCTCCTACATATTTGATGCCTTCTCCTACAAAGAAACTCATAACACCAACTCCATTCGTAATTCCATCAATTACTCGTCTATCAAAAAAATGAGTTAATTCAGCCAATATTCTTATCCTAAGAAGCACAGACACGAACACGAGTGTCGGACACAATACGTGTCGGACATGCCGACACGGTAATTTTCAAAAAATGCTGGACACGACACGACAGGGACGCGACAAAAGACTATATTTTTATATTCCTTATATGTTATACATATAAATATTATACAAAAGAAGTAAAAAATATAGAAGATTACACGAATTAAAAATAATAAAAAAAAAGAACACATTTCACTACTTAATCGGCAACAAATTCATAATTAGTCAATTATATTCCATAAAAAATATAAAGTAAACAAATACATTAACTCACATTAACAACAAAAAAGTTGTTCTATCAATACACAATACTATAAAGTCATAAACTACAAAAAATATTAAAACGTCATTACATTTAATTAACTATCCATCATCATAGCATACGTGTTTTTCTTTTTCTTCTTCTTTGTTTTTCTTCTTCTTCAAACCAACAATTAGTTTCAAAATTTATAGTTGAGGCTCCGCGTGTCTCTAAAATGTCCAAAACAAGACATGCATGTCCAAGCTGTGTCGGTGGAGTGTCCAATGTAAAAATAAATAATAAATAATTAGACACGTAAAATGGAGTGTCCGACACGTGTTCGATGAGTGTTCCACGCGTGTCGGTGTCCAACAAGTGTCGGACACGGGTACGGCTCCTCCAACGGAGTGTCCGTACTTCCTAGTTCTTACCCCTCCAGTTAAGAGTATTGCATAAAAGCATCAATGTAATTATGATTATATGACCAAACCTTATACAACACTTATTATTTTCTCCTGGGAGTTTGATTTTTCATTTAATTTCCTAGTTTTTTTTGAGGATAAGTCTATTGGTCTGATATATACATGACCTTGTCAGGAGTCCTTCGACACATCAAAGCCGATCACATCTGCAGATGTCCACCAAGTTTTTGAGAATCTTGCCAAGAAGCGCCGGCGTATGCCTTAAGTTATCCCTGGATCTTTCCTGCAGTTTTCAGTTGCACTTGTTGATCTTACTCTTCTTAGTTACGGAGCTGGTTCAGGTTCAGAAACATCCAGAAAGCGTACATAGTTTGAGTGTAGTAAGTCTGAGGAGGACTTAAACTGCTGTTATAGTATGGATCGTTCAACTTGTAGAATTATGTAACTACTATTAACATCAAGGGACTTATTGGGCTTATATGCTATTTAACTGCTGGATGTGCAATATCTATGAAGGCCTATGGAGCCTAAGGATCAATTTGATAGGTTTTTGTGACAGTGCATAGTTGGCCCAATTTCCATGATGTTGTGGAATTGCTTCTTCCCTAGACTTTGCTTTGTTGACCACATTAAACAGCCGGCAGATCGTCATTACAGTTGGGGATTTTGATAGATTTGTAGGTATCTCCTGTGCCCTGAGAAACAAAAAGGCATCTCCATCTCTTGTTCTCTTTAGTCTTGACTTTTGTTTTTGTTTTATTACACCATTTCCATGGGAAATTTTCAGATGTGTGACTGTTCACCAACTTTGTCCTGGTATGGCCTTGCTCATCTTTCTCTTGTCAAAATTGTCAAAAATGTACTCAAAATTTTTAAAGTTTGCAAATTTATTTTACTTTATCAGTTGAAACAATTAAGAATAATTTTAACTATTTAAATTTATTTTGTAATTGAATGTCAATTTTTCTCTTTCATCACATGTTTATAATTGTTGCAAGAGAGTTGCATATGCGGAGCGTGCCCCACAGATTTGCGGCAATGTAAAAAACCAACAGCACTCTTAATGTAGCCTTTTGGTGGTCTAGTGGAAATTGGTTTCGCCCGAAGCATCGGACCAATGATCACCCATGACTTCTGTGTACCACTAGTGCCACAAAGGCTTTTGGTGGTCTTATTGGCGCATACCCTTGTGGGGTCTTCCACTTGCATTTGTTGGATGGATTATGCTGAAAACCCAAACGGTGCTCTAGTGGAAATAGTTAATGGTTGGCTTGGGTTGGCTTCATGCTAGGATGAGAGGTAATAGCAGTCGTGTGAAGCTCATACCCCGAAAATGTTAAGCTGGGGCAAAAGTGTTCAGGAATGACAACGTTATCAGGAAAAATAGGGATTGTGGATTCAATGACTGGGTCAGGAATGGCAATTTGTGCACTGATAAGCTTGAAAATATGAGCATCAAACCCTTTTGCCCATTTAACATATTCAGAGAGCCAACGAGATAATTGAGCTTCCTGGTGGAAACCTGCTGGGAGTAGTGGTTCGTAGAGTCTTTGTTTACTTTTGTTTTATGTTTTGATTGGATAGAAGCTTTTGATTTTGTCTGTTCTGTATTTCCCCAGCACCAAGGAGATAAGGTCATAGTTTATTTAGTCACTTTGTAGCTTACATACACGGGATTATAATTAGCTTAATGTAGCACAGTAGCAGACTAGCCGTGCTATAAATTGAGCTACGATTTTGTTAAAAAACATGTCATGTTCATGACCAAAAATTCAAAAAAGCATGTTTCATTTAGTCCTTGAACTGTATTGGATGTGACCGAATCTGCAACTCTTAAGTCAAAGCATGATTTAAATGGAAATTCAAGTCTGATTGTGATTAAAAGCTCATCAGGAGCTACTGCAAGTTGGGAGTTTGAATTCAAGATTGTTGATCTGGTTTTCTGTCTGGGCATCATGCAGAAAAATGGAAGTGTGGGATTCTTAAAGAGGTCTTGCTTCCTGTGCTCATTATTCTGTATACATTGGGGGTTCTGAGACATGGCATCTAATCAAGGAGGAGATAGAAATTTTAATTTTGAGATGGGGTTCCCTAAATCTTAAACTACGATTCAATAATTGACTTTGAGACACTTGATTTATACGTGGGGACAAGAGTAGGTTGCTACGTTTGCTGAAGAAATGGGGAAAGCTTGTGCTCCTAGTGCTCCCAACGGTCAAAAAAGTTTTCCACAACTTTAAAAAACTCCTCCCTCTTCTACCTAAAATGTGGAGACTGTCGAGAGGATATCACTGTCCTCCGATCTGTGAAAGCGAAACAACCCCTCCTTTTTTTAATTTAGATTCTTTCCTGTCGAAGCCAAGACGAGATTGATTACATGAACAGAAACACATTATTATTATACATTTTTCCTAAACAAATTGTTGGTGTCTTGACCAACAATGTGTCATACTTCGACGACACAGATTCCTCACAACCGTTTGATTCAAAGTTAAGTACTATTATAAATGCTTGCGTCTTCCTTTGTTTTAATCTTTCTTTCTATGCAACACGTCATGCTTTGTCACGATTACATGACTGAAGGGTCGCGTTTGTTTCGCTGTATAAGGCCTGTGCGATTAGATTGGTAATCCTATATCTAGCTTTATCTCGTATTTGGTTGTTCGGAAGCTATAACAATGAATCCAAACATAACATTTATCCCATATAACCAGATTGAACAGTCTCGCGCAAGGGATAGGATATGTAAGCTTTGAATTCGGAATTGAAGGTTGAGTCACAAAATTCATCCTTGGAAGGATTTAATGTCCAAGATTTCTTTTACAATTTTTTTAATTTTTATTTTTTATGACATAAGAGAACCAACCTAGGCTCTTTGGACCCGCGCCTAGACTGCAAACTCCCTCGAAAATTGGCAAACACCCTAATTCACCAACCTCCGTTAATCTCAAGCCAATTCAGGATCGCCACGGTGTTTAAAGTGTCGTTGAAGTTTAAACTACAAATTCAGTATCGCTGCTGAGACTCGAACCTAAGATAATTTCAAGCCAATTCAAGATCGCCACGGTGTTTAAAGTGTCGTTGAAGTTTAAACTACAAATTCAGTATCGCTACTGAGACTCGAACCTAAGACGCATCCGCGATTCCAACAAAGATTTCTTTTCTCCTTATCCTAATATTCCGTGAAACAACCGTGGCCTAAGCTAAGAGTTTACTACTGGTGTTGACTAGGAACTCCATTATCATTCATAAAAATATGATTAGAAAAGACTACACACCAAAGCATGGTAGGTTTACATCGTCAAAGAAAAAAACCACGAGTTTTCTTTCAATCTCTCAACATGACTTAAACCAACTAAGTTATTCTGCATCAAGTATGCACATGATCTTTTATAGTTCTTATATGCAGATGCTAGTTTTATATGGTCTACATGTATATGTGATATGCAGAACCTATATGGTGATGTGGGAAAACCATACAGGCTAGTTTATTTATTTATTTTTTATATACATAATAATTTTTGTTTTCCCCTTTTAAGCCCCTTGAAGTGTTTCATTTTCTAGGAAATTAAGAAAATCAAGAGAACAAACAACAAAAACTATAGCTATCATCGCCATATAGGAAAGTTTAATTTGGTGCAGAACGTCTGACAATCCTCCGCAGTTATTAGATAAATCTGTATTGACTTGAAAGATCAAACTCTAGGGTGCGCTGCCAATCTGAGAGTTCACACTTATGAGAAAGGTCCAAGTGAAAACACAGAACAACAATGTTGAACACATGGGAAGAAAATTTTGTCTTAGAATTGTTCAAACTTAGGCTCCAGATTGCGTAATCATGTGCGTATGTCGGGTGAATGAAATCATTACATTTTAAAGGAATTAATTCAAGATTTGTCAGTTTGTAATACGAGTAAATTTAATATTTGTGTAGATGCTCAACAAGGTAATTTATCAATCCCACAATTTTTTATTTAAGTAAACGTATGTTTGAACAGAAATGACTAAACTTAAAATTTTATAAAAAAAATAAATTTTGTAGGTTCTTGAGTTGTTTCATTTCTATTACCAAACAAATGAATTATCCAATTCAATAATGAGCTGATTTAGAATTGTTCATTTCACCACTTTGAGGGATACCTAACGGACCCTAATGTGTTCATCATGAGTTAATTACAGGGGTTGTTGAAATAGCGAAAAGGAATTAACCACATAAGAGTGCAAATTAGTTGGCCTTAAATTTAGATTTTCCTCTTACCATAGTATATACATAATGTCATTTTTTGGGTGTATAAAATGGATATGCAGATGGGCTACTTTATATATCCATTACAAAATAGTGTCTCTCAGCACCACACAACTATCTGCAGAAGATACTACCGCACCTATATCGGAACTGAAGCTTAGATTCCACCACCTACTCTGGGTGTTGAAGAGTATGTTTAGTCCTACAGAGCAGTTATGAAAACTTGAACCCAAATTTTGAGCGAAAAAATTTGAGTTCTTACCGCTAAACTAACTACCAAGTGGTATGTATAATGCCATTTTTTTCTAGAGAATTGAAGTATTGAAGGTTGCATGCTATACGAGGTAGCCTTATTAGCATGATCCTTATAGCATCCATGGGACTATTGGCTTCAAAATACTTTGTTTTTTTCTTGACTCAAAACTAGAGAATGAATATATGTTAAATATATATGTCAAGTATAATGGAACTAATCAATTTGTATGAAATGTTACATGCATGCTGGACTAGTTTTCTTGTTAATTTGTATAATTTTACCAAAAATTATTTTTCTTTTGTTATAGGGTGTTTTATATGTTCGACCGACTACTCGCTTAAGCTTGTGCAAGGCTATCATCCATACAAATCATATAAATTTTCTATATTGCAGGAATAGTAGCTAGTCACAAAAATCATAGGAAGGGATCGAACTTGAAACTAGGAGTATGCTATCCGCCAGGGGCGAAACTGTGTAGATTGTGATGCCATGGTACCCCCGCCTTCTGTGTAGCCTACTATATGTACTGCATATATGTGATGTTTTGGCCAAAAAAAATTTATTGGCACCCCCATAATTTAAAACACTTGAATGCTCTAATATAATAAATATTAAAATTTTTGTACAGTAAACTGTGGGTCATGCGTATTATTTTATGCACATTTTAACCTAATAAAATCAACAGACAATGAGATTTCTATAGTGTGTCAATCCAAAAAAAAAAAAAAAAAAAATTCTCTAGTGCAACAGTTTTTATCTTTAGCATAAAAGAAATTTTTTGTGAGTTCTTTTTTCTCTAGTTGATTTTATAGATGAGTTCAATCCTTTGCAATGCTTCTTATAAAAGATAACTATGATTTTTTGCTCTTTAAAAAAAAAGAGTTAAATATACAAAGAAGCAAGTAGTTTGTTTGTTTTTTTTTTCTTCTTCATATTTTGATAGTATTGAATATAATTTTATTTTATTTTATTTTTTATGTAAAACTTAATCTTGTATACTAATATATTTTTAATGCTCGAAATTAGAAATACATCCAAATAAAATTTAAAATATAATAATTATATCACTGGCTGAAATTTTATATTTTATGATTTGACACCCCAAATCAAAATACTCCGCCCCTCCCTGCTATCCGCTAGATTCATGTGCGCAGTCAATGCACAAAGGCATGTTGTGACAAAGGCAAATTTGACAATTTCAACAATCAAATAGGTAATTGATAGTTTTGAGTGACGGCCTAGGGCGATGTGAAAATCAAACTTTGCTTGTGTCAATTTGTCAAACCAAGTTCAAAAGGTAGGTAAAGAACTATGAAAAATCAGTCTGCGTAGTCCAAATCAGAAGGCAAAAGTTGAAGAAAGTGTGCCACATTTCATGTGTAGTATGCATGGCTTTGTCTGAAAATTAAAGAAAGAGTCAGCAAATCCCATGAAGATAGTCAGTGTGCTGCACTTTCATGGGTCCAAACAAAAGCACAAATAATTCTTAAGCTTTTAAAGTAAAGGGATTTCGATAAAGTTTTTTTGAAAAAAAATAGTAGAAAAAGACACAGTGTCAGGAGATCTAATTTAACTAATCCCCAAAGCTACTTTTGATCTTATAAAACAAAAGAACCACATATGCATAATTTGCATATTTTTATTGTAAGTGTTCATGTCACAGTGAATGCAGCTGGAAGAAGTATTTCACTTAAATTAAGCAATATAAGTTTTTCATTCACAAACAAGAAAAGAAAAAAAAATTATAAAAATTTCAGACTCAAATTATAAAATGTAATTACACTTGTGGGTGACTCTTTCTCAATTTCATGCAGCCAAATCTTGCATAACACAACTTTTCTTCATTGTATTCGTAGGTGGGGCAATAAATAAGGCATTGCTGTAATTCCTATGTCTTGGCGGAGGTTGGGATGGTGGGTCTTCAAGCTCATTACAATTGTCGGGGACATTGAAAGCTTCTTTGCTTTTAAGCCTTCATATTCCGCGAAATTTCAATGTGGTCAAGTGTTTTTGCTTTTAGAACGAAGGTTAACAAAAGCGATAGGTTGTGGTGGTGGAGGTACTCATTGCTCACATACTATACCCTCCTCCACATACTGTTTTCTTTCCCGTGATTAGCTGATAATTAGTCATAAAGTGGGGTTTGCCCTCTACGTTACAGTGAAACATGGCCAAAATTGATTTTGAAAAATGCTACCAAGTCTTTGTATTATAATCTTCCTTAACAGTAGTTACCTGCTTTGATTAGAAGGCAGGCATGCATGATTACATTGAAAAAAAAGGCACCAACAAGAAGAATATTGTATTAGATATGGCAAAGATATTATTGATATCTAACTTTCAAAAACTGCTACACATAATCTTATTTTTTACTGTATTTTTTCACTTTTAAACACAGAAATTTATTAACGTAGGTCTTATTTATTGGTGTCTAAGAGTGAAAAAATTGGAGTGAAAAGTAGGAGGATGTGTTGTCAATTCTTAACTTCTGTCATTTTATTTTGTTTTCGAGAGTGTTCTACTTTCTTTTCAAACTCATAGCTTTACCTTATAATTATAAAAAAAAAGAAGTTAGGTCAGGTAATAAAGATTAGATTTGTTAACTTCAACATTAGATCAGATGAACCTTCACTTTTTTGGGTATGGTTTGAACAAAAATAATGTTAAATTTCGCTGATCTGTATCAAAACCACTACATGCTATGATGTTGGTCCTTTGAGCTTGAACTGATAAACCATATATTAGCTAGCAAGCATGAACTTCCAGTAGAGACCATTCTTGTTATGGATGAAATTGAAATTGTGCATTAGAATTTGGTTGAGAATTTGGTCTACAGTAATTATCTCTTCAAAAAAACAAAAAAAAAATGGAGCAGCATATGTACCGTCATCCTTTAGATGTGCAAATAATACAATATCTACCAAATAAGATTTTAAAAAGATTACAAACATTACAAAATTAAGCTATATCCTTGATGAGTGATCAAAATTTCATATACTCGCTAGCTAGGCTTGTCAATGGATAAGTACTAAGTGGGGACGGCACATTTTTTTTTAAGTTCAAGCAAGACAAAGCTGGGGTCATATTAACATGGTCTAGCCATGACATCCATGGACACGTCTCTCCATGGTAGTTGATTTTGTCAGAGTACGTAGAAAAAAAAAAAAACCAATTCTCATGAAGAAAAAATATTCACAAATATTTTCAAACACTACGTTGATGGGCTATTTAACACCTATAAATACCCTTCTACCCACCCTCACTTGGACTAGTTGACATCTCTAACAACCACTAAATTATTGGCTAGATTGGTTTTGGATCCAAAAAGTGGTTTACCGGAGCGCCAAATCACAAGCTGAAAGTGGTTTTCCGGTAGTCGGACATCATGGGAAATTGCGTGGAGACATACAAACATTGCAATGAAGTGGAGAGAGAGGAAGAGCAGCAAGAAAAAGAAGAAAAACCAGTTGGGTTTGTAAAGGAAAGTGGTTTTGAGACAGGTGGGGTGAGGATTAAGATAGTGTTGACAAAGGAGGAGCTGGAGTGGTTGATGTTTCAGCTGAAGGATAAAGGAGGGAAGAGGCTAGAAGATGTGCTGGGAGAGATAGAGAGAGGGAGATCAGGAAAAGTTGTAGGGTGGAAACCTTCGCTAGAGAGTATCATGGAGAGCCCTGAAGTGCTTGAGATGGACAGATAAGTCCCTTCAATTGCTATCCTCTTCTTCTTCTTGTAATGTAGGGGCCTTTTGATATGGGTTATGACCCAAAATTGTAATTATGTTTTTGCCTTGACTGGAGCCCCCAATTACCTGGAATGAAAAGATGTATAAGAGTTCTTCAAGATGTGGTTGAGGACTCAAAATTGGTACCCAAGTTTCTTTTTTCATTTTAACTTGTAGTGAGAGTGATATTTGTCTTTGTTCTTCTTCATCTTGTTCTTCTTTTTCTGCTTACATTTCATATTCTCTCTAGTGCATATTTACCTAGTTGATAAGATACGCAATTTATAAGATCTTCTCCTACATATACAGAAATTGTTTTCAATCATAAAGAAAATCGATCCCTCTTAACAAAAAAGCATCTTTTACATTATCTTTCATATGTGCAACTGAATGTTTACACAATTTTAAGCTTCTTCAACTTCAGTAAACTTGTATGGATTTTCTGATTGTATAGTATTGCCCCATATGGATTTTCTGTAACCTTGCTATTAACGCATTTCACATTGCAATGGCACCGTCCAATACTGTCTCTCCAATTTCACACCATAGGTCGGAAGAGAACTTTAATTGAAGTTTGAAATTTGTGAATCATTGCTTTGTCTTGAGCTTTCTGCTCCTATTTCCTCACGCATTTAACGCAAGAAGTTTTTCATCTTCTGCTGTAGTTGGATGAGACAGTTAGACTAACCTAATGTATTAATGGAAATTAAACTGGGCAAATCGAATTGCAGTTTCATGCTGTACTTTGAATACTATTTTCTGCTGACAAATGAGAAAAAGTTGCATGTGTTCCATATAAACTTCAAAGAAAACTTTCTGATTGAATGGTACTAGTACATACTACCAAAAATGTGTTACTTTCTCAAGAGTATGTTAGTAAAGATTTTTTCTTTTTTTGGTTTTGTGGTTAGGGGTGTCCGGGTCAGCCACCTCGACTAATCTCATTTTTAATTTGGTCAATGACAGTTCATTCACACAAAAATTAAGAAATACACAAGAAATAAATCTCTTGTTATCTGACCCAAAAAAAATTGTCAAATTTTAAACTTAGAACATCTGAGTCTACAGTTAAATTTCAAACTTAGGATATCAACGTTTACCGTTCGTCCCGTCTCCATTGGGCTCCCTCGGGTTTCAATATCTTTTTTTTTTCCTTGCATTTCGTTTTTCACTGACGGCAGCCAGAGAATTCTTTTCTGCAACTTCATAATTAGCATATCTTTTAATTAAGAACAATATTTTAGCATAGGCAAGGATTTCTTGTGACCTGAATTGGAGGAATTACACGAGGCACCATTCATGCAATTATTATATTTGTAAAATATATATTTAAATAAAAAATAAATATATAAATACATAAGCAAATGATATATTACCATATACACGAGCCATAGGAAGAACTCCTCCAAGAAAATCCTTGTCCCTTTAGAATAGTTAAAAAAAAAAAAAAAAGAGGTGGGCATGGCGGGAAACATCTCCTGAAGTATAGCAAATATAGTAATTTTTACATTAAATTTTTCTTGAAAACCAGCAACCTATAACCGCAAGAGAACTACAATTATACAATTAAAAATGAATAGTTTGACTTCACCTTTGACTTCACCAATAGCTCTTTTCTGAAGCTTGCTTGGTGATGGATTTTAGTCCAATTTATCTTTTGTAGATATACTTTGTCGTCTTTTGTTTCCTGGCGTCAAGTATTGCATCAAAGCTAATATCATTGAAGTAATGATAATGAATGTGTCAGGGAGAGATAAAAAGCCCAACATTTTCAGGGTTAGAGAGAGAGAGAGAGAAGTGGGTGATAATGAATGTGTCAGGGAGAGATAAAAGAAACATGAAGTCCGAAGTGTTAAAAGTCCTCAAGTTTTACAGTTTCAGTCGGTGATAATACATGGCATTTGTCTTCCCCTTCTACATATCTCTCTGCCATTATATTTTCCAGGAACCATATGTGAGTGACGTGAAAAATACACGGTGAAAATTGGTCAAATTATGTTTTTATCCCCCATGGCAGAGTTCAAGGAGCAGAGTATTCATCACACAACCACAAAACGTTAGGAGCAGAGTATTCATTACCCATTCAATATATGCTTGAATATGTAAAAGAATCATCATGTCTAGAACAACAAGATAAACGAAACAAACTAAATTTTCATAAAGATGGTCCTGATTAGAATTGATCACAGTCATTAATTCCATTCGCCTAGTTTTCCTCTTACTCGTAAAACATGTTTCGGAAATTGGACAGAAACTTGAGGTGAAGCGTGATACACAGGTTTCAAAGATTCATTATCTGTAGACTTGTGTGGTTCTAGTAAGGTACCAGAGACCATATATCAAACTGAAACAGAAAGGTCAAAATAACCCCTGAAGTGTGACATATAACTGGTGATTTTTATCCCAAAATTCTATTAAAAACCAACAACCAGTGATCAGGAATCATTCGGATTCAGGCACTGAGATATTCGTTAAGAAGTTGTCTAACCATATTTCTTTGCTTTCAACAAGCTTAGAGATGCCGACCCATATTTGGACATTAACACTTCTAGTTTTAACAGTTTGGGTTGAATTTGGTGTTATAAACAAAAAAAAAAATAGTTTTTTTGGTCTACTGGCCTTTGGTCCTGCCTAGTGCAGGTGGG
This sequence comes from Euryodendron excelsum, assembly GCA_033060915.1. Taxonomy (NCBI): domain Eukaryota; kingdom Viridiplantae; phylum Streptophyta; class Magnoliopsida; order Ericales; family Pentaphylacaceae; genus Euryodendron; species Euryodendron excelsum. The sequence goes on along the minus strand of CM065378.1, from coordinate 18,003,789 downwards.
GTGTTTGGGCCTGGCCACATGGGGGGTTTAAGTTTGCTAGCCGCTAGCGTCTCACATCGAGACATCGTTTGGGTGTGCGAGTATTGACGCTGAAAAACCTGAAAGGCATAGAGTGATACAAAGTTTGAATAAGATAGTATAATTAAACAAACACTATACATTAATAACAGTTGGGAGCATTTTCTGAAATGGTTGAATGGTGGCAAAGAAGGCATCTAATCGCCTTGGATGCAATACATACCAACTAAATGGATTCATAACCCCAAGAATCTCATTTTGCTTAACCAATTTGAAATTTGATCCGACACTTCATACCAATCACAGTAAATACTCCTGTCAGGCATTATTTGTACCACCTTCATCCTTCACCGAAAGATGCCAGTGAAAACAAGAGCAAATGACTGGAAAGTCTAGAAAAATTCAAGTGGCATAGGACTAACAAGTGCAGGATATATGTAAATAAATATAAATAACCTTGTGTCTTCTTATTTTCTTGCAAGAAAACAACAATTACAATATGATTTCGTCTAAAGTTCTTCGGGGATGCTCTGAAGTATGCTATTACTGCAACTCCTAGAGGAAGCAACACTAACACGATTTGCAGGAATTTGTACGAGCTCGCGAGCCACGTCTCTGAATTCAAGCACTCCTCCATCCTTACACTTCGAGAGCAATCGAGCCGCTTCCTCCTTTGTCATTAGAATCTTAACTTTAAGCCCTCCTTTCTCCTCAACGCGGCCATGGCTCTCCCTCTCAAGTTTCTTCCCATCTTCTTTTTGAAGCAACGGTTTCGCTTCGCCTTTGGCTCTTTTCTTGAGCTTGCTTGGTGACAGCTTCTTGTCCAAATCGTCTCTGTATATGCAGTTTGGCTTGCTTTGCTTACTAGCTTTAGCTGTTGCATCAAAGCTAATCTGATTAAAGTAAGAATCCAAAAAGCCCAACATTTTTAGAGAGAGAGAGAGAGAGAGAGGTGGGTGATGTTGATTGAATGTATCGAGTGAGAGATGAAGGAAGCATGAGGCCTGGGGAGTGTATATATAGATAATCTGAGTGGGGACTATTGCATGGAGTACAAATTGGGCACAAATAAATGGGTGTGTTTATCATCAGCATGTATCACGATTTTACCCGAGTGGAAAGAGGACCGCCGTCGAGTATACGACAAGGCGAAGTCTAGCAATTTCAGTCCCGTCAAACACAAATGACGGACTGCTAAGGTGCTACCTCTCCCTTCAAAAATACTTTATTAACTTCAAAATATTTTCCTTCTCTCTTTTTTTTTTTTGTTTTCCTTTTCTTCAATCACTTACATCAGCATAATTGAAGGATAGACAAAAAATTTAAAAATTTGCCAGTGCTAGTAGTGACTTTCAAAGTGTCACCTAAAAGACTTCTACTGTACTGGCACTCATCATCTCCGTTAGAGGCACAAATGAATTCCACTAAAAGGAGGAACAATAGCACTTTGAAGTATTACCAAAAGGTGCAATGCCACTAATACAAGGATTTACAAACACATAAAACTATTCAATTGTGGCATTTAAAAGGCCATTAAGGAATTACATAGTAGCAACTCTTAATACTAAGTTCCATAATGTCATTTGAAAGCACTACAAGTAGTATCTCACATGGCACTCAAAATTATCACAAAAAATCTCTAGCCATCTTGTTCTAGTGGCACTTACAAGTGCTAGTGAAATGCCACTAATACAAGTGCCACTAGTAATGTTGGCATTTCTTGAAAATGTCACTAGATTGAAAAATATCATTGGAGACATTTGGTCGTAGCACTTTTAACAGTTAGTGAACAGAGACTTTATTTAAAGTAGTTAAAATTATATCCAAAAGAGTATATATAAAAGAATTTAATTTTGATACACTATTAATTACTAAAATGAGACATATATCTATAAATATTACTTTTTATGATTTACTTATATAAACTCTTAAAGACAGGTATTGTATTTTGGTATCTCACTTTTTTTTTTTTTTTGTGTTGATATTGTATCAAATTAACCTCTTTATATAATGGTAAAATCATAAAATATAAACTTTGGTTTATTCAATTCATGTAATTTCTACATTGAAAATTTTCTCACGACTTGGTCTAAACAAAATCCGCGTTTCGGTAATTGCATGTCATTTTAGAGAACGACCAGACCAGTCCAGTCTATCTTAGTGCCAAAACTATGATTTTTGAGTATATTAATGCTTTACAAAGCAAGTCATCTATTATGTCACACTTGAAGAATTTCAATCCATCTTTCCCGGCCTCAAACCACACAAAGACCTAGTATTATTGCTCTGCTATCACCATCAACCTCAGCCCTCCGGGCCGGGCTTAACTGCCCGTGGACCTTTCTCAAGTAAGACCATGTCAAACTGCTAAGTTCACCAATCATTGAGAAGACAAAGAAGAAAATTAGGGCCGAAGAACATGTCTTTGGAATCTTCATTACAAGTTGTTCTGTTGTCAAAAGCATCTATTTCAATTTGATTGATGAAGACATGTAGCAAATGAAATTGATTTTTGGGATGGGTTTTGATGGGATGGTGGGCCTTTGTGCATGGCCCAGGGTCCGTGGTTGCAGTCACCTCCCAAAATAAGCCCAAATGAGGGATGATGGCCTGATGGGTGCATCCTTGCAATTTTAACAAAATGACACAAATATGTTTTGGGTCAAGCCCTGATCACACGTCTGATTAGAGTTGACAGAGTCGTTACCAGACTATTGCACTGTAATTTCTTTTACACCTTTATTACTTTGTAGTTTCAATCTTTCAAAGGTAACCGTAATTTCGCCCCAATTTCTAATGCTTTAAGTTGTAAAATACTGGTGGGTTGAAGTCTTGTTTGGATTAGGAATGGCAATTGGAGTCAAAAAAATTCGAACCCCGCTTCACCTCGCTCTTAATGTGAAGGGTTTGGAGTATGAATAAACAGATTAGAGGTGGGGTATAGAGAAAAAAGCAAAACTCGATGCGAGTTTAGAATCGGATAGGGTTTAGGTCACCCCACCCCGTACACGCCCCGATTATATTATAAATATTTAAATTAGTATATTATATTTAATTATACAAAATATCCTTATATAATAAGTAAATATTAGTATTCTAATGATAATTCTTATTCTTAGACTTAGGCTCATTCTTTATCAATTCTATATAGTATTACAGTTAGTATATGTAAGTGGGATTTTTCTGGAAGGCTGGGCCGAACTCTCAGGCCCAAAAATGGATGAGTCCAGATATCTCCTGCAAGACGAAGAGGTTAGAATGGGTCGACCCGTAGAGGGCCGATCACACTCCGAAGATTAAGTCAGCAAGCTTAATCGATGAAGACAAATGAGAGTGGTTAATATTGGGGGTTAACTGTCCATACCTGACTCTCGGTGCCTTGGGTATTTATAGGACTTTCGAGGGAGTGTGTTCTGCCTTAGCCTACCAGCAGGCTCTCATGGCCTGCTAGGTAGGCGTCATCATTGACGCCGCCTGATTATCCACAGGGTCTGGCGCACCGTCGTGGAGGATTCCGGCTGACCGGACATGCACGTTCACGTCGCGTGGGCAGCCGCATGCGTATTAAATGCGAGTCAACTCTGCATTTAATGCGCAGAGACCGCTAGCGGTTTGGGCCCACCTTTCGTGGTTTGGGCTGTGTTGTAAGGAAGGTCGGCAGTCTGGCCTTCCCGCTAATTCTGATCTGGGCTACCAAAGTGGGCCCAACTTTAACTTGCGCCGATTGGGCCTCATCTATTGGGCTGGGACGGGGGTTACTCCCCCACAGTATAATTTACATTATGTTTGTTTGTTTTAAAATTTTATAAGGGTTGCACCGTTTTAACCCAAACCCGGATTAATTTAAGTGGGACGGGAGCAGAATAGAGAGGTTCAACCTATTATGGGTTTGGAATGAAGTGTGGAGTGGAGTTTTTCTATAAGGGGCGGGTAAGGTTTAACCAAACTCGTACCAAACTCTCTCCATTGCTATCCCTAATTTGGATTAGTTTTTTTTAGCTATTTTATTTTTTTTATATAAGACGCATATGTTAGAGACTACATCAAATAAATTTTCATGTTCTATCAACTGTAAAAATCGGGTCCCAAATTAAACAAATTTCAATAAATAGAGAGTTTTTCAAAATATTTTACTCTAATAAAAATAAATTTATTTTCTCTTGTATGAAAATAGGGATGTTAATGCTCGACCAGGCTCGGGCCGAACTTTGCGAGCTATAGCCATTTTTTGGGCTAGGCTTGGCTGCGAGCTTAGGCCTCGGGCCTCCAACTTTGCCCAGTTTTTTTGTAGCATTATTTTTTTAAAACTAATAAATTTTGTTATAATAAATTATACACTATGATTCTATGAATTAAAAATTTATTTGTAAGCTTATATATTTAATTTCTTTGAACTTATGTAAAAAAAAAGGTTTACACTTACATTTATTATTATATATAATTAATAAGAATTACTAAGGTAAATTATTTATAGAATTACATTTATAAAATTAATGAACGTGTTTAAGAAAAATAAATTTAAAAAGTAGGGGCCACGGGTATGGGTGGGGGGTGTTTAAAAAAAAATCAAATTGAATTTGAGAGAGAAAGAGTCGTTGGAGGGGTCACGAGCTCACAATCGAGCTTTCGGGTCAGGCTCGCGCTTCTAGAAAGATGGCCCATGCCTGCCCATAGCGTGCTCGGGCTTGGGCCGAGTTAGGCCCAAGTCGGGCTTAGATCGAGCTTTGGCCAGGCGGGCTGGAGCGGCCTACGGGCCTTGGGCCGTATTTACATCCCGGTGTAATTGTATGCTACTTTCAAGATTCCACACCAAAAAATACAAGAAAAAAAGGTATTTTTTTCTCCTCTTCGAAAGAAATTTTGACAATAAAATAATTAACTTTATTAGAAAATTATAGAATCTGACTATTTGGGGTAGAGGAATTGGAAAATGAAATTAGAGTTTGATGAAATGAAGTCCATATAATAGTTATATGTAATTTAATTTTAATTTTGAGAAAACTCTTTTGAGCTCTACATTTTAGCCCCAGTTATTCATAACATTTAAGCATAAAAAAATATTAATTGGATTTTTTTATTTTTATTAAAAGTTCACCTCAAACACAAAAAATAATTTTGTGGGGTCAAATCATTTCATTTCATTTCATTTCTTCTCCCTTTCCCCAGTGGCTCTTCAAATTGAATTTGGTTTCAGAGACAGGGGCGGTCAACTGTCCACTGCTACGTAATGCTATTGACAGAAGAATAACATCTTTTACCAAAATAAGGTACAACCATTTCTAACGTCGTAATTGTACTGTAACTGGTAAATATCAAAATTCGTGTCAATAGTAGCAGAAATAAAGCCCTCTTTCTTCGTTTTTTCGCCCATAACGCCGATTGAGAGATCTACAGAGAGAAAGATGGGTGGAGCGCAGGCGATGAAGAGAATACCCCGCATCAAGTTTCCTCAGAGACATCCAAAACCTTCTGGTTCGTCCTTTCTCCCTTTCTCCCCATATACACTTTCGATGTTTATATACTGTATTTAGATGTATTTTGCCTGGTCAATCGGTTCATATATTGAACTCTGTATCCAATTATTCCTTTCCTCATAATTTCTCTAAACACGTACCGATCTATAAATGAGTTTTGGGTCTATATGCGATGCCATTGTGAATAACAAACACTGTATCATTAGGTCTTATGAAATTTTCTGAAGATATATTTGCTTTATGTTTGTTTTGAGTTTGGTTTGAACACGATCAAAATCATGCAATGTATCTGCTATGAAGCAAAACTTATTCGATTTACAAATGTTAAACCCAAAACATTTAATAGGTTATTAAAAGTGAATAGAACAGTGGTTTAAACTTTATATTGTTATGGGGAAGATGAGGATCAAGCAGCAGAAGAAGAGTTTTAAGCAATCGAAATTTGTAAGCATGTTGGTTTATTTTCATTCTTCTCTACTAGCGGGTGTGCACACGCTTTGGAGCATTTTTATCTCTTAAATCACTGTCGGAGATTTCATAAGAGTTGCAAGTGAAGAAGATGAACGTAGAGTCCATAAATTTTGAATAATTGAAGCAGTTATTAATAATTATGTGGAGTAGTTGGGTACACTTGCAGTCATTGAGGAGCAGTTATCTTGCATTACTGTGCTTCAAAGACACATACACCAATTAGGATTTTCCCTTTATATATTAGAATAGATTTTACCGTTTGACAATTTGTTATGTTTTTGTCTCTCTAATAAACTCCTGCACTTATTTTTTGTACTTATGTTTGGCTTCTTCTTTTTTCGTTTTCAATACATAAAAAATTATTTGTCTTATTCAGTGAAAATACCATCTGAGGTTAGTGTGATTTATCAATGCGGATGCATAGAGTATTATTCAATTTAGAGGATACTAGAAGTCTAGAAGCCTGCAATTTTATTTGTTGTTTTGTTATTTTTTTCAATTTTTTGTTCATGAGAACAATATTTAATTGTCGTTAGTGTTTATAGGTGGTTATAGTAATTGTAACATAGGTAGGTGCTGTTGAGAAAATAGAATTTATACAGTCATCTTTTGAATACAAGGAGAATTTTGAGGCATGTTTGCACTTGCAGCCAACTGTAGTGGCAGTAGAAGATTAGCGGCCAAGCACAAGATTGGTTCTATCTTTATATATAGTAGTGGATGTTCATGAAACATGGAGCATCAAATTAATGATCTATTCAGTTTGAAAAAGTGAAGTTTATGACCTGAATATCATGCATCGAATTGATAATTTTTACTACTTAAACTAGTTGTCGTGTGTGCTTGTGTTTAATTCCTAATGCTACCTAAGTATTCAGGTAATTATTTTGTAGGTTCGACTTCCCAGCCTCAAGAAACATCTGCATCTGGTAATGCTAAGCAAACTTTGTTTTCAAGGTCTGCCCCATCTAACATGAGTGTAGGAGGAAAAGCATCTCTGCAGCCCAAAAGAACACCAGTCTCTCAAGATGAGATCGAGGCTATTTTGGTATGAAAGATGTCCTCGCTGTGTTACTCTGGAAATTTGAACATTTAATAGAATAACTGTCACCTCTGTTATGTGATCATTTCTGTTATTTGAAGCTTAAACTTGTGCTTGAGTTGCTGACTATAAACCAATATCGAACTGAAGAAAAAATTGAAAGTTGGCCATATGTGTATTCAGTAGTGAAATTAGATACCTTCTTGTAATCATCTTCTCCTCACACGGCAACGAGCATAGCTGTTGTGTAGGTGTTAGGTTTGTTTGTACTTCCATTCCATATCATTCATTTGGGATCTGGTGGGTCTTGTTTGTGTTTTCTATTTCCTGTATTTGCAACTTTCTTTTCATTCTTTTTATGGGATTTTGTTTCTTCTGGCTCTTGCATCCGTTTTGGTTCAACCCCTCTCCCTCTCTCAACAACAATAAAATCTTGTTCAACAACTGCATTGGAAGGGGCTATTGCTTCACCCCCAATGGTGAAACCCACCAAGGATTCCAATCTTGAGCAACTTTTAATTGGATCGTTATTGGAGGAATAAATATGGTATATAAGATGGAACTTCAATTCTTGGTTTCCTTCATTGGCGTATAAATTTGGTAATGTTCTTTATACATAGTAATGTGTTGCTTCAAAAAAATTATTGATTGATCTTTTACCTGTTTATTTGATTTTTTTGGCAGTTGGGTGGCTGTGTCTGATTTTTACATGGAGCTGTTGGAAGGGAGGACATTGGTTGACAGTTCTTCGGCTTTCATATCTAATGTCTTATTTTGTTTTCTCTCGGCAATTATCACTACTCTACAGAAAAACAGTTGTATTGTTTGGAGATTATGAGTAAATGATCAACTAATTGATATTTTAGTTTGTTTTGACAACACATGAAGTTTGTTTTAATGAAAGCAGGCATCAGCATGACAATTTTTGTGCTTATTGTAGTCGGCGGATTTGTATGATTGCAAACAACTAGCTCATGGCTATAATGTATGGGTCAATCTTGTAGGGAAATGGAGACATTATTTCAATGTTTTGCTGTTTGACAGAACAGTGGGCGACTAAAAGGTTTTGTTGGTAGAAGAATATGAGCCATGCAAGAAGAATGAGAGAATGCCAATAGCTATGACGAATGAGATCGCTGTGCATTGTCAAAGCTCGATGCTACAAGAAGCTTACGCAGTTCTTTACCCAAAAGCCAGCCACAATCCTCCAATTTAGCGATGACATATATATACATACACAGATACATTAGAACGACAGAAATGAAATGACTTGGGGAGTCAACAATCATTAATCCTTCCCTACCAAAGCTTCGAGTTCAACAGACCTGGGACTAACCATTGGAGGGCCCTTTTCACGGCGCTCAAGCTCGTCGAGCCTAAACGTAATCAATCTATCCCAATTCCCACCCTCAAAAAGCACCCCAGCCTTGCCATCGGTGATTCTTTGTACAATTCCACAGTACATATAATATGGGTTGTTAGGATTCTTCACTATAGCAATCATACCAGGCATTAACAGCGGCAGTTCAGGCGGTCTTGGCTTCTTGGTCAAGCTCTGACTGAACCCAGTTGGGGCAACGGTCGATTTTTTGGGAGGTGGGTTTTGCTCAATGAATTTTTGGAGACCCTTTTCGCCACCTGGAAACCCACCAGTCAGGCCTAGCAGCTCCTTCTCAAATGCATTTTCTGAGATGCTCTCAGCCGCTGATTCTGTTGACTTTTCTTGATCTTTGGTGGGAACTGGTGGTGGTTCTTGGGTTACGGTCTTGTCGAGTTCTTGTTGGAGGCCTTCTTCCCCATTGCAGAGACCTCTGCCTCCCAGAATCTGATATAAGTCGAATTTGGCAGTGATTTTTGGGATAAAGGTTGAGGGCACCTTGGGAGTTATGGAAGATGAGGGGTTGGAGAGGTGGGTTTGGCCAAGGAAGTGGGATCTATGAAGGAAAGGACCTCGAAGGATTGGGAGAGTGAAAGAGGCCATGGGTTGGATTGTAAACAATTTTAGATCTTAATGAAGAAGCGAGAGGAAAAGGCTTTAATCCTTGTATTTCTGGCCACATATATGGGTTTTCGCTGGACAGTCCTATCTTCACTAGTTATGTGATGTGGCCTCTTAATTTGATACTTCTCCCCATTGAGATACACGTTTTCTCTCAGACCCACAGGTCTCAACCCTGCTTCATGACCTGAATGCAGCAGTTAATGGGCTGTTAGCCTCTGGCCCAGAACAGGCAGTTTTTTTGGATTCAGTGATTTTATATTTTAAGGATTTCCTCCAGTGTTGATTTTGAAGCTTTTTATTTTTTATTTTTATAAATATCATTTCACTTGTATGTACCTGTTTTTCTTTTTTCTTTTTTCTTTTCTCTTTCTTTGTTAAGAATTCCACTTGCTCATACGACTTTTTTTCTTTTTGGCAAGTCAAATGAAATTTTAAAATGAAAAATCACTCTAAAAGTCACCAATGCTTTGTCTATATTAGGAAAAAGGCTCGAACTTTTTATTGGCTCTTTCAGATAAAACTGATTTTTTGAGCCATATAAAAAATAGAAAAATCATATTATTGTCCATATTCATAGACATAGTAACAAAGATATGATAATTGAATATAATTCAGCATAAACAATTCACAACATAGAATATTACGTAGTTTGGGGTAAATTTTAAAGTTAAGCCATTCAGTGTTTGATGAAAAATATCTAAATAAATTAAAAAATTTGAAAATTTGACAAAAGTGAGTGTTATTACTGTGACAAATGAGAACCGACATAATTTAAGGTAATAAAATAAATTAAATTATTTGAGCTAGTCTCATATTTGATTAGTTAAATATTAAATATATTTTAAAATTTATTAATTTTTTTTAATGTAATTTAAATATATTCAAAAGAATCAAACGTTTGTTTGAGATGGAATTGAACACATTTTGTTAAGTTTTCCAAATCATGAACAAACCCAAATATAGTCGCATGGGAACAAAGTAAAGCAGCAAAACCGTAAATATCGAAACCCCTAAGGGCATACCCGTCATTTAAGCATCAGTTATCCGCGATGCCCATGGGAATCACATTTTAATTTCGCAGCACTACCACCACCGAGTTACCAACAACAACAAAGAATCGCCTCCGATCTCTCTCTCGGTCTGTCGACAAAATTTTCCAGATTCCCATCACATTTTATTCTTTCTAGACGACAGCGCTTCTCCCCTCTCTCTATATGTATCGATTTCTCTCTCTACAGCCAACCGCCGTCGTAACATATTCGTTCCCGATCTCGCCGCAATCCGCCGATCTGATCGGAGCCGTCAGATTTCCGGTGGCTTTATCGGACGGTCTTGTCAGATTCCAGTGGCTTATTTGAGTGGTGACGTCTCTTTACAGCGGAATTTATTTGATTATTCTTGTTTGTGAGTCAAAGGTTGAGAACTAGGGTTTTGGATTTCCAGTTTTTGTTGGTGGTATTCGTACCATTTTACAGTTATGCCACGGAGTTCACGGCATAAATCGCACAAACAGAGTAAACACATTTCCAGAGACTCTAGAGAGCACTCGGACTCGGAGGAGGACGTGAAGATGAAGGATAGGAACGGTAAGGAGGAAGGTTCAGTTAGGGTTTCCAGGGATTCGGGGTCTAGCGAGAAGCGGAAACTCTCTTCTGGTAGAGATCCGTCTGGTCACGGGAATGGCGATATGTCAGAACAGTATGTCGCTTCCAAGCGGCGCAAAGAGAAGGCTGATGTGAGTGCCACCTCTGATAGGTGGAATGGCGGTGGGGATGTGCGAGGCGATGGGGCAACGGTGCAAAAGGAGATGAAGGGGGGAAGTTCAAGGATTGATGCAGATAAAAGCTCAAAGTCGAAAGTTTTGGTTGATTCGAAGAGTAAAACTAGTAGAAGGCATGATAGTGGTAGTGAGAAGAAAGAGGAGAATGTGGGTTTAGCGGCAGAGAAAGAGGAGAGTAAGAGTACCAGCAGAGTTGACTCAAAGCGGAAGTCCGAAAAAGATACTGGGCGAAAAGAGGTTCAACAGTATAAGGATTCAAAAGAGTCAAAGGACAAGGAGCGTGGGTTGGAGAGGGAGAGGAAGACTGAGGAGATTAAACATGAAACCGAAGCACGGGTAGTTGAAGGTGAAGCTGCTAGGAAACAAGGATCGCTCTCAGTGGGTTGCGGTGAAGAGCAACAAGGCAAACGTGGTAGAGAAAATACTGGTAAGGTAACTAATTGTTGTTTTTCTACCAGACATACTTTTGTTTGTTGCCATGTCAATACTACATTGTTGGTGTACTATAGTTATGGCTATCAACTGTGTGGACTGATATTCGTGAACATGTTATTTTATTTTGTTTAACTTGCACTATCAATTTTTTATAGGTATATCCTTTTCTGATCAAAGGGGAGGGGAGCCCTTTGAGCATAATTATGTGTGTAAATAGCTTTTTGACAGAAATAAAAGATAGCAATGAGATTGTTCTGCATATCTTTGAATTGGAAAAGGCAGAAATTATGGCCTTTTTGTTTCATTTTTTTTAAAATAAAATCTTTAACAAATAAACAGGAAGTCATCGGTAGTATTTTGTGAAATTATAAAGATATGCTAAGAAGTATGCAGCATGATTCAACTCCAACTACACAGATGGAGTTCGTGGTTAGAATTTTTTTTTGTATTTATAAGGTTTGTAAAAGTACTTATGAGTCATCAAATTTTTTTACTTTCTGTTGGTCTCTATGGCTAAGTTGACTAAATTTCATCTTCTAGGCTTCTAGCTGAACCTATTCATACACTTGAAGTTTGGTCATTTGCATTTGGGGTGTAGGATTTAAAGTATGTTTCCTGTCCTTTGGTTTGAGAAGTTTTATGGTGGAATATTTCTAGAAACTTGCAGCAGAGGTATCTCCTAAGGGTAAGTTGTTGTAATATTGATGGAAGTTTTATCTTCCTTGAGTGTATCCTAACGATTGATTCAACCTTATTTCTCTGATTACAGAAGTTTGTGAGCGTAATACTCGTAAGATCCTCAGTTAGGTTTCTACGAAGGGTTACGACATATCCTTGAGGAATGTTAATTTGTTTTATGATTCTCCAAAATAATTTTTTTACTGAGTATCTAGTGCAGTGAAAAATATGATACTAAGGTGTAGACGTGAGCAATGTGTGTTGTTTTGCAGTAGCCTCACATTCAGTTTTTTTTCACTCTTTTATCCTTTATCTACATTTATCTACATGTCAATTTTGCCAAGTGTCATCGAATTGAAGAAACAACATAAAAAGACTCAGGAGACCAAGAAGTTTCTGGGCTGATATAATTGTATAGATGGATGATTTGCTGGTGGTAGGAGGAAGACCATTACTAGGCAAAAAAGGACTTACTTTTTAATAAAAGGATAACATTTCTAATTGAGAAGTAGATAGTACCAATGAATGGACCTTCTGACAATAAGTTCGTTTGCTGGTATAAAAAAGAAAGAAGTATAATATGAAAAGATTGACTCTGTTTGCATTGACAATTTGGAAGTGATTGTTGAGAATACATGCACTTCAAATAAAATGTGAAGTCAAAAGTGTAATTCAAATAAAATTAAATAAAAAAAGAAAGAAGTGATTTACCTTAGGATTCGCCTTTTCCTTTGTCATATAACACTATCATAATTGTGTCACAAGTCACTTGTATGAATGGGTTTGTTAATTTAGAAATTATGCTGGGTAGATCATGTGATGTTAAGCTTACGAGTTAGTGTTGTGTGATGGAGGTTTTGCTCAATTGCTGGCTTTCCTGCCTAAGTTCATGCATATTGTTTTAACGTGTTTTTCTTCATTTGTAAATTAGGAAGTTCCTTGTTTAAGGAGCTCTGTCCCTTTTAAGTTTAATTTTGTTCCATTGTTAAGAAACTTCTACTCTGTGGCAAGCTTGAAAGAGCTATTAAATAGTCTCAATTCATTTCATCACTTTTTTTTTATTTTTATTATGACAATTGTGATTGCAATTAATGTTCCTGTCATGACTGCCACATTCTTCCAATCCCCTACTTTTGTGAGTTTGCCAATTCTAAAACATGTTATATGATGGATTTTGTGCATGCAACATATAATGCTGTTGATGTTTCACGAATATGACTTCTCCAAGATCTTGGGCTCCAAAAATTGTGATGGTTAAATTTTATTTTTTTGGTTTAAAAGTAGAAGAGGTTACTGTGCTGATTTTATCTTTTTGTCTTTGACTGGATTTGAGTTGCACTTCCGCTGATTAGTCAATCTTACTTTGTTCATTTTTTAGAGTGGCCTATACAAGATGAGTTACGAAATCCCGAGTTAGAGAAGGAACTTGAGAAACGGATAAGGAAGAGAAGAGATGGCTCTAGCGACAAGGATAAATATCAAGATGATGTAAAAGAAAGTGAAGATAGACGACTATCTTCCAGGGGTGAGCGTGCCAAGGATGGAAGGTACAAGGATGAGAAGCATAAGGATGGAACTTATGGAGATAAGCCCCGTGAAGATGGTGATAGAGATAATAGACACAAAGAAGATAAGTATCTGGAAGATGCTGGGAAATATAGCAGATACAGGGATGTTAAGTATCGTGGAGATGGTGACAGCAATAATAGACATAGGGACGATAAATACCGTGAAGATGGTCAGAGAGATAAAAGGCACAGGGATGATAAGTATCGTGAAGTTGGTGACAGAGATAATAGACACAGGGATGACAAGTACCGTGAAGATGGTGATCGAGATAATAGACAGAGGGATGATAAGTACCGTGATGATGACAGAGATTATATACACAGGGTTGATAAGTATCGAGAAGATGGGGACAGAGATTATAGGCACAGGGATGATCGGGAAGAGAAGAATGGGGAAGAGGTTGGCAGAGACAGTAGAGCCAGGGAGGGGAAGCAAGGAGATGATAGTAGCAAAGGTAAGAGACTCAGGGATGTCAAGTACCGGGATGAACGGTCCTCAAGGGATTGCACAAGTGATAAGTCTGATATTAAGCATTTGAGGGATGAAAGTAATGCTGCAGAACTTCACCACAGGAAATCAAATAATCGTGATGGTAGTCCAATTTTTGATGATCGGAGTTCCAGATACAAAGATGATAAAGGAAGGAGAAGAACCAGTGACAAAGAGAACCACGATGATATTAGGTCCCGGAGTTCTAAAGAGCAACACTCTGATGCAGAAATGAAATCTATGAGCAGTGCTCGAGTTGAGTTGACTAATGATGGAGGAAGGTCTTACTCACGTAACACTGATGTGGAAATTACTCCAAACCACAGCAGACGGAGGAGTTCCCCTAGTTCTAATTCTCATGTTGCAAAAGATCATTACAGGTACGTCTGTGTATCATTTTTTCGTCAGTTAATATGTAATTATCAGTTCTGTTTTGTTCCAGATGTTGTTTAATTTGTGGGTACAAGTCATACTCGAGTTTTAGTTTTACTTTGAAAACTTTTTTGGCACTATTAAACAGTGTGAGATTTATTAGTATGATCACTGCTTTGGGCACTGGTGCCCCATCTCCTCTCCTGCCGGAACCAAACACTGTTGGCCATCTTGTTTTACATGCTGGGCATTGACATCTTGATAATGTCCTTGCATAGGATTGGGTAATGAATGCACCACCACTTTGAATGCTTTGCACTAGTATTGCTCATTTTCCAGTTCTTCGTTACAAAATTTTGCCAGTTTGAGAAATAGAGATGAGAGCTGATACAGGAAAAAATATGAGATGGTTAAGATCTCTCATGAGTGTGTGTGTTTTGCAATAAATACTCCCCCCATCTCATATAATTTGTCCTTTCTATTTTCAGATGTCCTAAAATGGTTTTCCACTTTGAAAAGTCAAGGCACATAATCTTGTTATGTTCTGATATTATCCTTTTTGCTTGATTGTAAATGTATTAATAATATGAAATTGAAAATCCCTCCGTAGATTGACATATTTTACTTGAATCTGAATGCATTAAACTGTTCTCCTTAGAAAGTTGGCTTCTTAAAGATGGAAAAAAAATTAGGATGAGGGAGTTGATAGTGTTTGAAACTATATATAAACCAAAATTGGTTTAGCTAATAATGTAAAATTTGCCACTTGATTTAATATTACATTCACTGAAAATTTGGGTGGTATCTGAAAACATTTGGTGATATTAAAATGAGTTACCATAATTTGTTCACAGTTCTCTCACTGCCCATTTGGTTGGCATGAGAGTTTTGTTGGAAAGTGAAAATAATGAGTTCCCCTGAATGGTAACTTGTCCTGCAAAATTTCTAGAGACTTTTACTGAATATGTGAACAGGCCTTGCAGTCTTGCTTGAATGGAGTGAAAATCAAGTTTCCTTCTGTGCAATGACACATAAACTGTCACGTAGCAGAACTTTTGTTTCATTGTTTTGCCATCCTATCTGACTAGATGCTGATTCGGTTTGGAATGAATGCCTGAACTTGTTGGCTGGCATTTTGATAGCTGTGTTGCACTTTATAACATTTGTTACTGTTTTCCAAGAAAAAGCACTTGTGATTGTATGTCATATCCTTATGAGCTCTGATGTGGTAGTATTGGTTGTGCACATAATATTTGTAAATTACATGGTGACCATCTTGGTCAATGCGCAGTCATCTTGGGACTTGGATTGGCCATATTCTTCTTTCTGGATGGGAGCGTTTTCTCAAGACATCTAGCTGTTAGGTGTAGGAGGGTGTCTTAATTGCAAATGTTGTCAGGCAGGTTATAATAAAAGATGTTTCGAGGAAGTGGCTTTAATTTCAAGAGTTGTGCTGTTCAAGAGAGAAGGTGAATGAGCTGTGAATGAGCAAGGGATGGAACTAGCCTTTCTCTGGATGGAAGGGATGACCAAGATCAGTGAGCCAAAAAAGAGATATGAATAACTTTGTTTCGGTGTGCATATGTGTTCAAATGTCGGATTTATCTTATTTTATTTATTTTTTATTTTTGGAAATAGGTATTTACAAACTAAAATAGATATTTATACATAGTTAAAGATTAAACTAAACTATTTATGCATATGTTGGGCGCATGTTCAACTAAACATATCAAAAATATATCCCATACATTTTCACAAGTCTCAAATGTCTGACATAGGAATTTCACCAATTTAGAAGAGCCCATGTACCATAAGGGTCAGATGTATGCAACCATATCCGAAGAGGCTATTTCTGTGTTTCAAGATGCCCAGGTTGGAATGAATTAGCTGTACCATTGCACCAAGGCTCACCCTCATAAATGTATAATAGCAAGCACACTACAAGTTTAGATATATGCTACTGATATTATCTGAACTTGTCTAATGGGACATACTTTTGATTGATTGATTATTGTGTTCGCAGTGTTAGTTACAAAATTATGCCCAAAAATCATTTCTTTCATTTTTTTTTTCTTTGTTGTCTTGTAGGCTTTCAAAGCAAGAAGAATCAAAATATAGGGACTATGTGCATGAACAGAGAGAGAGGCATGATGTAACCTCTGGCAAAGATTATGCTGGTGTTGCTGGAGTAACTGACAAGGCTTCACTGTCTCGGTCAATCGAGAAACCCCTTCAAAAGGATGAGAACCATGTGGGTGAGGTCTCTGCTGAAAGGCGTTTGAAGGAAGATGGCCGCACTTCGCCATTGCAGAGGGTGGATAAATCACCATCATCAACGAGTACTGACCACAGACACTTGAATAGATCTGATGTTCGGCGAAGTTTTGATATTGAGGACTCAAGGCAGAGGAGTGGTGGTTCGAAGGATGCAAAGGACTATTCTGGTAGGGAAGGAAGGGGAAATCGTGAGTTTCCTATGGAGACACTTCCAGGAGATGAGCTTTCTCAAGCAGATGGAGACAATTTGTCTGTCTCTTCGCCTTTTAGCAGAACTAGTCACTTGTCTAGCAATTCTAGGTCCCTTCGAACTCCTCCGCCCCCTTTCAAGATGGGGGCTGATAGCCCTCTAGTTTTTGGCTCTTTAGAAGTGGACAACAGAGGTAGGTCAAACAGCCGTCATAGGAGGATTGGTGATCCCAACATGGGAAGAGCGCAAGGAAATGCTTGGAGAGGTGTCCCAAACTGGCCTTCCCCCGTGGCAAATGGCTTCATACCTTTCCATCATGGTCCACCTCCTGTAGGTTTTCATCCAGTTATGCAGCATTTTTCTGCTCCTCCAATGTTCGGTGTTAGACCTTCAATGGAATTAAACCAATCTGGGGTTCCGTATAATGTTCCTGATGGTGACAGATTTTCTGGCCACGGGCGTCCACTTGGTTGGCGGAATCCAGTAGATGACTCATGCCATCCTCCCATCCACAGGTGGGATGCAAACAATGCTGTTTTTGGGGATGAATCTCACATTTATGGGAGACTAGGTTGGGACCATAATAGAAGCCTTACTGGTGGTCGGGTGTGGGAAACAAGCGGAGACATTTGGAAGGGGCAAAACAGTGGTGTGAGCACAGAGTTGCCATCTGCACACCAGAAAGATGATTTTTCACCTCCTGGACCAGCAGATGAAGTTTGGCCTGGCCAGTCAGGTCTGCAAGCTCAGAATGATAAAAAACAACCCAGTGTTCTGGTGGAGAGCATTGACATTGATCATTCGAGTGAAGCTCTTGAAAAGAATATTCTTGAAGCTCCCAAAATTATTCCTGAGGGGATACCCAGTCTTTCAAGAAAAGACAATGTTTGTCTTTCACATGTTTATCTTTCCACACTTGACATTTCTGCGGATCTTACTCAACCTGAGTTATATAGCCAGTACACAAATTTGATGGGTGTGGATCAGAACACAAATTCCGAGGAAGATGATTTCAAGTTGTTACTTATGGAGGTAACAATGATCCATTTTCATCTAATATTCTATCTCATTTCTCTTAATTGTCAGTTGTCTAGTTCTAATCAGGTTCTTTCCTTTGATGTGACAGGAGGTTATAGATGCCACAATGAAGATTTCTAATAGTTCTTCGCTTTTTTCTACCGTGAATGATTCTGTTTTTCAGGTATGTTCATGTTGTTAGTTTTTGTAAAAATGCTTTATTTACAGAAATTCCAATCCAGCAGGATGCTGAAAGGGCACTTTTTAAAATATAGGGAACATTAATTGTGTTTTGTTTTCGAAATGAAAAAATACTACCAATGCACCATGACATTCTCTTAGTGACTTTGTCAGATGATTCTGTTTGCATGGCAGTGCTCAGAGTAATATACGTGTGAGAGAAATACTATTAATTATTAACACATTACCATCCATTATTAATAGCTGAGGTTGAAAACTTGCTGCTGGCTGTACTTAATTAGTACAAAAATGCAAACCCCATACAGCATGACTGTTGCTGTAATTTAGTTTGCACATATCCCGGACAATGTCTGAGTTGGGTCTTCCTATAATGTGAATAGAATATAGGTTCCCCTTCGGTGTGCTTAATGTCAGATGAATAACGTTGTTCATGAGGTACTATTAGCCTATGTTACCCGGACTCGGGTGCGAGTGTCGGGTGCGGCTATGTGTCTAAGTGTCGGAGCCATCTGATTCTCATGTCCAAGGACACTCATACACGGTTAGATTTCATATTTTTTAAATACTTCTTTTATTTATTTAAGGTAAAATGGTGTTTAAAAATTGAGATATAGTATTTTATACTTAAAATAGAAGAATTATGTACAGTTTTATAGTAAATTCAATTATGTACACATACTTTTTGGATGCATATCCAATTTGTTATATTGCACGCATATTCCATAACCTTGTCCAAGTGTCGAGTATATGACACAGTTATTTCACAAATTTAGAAGAGTTCAGGTAATATAGCTATTAGCTCCCAAGGTGTTACTGGTTTTCAACTTATCCTCTCAATCTTGGCTCTTGTGCAGACCTAGATTCCTGGTGGTCATGCTATGAAGTTAATATTGTGGATTGGTTTATGGTGGGTATCCATTTTCTTCCAGGATTAAAAATCTTTAGGTGGCTTGGTGGATTTGCGACCACAGCCCCTCCCCCTGGTGCCCTTCTTTTTAAAAAAAAGGGGAAGAGGGGGGGGGGGGGGGGGGGGGGGGGGGGGGGGGGGGGGGGGTGTTCTTCTAATGGGCCTCATCTCTATTGGTCAAATGTAGGAGCACGTGTAGTAAAGTAGATAGTTTCGAGTTTACATAGTTTGTTGTCTGTGGCTTTGGTATGTCCTTGTTATTTTCTCTGAGTTGCTGGAGTGGGTTCCAATTTAGGTGCTGAATGTTGTTACTTTTTACTTTGTGCTGTGGAATTTCTATGTTCAAGAAGATAAAATCTTACTTATTTTTGTTCTTTCTTCAGTTGCTGATCCCAAACTTAAGCAGTAGTTATATTTAGGATGTTTCCATTTTTGGATAATGAATATATCTTTCTTATGTTCGTAATTTTTTGATTAACTTGCAGAAAGCCATGTCGTTATACAAGAAGCTGAGAGAAGAAGTTGGGGCCATAAATGGAGATAAAGTACCACTTTCCAATGTAGAGAACCTTGGGTCTGCTCCAACATTGGATCACGAGGGAGCAGATACAAATGATGATAAACAAGGGGAGGTGGTATCACAAGCTACAACTTGTGATCAGCAAGGAGCAGAAGGTGCGGCTTCAGCTTTAATCGAGGTGAAAATGGAAGTGTCTCCTGCAATCACCGATGAGAAGATAGACGAAGTAGTTCTGTCTGATAGTCAGGAGAAATCAGAGGAGTCAATTGCAGCTTTAATTGAGGTGAAAATGGAGTTGGATCATGTTTCAAAGCAGGAGACACTGGATTATATTGAAGACAAATCTCCATCTCCAGAAAATGTAGAAAGATCTGACACCCATTCACCTGGTAAGGTTGAAGAGGAGAACAGGTCTAGCGGCTCCAAAGGCAATTGTTCTGACACTAATGTGGGACAAAATTTGCATGATGCTAAGTGTGGTCCCTTGCTTTTTTCTGATGTGTCTACTGAGACATGTGAGGCAGTGATGCCAGAGTCAATCGAGTCTGGGTCAGTAAATTTAAGTCGGATACATCAATCCCCGGAAAGTACACGTTGAGACAATTTATTCTCTATAAGTTTTTGAAATGCCTTTCTTATTCAAAATAATGCCGTCTTATCATTTGTTGCTTGCTGCCTTATCTTAGTTCATTATTGAATTTTTTTTTTTGTTCTTCCAACTGTGTTATGTGGATTTTTTCTTCGAGATGGGAGAGTTGGTCCTTGGCTTCCTGGTTAGGGATCTAAAGACTTGCTGCCCATTTTGGTGGAGGTTCTTCCCTAGAGCATTGCAGGTATTTATTTTGAAACGGTTCTGTTTCTATATTCTTTCTTTGTTATTTAATGTTAAACTTGATGATGTGCCTTCTAAAGAAGAAGTATTGTTTGCAGCGGCCATGGGAAATACTGATTAAGGTCATATCCTCGAGGGATTGAAAGATGACGTCCTTCCCTGGTATGAGGTATCTGCAACAGCGTGGTATGTTCTTTAAATAGAAACCAAATCCTTTGAAAATTTTCGAGTGTGAAAGTAGATGAAAAGCAGGGTGTCCCCGGCACCACTTAATCAAGTTGAACAATAGTTCCACTTGTTTATGGGTGTGCCTGAATATTAATGGGGCAAACTTCCTCATACTAAGTTTAAAGGTCTTTCTCCTTCTTTCACTGATTTTTGTTTCTTTCTGTGTGGGTTCTTTTTTGGTTGGGGGTGCTTTATAACTTGTAGTTATCAAGTAAAATTTGGTTAAAGATTGATAATCAAACAATAGATATTGGTTCATCTTCTGATTTCTTCCCATTGCTTGCATCAGCCAACTCTTGTTTTTTTTTTCTTTTTTTTTTCGGTGTACGGAAAGTTCTGCCAAGTTTGGATGAGTAAAATGGAACGACGCATATATATTTCTCTCTCATAAATAATCAAACAAAAAATAAATTTTTTAAATGAATGCTTGTTCATTTTCTTCTATTTTGTTTTTCGTTTACCTAACCAAGCGAAAAAAAGGAAATTTGGTTTCCTTTCATTGTCTTTTCCAGTTATTATATGAAATGCTGCAGTACTTCTTTATTATAGTCCCTTTACCTTTTTTTTTTAATGTAAAATTTGTCGGTGGACTTTGGATTCACCACCAGTATACCCATCATTGTTATATATTTTTAAAGTAATATTGTACAAACAAAATATGCATACAGAATTAAAAAAAATTTAATTGATATTTGTGAGTACGAACGCGTAATAGGATGGATTGTGGTCCACCTTCGGCTTTGTTGGACGAGGATTCATATTAAATGATAAAAGGCTCTACATGGGATGCGAATATTCTTGAATTATGCGGGTATGATAAGCTCTGGTTTTGTGCTGGCAAATTGGCAATCGCAAACTTTTTACACTAATGTTGGTATTAACGGTTGGTTTTTACCGAATATGCTTACATTATAGTGAAAGACACATACGTGTAGCCTTATTTAGAATACTTTTTCATTCTAGGATTAGGTATCCATGTAGAATCCACGTCAGCAGGTAGTTTAGATCAAACTTCATCTGAATTTGGAATTGGAGCTAATTGCTGTCTGATCAGTCGGTGCGACCAAGCACAGGACGGGTGAGATTGGACAGCTTCACCCTCTTTAATAATAACATTACCAACTAAATCCACTGTCATTTATTTTGCTAGTGAAACTTCCCTTTTAGATATGCAAGTCAAAGATAAAAATTGACCAAACCGAAGAAATAATCGCATATTTAGGTTCATCAAATAAACCAAGTTATTTAAATCTGATTAGTGTTTGATTCATTAAGAACTTGTTTGAAATTGGTTCTTTAAATAAATAAAGTAAAACTTGAATTCATTTTTGAAAATTTACAAAGATATTGCAAATTTTTTGAGCTCAGCTCAATGTATTTGCATGCATTAAAAAAATTAGCTCGGCCTGACTACAATTCATTTAAACAAGTCAAATTGAATATATTTTATTACTCCACCTGTTTATTGGCCTACATATCAACATTTTAACATACCATACCATAAAGAAGCCAGCCATTAAACTTACCGGCACCACCAAATTCTTTTACTTGTTTTCAATGGTTCTATCCTAATTATTCTTTAGGTAAATCACATCGACACCTTCTGTTTATGACAAATAGAGACTTTCAAACAATTTTTCTGTTTAAAAGTCTATATTTAACAGCTGAAACGACGGTAGGTTGGTATTGTTCTTAATTGTGAGCATGCTTTGTTTGACACGACTTCGGCATTAGTGCTACAATTAATCTAACAACGCATTAAAATGTTATCAAAGGTAGAGCATGCCCCAATACCCATTTGCCACCTGTCGAATTATACGTGGCTAAGGCCCAAATCTTTGTCTTTTCGATAGGGAAGATCAAACCTAAGTGGTATTATGATTTTGGATAATGTTATATAAATAAAAAATTTATATAGAATTTTAAATATAATGATGTAGGTTAGTTTTTCACTTTATAACAAAATACACATTATATAATTTTTAATTATAAAATTATTACTGGCTCACTATCATATTATTGTGATGGGAGTTTTTGTATAATTTTTTATGAGAATAAGATTTTTCAAGTCTTGTTTGATAAAGTTTTTTTGTTTATTTTATTTTTTTAAAAATTTTAAAAAATAATAATTGTTTAATGTTTTTCAGTTTTAATTGTTTACAAAAATTTTGAAAAAAAAATAAAAAATACCAAAATAAGTACAACGATAACTTACAAATATTCATCACCAAATCACAAAAATATATAAAAACACAACCATCCAACAAAAAATATGAAAACTAACACTGTCACCGAGCCGTTAAGCCTTAAGTGGTTTTATTAGATGGGACATCATGATATATGTGTTGGTGGTCAAAATTACCCCCTGCCAGTGTCCCTCGCGGGGGTTAAATCGGTCATCTTACATAAACTACTCCGAATAAAACAGCACGACATACCTACCAGTCATATCATGCTTCCCATTGGGTCAAAGGACTTTCCGAGAAGACAAAGGAAGCTCCATGAAAGCTCCCCCTCCTCCTCCGTCTCTGTAACAAAGTCTCCATACAGGCGAGATCCCTTTTCTCTCTCCTCCTATCTTTTTATTTATCCATTCATAATCCGATATATAGACCTAAGTTTTATGTTGTATATGTATTTGTTTTGTTCTTACTACTATAATTCACATGTGATATGTCTTAAAATTTTATTGATTTATGTTAGAAGTGTGGCGTTAGATGAATGGATCTTGTTCGTTTTTAATGGAATATATCTACAAGTGTCACCAACCCTCTTTCTACAAGATCATGTAGAACTGGGTGTTTGAATATCAATTGATCTAATAGAAGATAATTTTTGGGCTTGTGCCTTTCAACAAATCTAATAAGCTTCTGTTCCTTTTTTCCTCTTTTATTGTGAGGCTTAATTACTATTCCCCTGTTTAAATTGAAATGGAGAATCATGGGGTTGTACTGTCAATTTAAGGAGTTTTTTTCGTCTTAAACTTTTAATTTCTTGTGACCTTTCTAATCTTTAGTTGGTTACTGGTTAGTCAAACTCTTAAACACAGGAAGCAATAGTTTCAGGTTTGATTTCTCACGCTGCTTTGATCATCCTGTTTATGGTTACCTTAACTTGATTCAGTTTTAAATAAATTTTAACTAATCAGACATAGATAATATGGAAAAGTTATCTATTATGGAGAAAAAAAATGTGGAAAAGGTTTTAGATGGAGAAGAATGTCAACAAGGTATTTGCTGTCACGCCCCACCCCGGGTGGTTAAACTTGCCCCTAAAATGGTATGTGACAAAAACCTGCTAACTCCCACACATAACCAAAACAAATAATCTAATTAAAGATAAAATGAAAAGACAAAATACTACTAGATATTAAGATACTATAATACACTAGTTAAGATATCACTAATCTCAATTACAAAACATCAACGTATCACACTTTGAAACATCAACTCATAATCCACAACCCATAACATATGTACAATAATGTACTAAACATCTCATTACAAGATGACATAATATACATTGAGCACTATTCATAAAACTCCACCTTTCTAAAATTCCTGTTGCTCAGTGGACCAATTCTATTGCTGCACACCTTAAACGTGTTCCTATAAAATGGGTATGCTAACCACGCACTTAGTGAGTATATTGGAACTATATAAATAGAAAATAAGTAAAACAATTATGGATCAAGATTAAATTCAAATGACTTTTTCAAAGAACATTTTAATAGAAATCATCCATAATAAGATATAATTTGATCTATAAATGAAATATAATTGTCTTGAAATCAAACTGTAATCAACATCCATTTTGGGTTCAACAAACTCATTCCATATAGCCAAGGGTTGATAACCTTCAACCAAAGTTATGACAGTATTGTTATCCTGATTATCGGCTTAACTATTGATGTTGGCAGAGTCAGGGGCCATTCATTATTTATCCAATGGTAGGGATCCTCCTCTACTAAGCCTGGAAGTGAGGTATATACTCCCTTATTAAGTCTAGAAGCAAGGCAAACACACTTCCCTATGCAACTCGGAAGTTAGGCAACAAGACTATAATAGCATGAATCCATCATTGCATTTAAAAAAACATACTTGATCCAATAATTATAATATTTCATAAAATCACTTTCGTAATAAAACCATTCCATTTCATTAAAAAAACATAAGATTCATATTCATAGTATAGTTAAGTTTTCAGTTCATATAATTTCATATTCTCACCTTACACCAATTGCTGCCTAACTCTAGTTCTCGCTAATCCTTAGACGGAGCGGAAGTGGGCAAAGGACTCTCTTGACCTAACACAAGTTAAAACACATGATGCAATGAATAATGAATTCACATTCTCATATCTATGCATTATGATGCAAAGTTCATTTTCCACACGTATGCATTATCATCAATACACATGGAATGCACGTGTATGCAAAACTCACTCATTCCAAGTTAAAGAACTCCTAATCTCATTAACATGTTTAAAAATAGCTAAGGATCCACTTACAATGATAAGAAACCCAAAATGTAGGTTACTGACAGCGAACACCTTAACACATGTGTATTCTTTTCCTTATATTTGTTAGAGTAACAAGAATCAGTTATTGAAAATAGTGTCATTAAAAAATAGACTTAGAGAGCTTTAAATTGATAGGTCATAGGTCTAAAATGGACTTTGGGTGAAGAGATACACCCACTTAAATATGAGCCAAATAATCTGAAAATAAAAGTTGCAGTTAGCAATTTTAAGGTAACTTTAAACTTAAATCTGAATCAATCTACAATGATCTAGGTTACAAGCCCTTATATCAATGGAAAGATATATGAGTCTAGTTTCTAAAGAATCAAATGGAGCAAGTTTTGGAGCTTCTTAGAGAGAGTTATGATTGTTTTCTAAAGTGCGACAGTGATTACTATAGCATGTGTATTTCAGCCCCAAATCATTTCAAATTCCTCTTTCTCTCCTAATGTAGGATTTAAAGCATAAATCATTAATATGAAATTGTTTAAAGAAGATTTCTAATGCATAAATGAAAAAAATAAGACATAAGATGTCATTTCTTACCAAGTGTAAGGATTGCACAAGTCACTTTCTCTAACTTCTCTTCTTTTATTCCTTTTTCTCTCTCTTTTTCTTTCACTTTCTTTCAAAGCAATCAGATTTCTAATAGACTTCTCAATCTCTAACAAGCTCCTCTCTTCTCTCTCTTCTATCTCTTATTCAAATCAAAACAAATATATACATCTTTGTATGTAATGCAACACATGGTACACACACATGCACACACCTTGTTGGTGAAGCACACACCTAGGTGTCTCCCTCACAAGACACACTATTAAGCACCTTTATGTCTAAGTAGGTGAACTTAATTACTTGATTAATACTAATTAATCTTCACTTAAGTTAATCAATCGAGTTTAATTACAAGTGAAAACGCAAGAAAATTATGAACATTAAATCATGCTAATTAAGCACCTTGATTAGGCTAATCCATGCTTAATTAAATTAAATGCTTATAATGAATGCATGAATGTCACATTTGCAGGGCTGCTCCCAAGTAGTTTAGGTTAGGAGGAGATTTGTTGTTTCAGGTCAACTTGTATTTGTCCTTGATGTCGTAATCTGAAACTAACACGTACTACCAAGATAGTTTGGGATACATTTGCAATGCATATTTAGCCTGTAAAATTTAGGACTTCCCTTTTGGGTATGTGAGGACTGTATAGGGACAGACAACTACTATCACTTTACCCTCCATCAAACTAGATATATAATGCTCCAAGTCTTACTGAAATAAAAGTTCTCTGTTTACAATAAATGCCTGGATGTTTCCTTTAGGTCACCACATTCCATTTGCTACTGTGAACAATGCATTAACTCCATCTCCTTGTCATGCTGCAAGTTTCAACTAGTTGCCAAGCTTGTTGGAGGTCAGTTTTCTTTAGAAAGGGAAAATACGATCGTTTAAGTGATGAGTTTCATTGATTGAGATGGTGGAAGTGGTGGGTGACGGTTTATTATAAAATGAGAATGGAGGATATGGTGATTATGGGTTTTGTTACTGGAAAATGAGGTGGTGAATCCTTCTTAGAGAAAAAAAGTGAAATTTGGAAGTAAAATTTTAGGTACCAAAGTAAAATTTGGGTGAAACTTGGAGTGTGATGTATGTCATTCCAATGAGGGGAAAATGGTTAATAAATTATTTGGTAGGCCATGGGACAGTCACGCACCTGATTTCTTTCTAATTCAATGACATTTATTGACAAGGGGATGACATTGAATTCGGGCACAACTTTGAGGTGAACATTGTTACAATCGAAAAATTAAGGATCAAAGTGAAATTTTGTTGTAACTTGGACAGTGATAAAGGAAATTATCCCTTCCAAGGAGAGATACCTATATGCGTCTTTTTTTTTACTTTTAAAATAAGTATGATAGCTTATAAGTTTCTAACTGGTAGCAAATGACATTGTGACCAGAGGAATAAATTTCTCACTATGCTAAACCTGAATTCTTTTATAGGATATTTGAAGGTGGATTATCTATTGCAAGTTTTAATTTCATTTTATTCTGATTATAGGTTATCAAAAGTGGAAGTAAGCTTTATGGGTGATGGTCCGCAGGGAATAGAAGTTTTCTCAGATCATTTTGAAGTTTCAACATCTGGTGTGGACTCTCATCTAATGAAAACTTCCTCTATTTCACATCCAACAACGGATAACACTTTGAGGTATTTCTTCTTGCAAGTAAGAAGAAGGAAAGTTGTAATATACTTCAAATTGATTTCAGTTTGGTTTCCTTGTTCTGCATTAGCATAGGTCCCGTAGCTGTTTGTGGGCTCGAGGAAAATTAATAAGTGCTGCATCCATGCTAAACTTTTTTAGTCTACGGGGGCTTCCATGGGGATCTGGCACCGATGGACAGGAAAAGGTTGAATAGAATTGTCTTTTGCTGCTCATGTACTGGTAACGTATTTTTTATATTTCATGACAACCACTGTGTGTGACTTGCAGGTTGTGTTAACAGCTGCAGAAGTAAAATCCCTTCGATCAGGACTTGCTGATTTAGAAGAAAGAGAAGCCTATTTGAAAGCTCAGTAAGGAGATTTGATGCTTGATTTTAGAACTGTGATGTGTTTCTTTCACTATAAATATGTTTTCTAGCCTTTTATTTATATTTTTTTTTTCAATGCACACTAGTTTACCCGTCATGGTGGTCATCATACATAAATCTTGACATGAATTCTAAGCACAACACAAAAGATGGAGTTAGTGTCACTTGTGTTTGAATTTTAAACTTTTGACTTGTGGTAAAATAGAAGATTATTCCTGGCCTGATACTTGTTTGCAGAGGTTATATGAAGTACGTGGAACTGGGTTTTATCGTGGTCATTCAGACCTTAAAAGCTTCAATAAATTGTATTTTCTAGGTCTATGCCTTTTCTCTTTCTGAGGCTTAAACGTCATAAATACGTGCACAAGTAAATCTGACTGCAAACTTTGTGCCTGAATTTAAGTGGATGAGATGATCTTTTAGGGTCAAATAACAAAGTTGGTTAACATGCAAGAAAACAGGGAGTTTTGAGGGGTTGCTGCAAAGAACTACACTTGTTTTTCGATATAGTATTTTAACATTGAGGTCCTTTTGTTCCATACAGGTTAGAACATGTTGATGAAATTTTGAGATCTGCTCGTCTCTCAGGCTATCTATACATCCGGACTGTACTATCTTCATCTTGTTAACACTTTGTATTTGTTTTTGGAATGCTTTATTTGTGCCCATTGCTTATCTCATTGATAATCTCCTATATCTTTTCTTTGATAGCGATGGGCAGCATTACCTGGAGAGCCTCCTCCTATTGATGATACTGAAGTTGATGACTGGCTTCCACGCTTTGTTGTTCTTCATGGACCGTGTATCTTCTATTATTTGTTGTCGACAGGTAGCTGATTGAAATTTTTGGCCGCAAGTGTATTTGGTATCCAGTTAAATGTTTTGTTACAATTATACACGCCATCTGGCATGATGCTTGCTATTTCCAACATCCCCAGATATGGTTCAATACCCTCATTGTGATGATTTAGATTGCATAAATTGTTGAGTCTAAATTTGGACTATTGGGAGGGTGCTATTTTCCTTTTTAGCAACGTTAGCTTGAAAGCATGTCTGGCATTTGTCTACAATTTATGTGTGAAGTCTTAATGGATTTCGTAGATATTGTTTGGCTCCTATCAATGAGTAATTTGTTGCACTGATGCATACTTGTGATAATTAGTGGACCTTAGTAAATTTAGCATGGTAGCTTATTGTTCTGTTCTCCAGTCAACGGTACTGGAATCTATCCCAAACATTATATTCTGATTGACTGGTCTTGACCTCATATTTTGTTGTATGTTTACAATCTTAAGGAAGCACAGGGTGACAGACCTGCTTGTATAAGTCAAACTTGCCACACCTTTTTTGTACTAAAAAACCATAAGCTAAATATTATGACTCCGGTGCCACTTAAGTTGGTAGCATTATCACCAAGATTTGTTTGTTTTTCCCAATGCATCTCGTGTGCATTTATAGGTCGAAGTTTAAATTGAATGAAATTCATCAGTGGGTATCCAAACAATCCTCTATGCAAATTTACAGGAAGAAATGCACAAAAATTGCTTGCTAATGAACTTGAAAGAAAAATTTTGCAGATTTGAGTCCTCAGGACTCCACCCTACTATCTGATATCACTGAAGTAGGTCCTCTCCCATGCTTTACACGAGAAGACGAGGAAACTCGATATTGCTTTTACATCTTAACTTGTCACGGGCTGCGATATGAGTGCTCAAGTGTTTCCAAAGTACAGGTACGCCCAATAATTTGACATCTAACTAGTTTAGTGGAGATATTGAATGTCGATTTATATCATTGCGCACATTTTGACTAAGTTTTAGTAATGATTCTGCCTTTGTTGTCAATGTGTTCTCCTCACTTGAAGCTTGCAGTCACTTGTTTATGAGGTTTATAATAGAAGTTTACCTATTTTCCAGGGAGATCAGGGGGATGGGTACTGATCTTAGTCACCTGACATGCTTTAACTATTTGTTGATTGCAACTGGCCTAAGAATAATCTTGGTTTTATGAATTAATAAAACTACATGATGGAGTGATATTCTCCAATCTGATGGATGATGACTTTTAAGTTGTACGAAAGGTGCAGCATCATAATTCATTCCATGTTTCATTTCCAAACAACTGATCACCCAAGAAAAAAATGGAAATCCACAGTTAGTAGGGATTTAGACATTCATTTTTCTCATATTCATTTCTTTAATTAATCTTTGCATTTTCCAACCAAAAAAAATAAAAAATAGACATAGAACTTTGTACTTTTTATCTAACATTTACATTCATAGTTTGGGCTTTTTTTTGTCCTACACCCTTTTTGTTTCTCTCTCAGGTGGATTGTTGGTTGATGACATTACAAGGTGACTGCAAGTTAGGACCTGATAGATCAGCTCTGATTGATTCAAGAAAGAAGTGACATCAGTTATGCGTCCGCGGCATTAAGTTGTAAATAGTTACAATATGTACAGTAACACCTTGGATTAGCTGATATGTAACTTAGCAGTGATTTTTCACGAAATTTATTCATTATGTTCTGTACATGACATGCTGGTGGAATAATGCAATGTTGTATCTACTGATTTCAGTCAAATTCATGTTTAGAAGTTGCCACCAACCCTCTATTTGTTTGACATCTGAATTGGCCTCACCTAAACCATGTCAAGTTTTGTGCAGTAAATTCACATCCAATCTCTTGCAAGGTGAACAATATAATTAATGGAAAATACTGTATTCATAGATCGATTATTTGGAGACGTTTGCTGTTTGATCAGGCCTGTATTGCTAGAGCTTCAATTTTGTGTGTGTTCTTGATAAGGCATTGATTTTTTATGAAATTAAAGGAGATAAAGATGTATGTTTGATTGCTATTCTCTCTCTCTCTCTCTCTCTCTCTCTCTCTCTCTCTCTCTCTCTCTCTCTCTGTGTTAATCATGGCTGCAAGCTTGCAACATTGCCTGCAACAGCTATAACAACCCAATCATATGATCACCAATTCAAATTCACAATTCATGAACACCATCATTATTTGTGTTTTCCGTCCAAATTTGCTTGTTCAACGAGTTGAATTTGTGACAGGTTTTTGTTTGCTTGTATCCTTGTAATCTCACTGCAATGCTTGCGGAGGAACTAGACATGTTCTCTGGGTAAAGTGGTGTTGTAATATCAATAGATCACCCTATTTTTGCTTCAATTCGGGAAGGTTGAGGGTCATGTTTTATGAACTTCTCATTTAGCTTAGCTGATGAGAATAAAAGAATAAAAGTCAAAATCATAAATTATTTAAATAACTCAGGTCATAAGTAATCCGAACAATAAAACAAAAAAATCATTTCTCGTTTTTCACGTGCAAGTGCAACACTTCCTCCAACGACAATTCGTTAAATTAGGATATAAATGTAAAGTGGCCACTTCATAGGAAATGGGTCCCACTGTCTGCTTTACGTCGTATGGACAAAATCTTCGAGGGGGAAGCTTCCTCTAAGCCACCCTTTGAAGCCATGCTTGGCTGCAGAGTTTAGCAGGGGAAATGAAAAGACACTGAAAATGAACTATTTTCCATTGTTTGATTACCATGACAGCTAAAGAAGAAAGAAAATTGAAGAAAAAGACGGGAAAATATGTTTATCGGTGGTTAAACCATTAAATTTGACTTTTTCCGTTCTTATTTCAGCTGCTAAATGGAAAAAAAAGAATTGATTTTCGTAGGAACATAAAATCCTTTCTCTCTCGTCTATTTCCTAAGGAACAAGAGAAAGGTTTTCTCTTGTTAACTGATAAAAGAGTTAATTTTCTTGGGAAGGCAATATCCTTTCTTCCTCCTCACTTCCTGGAAACAGAATAAAAAAAGTGAGAATATTTCTTTTTCCCTCTCATCTCCATCTGTCGTTGCTTTTCCTCTTTACCTCAACTATCACGCCAACCAAACAACCAATGATTGTCAGAAGCCAATGAGGTACAAACGGCGCCGTTTACAGATGACTGGCCAATCGGATATTTTCACCCTCCTTAACGGTTAGGCTAGGGTTTGAACTTTCCATTTGGGTCACCACAAAAGCTAGCTATCATCTCGTCTCCTCACTTCTCAGTCCTCACACTCTCTCTACAGCCAAGGCTACAAAGCAAAGAGTTTTCGTCACCACCTTGTTAAGATGAACTCTCAGATATGCAGATCTGCTTCCCGAGCTGCGAGGTCTCTGCTCTCTGCTTCAAAGCAGAGCTCTCATGTTTTTGCTGGTAAAATTTCCCATTCTCTCGCACATTTCAATCCATTATTGACTCTTCGTCATTCAGTTTGCGCGAACGGTTATGCATTTCGCTAATTTGTTGAGTCCTTTCTGCATTCTCTCGACCATGGTCGTTGTTGATCTGTGAGTTATTATTCTTATGATTTGAAATGGATCTTCATTTGATCAATTTATATCGCACTTTTCGTATATTAACTAATAATCTTATTAATTTTCTTTCAAAATTTTGGAGCTTGTAGTTTCGGAGGTCAAAACTCAAAATCGTTGTAGTCATCGTCTGTAATCATATTTAATTCATGTGTTTTACAGGCTGATTCTCATATATGTTTGTTAGATCTTATCGTTCATTGGATAGCCCCAGAACAGCACCTCTAATTTGTCATTAATGCATTCATCTGAATTCTTTCCTTTCTCACGTTGACACTCATCCATTTAAACAGGTTCTGCATCAGTTCTGCTCACGGTTTTCCAAACATGATATTTGTTAATGTCAATAGTTCTTGTGTATTGTGCTATGTAACTGACTTTCTGTAAACTATATGTTTTATAAATACATTTACTTTGTTCTTGGATATTTTGCTATGTAACTGACTTTCTGTAAACTATTAAGTGCTATAAATACATTTGATGCATGTATATCAACTACAGATGCGTTTTGCACAGATAATACAAGTATATATCAGAATATCTGTGTGAATGTATTTACTCACTGAGTTGTTTACAACTGTAGAAGGTCGAGCTGCAGCTGCAGCTGCAGCAGTTTCAGTCAGAGGAAAGGTGCCCTCTTTAGCTTCATATGGAAGGACAGATTCTGGAAATGTGTCCAGAGGATGGATTTCTGGGGCCCTTGCCCTTCCTGCAGCAGGTTTTAACGGAAAATTTTCTTATTTTTCTGTAATTTAATTTGAATTTCTCATAACATGCTTCTAGGCAGCCAAGAAGTATGTGGAACTTTTATTGTTTTCTTATGATATTTTGTACTTGATTATACCTTGACTGTTTATATGCAGAATAAAAGTAGAAGTGATGTTTATGCCCATTTATTCTGAAATTGACACTTTGGTTTGTGAAAATGATTTAGGTTTGTGCAGAAGCTCATATCTTTAAAATAGAAGTGTTGTTTATGCCCTTTTATTCTGAAATTTTGAATTATGTTCATGCGCTTGACCTGTTTTGAGGTTCAGCTTGCTGTTTTGCAAGATGAGAAAGGGAATTGTGTTGGGAGAAGAAGCCAGGTCTTACTTTAGATTTTAAAAATCTACATACTAAATGGATAAATGGATGGAAGGCATAGATGTATAATGTTTCAATGTTTTGGGTCTATTTATGGCTTCCTCTATTTTATGACCTGTTTGATTTCACTATTTTTTACTTAAAAAATTATATAACATCACTCTATCATGTCCTATATCTTCATGGTGAAAAGATTGGTGGCGTGAGAGTAGAGATTAGCATTTGTACATTGGGGTTAGAAACTTAGAAAAGAAGAAGAGCCTTGTCCCTTGTTGAAGATTTAACATGGCAGAATATGGGACCTCTTCTATGTCAATCACACTAGGCTTAAGGATGGTCACGGGTTGAAACAATGTCGGGGTCTTGCAAGTTTTAAACTCTTTCTTGTGTTTCTCCCGACACTTCATCTTGATCCCCAACTATGAAGTTTTGTGGTGTGCTATCATACATCCTACACTGATCAAATCTTATGCTGATCCTTCAATTGTGCTGTAATTGTTAGCTGGATGAAAATTCATCAGATTTAATTTCATAGTTCTTTTATTTTTGTAGAAGAAAAAATCCCCAATAACGGTTGATCAATGCTATCACGTTCACAAACAATTTGCACCCTACATACCTTGAATTCCTCTACCCATTTATGATTTATAACTAATATTCCAGTGATTATTGACAAAACTATTTATGGTTATGACTAGCATCAATTTTGTCTATGCTTTTCTAGAAGGTCTGGACGGGATTATCTATATGATAGCCATGGCTAACTGGATCTTTGTTGCTTGATGCTATCACTTGAAAGCTTGTTTAATCTCTGAATCCTCATTTTGCCTTTTGTGTTTCCTATCTTTCTACTGCAGCCTACATGCTTCAGGAGCAGGAGGCACATGCTGCAGAGGTGCTGCAATTAGCTACTGATTCTATATTATTTCCCATTGTCAACATCCTTCTCTCTTCATTTCCTTTGGTCTATTTGGCGAAAATTTATTCATTTTTTCTTCACTACTCAGATGGAGCGCACTTTCATTGCTATCAAACCTGATGGAGTGCAAAGAGGGCTGGTAAGATAACTACACTGCTGTAATATGTTACAAGAGTTGCATTGGATTTGGAAAACATACAAGTCTTGCATTTTCTCTCCGTTAGTCCATTTAGTTGCTTACAATGTGATTAATGATCTGGATTTTGTTTGGTCAATGTCCCTGAAAGAGAGCGCATGATCTTCTCATCTTTCTGGCTCTATTTTTTTTTAATTTCTGTAGAAATCTTTTTGCATTAAGTTGCGTCATGTAGACCTAAATCTAGTTTTTTTTTTTTGGTTTATTTATTTATTTATTTTTGTTTTTTTGTGGGTGGGGTTGTGTGTGGTTTTTTTTTTTTTTTTTTTTTGGTTGGGGGGGGGGGAGAGGATGGGATGGGAATATCGAATATCTGACCTGAGGCAGCTTCTTTGTATTGCAGATTTCTGAAATCATATCGCGTTTTGAGCAAAAAGGTTTTAAACTTGTGGCGATCAAAATAGTGGTTCCTTCAAAGCAATTTGCCCAGAAGCATTATCATGATCTCAAGGAAAGACCTTTCTTCAATGGCCTGTGCGACTTCCTTAGCTCTGGCCCTGTCATTGCAATGGTTAGAAGAACTTCGATTCTTGTTACCTTGTCTGACAACCTGAGAGCTAGCTGAATTCAATCTTTTTACTTGTACAGGTCTGGGAAGGTGAAGGAGTGATAAAATATGGGAGGAAGCTCATTGGAGCCACGGACCCACAGAAATCAGAACCTGGAACCATCAGAGGTGACCTAGCTGTTGTTGTTGGAAGGTATTGTTTTAAATCAGTGCTTAGTGTTTGTTTTCTTTACTCTTACCAAGTGGTCTTTCACTTTCGGAGTTGCCTTTCTTAAAATATATGAAATCGATAATCTAGGTTTTTTGCTTCATGATATTCTTTGATTAGTTCGAAATAGTACAATATTGACTGGGCTTGTATTGCAATCCGAATGTTGTTCTGCTTTGCAGAAACATCATCCATGGGAGTGATGGTCCTGAGACAGCAAAGGATGAAATAAAGCTGTGGTTCAAACCAGAAGAGTTGGTTAGTTACATAAGCAATGCAGAGAAGTGGATCTATGGAGACAACTGATGAATTTTTTGGTTCTTTTCTTCTCAGGAACTTAGGTCCCACATGCAGAGTGGGTAGAAACATAATTACCAGAATAAAACTATGTTCTTTAGGTGACTGATAGCATTACTTCGCTGCAAACTGCTAGCGAAATGGATCACCCTAATAATCCATTTGACCTCTTTTATTTATGATTCCAATTAATGCAATTTTCCAGCCTACATTTTCTTCTTTTCTTCCAAGTTTTGGGGAAAGACACCCTTTTCACGCCAGAATGGACATTTAAGATTTAAGTTTTGATTGCTTTACGCCTCTGTGGCTCTGACTAGTTTGTCCGTGGAAAATCATTCCTCCAGTTATCGGAGCAACTTCACTGGGTAAAAGAAATGGTTCTATTGAGTTTTAAGACTGACTAGCCAGAATGTCCAATTTTAAATGTTGCATACATTCTGGTTTTGCTTCTTGTTGAGGGAATTTATTGGAGATATTACTAGCTACCAATGGAGATACAGGTCCTTCAAATTTAGATCGGTGTTGTCTGTCCAGCCAGAATAATGTCCAATTTCAAGTGAATTTTCAATTCAGTTTTTTTTCCCTATTTTAGTTCTGGTTTCTGTTGTATATATTTTGTAATTTTGAGAGCATAAATTGCCTTTGAAAACTCTACTGAACACAGCCACTATGATACGAGCTCAAATGGAATTTAGCTATAAAGATTGAAGCAAAGGGAATAGGAATCAAGCTTAGTCGATTTGCAGAACCTAACTGGAAGAGTAGCTGTTTAGGCACTGAAGCAAGTGGCTCGGTTTGCCTTGGTTCTCATTACCCACAATAGAACCAGTAGGTTGGTTAGTTAGTTGGTCAAGTCTGTTAGTTGGTTAACTAGTTAGGATCCATTGGGATATAAATAGAGTAGGAGGAAGAGAGAAGGGTATCTTGTATCTTGTATGAAAAACTCTGTTTACGAAAATTATCAGAAATTCCAAAAGCTTTTCTCTGTTTTACTGGTTTTGTTTTGCAGAATATCGTAATGTTTCGTTTGAAATTTAAATTTTTTGTAGAAAAAAATAAAAAAAAATATGAAGAAAAAGTGAACAAAAATATTCTTTATTTTTATATATTTTTGTTTATTTTTTCTTTATATTTTTTTTTTAACCAAAAATTTAAATTTCAAGTGAAGCCTAAAGGTATCTTCTTCCCATTTTCTAGATTTCATCATATTAAAAGCTGATTAGAGTCAAAGAATTGACTCTCCCGTCCGGGGTTCTAACTTCTAAACATATGACTCAAAACTATGAGACAAACCTTGCCAGAAAAAGCTATTCCCGTGTTTATAGCTTGTTTGGGTTTTTATGTTTGGAACTTGAGAGAGGAAAACAAAAAAATTAAAATTAAAATTTTTTCTCTTGTTTTAATTTCTTAAAATAGCTTATGACTCTGTTAATTTTTTGTTTTAATTTTTTAAAATAGCTTAAACTTTGTTTCATAAGCTAGTTCTGAAAATTGGTTTCAGAAAATTTTTCTCAAAACACTCCTTAGTTTTGGAACACAAAACAGAGTTTTCTGAATTTTCAAGAATTATTTTATTTGAAAACAATAATATTTTAGTTCTTATTCTTTTAAATAAAAATAAAATTTTGTAAACAATATGGATCCCACGTGCAAGGTGAAAACCACTCGAATTGCGCCACATAGTAAATTTGTGCATGGTTCAACCCAGTGTTGATGACGTGGCGCACTATTGCTGGGTGGGCGAGAAGCCTGAGCTATGCATCGAATTCCT
The DNA here is from genome assembly GCA_033060915.1 of Euryodendron excelsum. Taxonomy (NCBI): domain Eukaryota; kingdom Viridiplantae; phylum Streptophyta; class Magnoliopsida; order Ericales; family Pentaphylacaceae; genus Euryodendron; species Euryodendron excelsum. The sequence goes on along the minus strand of CM065378.1, from coordinate 17,966,801 downwards.
AGATTCTACCTCTAAGAGGGTACCAAAAGTTGCGGACTTGAAACGCAACTAAAACGAATTAATATTTGGTTGATTGGGAATTGAAGTCCATCAGTCATAGGGTCCTTACTCCTCTATGGTCTATGTACACGTTCCTCCCTTCTTATTTCACTCGTTTTCTTGTCGCTTATTGAGGAAGCAACTCTCGTTTCTGTGAACTTCAATATCGTCCTCGTTGTTCGTGTTCTGAACTCGAAACCCTAACCCCTAATCCCTAATTTCAACTAAGATCTCTCTCCGTCTCTCTCGTGCTTGCAGCTTCATCAATCATTGTTCCGTTAAAACGGTAACAGTCTCTGTCTCTCGTTTTCCAAAAATCTCCATTTCAGTATGTGAACATAGAGACAAATATATGTACATGTGTGTTGTTTTTGGTATATTTTTTGAAATTTGTTGAGTAAATCTTTTCTAGATTACTAACAATATGTGGTCGTGAAGTCCAAGTTTTTGTTTACGGTGCTTGTAAATTTGTGAGACTAATTTTATGGCGATTCTACGTTTGGTTGCTGAAAATAATTGAGGATGAACTGAGAAAATTAGATGCTTGAATCTAATATGTTTCTACTTTGGTTAAGATGTAAAGCTCAATTCGAGTAAGTTTAGTAGTTGCAATAAGCATGGATTTTGTTCTACTGGCGTGTGATTAGCGGTATCTACTGTTTGAAATACTTGTTCCTCGTCATCTAGGTCCTCTTGAAATTGAAATAAACTTGTGCTTTATAGTGCATGGTTTGAATTTTTAAGACGTTGCTTTCTCTCATTCTTCTTTTTCCCCTGTATATCTTCTCTAAAGGCCGCATGCTGAACTAGAAAATAGATATTTCATGCTTATCTCATTTTGTATCTGAACCTATTTAGTATATGTACTGCCCTATGCGTGTTATTAATTGGTGCAAGAGGCATATACACATCCTTATTTATGTTGAAGTAGAGAGTTATGTATTGCAAGGGCCATTTACTATTTTCTTTTACCTGACTATTCCTTTTTCTGCTTTTAGATGGCAGCTAAACCACTAACAACTGAGGCAATTGCTCTTACAGAGAAGAAAATGGACATGTCATTAGGTGTGCACGCTAACAAGTCTCCGATTTTTGTTTTTTGTATTTGATATTAGCTGTGGCCTGTAGATTGCTAAAATTTGCGTTCTGTTATTCTTTATCCAGATGATATCATCAAAATGTCCAAAAGTAATACCTCTAGAACTAAGAAGCAAAGAGTTTCAGTAAGAAATTTTCCTTTGGAACTGCATCAACTTATCTGGTTCTTGCTTTTGCTTCACTAGTATTCATGGTATCAATGGCTGTCTTTTTTTTTTTTTTTTTAATTCTCTGCAGAATAGAAGCCAAAAATTTCTGAACAATGCTGCCCCTGCCCAAGAAAAGTCCACAAAGGTTCGTTGGTTTATGGACTCAAGATCTTCTCTTAGACAGGTATGCTGCAAGTGCGCTATAATATGTAACACAATATTGTCATTACAGATGTGTAATAGAATTATGGGTAGCAAATGTATATTGGTTGTATAGTTTCATTTTGTTTGCTTCTGTTCATTTCTTTTTGTGTGTAGGGTGTTCTTGCTCAAAGAAGGTCAAATTTCCAGGGAAACCAATTTCCCATTGCTGCTCAGGCTGCACGAAAGGCTGCAGTTGCTCCTATGCACAACAGAGCCTTTAATCGAGGCAGGGAGTTTAATCTGAAAAAACCGAGGTATTTAATAGTGTAATTATTTTTTTCTTATATTGTTATGAAAACATAAAGGTAAAGGTGTTGGAATAATATTGATGATGATTGTAATGATGACTAATGATGATGTTTAGCAAGATGCCTGATACTAATTTGATAAATAAGAAGTCTGTTGTTTACTTGTTGCAGGTAAACTGTGGCTCTTCTCTATTGTTGCTGACTTTGAACTGGTTAATATTGTTAAGTTGCATACTGTTGGTGAAACTGCTGCATAGGGTTTGGTTTGGGCGGCAAGCTTCCAACCTCTAGGAGTTCTCCAATTGCTTGCAATTCTCATTTTACCGTCCAAAAAAAAAAAGAAAAAAAAGAAGGCCTGGATCTATAAGCTTGGTTTTTATGGGGTTGGCCATTGGGGTATTATGTTTAGCAGTGCCTGTAGCATTTGAATTTGGCTGTCCTACATCCTGAATTAGAGCTGTACGGTTTGCATTCGAGGCAAAAGAGAGTGTATGAGGGAAATGTGTTTGATAGGCAATGGATAATTAAGCATGTGTGAGTTTGGTCTGCTGGAGTCAACATAACTTGTGATGACTGTATCAACATTGTGCATTTAAGTGGCTACCTGCATGATATGATAAATCCTTTCCTGTTTCACGGTTCTTAACTGGGCATTGGACTCCTGATGATGGTTATTCATTGCTAGCCTCATGCTTTGCATTCGTTGTTTAAGTTTCGTGGTTTGAAATTATTGTTTCATTATGATGGTTTATGCTAAACGAACCATCTCTTTCTGCTTGGTGAGGTCTATGGCTATTTGCTTGTGATGTTAGGTCATCTATATATGGCATGCTTTACGTCCAGTTGGTCTGCTCACATCTAATTTTACTCCAAGTTACCAATCTGGCCTACAAACTTCCATTGATGGATTTTGGTTTTATGTTCTACCTGGGAAGTTATTGATGTTGGAAACAAGACACTTCATCTTTCATTATGTTGTGCAAGTAATTCAGGGCACCTTATTTAGGAACGTGACCAGTATTTCTAGTGCCAGCAACGGCTTATCAATATTTCCCCACAGTTAAAGTTTCTGTTTCCTGCCAGAGAGATAATTGATCTTCGTTTATGTTGAAGTGCCTTGATATGGAATTGGCACTATAATGTTGTTCTTTTAAGTGGATTCTTCTGATGGAATGAGCTCTTCTGGTCTCCTTATGTAATAGCCGTTGTGCTCAAGATGATTAAGGCAGAAACTTTGGGGGTCAGATGAAGGTCAAAATTAATACATGTAAAGTGTTGCACATATCATTTAATTTACGGAATGTTTTCTGGACAGCAACTGCAACTGTGATGTCTTTTGATATACTTGTAATTGGCTTAAATTTGGTAGGAAGATTTTACATTATTAACCTGCGAAAGCTATAGTGACTTCTGTGGGTGAAAGTTTTGACTTGTACTTGATGGCCGGTTTGGAAGTTGTTCTGGAGTGGATCTCCTGTATGTTGGATTGCTGGGGAGAAAGTGATGTATTGTTTTCCTGGGTTATGCTGTTCTAGAAAGGTCTATTTCTCCAGGTTTTAGTTTCAGCAGCAACATTTTGATGTGACTAACTTCAGATGATATTCTCACTTGGAGGGAGCTGAATTAAAAACTGCCTGAATATAATGGTTTGTCTTATCTTTCTGTTAAGACAGAAATAAGTAGAATGTACAATGGTACGTACCAGTCTCGGTGAATTTACATGTCAAGATGGTTGTAAGAACTAATCATTGCTTGTGCTTGGCCACTTGGGTTGTACTCATTCCTCTACTTTAGGTTCATTTTTTCGAATTATTTCTACTTGTGTCCTTCAGTTGCAGTTTACTTTCTGTATGCAGGGTTGGGGCTCCACCGGTTCAGAGGAAGTCCACAAATGGAAGATTTACCGTACAGGTATTGTTGTTATACTGCATTGTTTGGTGGTTTAATGGGTTATTATATGTCATGCTAGTTGTGAGTTGGTGGTCCGTGCTTAAACCTTAGCCTTCCCTTTTCTGTGGTAGTTAGACTAAGTTGGGGATTACTTTCAAATTCTCGTCCAGGCCAGAAGAGTGCTGCCCCTGAAGAGTATTCTATGTTGACATGATAATTTGTGGGTTGATATATCTATTCTATTTTTGTTCTAAGATAATGTTGGAACTGTTGGAATTTATTGTTGTATCCGAAGGACCTTTGTAGTGTAACTATCGTATGATTAATTTTATACTATTGTGTGCTTGTATGTGCTAGGTTTCACCATTAGTTATATGAAATAATTCTTTATCTTATGGCCGTGTGTGTTTGTATGCAGCAGCGACCGGAGCGAATGAATGCAGTACCTAAGCAGAGGCCTCAAACACTAGACTCACTGTTTGCAAACATGAAGGAACAAAGGATGAGGGCTTTGTCTCATCAGAACAATGGTGGAAGAGGAAATGGAGGTGGCCAGCAAAGACGGCAGTGGGGAAGAGGTCAACTTGGCAACTGATAGCTGCTGCCAAGGGACAGCATGATTGGCATCATTAATTGCATACCAGAGAGTTTTGCTTATTGTTACTTTGCAAGTTGAAGTTCTGGGGGCATTGAAAGTGCTGTACCTTGGGTTTATCTGCTCTCTTCACTTCTATCTTTGTGTCAGCTTTGTTATGCTACTTTCCACCTCTCAGTCCCAGATCATGGATCTAGTGAGTGAAAGAAAGGAGCTGTCACCTTGTGTTTCTCTAGTTGCAGTTGCACTTACGTGAAAATTTTGAAATTTTGAAATTCTTTAGTCTGATTGGCAGTGCAACTGCAAGGTTTCGTTGTTGGTGCTGTTTGCTTTGATATGTTAATGGATGAGACTGTTATTTTGTATGGTTTTTGAATTTAGAGGTTGTAGGCTTGTAGCCTTGAAAAGTTTAATTTTTATCTTTTGAATTTTTATTTTACTAAACTCTGCACCCAAAATTTTATTTTAATTTTACCCTCTTATGTGGAAATTATTCAGTTTTTTCCAACGTTGTGGGATCAAAACGCTTGAGCTGAACTCGAGCATTGATCCCACTTCTAAAATTTTGATCATAAAACAATAGAGAAAATGCTAGTTCTCAAATGCTGAGCTTCAATCTACATACTATAAACGTTAAGACGTAACTTTAAAGAGAAACTCTGGTCGGTGGGTTGGTCGGTGAATAAATCTTCCCCGTTAACATGAAAATGGGCCGCATTATAGATTACAGAGATTAGAGGGCTTCTGCATTTGCGCCGGCAAGGTTTCGAATAAAAAGGGGTAATTATTAAATGTCCCTTAAACTATGATTAAGTATCTTTAAATCTTTTCAAATTCTAAAACTGACACATTTGACTCTTTTTAAAATTTGAATTTGTATTAATTAATACTTTATGTTAACAATTCAATAGAAGAGTTAATAAAAAATTGTTATGGGATTTACAGACGCTTACAAAAATATGACTGAAATACCTCTTGTAATAACATATAAATATATGAGCAATATAAGTAGTATTTCAATTATCAAACAATTATTACAAAAAAGAAAAAGTTTATATATAACATTATTTTTTATAAACACGTGTAAGTTACATGATAATTTTGTACGTACTCTCCTAATAGATTGCTAATAGAAGGTACTGCTTGATGAAATCGATAATCCATCCAAGGAGTCAATATGTGATGTCTTAAAATTTATGGGTTAATGATATTGTTGTGAACTAAATATGCCTTATTATGTTGCTGTTAAATTGTCTTTGGCACGAACTACCTTAAACTATATCATGTCATCCCAATTTTTTAGTATTTTATGTTAAACATATGCTTAGAAAGAAAAAAAAAAATTCATACAATAGTAGATATCTGCAGAAACATTTGCCGTAATGTTGTTAAATTGGGCATTATGTTGTATATTGGAATTTCGCTAATTCTTGAATTAGCTAATAATTAGCGAAATTCCAGTGGTCTCGAGAGAGGATGATCCGTGGCTTAGACACAGATTCTTGGCATACTAATAAATGTATTCTAGTCACATTTGTTTACTAACAATTTAGTTGTTAAATTCTTGTGTTTGAATCAGCTAGATGGTAGTTCTCTTGGTGCAAATTCTTGTGCACATTGGTTAGCTGCCTCTGTGATCCTAATTCAATTCCTTTTGAATATGCCGGAAGAGCTTTTGAGGCTATCTCTTTTACATATTTTGTAATTTCTTTTTTCTTGCCTCTGGCTTGTTTTCCCGTTTGAATACATATATGTATATTACTCATTAATTTAATCATTTTCCCCATCGGATACTTCTTGCATAGTTATTTTCTGGTTGATTTCTTAGTTTTTTTCACAAGTTCTCCTTTTTTTCAAAGTCAGATTGATGAGGTCCAACCTCTAGAAATTCTAGTCACATTTGTTTATCAGAAATTTAGTTTTTCAAGTCTTCGGTTTCAATCGTTTACGGGTGGTACACATTGTGGCCATTCGATCGATGATGTTACCAACTGGTTGTGAAAAATATGTATGTATATATATGTATATATTTCTAGTTAACTTAATCATTTTCCCCATTGGATACTTCTTGCATAGTTTTCTTCTGGTTGATTTCTTGGTTTTTTTCACAAGTTCTCTCTTTTTTGTTTTAAAGTTAGATTGATGAGTTCTTACCTCTTGAAATTCCGTATAACCTCAAGGACTAGAGAAATTATTAATTGCTCTTGGAGCACTCCGTATTTTTTAATTGACAATTTTTTTTTATTATATATGAGTAAAGAGATAAAGGCTCCAAAAGCCTCTATCTAAATGGTATACAGTTAAAGCAACACTTCAGACATGACTAAGATTACTTATTTAAGTTAAAAAATAGCTCTATAATTGTTCACACAAGCTACCAAATTTGATTTACAAATGGCACCTTCAACTTTTCGTTTTGCATGCTATTGCAACTGTATTTATCATTCATCCATGAATTACCTTTTGTACTATCTTTATAGCAAAAAAATGCCCTCTTTAATGTGCAGTCGCAAAAGATAAATCTATTAAAAATTGGAGTTTGTAAACTAATGCGTATTCTTTTTTCTTTTTTTTTTTGTTGAGCAAATTAATGAGTATTCAATATCTCTTTTAGTTTCAACAATATTATGAGTAAGATCACTAATTATTTTTAGATTTGAAAACTCCACAATAAAAAGGTTAAGAGTTTTGGAAATGAAGTATTTTTTTTTTCTCTTGCCTATTAAAATAGTATTGAAGTATTCACAAATGTAGGACGATTTAAATAAAACAGTAGTGGCGTATTTCACAAAGTGGATAGCAGATAGCTAAATAAAATATTAAATGGGTAGCGTATTTTAATTGAATATTAGAATAAAGGGTTAAGACCATGTTATTTATTTAGCTTAATAATGAGGGGTTCGTGAAATTGTATTTATCATTCATCCACAAATTACCTTTCGTGCCATCTTTATAGCAAAACAAATGTCCTTTTTAATGTGCCGTCACAGAATATAAATTTGCCAAAATTTGGAGTTTGTAAATTAATGAGTATTCTTTTCTTTTTCTTTTTTGCTTGGCAAATTAATAACTATTCTATATCTCTTTTAGTTTCAACCATCTTCTAAGCAACATCACTAATTATTTTTAGATTTGAAAACTTCACAATAAAAAGGTTGGAGTTTTGGGAATGAAGTATTTTTTTTTCTTGCCTTCTAAATTAGTAGTCGAGTATTCACAAATGTAGAAGGATTTAAATAAAACAGTAGTGGAGTATTTCACAAAGTGGATAGTGGATAGCTAAATAAAATATCAAACCGGAGTATTTTAATTTAATATTAGAATAGAGGGTTAAGATCATGTTATTTATTTAGATTAATAATAAGGGGTCGTGATATTCACAAATGTAAGTATATTAAATTCAATGGGGACAATATATTACATTTGCAATATCAGACTAAATAAATTTAAACAAAAAATAAATAAAACGTATTGAAAGTTGTCAAGTTGAACAGGGGTAGCTGCCCCACTTGTTCATGTCTGCTTATTACCAACATGTAATATTAGAGCGATAGACAATGAGCATGGTAAACTGTAAGAATAGAATGTAAAATTTACTTATGAAATATTACATTAATGTATAAAATAATATTACATTGGACAAATTCAGTAAGTATGAGTACGAAAATTAGACTAGAAGATATATGTACCATACGAGTTTAAGAAGATGAAATAATCAAAAACTACTTTTGACACAAAAAAAAAATCCAACATAATCATAAGGATTAGAAAGACAAAAAAAATTTACTGTGGCGGCAGGTGGGGGCGGACAAGACCAAAATAAATAAAAAAATATCTGTTGAGCCAACAGCTCCAAGGGGGTGTAGCTCATATGGTAGAGCGCTCGCTTCGCATGCGAGAGGCACGGGGTTCGATTCCCCGCACCTCCATGTTTTCTCTTTTACTTCTCTCCTTCATTTTCTTCGATTGCCCATGGACATAACCCCACCAATTGACGGCCAAGAATTGTGGCGTCCGTATATAATTCCATGCGTGGCCAACACACGAACATTACCCCGGTTCCCTCCTCAGCCAGTCAGCCTTCTCTATCTATCCATCTATCTATCTTAGCATTGCCATCCGCACGTTCCTAATCTTCATCGCCATTGTAGAGAGAGAGAGAGACAGAGAGAGAGAAATTCATTGCAGTATTACCGTCGCAGCTTTTCAAACAAGAAATCGCGCCAATTGTATAACAAAGCTTTCAATTTTTCAAGAGCAAGCGAGCGAGGTATGACTCTGAACTTGGGGTCTCCTTGGCTCTTTCGCCTCTCTCCTCCCATCTCTAAACTCTCCGACACATCTTCAAGCAACACTACGAGGACCAGTACTCTGTTTTTCCTCATATTCAACACCAATTGTGAGACCTGTCTATTGAAAAATCGAAACTTTTCGGCCTTCTTTGCTTCCAAGAAATTCAGGAACAAAGCTTCGTTGAGCGAGAGCGAGAATGAGGTGGCAGAGACCACCTCTGTGTCGGAGTTGTTGGATGAGGGCTTTCTTAACAGAGTCTCTGCTGCGAAAGATGCGAATGAAGCCTTGGACTTGATCGCAGAAAAGTCGAAGAGAAGTGGCGGTGTTGTGAGCAATTCCGACTGTTGTTCGATTATATCTGCCGCGTTTGATCGGAACAATGTCGACTTGGCTTTGTCAGTTTTCTCCGCCATGCGTTCCAGCTTTGATCCTGGTACATTGCATACAAGCATACCATATGCATAGTACTAGCTCATAATTCATATTTATATCTATATTGCGGATAAAATAACAGTTTCGCACTTCTGTTTCCCAAATTTGGAAGTTAAGGACCAGAGAATACAACTCCGATTGACGCTTAAAAGACCAGGAATTGATGCTTAAATTAAGTGAACATTGCTGTTCTATGCTGTAAATTGTGTTGTGTTGTTATTGTAATGCTTAGTATAATGCAGTTGGTGGTTTGAATGCACGTTGCTTATGATCTGGAATTTTTGGGTTCAGTGAAAACTCAAGGTTGGTAATTTTCTAATTCTGTATGTAAATTTTTTATTCTTTCGCTTATCAGAGAGAGATGATCAGTATACAGTGCTTGAGGGGGGAAGATGGAATTTACTTGATACTTGTCATCAGTTAGCATAGTATTCTGCAGATGGATATGTTGTTCATTGCGGTTTTATCTGCATTTTTTGGTATTATGATCTATATGCCCGTCAATGGAGTGAAATTAGAATGAAGTAGCTCAAGAACTTATTTTACGAGCAGTTGCCCTATGCAGTTACTTTTCTTGCTTTTTTGGTTACAAGTTGAAGCATGGAAGAACTTAAATTTGGGTTGGCTCTGGATGACTTGTATATAAATAAGCATTTGAACTCTTTTCTAATATACCTCTTAATAATACTTGAACGAGTCCCTGTTTGAATGAACGTTAAGTGCTTTATTTCATGTCTAGTTGTGTTGTACTTGTTGATATTTCTGAATTTCACGGTTTGTCTTTGTTTTCATTTGTTTGAAACTAATGTATGGACAATGTCAAAACATGATTAAAGGGGAAGCTGGTGGTGAAGCGGCTTCACTTGTTCAGAGATGGAAGTGGTCCAGGCCAGACGTACGCACTTACAGAATATTAGTTCAGGGTCTTGCAGCATCTCTGAGAGTTTCGGATGCCCTTAAGATGATTGGCACTATTAGTCGAGTAGGTGTTTCTCCGGGTGAAGAGGTATGGATGTTATCATTTTTTTCTTCTTTAGGCGACTGCCAGCATAATTAATTTGTCCTATCTATCTGCAGACTGCAACACAATTCTGCTCTTTCATTTAAGCCTTTCAAAGCAACAAACTTTTATTCTTTTTGGTCTTTCTCTTCACACTCTGAAGTGCATATTCACAATCTTTATGTACTAATTAACTTTATTTATGTAAATATTATTTTTTCGTAAGTATTTATGCACAGCTTAGTGATGAAGCTTTTATATACCAGGTTCAACTTTGGCTTCATAAGGATGCTCTTTCGGTCTAAAAATTTATTCAACTTTGATTGGAAAATGATTGCTTATAGTATCATTATGATTCATTTCTCTGGTTCTAGTTCTTACAATAGCAATAGAAGGTATCCGGAAGTATTGTATTTTTTCAAAGATTGTACTTTTTTTCTGCCTTTGCATTAGCTATTCGTGTAATTCTTATTGGCACATACATCGGTGCAAAATCAGAAGAGCAAAATTAACTAAACGCCTACACTCAGACGGAGCAACAAAATTAAAAAGAGAGAAAATATGGGTACAAGGTAAACATGGTGCACTTGAGTTGCTGAGTGAGTAAACCAGGACAATAAAACATAGGATAGCTAAGGCAACTAGACATCCTGCAATATGCCACTACTCACACATGTACTTTCCTAGCTCTAGTAGACAAGCTTGCCCTCTCCTTGATTTACTCTGGTCCAAGGTTTGGCAAACTTTTCCACCCAATGCTTTCACAAGCTAGTAATTGCTACCACTGACCGCTGTTTAACACACACCACCAAACACTCCCTTAAGTATGACCTCCTTAACTTCCATATGTGTAAGTATGACCTTCGAAACTTCCATATGTGTGAGTTTTGATTCCCCTATTTGCTGACATGGCACTCATTTTAGCGGCAACAATGTTATTTATTTGTTTATTTTCATAAGTTAATGGCAACAATGTTGTTGACTTAACTCCAATACAGTTTTATGGATTTTCCTGCAGGTGCCTTTTGGTAAGATTGTGAGGTGTCCAACTTGTATGATAGCTGTTGCTGTTGCACAGCCCCAACATGGTATTCAGGCATGCACATATGATCTTTGAGGATACTTTAGAAACTTTGTTTATTTTTTCTTTAGGTGGATACTTAGGTATGGATGGTTGGAGAGTAACACTACTCTTGCCTCGTGTGGCACACAAGCCAGGGTGTTAACTTGAATATACCTATGACCCATATTCTAGCTGACAAAATTAATGCATGTTATTAGATGGTTAGATAACTTCACTTCCCAAATCCCAAGTGTCAGCTTGCTAAGGTTTGGTAGAGATGCCGTAGGTCCTTTTTATACTTTCCCAGTCTTTCTCTATCTCTTTCTCCGATGATGATAAGGACTAGGGATGCTATTTCATTGATTATCAACAAATCATGATAGATAATGTTCAGATATAAACTTTGTAAAGAAGGGTCCAACCCACGTGAATGTATTCCATTTTGGGAGCAAAAGTCATGTGAAAAAATCTTGTTCAAGGAAAGCTGCTTTGCTTTCTTCGATTTCTCCATCGTCGAAATCTGCACTCTACTGAAAGCAGTCAAATTTTTTACTCGCCTTGTTTGAAATTTCTCCTCCCATTTGGCTATAATTTGAGGAGGGTTGGAGAGATTCATACAACAGAACAGAGCAAAAGAAGTGAGGTGTGTGCAATTGTATAGGAGTGAGAAGTAGTGCTATTGTAGAAAGTTTTTGCTGTATTGTGAGAGTTGAGAGTTGTAATCTCCTTCATAATTTTGATTCCGCTGCCGTGAATGTAGGCAAATTGTCGAACCACATTAATTTTTTGTTTCTCTCTCTTTATGTGTGTGTGTGTGTTTCTGGATTCATTTTGCACAACAAATTGGTACCAAAGCCATTGGTTCGCCACTGTGAGGTGCTGCTCATATTTTAAGTTGGTCAGATCCAACTTTTAATCACACCAAAAAGTTTGTCTCGCCGAGACGAACACACTGCCACAAACGGTGTCGAAAACGGAGTTGAAACGCTCTTGTACAAGTCGTCTGAAGTTCCAAAAAAAGTTTGCAATCTGTTCTTGGCCGAAGAAGACGATTACATCATCAATGACATCAGCACAGTACCTCAACAGGGTCCGCACAGTACCTCAACAGTATTCGCATAGTAACCGTAGCAGTGCTCGCACAGTAACCTCAACAGTATCTGCATAGTAACCTCAAGTGACATCAGCCTTGCGTCATCAATGACGTCAGTGCATAGCCAGCCATTACGTCAGCACCCAGTCAGCCGTCACGTCAGTGCCCCGTCAGCACTGAGGGTTAAGTTTGCTTAATTACAGTTTGACCCCCAGTATTTTTAGAAATTATAGTTTGACCCCTAAAGAATCTATTTTTCAGTTGAGCCCCTCTTAAGTTTGTACACCTCTCTGGATCCACTCGTAGAGCTGAAATTTGTTGCATCAAGTGTTCTGATGGCAGAGGAGAGAAGTTCGGACCACTGTCTCCAATGCAAAGTTCGAAGTTGAAAAGTTCGATAGAACCAACAACTTTAGAATGTGGCAATGTGAGGTGATGGATGTTTTGATTCAACAAGAGTTAGATATTGCCTTGGATAGCAAACCCGATGGCATGTCAGATGCGGATTAGGACAAGCTTAATCTGTAAGCTTGTGGAACAATTTGCCTTTGTTTGGCCAAAGATTAAAAGTACTTTGTCATGAGAGAAAACAAGATAAAGGAGCTTTGGCAGAAACTGGATGACAAGTACATGATCTAGAGCATTGAGAGTCGCTTGTACCTGAAGAAGAAGTTCTTTCGGTTCCAGTTTGGAGAAGGTATTTCTATGATTGAACATATAAATGACTACAATAAAATACTTGCTGACCTGCAGAACTTGGATGTCGAAATCCAAGATGAAGATAAGGCTTTACTGTTGTTAAATTCTTTGCCCGATACATATGAGCATTTGATTATTACACTATTGTATGGGAAGGAAAAGATTAGTTTCAAAGATGCATCTAGTATCCTAGTTAACAATGAGTACCGTAGGAAGAATAAATAGGGTCGTTATGATACATTTAGCGAAGCCTTTACAACAAGAGGAAGATCAGACACAAAGAATCCTAGTAGAAAAGGAGGTTCTCGTTCGAGAACACGAGGTAGATTAGTCGGAAAGAAACTTGCCAAAGACGAGTGTGCCTTTTGTCGCAATAAAGAGCACTGGAAGAAGGATTGGCCAAAGCTAAAAGGACAACAGAAGAATCAACCCTCCACAGTTAACGTCGCCAAAAGAGATGAAAATCCAAACATTGCCTGGACAAGTTCAGCATTGATGTGTCATTCTGATGAGTGTATTATGACTTTCGGGTGTACCTATCATATGTGTCCCAATTTGAACTAGTTCACTGACTTCACAGAGATTGATGGAGGAGCAGTTCTTATGGGTAACAACAATGCTTGTAATGCTTGAGGGATAGGGAGCATTCGGTTGAAGCTGCATGGTGCAACAGTCAGGGTCTTGTCAGAAGTTTTGTCACTCTCCTATCCTAATTAGACATTAATTATGTCGTATTAGGCAGGGCGTGATCGCACATGTCACTATACCTGCGAACGACACCTTACTCCACACCTAATAAATAGAATGCAACGAAAGAAACACCATTGCCTTATGAAACCATAAACTAACCATGCATAAATATAAAGTACATCAGAGTACATCATCCCATAACTTTACACACATCATGTCAAGTATGACAAAGTCCCAACTCAAGCTAACATAAAGCAAAATACAAATATAACTCAAATCCTAATGGTTTATACAACTACATGAAAAGACGAGGGCAAAGCAATAAGAGCTTTCTCAAGCCCTGAGACACGTCGTTCGGACACCGACATGAATGCCACCACGGCAAGGACTAGGACTGCAGTGAACCAAACCGTCATCTCCAAGTTATCTGTCAAAACAATTTGTGTGGGTGTGAGCTAATTGTCAACGTGCTCACGATAGATAATCAAACTCATAAAGAATGATAACAAACTCCCATAATGCACACATATAGAAATGATTAAGATATAGATCATGGATGTCTCAATGCAATGCATGTTTCACTTACATATGCGCGCAATTTTAGATAACATTGGCCTAATATATCGATGGCGCGTTATCAAGAAATGCCCACCGTGGCACCCTTAGGCTAGTCCACCGTGACTAAGCCTTGGTTAACCCACCGTGATTAACTCTCTCCAGTGTAATGCAAGGCATACAATATGAATGGTATGCAATGTAATCATATATAGAAAATCATTAATTTCTCCACAGAACTTCTCATAAATATAAATGTCAATTTTACCTCATAGATAACACCTTCAACACCTCATATGCATTCACCACCATTGTACATATAGAAAATAAACAATGCATTTAACATGAATAAGATTATCTCAAAATCTCACAATTCCACAATTAACACCAACATAGACAATAACACAAGCAATATATATTCACTTCTATATGAATAAGATTATCCTATGATCCCACCTGTCACCGCACACACACTACGTCAAAGATCACTTCTGGGTTGACGTTGAAGAATCTTGCTCTCTGTTAGCTCCTATCACTACAACCGTATTAGGTTAGGAAACTCAATGTATACTTCAATAATCATAAATATAATGTATATACTTCAAACAAATTATAGGACTGAAATTATGCATTAGAACTACCATATGCTAATCTCAATCACACTCCCAATGTAAAGCTAAAGCTGAAAAATACCAAAATACACCAAGTCTTCCAATCTGCCAAACTGACACAGGCTTCATAATTTGGACATAATTTGTGGTCTTATACCCAAAAATTCTAAAACTTTAGAAATATAAAATAGACATCTCAACGAGTATCCAGACCAAATTTTACATTTTTTGAATATGTCTAAGTATTTATTTGGTATTTTCTAAAACAGGGCAGTGCTGTAGAAACTCGAATTCAGCAGCAAATGCTCTGTTTTTGATAAATTAGTAACATAGGTAAACGACATCTAAATGACATGAAATTTCGTACAGAGTATCATCACCCTTGCTCCTAGATACAGTAAATATTTCATAAATTTTGGGCTACTCTAACTTGGTCGAATGCTCTGTTAAACCAGAGGTTACAGATCTGGGTAGATCTGAGCATCAGACTTCTATAGTGGCAGCTTAACTTTGAAAAGCCACCATAATTTGAATATAAAATATTTTTGACTGAAACCAAAGCTCAAATTTTCCTAAGATCTCAAAGTTCAAGTGTGTAAAATTTCAGCTACAGATCAGATTGTTAAAGAGGCCAAACAACCTCCGAAAGTGGCTATTTTTGCATATTTTCACAGCAGAAATCTTTTAACTTTGGACAAAAGTTTATCTCTCAATTCTTAACCAAATCAGATGAATTCTGTGTCTAAATCAAGTAATTTTTCAAGATCTTTCTACCTAAAGCCTGATCTACAGCAAGGGAAGAAGTCTTATACTTGAAATCAGCTTCTTCTTCCGCTGGCAGCAGCTCATTCTACTCCCTTTCTATTTCTCTTTCTATATCTCTCTCGTTCTATCTCTATCTCGATCTTTCTTTCTTTTTATTTTCCTCTTCCATCACTTTCTCTCTTTCTTTCTATCACTCTCTCTCTCTCTCTTTTTTTTTTTTTTTACACTATCTCTGTCAACTAGTTAGGTAAACTAGTTAGGTAAAAGTCTTAGGTGTCACCCATTTTGTTTCCCCCATCAATCCTTATTCACTAAGTGACTTATACCTAGGTGTCAACTCCTTTTGGTAAGGTAATTTAAATCAAATTAAACTTATTTTACATAAATGCTAATTTACATACCTCTTAACCATGCAATACTATCATTACTTACCGATGAAATTAAAAGTTAGGGTCTCACAACTCACCTCTCATTAAAGAATTTCGTCCCGAAATTCTCTTACCTGATGGAAACAAGTACGGATATTGTTTTTGCATTATCTCCTCACTCTCCCATGTAGCTTCTTCTACCGTATGGCTCCTCCACAGTACTTTCACCAACGGAATTACCTTATTGCGAAGTACTTGATCCCTTTGATCTAGAATCTGCACCGGCTCCTCAACATAACTCAAATTATCTGTTAACTCAACTGGTTGCTGAACCAACACATGAGACGGATCTGACACATAATTCCTTAACATGGATACATGAAAAATAGTATGTAGCTTGGACATTTCTGGAGGTAAATCTAACCTATAAGCCACAACACCAACTCTTTCTACAATTATATACTGCCCAATATATCTCGGATTCAATTTACCTTTTCTTTCAAATCTTAGAATGCCTTTCCATGGAGAAACTTTAAGAAACACTTGGTCTCCCACTTTGAATTCAAGTTCACGTCATCGGTTATCCGTATAACTTTTTTGTCTGCTCTGTGCCACCTTCAAATGCTCCTGAACTGTTTTGATTTTCTCAGTTGTGTCTTGGATCATCTCCGGGCCCAACAACTGTCTTTCACCGACTTCGCTCCAACATACTGGAGTCCGACATCTTCTACCATACAATGCTTCGAATGGTGCCATACTAATGCTAGATTGATAACTGTTGTTATATGCAAACTCCATCAAAGCAATGCAATCATTCCAATGACCTTTGAAATCAAGTATACAAGCGCACAGCATATCTTCTAAAGTCTGAATAGTCCTTTCAGATTGTCCATCTGTCTGAGGATGAAAAGTTGTACTGAACTTCAATGATGTACCCATAGCTTGCTGAAGACTCAATCAAAATCTCGACGTAAACCTTGGATCTCTGTCTGAAACTATAGATACTGGCGTTCCATGTAGTCTGACAACCTCCTTCACATATAACTTAGCATATTAATCTAACGTGTTATGAGACCCTAACTTTTAATTTCATCGGTAAGTAATGATAGTATTGCATGATTAAGAGGTATGTAAATTAGCATTTATGTATCATAAGTTTAATTTGACTTAAATTACCTTATCAATAGGAGTTGACACCTAGGTGTAAGTCACTTAGTAAATGAGAATTGATGAGGAAAACAAAATGGGTGACACCTAAGGTTTTTACCTAACTAGTTGAAAGAGATAGTGTAAAAAAAAAAAAAAAGTGATAGAAAGAAAGAGAGAAAGTGACGGAAGAGGAAAACAAAAAGAAAGAAAGATAGAGATAGAGATAGAAGGAGAGAGATATAGAGAGAAAAATAGAAAGGGAGTAGAAGGAGCTGCTGCCAACGGAAGAAGAAACTGATTTCAGATATAAGACTTCTTCTCTTGCTGTAGATCAGGCTATAGGTAGAAAGATCTTGGAAAATTACTTGATTTAGACACAAAATTCATCTGATTTGGTTAAGAATTGAGAGAGAAATTTTTGTCCAAAGTTGGAAGATTTCTGCTGTGAAAATCTGTAGAAATAGCCACTTTCGGAGGTTATTTGGCCTCTTTAACAATCTGATCTGTAGCTAAAATTTTACACACTTGAACTTTGAGATCTTAGGAAAATTTGGGCTTTGGTTTCAGTCAAAAATATTTTATATTCGAATTATGGTGACTTTTCAAAGTTAAGCTGCCACTGTAGAAGTCTGATGCTCAGATCTGCCCAGATCTGTAACCTCTGGTTTGACAGAGCATTCGATCAAGTTAGAGTAGTCCAAAAATTATGAAATATTTACTGTATCTAGGAGCAAATGTGATAATACTCTGTACGAAATTTCAGGTCATTTAGATGTCGTTTACCTATGTTACTAATTTATCAAAAACAGAGTATCTGCTGCTGAATTCGAGTTTTTACAGCACTGCCCTGTTTTAGAAAATACCAATTAAATACTTAGGCATGTTAAAAAAATGTAAGATATCAACTCCTATTGGTAAGGTAATATAAGTCAAATTAAACTTATTTTACATAAATACTAATTTACATACGTCTTAACCATGCAATACTATCATTACTTACCGATGAAATTAAAAGTTAGGGTCTCACAAGTTTGGTATGTGCCCGACTTACGGAAGAATGTTATCTCACTTGGATCTCTGGATTCTAAGGGATTCAGAATCACTATAGTTCTCAAAATGGTAATGGGAGCTCTTATGGTGATGAAGGGTCAAATGGGAGGAAATATATACTTTCTACAGGGGAGTACAATTGATGGTAGAGCTTCCACAGTTAGTGAGAAGATGGACGAGACTAATTCAGACACCACCAGACTATGGCATATGCCCATGGGACACGCTGGAGAAAAAGTTTTGCAGTCTCTTGCAAGGCAAAGCTTACTCAAAGACGTCAAGACATGCAAATTGCTATTTTGCGAGCATTGTGTTCTAGGGAAGCAGACCCGGATCAAGTTTAGTACTCCAATCCATTGTACACAAGGGATTTTTGACTATGTGCATTCTGATGTTTGGGAATTAACCAGAACCGCATTTTTGGGTGGTAAGCACTGGTTTGTTACTTTTGTTGATGATTATTCTCATCAACAAGCAGAAAATTTGACTGCTTTCGGTGGAGCGCATATTTTGGTGATGGAGAAATTGAAGAAATCAAAACAGCTTTCTTTGAACAAGATTTCTTCACATGGGTGGTTGGCCAGCCATGATTTTTGCTCCCAGGAATCCACCCATGTGGGTGAACCTTTCTTTACAAATCACCCCCTCTACCCATGTGGGGGCAATTTAGGTCTTCATGCTCTACTGTGTATTCACCCTTGTCACTGGACGATTGTACCCCCTCACTGGAGTGCCCACTATTGCAACAATACTGAAGTGATCACCGCCCTACTAAATGTGCCCTAAGGCGCCAATACACCCGAAAGTGCTCAACAATGAGAGATATTGATCAAGTCCAAGCAGTGTTGGAACTTGACCCCTGTGACTACTTTTGTCAATATATCTGTTGAATTTTCTATTGTGCCAATTTTCTGAAGCATTATGTCCCCTTCTTCCAGTATCTTTCATACGAAGTGAAAACGGACATCTATGTGCTTTGTTTGAGAATGATGCACTTGGTTCTTTGCCAAATGAATTGCACTTTGACTGTCACAGTAAACGGTAATCTGCTTCTAGTCAATACCCAAATCTGCCAAGTCCCTGTAACCAAATGACTTATTTCACGGCTTCTGTTATAGCTAAGTATTCAGCCTCCGTAGTGGATAGTGCAATTGTCGACTGTAAAATAGACTGCCAATTAACTGGTCCTCTTGACATTGTGAACACATATCCAGTAGTTGATCGTCGTTTATCAAGATCACCTGTGTAGTCAAAGTCAACATATCCAACTACCAAATGATCAGCATCATTGCACTTTTCGAACTTCAAACCAAGATCTATGGTCCCTAGAATATATCGCAAAATCAATTTAGCTGCTTGCCAGTGTGTCTTTCCTGGGTTATGCATATATCTATTAATCATACTGACGGCCTAGGAGATATTAGGGTTGGAGAGATTCATACAATAGAACAGAACAAAAGAAGTGAGGTGTGTGCAATTGTAAGGAAGTAAGTGGCAGTGCTATTGTAGAAAGTTTTTGCTGTATTGTGAGAGTTGAGAGTTGTAATTTCTTTCATAATTTTGATTCCGCTACCGTGGATGTAGGAAAATTGCTTAACTACATTAATTTTTTTGTGTCTCTCTCTTTGTGTGTGAGAGTGTTTTTGGGTTCATTTTGCACAATAAACTCAGCAACTCTATCTTGATTTTTAAACTTGATCAGAATACTTGGCATAGCTATGTATTTTCTTCAAGCCATGTGAATGCATGCTAGTGTCTGATTGGTCCATTTGCTGTAACATTTGCTCATATTTTATGATATGGACATTTCTTCCGTAGATCGTGTCCTGTTCCAAGTGCCGCTACCAGTACGAGCTAGTTTCAGGTGACATAGTTAGTATCGAGTCAGAAGAAATCAGGTTGGTTTACTTCCTTGAATTAGTCTTCATTTGAGCAATTGAGCCTTCTCTTTTCAGTAAAGGTTGGACATTGGCATTCCATATTTTCATTAATCAATCTTCAATGTTCAAAATGCTAGTATTTTGTTAAATAATTACATTGGAAAAATGGCTTTTTTCCACTTTCCCCTTTTTGATTCATTGTTTTTGTGAAAGATTATGTTTGTGTATCCTGAGATAATAATTTTTTCTAAGGATTCCCTACCGAACGCAGCATGGAGGTACCTTCGTGGAAAAGGGGGCTAAGATTCCTGCAAATAATGAAGCAAAGCATTCCTGCTGCAGTTCACTCTATTGTGGTACATTTTGACCAGTTTTATTATGTTTAAGCATGGACTTTATCAATTTTGAATATTTATGAGATCTTCCTCTGGCTTTCATAAACTTTCATAAGCTTCCTGCATTAGAAAATTATGGTTTCTGTACTTACCATAATCATTATAGTGACTGGTGCATTCTTTGTACATTTGTTGCAGATGGCATCTTATAATCTTTGATTATTTTGTAATCAAATTTGTTGTTCACTTTTGCATTCAAGAAACCCTTGTATGCCTCTCTCTTACGACAAATTTTACTGAAGTAGTTCTTCATAAAAGTAAAGAGATGGGTTTCCTTAAAGGTGGCACTCATTAAAGATACCTCAGGCATTGTCCCATAGCTCAATGTTTTTTACACTACACACGGACCCTTTTTTATTTTTTTGTCCTGTTAGGCTTCTAAGTAAATTTTATACATTTCCTTTCTGCAGGTGGAGATCCCATCTGGGATGGCTCGCACCCACAGGTTCGCTACTGAAACAGTTGATCTCCCGGCGCAGGAAGGAGAAAGAGTAACCATTGCTCTAGCAGCCCCATCAAATGTTTACAGAGAGATGGGTCCCTTGAAGTTTAGTCCAAGATCCCCCGATTTCTACCCAGGAGAGCCTATGTGCCTGACAAACCATAGAGATAGCCGAGAATCACTGTTACTGAGAGCACCCATAAAAAATGAGGGTTCATCCTTACTTAACCCCTCTATCCTCTTTCCACTTTTTGCTGTGCTGGCTACAGGAAATGCTGCCACTAGAATCATTGATCCCAGCTTGCCTCAGTTCATTTCAGTTGCTGCAGTGTCATCATTTGCTCTAGGAGCCACTTTGAACTCTTTGGTTATCCCCCAGTTGGGTCGGGTAAGTTAGTCTCTAATGTTCTCTTTAGACTTTATGTGAGAGAAATAGAGTCTCTTACTTACAAAGACTATTTTTAGGCTCCCATGAATTATTTGTGGCATTGAGATTTCAGTTGTTGAGAATTCCAGATACTATCGGTTCTGCACTCAAGTGAAACAGTGTTGATTTCTTCCTCTCTTTTTTCTAATTTATTTTAAAGAACATTATTTCACAATCTGTTGGAAAATGAACCTAATCTCAGTCAAGAGTCTTTTTCTTCATTTTTTTGACTCCAACTACATTGGTTGGGGAGGGGGCATTGTGCACAATAATAGAAAACAGGTTACTTTTTTTCTTTTTAATTTTTAATATATGTTGAAGCAATGGACCTAAGATCTACCAAAAATCCTAGAGTTTGTAATTATTTTAGTAGCCAGCCAGCTTTCTAAGACTGTTTACATTTTTCAAGATACTAATATTATTATTGAGTACTAATAGAATTATAGGTTGTTTTCATTTTTTCTTGTCATCTGATTTTACTATCTATGCTAAATTCTTTATGGAGTTCGCAGAGAAAAAATACATAAATGCATCTAGTTATTTATCTTAGTTCTTATTTTGCAGCTTCCTCAGAGATTGGTGGACACAATTGCACTCAGGCAACAACTTCTATCCCAGTATGACCAAGTTCAATCTCGCATTAAGGATTTGAAAGAAGCTGCTGAAAATGAGGTACCCTGCTGCAGTAATTGTGACTTGTGTCAAATACTTTCTCTAGTTTTAAGTTGGGCTCTTGATATTTGGGATTGCACCCCAAAAACTAGTAACTCCTGCTATCTTAAGTGTTTACACACCCTATCTACCGGCCGCATGACGTCCTTTAGTTTGCTTCTGAGGGGTACAAATAAAAAAGTCCCTCTTTATGTTTACTCAAATTAATATTGTATTCCTAGTCAAATCAAACAAATTGTTCTTCTCTTTGAAGAAAGTCGTGAACAATGACCACTGAGTTTATGTAAATTAGTTCATATTTATTGGAGTAGGACAAGAAAGGAGGCAAACATCAAGTTTAGTTACAAAAAACCACCTGATGCTTCCTGTGCATTGTCCACAAGAATTTGATTTTCTATTGTCAAATTCACTCAATTTTCTCTTACATAAGGACTACTAGCTTTACAGATTATAGTGTCTGACCAGTGAATTTTCCAAGTGAGGCATCTTTCTTTTTTTTTCCATTACGTATATGGTGGAAGTGGAAGTTTCTGAGCAAGGAAAGTAAGTTTATCCTAGGAATCTGAACTAAGAACTTCCATGTGGGCAATCTTTAGAATATAGAATGTCATAATTGTGATGCATTGGAAGGTTGAGCACTGCCCCAGTTCTTATTTTTAGCATTAATTCAAGGGGATTGTTCATGCCCTGCATGCACAGAATAATTTTATTATAGTGATTTTATGACGTCAATATTTTGTACCTACCATCCCCTTTGCATGTAGATTACATAGGTGCGAAGTTTCATGGTCAAAGTGGCTTTGATTTTTGTGTAGGTTTGGATGCTGGCTCGCATGTGCCAATTGGAGAACAAAATTTTCGCTGTGGGAGAACCTTCTTATCGGTTAAAACTTCTAAACATTTTCAGTCCTTTCTTAGTTCATAGTGTAATCAGTGAACTTATCGTCGTGTTTTGACAGAGAAAAGATTACCTCTGAATGTCTCTTCTACAAAGTTCACAAGCCTTCAACTCGTAAGTACTTATTTCTTTGTTTTCAGTGCTCGGAGAAGTAGAGTCAAAAGGGTGCGGGAAGACTTGGAAAGCTCCCTCGGGAAACGAATTGAACTGATTGACAGCTATGCAAGAGTATGCTTCCTACACCTTGAAACTAGAAACAGAAGTTTAATGGAAACAACTCTTTATCGGCTTATTTGATCATTGGGGCATAAGTTAACTTGGTTAATGCATATGATGATACTATGTATTTTTCAGATTTCTTCGATGATTGAAATTGAGGTAGAGATGGATTCTGATGTTCTTGCTGCTGAAGTGGCTAGCAATGCAGTATGCACTGCTTCATTATTTTATTACCAAGAGACACACACACACCCTCGCATAAACTCCGATTAACAGTGGCAGCTGCTGGAATTCTACAGAGCTGCGAAAGGGCCGTTCTTATTGACACAGTTATTCCTTTATGCAGGAAAATATTGCTGAACAGATACAGCAAATCATGGAGCTTGAAAATCTTGAGGAGGCATGTTTTCACACTTGGAAGCATTTTCTCTGACATGGAACATACATAAGAACTAGTATATGGCCATGTTTAACAAAACAAGAAAATGTAGTTGGAGAGGAGATAAAACTTTGCATTTTACTAAAATGGGAAACCTAAAACTCTGCCAACAAGCTTTAGCTTGTCAATAACAGCTCTTCTTAAGGTTTCTGGTTTTCTGACTTAAAAAAGTAATGTTCTTCAGATTTGTGGGTGGATGGGATGAGATGGGATGGGTAAGGGTAGGGGTAGAGTTGGATAGCTTTAGGTAGCATCTCTCTTTAAGTAAGATGGGTTGCGAGAGGATGAATTTTCGGTTCTCAATCATTTACCATTATGTGCAGAGATGGAGACTTCAAGCTGAGGCAAATGATGAGGTCGAAAGACTTCTTAGTTCTGAATCCACATGTAGTGAACAGGCTCTTGACATATAATTGGTAATTGACTTGATCCAAGCATCCTAATTTTCACATGTTTTCCCGTCTCTATATACTATATAATGTCTGTATACTAAATGATTTGCCTTGGGCGGATAGAAAATTATATAATGGCGTGGCTGCTGCATCACAACATGATAAGCAATCACCATCAAGTACCTGCGGAAGAATTTCAACTCTTTCAGGATTGTGGAAAAAGGAGGATAATGGAAACACAACACATGTTCTTTGTTGTCTCATCATGGAAGACTGCCCTGCCAGTGCAGTGAGTGATTTCCAAGTTCAAATGCCATTGACGTATTCTTTTGTGAAGCAAAACCATATTTTTTTTTTATAAAATTTGAGTTGCTCACTTTGTGTAGTTAGAAATCTTTGTATAAATGGATTTTTCTCTCTTCATTTGTATAAATCATTGTAGGAATGCTTTAAAGCAGGGCATTTCTTGGGGGATCCCTCTGGGTCATGGACTATGAGTACCAATTCTTTAGGACAGTCCCTCCAGAGGTGTAACTAGGTCTCCAAACTGGACAGTTTGGTGGCAACTATCAACGTAAGTGGCCTTGTTACTGATCCAAGTAGCTGGAGGACCCAACTACTTGGAATATTCTCTCTTTTTTCCTCTTATTTCTGGTGAGTAGTTCATTCATTTGCAGTTAAGTATATGCGCTGAGAAATGTTTCTACATGGAATATAAAGATGTTTGGATGCAGCATGGGTTACCCTAGACAAGGGATGGAGGAAATTACCTAGTGCAGGGCAGTGCTTTGTGTGTGAGAGATAAGCTCATGTGAGTTTAGGATGCATATGGCATAACAATCCCTTTCATAATGCATATATATATATATATATATCTTCATCAAACTATGGTTAATCTTAGTTTAATCTTATTATTACGGCAATTTTCTATGAATTCACAACAATATCCTTTTCTAATCCATTAAAGAATTTTAATTTGTTAGGTCCCAGTTCCCAATTCACCTGATATATTTAAATATATAATTATTGATGACTCGATTTTGAATTAGAAAAAATATATGTTCCCAAAACAAAATAATTTGACCAAAATTTTTATAAAGAAAATAGATTTTGTAGATCTTTGAGTTGTTTCATTCATTTCAACAATCAAATATATAAACTATTCAATTTATAAATGAACCAATTCAAAATTGGACAATTTAAAATTTTAGGAACAACAAATAAAATTATCATTCCACTTTCACAAGTCATAGTCAAAATTTAAGCCTAAAACCAAAGGACAAAATTTGTTAACTAAATTTTTTCATCCAAATCCTACTCCAAACCCTTTCATGTCTCCTCCAAATCCTTCAATCCAAACGACCGTTAGGTTAATATTAGTAGTAATTAATTGTATTCTTAACAATAGTCGTCGCTGCCTTGACAATATCTCTCTCTCCCATTTCTTTTATTCGCCAACGTTTCACATGCATATATACGTACACATACTGTTTGTGTTGCTATGGAGCAAAACATACTGGTGACTGGCGGTGCCGGTTACATTGGAAGCCACACGGTGCTTCAACTACTGCTGGGCGGATACAAGGCTGTTGTGATCGATAATCTCGAAAACTCCTCCGCCATCGCAATCGACCGCGTTCAGGAACTCGCCGGTGAATATGGCCCGAATCTCGCCTTCAGTCAGGTTCGTCCCACCCCGGATTTCAAATTGTGAATGTTGTGATATTAATATTTTGGACTATTTTCCTTTTTAAGTCTTTAGTTGATTATGATTCCAGATGATTAGGTGTTTGATGAATTGGTTAATCGTGAATGTTTATATTTGCCGTATTGTCTGGTATTCAATTGTTTATGTGTTTGATCTGAGATTGTTTGTTTTCGATTGACTTGTTTGTTGATTTGCACTAGTTGATCAATATATATATATATAGCACTTAATCGGTGTTTGCTCGATGTTATTGGTTTCTGTATGATCTCCATGAACATGCGTTTTGAATGGAAATATACGACTGTTTTATCATGCAAATTACATGATGCGTGTCTATTTATGTTTATTGTTTCAACTGAAAAAATGTTTATAAGAAATCAAGTTGCTTATCAACTCAGTGATTAAGTGTTTACTGTTGTTTATATCACAATTATATTCTACTTCACATGCATATTTCGAAGCTCACACCCTCCAAAGCGTAACATTCAACAATGCTGGTTATGGTGAAGTTTTGATGCCTGTTTTGAGACTCTTTTTTCATGTGTTGATTCATGGCTATGTGGAGGAAACAAGCCATAAATATAAGCTTCTATCAACATAAAAGTAGAAAAAACTTATTCGATTGATTGTGAACTTCTATCAATGTAGCAAAGGTATGGGTGAAAAATATCATTAGTTATTAACTCAGGCTTTTAGTGATTGGATTATCCATTTGCAGGAATCTATTGTCACAACCATTACTTTGTAATTTGAATTTTTTTAATAACTTTAAACTTCTAGGGTCTATGTCCATTTTAGTATTTATCTAGACACTAAAAATACGTAGCATTAAAAATATACTTAGAATAGCAACCCACACATCCAAGGACAGATGTAGCCTAGGGCGAGTGGGGGCAGTTGCCCCACTGACTTGATAACTTCCACTACTTTTTAAATTTTTTTATGTATATTTATTTGATCCTAGGTTGTAAATATAGTATATTGCCCTGCTGAATTTAACAACACCTACATTTGCCTCCACTAAATTTACTACAGTGTAACAACCAAAAATAAAAGATTTACTAACACCTACATTCAATTGAATTTCACTAACCTCTCATTATTTAGCTGAAGAAACAACACAAGCACAACCCTCTATCCTAATATTAAATTAAAATATCACTATACTTTTAATGGTTTATTTGTCTATTCTAGAAAAAATATTCAAATCCCAAACTCTAGCATTTCTTTCTATCTATTAATGCCTCATGAGTCGTGACCCAAACCTCCAAACCCCCCAAAAATTTTCTTTCGAACCCTAGGTATTTACGGTCTTCTAACTTTGGTATTGAGAGGGTTTTTTTCTACTATGAAAATTATGAAGAACAAATTTTGTAACCGAATGGGTATATTGAGAAAGAAAATTTCACTATCATACCTAATGAAGCTATCGTGCACTATTTTCAAAATATAAAAAGTCTAGCAGCTATTAGTAAATCATAAATGTAAAGTCATGAGGAAATTATGGAACCATCTTTTGGTTTTATAGGTGATTATGGTTTTGGTGAGGGGTATTGTTTTTTTATACAACATTTGCACAGAGGCAAGCCCCTTTTTTTAGCGTCTTTAGTGCAATTATTTCTTTATTTATCAAAGAAAATGGATTCTCGATTTGGAAACAATTCCGCGTATGATTCTATGGAAGTTTCGCCCCCACTAAACGAAAATCCTAGATCCGCCCCTGTACACATTCTCATTCTGAGGAAGAGCCCCTCCGCTTTGAGTGCTATGGGGGTCTTATTCCTTTTCTTATTGGACGGTGCTTATAATTCTATTGCTGCATTTGTTGTCTAGTTGATGGCCCTAATATCTATTGTTCTGCTTTGACCTTCAGATGGACCTCCGAGATAAGTCCGCACTTGAGGAGATTTTTGCCTCCACAAAGTAAGTTTTACCATATGTTTTGACATTTCCTGTTTAGCACTTCATCAGTTTAAAGGTCTGCATGGAAAGAAACCTTAATTGACTAGTCTTTGTAACCAATGCAGACTAGATAGTCTCTCTTTTACCCACACTTGTGACTTTCCTTAACCTTTTGTTCCTATTCTTAAGCATCTTAATTATCTGTGCATCTTTAAATTTATCTGGTATTACCTTGCATATGTCACATGAGTAATGTATTTACACCAGATAAACAATCTTCTACATGCAAAATGTTTGTTAACCGCAGAAAAGCAGTCTTCTATATGAACTACAACTGTTAATGCGATTGGAAAGTTGAAAACTTGTGGTGTATATGAAGGTTGTTCCCTTTGCTTAACTATATGACCTCTAGCTTTTTCTATTCCTCCTAATTTTGTTTCCACTGCAGGTTTGATGCTGTCATCCATTTTGCTGGATTAAAAGCAGTTGGTGAAAGTGTGCAAAAACCCCTGATATATTATGACAACAACCTTATCGGTTCAATCACTTTGTTGGAAGTCATGGCTGCCCACGGATGCAAAAAGGTTTCATATTAGAGTTCACATTTTTTAGCTTCTAATCTTGTGGTGAAACTTAATTAGAATAAATATTCTATCTCAAAAAGTTCGTTTCATTTTATGGATTTTGGTCTTGACATATTGTTTAACTGCTTCTCTCATCTCCTCACATGTTGTCACATATTGTGAGTTTCTGGTTTGCCCCACCCTTTATTTGCTTAGCTAACTAGTGAATGTGATGCATCCCAATCAGTCACTAGCACGAATCACTTAGTTATCTAGAAACTAGAAAGTATTCTGTCCCCAGGGCCTTTCATTATTCCATTTGCTGGAACTGTGGGCAGAGAATGGGCATTTTGGCCTTTTCAGAGCAATCACTAAATCTTTAAATTGTCTGTAGGGCCTATAGTGGGACTCACATTTTATGTATTGTAGACCAAGTCTGGTATTGATTTGACTGTAGAAGAAAAAAGAAAATCTGGTTCTATTGGAATAGTGCTGTATGCTTTTCTGATATATAAAATGTTAAGATTTTCAGGCCTTTGCACTTCTGTCCATGTATTTACTGTTTCAGTTTCTCTCAAATGCTTTTACTTGGTTGAATTAAAGCATATCTTTTTTGTTCAGTTTCAATCAATATTTTTTCTGGTTGAATTAAGGCATACATACTATTTTCAATTGTTCATTTTGCGTCACTGGGAAATTCTCATTTCCCTATGCAAGTAGGGACTGTATTCTGCTATGCTAATTTATTTTTATTAACCTATAAGGCAAACAGAAGCCTCCCTTCTTTGCTTGAGGTTAATCCTAGGATGAATTCCTGAATTCTTCAATCTTAATAGACTGCCATTACTAAGTTCTAACTGTTTTCTCTAATTATATGCTTTTGATATTATTTTTGAGTCTTGAGATTTTAAATGACAGTTATTAATTCCTGCCCACTTCTGCTTTTTCTTTTTCTTGACACCCCCCACCCCAAAACCACCCACAAAAAAGCCCTCTTTTTTCAACTTGTGTTTTCATTTTATAGGCTGATTTCAGCTTGGGTGAGTTGAGTAAAGTTGATTCTCTCATAATCTGCTGCATTTCAGCTAGTGTTTTCATCATCAGCTACTGTTTATGGTTGGCCAGAGGTGGTACCATGCACAGAGGAGTTTTCCCTCTCTGCAGCAAACCCATATGGACGAACCAAGGTATATTTTGGCAATGATATCATGCACACGAACAGAGAGCTTGGTTACTAAAGAAATTGATATGTGATTGCAATGAAAAAATAGGAACTTTTAGCATTCTTTCTGACTCTTTACCTTATGGGTCCAAAATGCTTCTGCATTTTTGTTCCCTCTCTCTTTCTATGTATATGTATAAATTTACTAAGCATCTTTGTTTATAGTATCCACTGATTTTACCTAATGTGATTGGTACTTTCAGCTCTTCATTGAAGACATATGCCGTGATATCCACCGCTCGGACACCGAATGGAAAATTATATTGCTGCGATATTTCAATCCTGTTGGTGCACATCCTAGTGGTGATATTGGTGAGGATCCTCGTGGTATCCCAAACAATCTCATGCCTTTTGTGCAACAAGTAGCGGTTGATAGGCAACCTGCACTTACAGTATTTGGAACTGACTACTCGACAAAGGATGGTACAGGGGTACGAATTCTTCACTCTCAGCATTTTATTTCCTTGTTTCAACTTGTTTATTTGTTGTTTTAGACTGCGGATTTCAAATTCTATGGGCAAGTATGCTTGACCCTCTGTGTTTGTGATGCCTAGAAGTCGTTTATATCCTAAACACTGCGCCCCCCGCCCCCCCCCCCAAAAAAAAAAACACCACCCACCCCCGCCCCTGCACCCGTCAGATGTGAAAATGTGCTCCAAAAGCTGGTAACAGCCTAACGGGTTCAACCTATCATTGCAACATCTCAACTGGTTCAGTAAATCACGTGGTGTAAAATGCATTTGAATTACAAATTTGGCTGGGCTTCATGTTCTCATGACTATATGATGCTTATTTGCAAACATTTTTTGGTTATAAAAAAAAAAATTCAAAACTTTCGTGACTTTCATGAAGAGTTCATATGAATTTTAGTTCCTAGTGTATATCAATCATCTTGCATTATTGGAAATTTGGAATCTGAGTGGTTTTGTGTTGTATTTTTTCTTTCAGATTTTCTACCTCTAATCTAAGCTTTATTTTGATGGTGTGTAATTTGTTTCATTGTTCAGGTACGTGACTACATTCATGTCGTGGATTTAGCCGACGGGCATATTTCTGCACTGAACAAGTTATCTGATCCTTCTATAGGTCTGTGCTCTGAGATTGTCATCTTGTCTTTGGCTCAAGTGTCTGTTTCAGTGCATGAAGTTGTTCTGTTTCCACTAGTTTGTAGAATAAATATTAGGAAGTATCTGTGTGCAAGAGCAAGTGAAATTAGAGTAACAGTACTAGTTATGCTGCCATATTGAAACCAAAAACATGATTGTTGAGAGGATTAAGTGCATGACATGCAGTTTTTAAGTTCTGTAATGGGGGGAAATGTATAGTAGGACCTGTAGGGTAACTATTCAACTTGTGTAGGAGATGTTTTAATATTTAGAACACATGAAGAGGAGGAAACTGTAACAAATTGCTGGATAGTATGACTGGTAGATAACTGTTCAACTAGTGTAGAGATGTTTTAATATTTAGAACCCATGAAAAGGAGGAAACTGTAACAAATTGCTGGAGAGCTATACACGATAAGGACAAGCAGTGTGAATTCAGTAAAATACTTCCAAGACCACTAAATATTCTTTAATTTTTTATTTTCATGAAATGTTTACTTCTCCCAACTATAATCCTTTGTGAGCTTGCCATTGATCTATCACTTTTAACACAGGTGGTTTGAATTTTTAATTGAATTATACACGACCATGTCTTTACACTTCCTAGACCAATGTCCTCATTGGTTTTTGCTTAGTCCATATTACACCTTCCAAAATATCACTTCTTATTTGACCTCTGTAATTTGTACCAACAAAAAGAAAAAATTATATCTTCTTTTAACAAGTCAATGTTAAAATTCATTTGACACCTTCCAGTAAACAGGCAGTGTTGGGGTATTGAAATCAAGGGTGTGAACTCAAGAATGGCCATTTTTATGATATTTGGGGGGCCGGGCACTTCTGAAACTTTCTCTCTATCTCAATCATGTGTTTTCTATGCATGTTGCACTCTTATGTGTGTGCGCGTGTAAGGTTTTGAGTTAAAAAGTTGTTTACTGAATGAAAAATTTCACAAGAAATTTCTTGAACGAAGCAGTTAGGTATTGTTATTTTTGCTTCATTATTGTTGTCACTGCAGGTTGTGAGGTGTACAACCTTGGAACTGGGAAAGGAACATCAGTTTTGGAAATGGTAACAGCATTTGAAAAGGCCTCTGGAAAGGTACTGAACTGTTGAACCTGTATGTTAAATTTCCCACTGTTCATGTGATGGGAGTTCTCTTCATTTTTTTTAAATTGCTCTTGTGATTCATGAGTGAGCAAGTGCTTGGAGATAGAATTGGAGTTCCTCCCTATTGTCTCTTGAATTGAGCCTTGCGAAGTCTTAGTTACAGGTTTTATTATTTCATATCCCAATGTTTAAGTGAATTTCAAGAGATGCAAAGCCTAGTGAAATCTAGACCGAAGTAGGTTTTTGGTAGAGGGCCATCTATTCCAATGTTACATTCCCCAATTCAGTGGATGACATGACAAGGGCAGCAGAATCCTACCAGGATGTGTGAATGCCATTTTAATATGTACATCATTTCGGAGCAGGCTGATCCTGCCCCTGATGCTTTTTAGACCTTTCTAATACCTATATGGGACTACTCCCAAATGTCAACCTGAGTCCGAGTTACATTAAACCACACCACAACACCACCCACCTCCTCCTCCCCCCACCCCACCACCCCCCCCCAAAAAAAAAAAAAAAAAAAACCCAAAATTGTCTTATTGAGGAAGAAAAGGGAAAAAAAAAAAAAAAGAGAGGTTCCTCTGGACATCAGAAATGGACATTGATAATATCCGTTTCTTGCTCCCTTCCGCACCCCCCAGCAACTGGCATTTTTGTAATTGGACATTGGCATTATTCTTGTTTATGCGGACAAGAGCCATAATTTTCTTTTCCTGCTTGTTCTAGGAAATTCCTCTGGTATTTGCTGGTCGGCGACCTGGCGATGCTGAGACTGTGTATGCATCGACAGAGAAAGCAGAACATGAATTGAACTGGAAGTAAGTGCTAACCACCTTGCAAGCCACTATGTAGCTGTTTATTCTCTGTAATTGTGCTTCTCGTGCATGATTTTGAGGTTCTCTTTGGGGAACATTTCACTTGGGTTTTAAGTGGGTGTGGTGACATCCTTGGCCTTTTCAGAGAGTTCAACATTCTGTTCAAAGGAATGTAATGTTGTGGACATGGTACTCAGAAAATAGAATATTGAAAAATGGTACTCCGCAATATAAATATTGGAGAAAATATGGAAATTTTGGATCCTTAGTCCTTACACTTGTATATATAAGTCCACCAATATTGATTGGAAAATAATGTTTCTCAAAGGATGAAATATAAAATTAATGATACTAAACAATCTTTCAGTCATATATAATTTGCATATCTTCTGACGTGATGTACCTTTGCAGGGCAAAATATGGCATTGAAGAGATGTGCCGTGACCAGTGGAACTGGGCCAGCAAGCACCCTTACGGCTATGAATCTCCGGAAGACTCTGCTTGACCGAAAGCCAAGCTTGTGTCGGCAGTCTTAGGGAAAAATTCTAGTTCAGGATTTCCCTTGTATTTCTAGGGTTATAATCAAGGATGAAACAATTCGGTGTAAATTTTTCCTTGTTTGGAGTGTTAACTTACTTTAGTGTGACTTGAGATTAAACAATTGCTGAGCCTCTTGTAAAGGGATGGTATTTGTGCAGTCTCTGACTGGAATCTTTTAGTAAAAAATTATTTGTAACAGCACCTTATAGAGACTTCCCGACAATTGGTTGTGCTGTATATGTCATTACTTTTGTCTTGTAAAAGGATGGTGATGTTTAGACCCTCATTTTAGGCATTTAAATTTTTTATTTAATACCGAAAAATTTTACCAAGGGAATATTACATTGGACCTAAGTACTTATAAATTATAGGTGTTGATTCAATTAAGCTGAGAGTGTGTGAGGTGAAATTCGAATCCACCCAAAATTTCTAAGTTTACAATTTCATCCTAGGATCTACTCCAATTCCATTGTTTTTTTTTTTTTTTCGTAACTTGAGCTATAATTGTGGGCCAGTTTGGGTTTGGACTCGGTTGTGCAGAAGAAATGTATATACCTTTTGCTTGGGAAGAGAATGAGACCATAACTAGCAGTTCGCACACTAGCACCATGTGAGGGATTGGATTGAGTGCAAACATATATTATTTTTAGCCCAATTACGCCCTTTGTTCAATTTAATACAAACTACACTGTATCATATGGTCCAAAATGAAACATAGGCTTACCCAAACAGTTGCCATGTCATTTGAGATGCCATATTCCATTTGGGATGCATGTCAAGGTGTGTTTCATTCATTAGCTGATTATTATTAACAAAAAAAAAATGTCAATTCATAAAATATACTATTGTGAATAAGTGTAAGTAACATTATTAACAGAATGATTTGATTAGTTCTAAATTTTATGAGATTTTAGTGATACTAATTCATAGTTTAGGAGTAGTTTTGTAATTATTTCATATATATATATATATATCTTTATTTATCACTTTGACCTAAAAACAAAAAGTTGGAAAAAAACTGAAAATTGAAGCTAAAAGATGAAAAAAAAGTTTCAGAGCTCACAAATTTAGGAAAAATGAATAGACAACGAACTAATGATATACATTATACACGGATAAACCTACAATTTATCTAATGTCAAAAAGTAATGAGAATCAATTTTCTGGGTTAATAGACGCGTAACTAATTTTTTCTTGTCTTTTTTTATTTTAAAGTAACTCAGGACATAACTCAATAGGATCAAATTTTTTAAAGGGTTTTGTATTTTCTTTGTAGTTCACTTTTTCGCTATATCAGATTTATATGTATATATATATCTATAGCTTTACCTCGATTTTACTCGAAGTAAAACAGTTGCTTAAAAGCTTAAACCATGGTGAAAACTACGTCGTACCTGACATTATTTAGACATTAAAACCCGAAGAATTAGGTAGCCTTGGCAATATCGTTTCCCTATAATACAAGAGACAGAGACAATGTACGAGAATTTATGATTCGGAGCGACACCTTAACCTCTCTCTTGTCTCTCCCACAAAGAGAAAGAGAGGGAGGGCGTGCGCGAAGGAATCAATCATCGATACCAAATCGCTCTGCAACTCGTATTCTCTCTCTATAGTCTATATGTAAGATCATCGTAGATCTCTTTTGTGCAATATTAAATTACACATGTAAACATATATACGTATATGTAGTGCTGATCCTTAATTGGTGCTTCTTATTGAAATTTAAGATTTTGAATTGTTTTTTATTTTTTACTTATTCTGTAATTTCAGGATTTTCAAATGTTAAAGGGCTCAAATGCATTCTTTGAATTTCGTCAACTTGCATTTGTTAAATTCCATTTACGTATTAAATCCATGATTAGAAGTTTGCTAATGAGAGCGACCACTCATTTCCTGTGTCGGTGGATTTTTAGATCCAGCCATTGAAGGACTACATTGGCATTATTGATTAGCCGGGGTTTCTATATATCTATTCTCTGTGGTTCCCTTTCATTTTTTGTAGTTTTAAAATATGCTAGTCCAGATTCTGAGAAAGTGTTGTTTGCATGTGCAATTAAAGATGCAAGTTCGATTAAGAATTGATTATATATTAATTGAATATCATAGAGTTGTTCTATTTCTGAATGTATTGATTTGTCTGTTTTTCTTGAATATATACAGATTTTTTTTATACACGCATTTCTTGTATACGAATTCATTTGGCAATTCAGATGACTTTGGTGTTGCTTACAGCCATACACCTTGATAGTCACTGAGGCGCTGCTTGGAACCCGGATATTTTGTGAGAAAAGGAAAAGTGAACAAAAATAAAGAGTATTTTTATTTACTTTTTCTTAACATTTTTCTTTTCTTTTTTGTTTTTCACAAAAAATTCGGGTTCCAAATGAAGCGTAAGAATTTCTATGGCAAACTTCATGTATTAGTTGTTGATTGTAGAATTTAGAGTAGAATAGCATTGAAGTGCCCAAATATTGGTCATACCACTCCTCAGTTTGCGATGGTCAAATACCTAGTGACAATCTCTTATGTTCCTTTCATTACGGTATTTCTGAGTTTAATTAGTCAATCTTTATTAGTGAAAAAGGATTGATTCCGGTGAACATGCTGGACACAGAAATAGAAATTTATTCTAGCCAATCTTGGGTAGTTTCCCTTCAAACTTGACAATTTCTATTAAGGCGCGAGATGACTTATTTAGCAATTCATGAAATTGATAAGTGTTGGATGTTCTATGGACAAGTTCTTCATGAGTTCATCTTAATAAACACACATAGAGGAGTTTATGATGTTTCTAGTATTGCAATTTGTTTATCTCACTTTATTTGTATCCACCTATCCATGTTGAAATTCATGTTTGTTGAGTGACTTCTTACTTACTTTTTCTTCTGCTTTGCAGAAAAGATCCTGATATAGAAGAGAGAATCAGGACTAAGGTGTGATGACCTCAGAGAGGGAAGATTTCAATCTTTCAGGACCCCTACACCTAGCTAATGTTGACTGGTAAGATCCTTTCTCCCCTCATTATTATGGCTCTTTGAGGTTGAAGAAAATTAGAGGATTTTGAGAGGTGACTTGGGAGTGTATGCCAATGATCATGCAAAATATTGAAGTCATTCCAGAGAATTCTGATTTTTGTTGTACATTAATACTAGAATCATCTCTGAGGTGATTTATGCTTGGGATTATATTCGAACAGCTTACTTGATGTAAACTTGTAACTTACATTTTTCAAAATCAACTTAAGAGGTTGGAGCAATTCCATGTGGGTTTTCATTCTGCTAAAAGTTTGGTGCATGTTCTAATTCTACCTAGTGGCTTTGGAGTTTTGACAAGATTTTGTTGAACTTGACACTGGTTTCTATATTTGACTTTGGGATTTTCTGTGGCACGCAGGTATTAGTAATTTCCTCTAATTGACTGTTAGCCTGTCATGACTCCTAACCTTGAAGACCTGTTGGAACACTTGTTCAACATCATTTTGAATTATTTACCTTGTCTTATGACTTGATAATTGATGTCGATTTTGTTCTGTTCTTTGTCAAGATAATGCACAAACAAACTTAAAGAGGGCATGGCTAAAGATAGATTTTACCTTTAAGACTCAAAAATACATATACACACTACATAGCCAAGCACCAGTTCTTAGAGTTTCTATCTCAACGTTGCACGATGACAGCTGAATCTGTCTGTGCAACTGATCGGAATTTTGATAGATAATTGAAATTTCTGCTGATTATGATTTCTTTCTACTCAGTTTCCATGCTTCATTGTATTTTGCCATGTATTCAAAGATTCCCTCTAGCACTTACATTGATCCATAAATGAAAAATTAAACCTTGTTTCTGCTGGATTTGTTAAAAAAGTACATTCCATGCTTTCTGCTGTATAGGAACTAGGAAATCTGAGAAGTTAATTACTGTGCTATCTTGTGCAGGAAAAATGCAGATCACCGAAGGTCTGTCACTGCCTGTTTGGTTCAGGGTGTCTACATATTAGAACGTGACCGCCAAGAGAATAGGCAAGGGCCCCAAACTCTTGCTCCTCCTTGGTGGGAGTTCTTCCATTTCCGATTACATAGTCAGCTTGTGGATGATGCTGATAATTCCATCTTTGGTGCCATCTATGAATTTAAACCACCATTTGACTGCAACGACTTAAAAAATGGAAGTCCACGTTATGTGATTGCCTTCAGAGGCACCCTAACCAAAGGAGACGCTTTTTTTCGAGATCTCGAATTGGACCTCCACATCATAAGAAATGGACTTCACCTGTCGTCTCGGTTTGAAATTGCCATACAAGCTGTGCGGAACACAGTTGCTGCATTTGGGAACTTGAATATCTGGTTAGCTGGCCATTCCTTGGGGGCAGCCATGGCATTGCTTGCTGGAAAGACTATGGCTAAGACAGGCATTTTTCTCGAAGCTTTTCTCTTTAATCCGCCATTCTTTTCAGTGCCAATTGAGAGAATTAAGGATAAGAAAGTGAAACAAGGGATCCGAATTGCAAGCAGTTTCCTTGCTGCAGGACTCACGGTTGCTTTGAAGGCTCGGCAGCAGCAGAGGAATCTATCAGAAGATCCATTTGCAGCTCTGTCTGCATGGATTCCATGTCTATTTGTGCATCCAGCTGATCACATTTGCTCAGAGTATATAGGATACTTTGAACACAGGCAGAAGATGGAGGAGATTGGAGCAGGAGGTGTCGAGAGGTTGGCCACCCAGAATTCACTTGGGGGTCTTCTTATGAGTGCAATGGGGAAGCAGTCAGAAGAACCGCTTCACCTCATTCCTTCAGCAAATCTAATAGTTAATTCAGTTCCTGCGCAAGACTTCAAAGAAGCTCATGGAATTCACCAGTGGTGGAGACCTGATCTGCACTTACAGCCGAAGGTTTACAACTACAGGTAGTACTACTTAAAGTTGTTGCGATTCCTTTGGATTTACCTCATAGTTGTGGCATTGGAGGATAGCTTTTTGGTTTTTCCTCGGAATGAGATTTATTTTCCATGAATCCCAATGTTTACCTGTTCTCTTACGTGCAAATTTGGATGCATAGATTCAAGAAAAACCAAGTGTCCCGCAAACAACACTTGTTGTGTATGGTCACATATCCACTTAATTTTCTGAAATTACATTTCTCGTGTTTGTTTCCATTGAAGTTTTGGGGCCCTTGACAACATGAGAACTATCTGGTCCTAAGCTCTGTTATGGCTGTATGCTCCATGGCCAACTACCAAGTTCCAACACCATGTGTTTTTGGTCTGACGATTATTGTTATATTACCACTCTTGCATTTCTCTGCTAGAAAACTAGATTGGGAAATATTACTCCAAATTGATTTTAGAAGACAAACTTCCAATTTTGGCAAATTCAAAGGGTAGTGTGTTATACAAAATTCTTCCGATTTCCTCTCTCTCTCGCCATGTTCCTTTTCTTTTTACCACTCTTGCATTTCTCTGCTAGAAAAACTAGATTGGGCAATACACCTGATCTGCACTTACAGCCGAAGGTTTACAACTACAGGTGGTACTACTTAAAGTAGTTGTGATTCCTTCGGATTTATCTCATAGTTGTGGCATTGGAGGATATATTTTTGGTTTTTCCTCGGAATGGTTGATGAGGAAGATATTTATTTTCCGTGAAAATAAATGTTTACCTGTTCTATTACGTGCAAATTTGGATGCATAGATTCAAGAAAAACCAAGGGTCCAGCAATCAATGCTTGTTGTAAGTGGGGACATATGCATTTAATTTTCGGAAAATACATTTATAATGTTTGTTTCCATTGAAGTTTTGGGGACCTTCGGCTTATGACAACATGAGAACTATCTGGCCCTAAGCTCTGTTATGGCAGTATGCTCCATGGCCAACTACCAACTTCC
The DNA here is from genome assembly GCA_033060915.1 of Euryodendron excelsum. Classification (NCBI taxonomy): domain Eukaryota; kingdom Viridiplantae; phylum Streptophyta; class Magnoliopsida; order Ericales; family Pentaphylacaceae; genus Euryodendron; species Euryodendron excelsum. Next base: position 17,928,193 of record CM065378.1, on the reverse strand, counting down.
AACACCATGTGTTTTTGGTATGATCATAATTGTTGCATCACCACCTCGCATTTCTCTGCTAGAAAAACTGGATTGGATACGAGTACTGCAAAATGATTTTAGAAGATAACTTCCAATTTGGCAAATTCAAAAATTGCAAAATTCTTCAATTTTTTCGTCCTCCTCCTCTCTCTCTCTCTCTCTCTCTCTCCGCCATGTTCCTTTTCTTTTCACTTCCCTCCCACAACACTGAGCTAGCTCTACTTGTTTCTTCTGATTGACTGAGCCAAAGGTTGTCTATTTAAACCCCCAAGATGGAACTGCGCGTGAATCATTAACCAACTCAGATACTTGAAAATTTTGAAAATTTGAAACAATTTTGCATCTTACAAAAATTTGAAAAGCTAATTGAACAGTTAAATCATCAACAATACAATCCCAAGAATAAAAAGAAAAAAGAGAAGTACTAGCAATGAAAGCCTAAGACAGATCCATCACTCACAACAATGGCCACTCGACAACCAGCTCTAGCCTCCACGTGATGCGCGAAGTAATGCAAGAGCCTGACCCTCCCGGCCATCTCCATCCTCGACTCAATCTCCATCGTGGGTCCGAACCGGAACCCGTTCGGCCAGTCGGTGACAGTGGGTCCCACACTCTGCGGGGCCGCCGCCGCTGACAGTGGGAAATACTGGACGGAGAAGGTGGCCGCCATGTACTGGGTGCGGCCGGCGTCAATCTTGCCGGCAGGGACGAACATGGACCCCACCTGCCTGCCGGAGTACAGCAGCTGCATTGTGCTGTCGTAGTGGGTAAACACCGCCCGGTTGGGGTTCTCAACGGAGACGTACTGCGAGAACGTGAAGTTGAGGGTGCCGTTTGCAATGGAGAACGTAGGCAGCTGGACGGCGTTGACGGTAATCTTCGGGTCCTTGGGCTTGAATACGGTGAAGAACACGATGAGGACCATGATTACCACGAAAATCAAGAAGATCGTTGCCACAATGCATGATGCGAGGTTTGTACGGCCAGATGGTGGCCTCTGCCGTCGTTGGCTCATGTCTGAATTATGCAGAGTACCATACCGATCAAGTATCGCCTAAAATTTAGAGAGAGAGAGAGAGAGAGAGAGAGAGTGTGTTTGGAAGCAGTGTTGGCAGTGGATAGAAGAGTAGGGTCTAGGGAGGGTTAGAAAGAGGAGGACAGAAAATGAAAGGAGTGTGTGTGTTTGGCACAGAAGTGAGAAAGGAAAGACTTTTCTTTATCTGCTTTGTTGTAAATTTTTTGTCTTAGACAGGAGTTTCTTTGTCTATACTCAGACTACTTTTGGCAAAGTATCTGAGACACTGATGAACAGATAGCCATCGAATTGAATCATTCATGGGCCCAACAATGGAAACTTAAGAATGTATTACTAGCAAAGAATCAACTATGCAAGAGGCTTCTTTCTCTATATTTTGAGAACTGCAAGTGAAAGGACCAGTCTAAAATGTGAAGGAAACAAAAGAGAGAGAATCATAATTGTCAATGGAGGAGGGAAATATGGAAAACACTTCTTTTTGTTTGTCCTCTACCTTTCTTTTCTTTTTCTTGTTCTTTTTCCAACCTTTAGAGAACCAAACAAAATCATTGTTGTATTTAGAGAAATTAAGGCTTTATATAATTCTGAATTTAAAGGGGCCTACATTCAAAAGGGCAGTGTTTGTCCTATTCCACGTCCATATTCCAATGTCCTCTTCTTCTACCTGGGTTAGGCATAATTTAAGCACAAAAAAAAAAAAAAAATTCAAGGTAGCGGCCGAACGAGAAGAGATCTTGTATTTAGTATGTACTGCTTGTATCCAATCCAAAATTGAAATTAATTACTATAGAAACCTGGTGAACATTCTCAGCAACAATCAGAGTCCTGCAATCTATATAATATTTAAGCAAAGTAGCTTTCTTATTTATGATTTCAACTTCTGTTCAGTGTCTCAAGACAATCCAATAAATATTAGTCAATAAGAACAGAAGCAAAAGCAAAAAAACCTAGTGTCGGGCTCATAGAGAACAAAAGGAAGCCGTCCACCTTGGATAAAATCTTCAGTACATCCAAATGGACTAGCCATTCGATCTACACACATACAATTATACATACTATAGATCCGGTGAGATTTATTTTGCAAGGTTGTTGAGCTGAAAATCCATGATTTGGGATACAGTTTCAAGAAATGCAGCTTCACTCATGCCAGGGAGCATGGAATCCTGGGCCTCTCGAACAATCTCCTCAATGACGGATTCCTTGTTTAAGGTTTCTCTGCACATAATGCTTCCAATAGCAAAGGGAGTAAGTCCTCTCTCTACCCCTTTCTTCAGAAGCATGGTGGAGATACGGATTGTGCGGGCACACTCAAGGGAAAGCTCCCATCCATAGAACTTCAAAAGTGCAATATCGTTTTCTGCATCCAGTGATTTTACGTATTCAATGGTGTCCGAGGAGAATGGCTGGTGGGCTTGCGGCCAGTAGAGCCAATCAAATGTGCAATCTTCGAACTGCCAACAGGATGATACTTGAATCAGCAACTTTATATTTTATATATGAATTCGGTATCACAAGACTCCCAAAACTTTAGTGAGCATGCTTTAGAAGAGTACAATCTCTCTATAACATACATAACAGAAAACACAATCTCTCTGTAACATATAAGTGAGCTGAAGTTAAACAAAAGAAGAGCAGCGCTTACATTCTCGGGCAAGCAATAGCCATGATCGATTGGAATAAGCGCAAGACGCCCCTCCTCCCCCTCTTTGCTCACCAGAATGTTTCCGGCATGCCTATCTGCATTTGCCATTCTTATATCAAAAACACTGATCTTGTGGACCTCTTCCACAGGGAAATCCCCAGGACCCATGTCCTCACAACATCCAGAATTCTCCATGAACATTTGCAATGAACCAATCTTAACATTCTTTGGTGCACAATCATACCCATCTGGATGGTTAAATCCCCTGTGCAAGCACTGAACCAAAACAGTAGGTGGCACACCAGCAAAACCAACCTCCCCACTCAATAATGAGCGCGAACCAGTCCTGGGATGATCCAGTATGTATGCTGCAACTTCTCTGAATGCACCTTCTCCTACTCGGGTTCCTCTCTTTAACCCTTCACCATTTTCTGATAAGGGTAATCCCCGAGGGTTATTCACAGCCATCGGTTCCTCATCTACGGGCTTAAAAACAGAAATATACTTATTTCCCAATAGGTCTTGCATGAAATAAGTTCCTCCTGTACCCTCCGATGATCTCACAGGTTGCCTCCCTCTCTCCAGTCCAGCATGTGTAGACTTGATCATATCCCATATCAGTGAATTCAATTTGATCTTTGGATTAACAAAAATCGGTTCCAACAAGAAATCTCTAACTGGTGGATTCCTAGATACAACTTGAAGCTCCTCAGATCGGTTTTCTCTTTCATCTGTCCTCTTGTTCCAATTAGCTGCCACTACACAGAGTTCGACATCTTTCTCCACAGGCGTGGCCTGAACTTCTGCAGATTTCTGAACTACCAATTGAATCACAACGTGTGTATTCTTACAAATATCATGGACAAGCCTCTGATCATCAAGCTTCTCGCCATTACAAAAAAGTTGATGATCCTCCAGATCAACAAAACCTTTGCCTTTCTTGGCAATTCGTAGCTTGAGATACCCAACATTTTTATAGCGATCAACCTGGAACTCAAATTCTTCCCCACAGGCAGTCCTAACAGTGATGACAAGGAGATCAGAAAGCCGGAGAACCAAATGCAAAACATTCCCCTCTGTGACACCATAGTCCTTGACGAGGGAATCATTCCGCGCCAACTCTCTGCCTCCAAAAACTAGCTTTTGTTTCTTCACTACGTAGCCTTTACATGTTTGGATCCTAAATTTCACTGACGCAATCGAATCGGACTCCAACACCCTTACGGGAATCACAGAATCGGCGACAGTGAGGTAAATTACAATCCATTCGTCAGAGCAGAGATCCAACCGGTTATGAAGATAACCGGAAGATCGTATCGACTCTTCACGAATTGGACTCAAAGCAACATCAGCAACAGCCATTGTATACTTTTTTCTCCTTTTTTAATTGCTAATACAATTTACAATCTTTGAACAACTATACCAACTTACAGTTGATATGCTTAATAAAAGAGCTCAATTCGAACAAGGCCTCTCGATCAAATTGGAGTTATCCTCCTGATGATCAAAAGACTCGAGTTCTGGCCCAAATGCATAAATCCCCAAAAATATACAAAAAATAAAAAAGAACACTGTACAATACACCAATGGAAAATAATAACCCAGAAGGAATTCAAAGTTTCAAGAACAGTGATTCATTCTTTCTTTTCAGAAACCCAAGAGCAGACCCTTATTTTCGGGGAACGCCCTCAAAGTCTCCAACCTCCAATTTCGGAGGTCTTGAAGATTAAGCTCAAAAGATGAGAGCTTTGAAGCTTTAACAAGGATTCAGATTAAAAATAATTCAAACTCAAAACACCCCTCCCCTCTCCCACCCACCAAGAAGGTTGGCAAAATTGGGTTTGAGAGATTGGGCCGCAACGGGGATATATCAGAATGTTGGCGATGTGAATGCGGACAGAAGCATTTCCTGCCTTTCCAGGTGTAGAAGAAGAGAGTGGATTCTTACCAAGCGAAAGAATCGAAGGCGAAATGGGCAAAGAAGGTGAGCTTATATTTGAGAATGAGATGTTGCAGAGATCGAGATTAATTGGCGATGAATTGAGACGATCTTTTCGCCATTTTCCGAGATTAGCTATTGCCGTTGTTGGTGGTGATTTGGTGGTGTCATCAACTCAGGTTTCGAAAGGGTCCGATCTTCTCGCCGGGATCCCAGTGTTTTGCAGGTAGAAATGTCGATCAGAGAGAAAGTGAGAGCGACGAGAGAGGAGAGTGAAACGGAATTGTAGCCGTTGGCTTTGGGTTTGCTTTGACCCGAGGGCTTTAACGGGTCAATGTTTCGCACTGCCAGACGTTATTAACTGTTTACAAAGAGTGACTTCATGGAAGGAGCCTTCTTCTCTGCATCTAATAAAGTTACGAAAATACCCCCAAAAATTACCAAAAAAAAAAAAAGAAGGTTTGCTCAATTGAGTAGCAATTTGATTTGGTCCATGTTAATAAATTTAAAAAAAATATGATGATTCAAAAGAATAAAATGCAATAAATTTAAAAATAGATAACTAACAAAAAAAACTAGTTGAATTGCTTACATTCAAAGATAAATTTTAACATAGTTAAATAACAAATAAAAAAAATAGAAGTGTGTTTTAAGATAACAAATATCTCAAGGCCAAAGAGCATTTACTATACAAATTTTATTTTTTCACCTTATGTATAAAAAAACATATTCCAGATATGGAAAAAAAAGATATAATAGGGATTAACAGATAAATTTGTCACTTAATTTTTTATGCAAAATTATATATAATTCAGATTTTAAAACTATAATAAACAAAATAATTTTTTGGGATAATTATAATCTTGCTATTTATTTTGAATAAAAAAAATCTAACTTTTTACACGTCATTTACTCTCTTTTTTTTGGGTATAAAACCTTGGTTGTGTGCTTATTCAAACATAAATAGATAAAAGAAATGTTTGGCCCGTGGGCAAGGTTAATTTGGTCATTCGGTCATTTTCAGCTAATGTTACCCTTACCGTTACCGTTTATAACTTAATGTTCTTTCTTGGAAGGTACCAGCCAGCCTTGCAGGTGCCTCGCATAGTACGGACTCTGCGGACCCATTCATGGTTGACGAACACAGTGACGTTGTTGGTAATTCTTAGCTTCACCTCAACAATATCTATTTTTGTTCAATTTTCCTCTTTTTCCTTTTTATTTTTATTTTTATAGCTTTTCCCTAATCCAATGCCTTCAACTTCTTACTTTCCCAAATTAATCTATCAAACCCCCAAAAAAATCTAAAATAAATAAAAACTCTGAAAAAATAGCAAAATATAGAGGAAATTATCGATTTAAAAATAAGTTATGGTAAGAAATAATCAACATGTTACAAGTTTCGATTTGTGACCAATAACTTTTGCACAAGATAAAAAGCGATGTAGAAAATAAGATGTCTTTATTTAGTTGGTACTCCTAGAATGGAATTATACAATTAAATTTTTTTATATAAAATGGTGTGACTTGTTAGTAGTTATTTTATCGTAAACAAAAACACTAATATTTTTTTATTAGTCATTTTAAAAATATCACTGTCACATATTTTGGTGAAGTCTTTATATTAAAATGATGCAAGAATAAAAAAAAAAATCAAGTGTATGATTTTTCTATCAATTAATGGTTACCATATTTTGTTGGGAATTTATACTAAAAGACATGCTTTGTGAAGTGACTTTAGTATTTATTAATAAATTAGTTATTCCATTTTAATGAGAATCTGTGTGAGAAATGTTTGCATTGCGTTATTTATTTAATGATTATGCATGTTTGTCTCTTATTCTATATAGTAGATGATTTGGTGTGTAGAGTACGACTTACACACGGAAGATCAGATCATCGGTTCTTATGGAATATAAGTTAATCGTTCGCAGTCTTAGATGGAAATGGACACACCATCAGTAGGACTGTAGTACAAGATTTTAATAGGTCTGTCTTGACTGTGGGGAATGGTATAGTTCCAACTCCTTGCACTAGTACACTTTATGTGTATTGAACAGGACCGTGTTGGGGTAATTGTTTTTATACTGACTATATAAAACAATTAATATCTCATGATTATTATGAGTGCTTATGCTCTTAATCCTAATGTAATAAATAGACACGTGCATGTAGTATTTATTGTTTTGATTCATAGAAGAGTGAGATTCTTTAAGGGTCAATAAACTCAGTGAGTTGGACAATGACATTACGTGTATGGTGAATATTTATTATTGATGGAATCTACGTCCCCGTATAGGGATTGATGATACCCCCTTGAGGATGCTTATAAGTTTTGATTATGTCAAACCCTGCAGGTGGATTATAAATCCGACATATCAAATAAGTTAAGTGGAAGGTCTCAAGGAATTAAATAAGTCTATTAAATTTAATTGTCAGTAATTTAATTTAATAGACGGGTATCTGTAATCTTAACGTGGGGAGATAAATAAGCATTTAATAATATGGAGCTCGAAATATAATTTCTAGTATAACAGGGAGTGCAATTATAATTCCTTAGTGGTATGAATTATAATTTACGTAAATAAAGACTAATCCTGGTTGGATTAGGAGTCCTTATTTGCGCAGGAAGCCCTAATTATACTAATCCTATGGTCCCTGTTGTAGCCTATATATATACGCGCTCTAAGAACTGCTAGGGTTAGACACTCTACACATAATTGAGAGATACACGATTTTGTGAGGAAGAGAAACCCTAGCAGCAGCGAGCCCACTCTCTATAGAGCAAGGCGTGTACGAGGAATACAGCAGAAGTCCGAAGGTTGAGTTCGAGCTTGCTGATTCGTGCTTGGTGCTGATTCTTGTTTTCGGGATTAAACTAGAGAGATCTCGAAGGTACGATTCTAATCACGTAGATTAGGCTATGCTAATCAGATCAGAATTTTTGGTAGTATGCGTATACACTATAGCCAGGTCGTGGGAAATTCCGCAGTCCCCAACATATTTCCTTTTGTATTTTTGGTAAATTTGCCCCATACGAGATAGTGGAGTTTTGCATAAGAAGAATACTACACATCACCCTTTTCTTTTTTTTTTTTCATTCTCCTTGGTTTTGTAATAATTTATTTTAAATAAGCAACCAATAACAACGTCCACTTTTATCTTTCTTCATGTTCCCATGCCCATGCTTAATGTTCCTAGGCTTGTCGAAGATTTGGGTACAATGACCAAGTCCAGTGCCATCACGCTAGGTTTAGGATTCTAAACCAACATTACACAATCACTCAAAGACTCTTCCCAATTATTCATGCCTTCAAGAAGGAATGAGCTTGGAGCTACCCCTTTGACCCCCACTCTCGTTAAGAATACAGTCATGTATGTGACTGGCCATTTTGCCAACGGGGTTTCTTTAATTCTCCAATTGTCGAATCAGGTTTGGCCAAACTAATTATTTTTTTGTAGATTAGAATATGGGTAAACTGCAACATTAAGCTATAATATGATCATCTTTGAGAAGCAGTTCAAGACATTATTTACTTGCTTAATGATGTGTCCATGAACTTTGTCTTTTCATTAATTAGCAAGTGGGGAGAGGGTTTCCAAAATTCAATCTACAAGGAAGGTTGCTTAAAAAGTGGTGGTGAGTACATGCACCAAAACTGCCCATTCCAATGTGAAAAAACAAATGGCAAATGCGTTTGTAAGGAGACACCAATAAATACTAAACAATAGCCATTCCACTAACAAAAATAAAGGTAAAGCTTGTGTCTTCGTACTTTACAAAAAAACTGCATTATGATTCATCATGTCTAGAAAGGGATTGAATTATAAATTTTATATGTAATTTATGTACAAAATAATGTGATTAAATGATAATTTTTTATTTTAAAATAAAATAAATATCATAATAACTTTTAATTTTAAAAATGTTATTTTCAGATAGAATTGTTTGTATAAAAAGTAATATTGTCATATTACTCTTAATTTTATGTACACTTTTCGGGATTGGAAATGTGGGCCTCGAGGGTCTTTTGCTATTCGTCTTTAGTGGTGGCATTATTAAAGAGGATCAGTTGTGATCAATTAATTCAAGCATGTATACAGGAAAGTATTTTATCGGATGTGGCAGCATACCCTACATCCCATGTTTCACCAATTTCTATATTTATTGTGCTTAATGGGTATGACCAATTTCTGAAAAAGGGCTACTGATTTCAGGCAGAGACCTGTGTGGATGGTTTGGAAAAAGAGCCATGCATTTGGACTGTGCTTTAAATTTGAGTGGCAAACACGACTGCTTTATCAGTTTCATCAAAAGCTGTTCTCGTATGATAATATTATCGTTGGCTCAGTACACCGTTGAGGTTGGGCATGATGCGGCAAATAGTGGCTGGCTGGCCTCTCGTGCAAACTTGCGAAGTTTAAAATTTTGGATTCGGCATTTTTTCTACACCTCGTGTGGATATTTATTACTCATACAATAAGATGGCTTTTTTTCAAATCGGTTTTTAACTCAAGCCCGGGCACAAGTGCACGACCGCATTTTATGGTGTCTGTTTGGGCTAAGCTTGAGACTGTTATTAAGACCTTTTCTTATCGTTTGGGAGGGGTCTTAGGATGGTGTAATAATTTTTCTGTTGATATTTTTATTGAGTAATCGGTTTTTACTTTCAGACTGTATTTAGAATTTAAATTTATTAATACTTTGTTTAGAATTCGAATTTTAGATAGAAAAGTAAAATAAAATAAAAATATAAGAAAAAAAATTAAAAATACTCTTTTATTTTGTTATTTTTGACTTCATATTTTTTTTACAGAAAATTTGAATTTCAAACTGAACATAAGAAAAATGCAAATGATAAATAAATAAATAAATAAATAAAATATCTAATTGTGCTTAGTAAAAAGACAAGTTAAACCTTGAGGAATAGTTGGTAACGGGTTATAGCCAAAAAATAAATAAAAATAAGACAACCGGCATACGTAGGGAAAAGTCAAATCGGTTTTTAACTCAAAGCTCGGGCACAAGTACACAACCCCATTTTATAATGTACACTTTGGGCTGAGCTTGAGAATATTATTAAGATTTTTTTTTCTTTTTTTTTTGGGGGGGGGGGGGGGGGGGGGTTGTGAATGTACTAGTATTACCTGTTAATTTAGCAATCTTCTGAGGAGAATACATGCTCGCATTATTTTTTGAAATTAATTTTTACTTTTTCAAGGGTTCAAGCCACAAACCTTGTAAATTGGTTCAAACAATCACTATAACTGAAGGCAAACAGTAAACTCAAATGGACGGCATTGCTGATAGGAAATATATAATTGAAATTTCACAAACAATCTCTATTTAAATTCTATATCAAATTTAAGAAATAAAAAAACAAATTTAACATTTTAAATTATTACAAGAGCATGGTTGTAAACACACAAAATTTTGAGTTGGATTTTTTTCCACACCTCGTGTGGATATTTATTACTCATACAATACATAAATTTTTTATGGGTTTGAAAGAAAAGTTTTTTCTTTTTTTTTTGGTTACAAGTTGTTTAAATTTTCAACCGCCTCTATCTTGAATTTATGTAGAATATATAAATTATATAAACTATATGAATTATATAAATAATAACAAACTACAAGAAAAGGTTTAAAAGGGATCAAATTTAGACCTCATACTTAATAAAAAGACAAAATGAATACTAAACTGTGGGTCAAAGAAATTAGGCTAGTTTGCCTAGTTAGGCCCAATAAAAATTAAGTAAATAAAGTTGGGCGGCCAAGCTTGCATTGCCGATCTCGTGCCGATCTTAGGCCTAAGCCCGACTCACGGATATAATCAAAGCATTTAATGCTCTGACCGCATCATTTAATGCGGAGATGACTCGCATTTAATGCAGTAGCGGCTTGTCACGCGACATCTACCTTCACATCCAATCAGCCAAACTTCAACACAATGGTAAAGCTAGACCTATGTCTGATCAATAGGAGACTAATGATAAGGTCTACGAGATAGATTATGACGACCTTAAGGTAGACACAAGAGTTAACACTCCATCGATTACACTATAAATATCGAAGCTCCAAGGAATAATATATGAACAATTGATTTCAAGCATACACTGTCTTTATTAATTTAATTCTCGATTAAAATTACTAATTTAATCGTCGGAGTGTGATCAACTCAAAGAATGTCGATCCATTCTAAACTTCTCTATCCTTTTACAGTGAATTTATGCTCATTAGTATTAATTCGAGTAATCAATCAGGTCTTTTAAAAAATTTCACTAACATAAAACCATCCCTTATAGTTAATTTAAAGGAATAATTAGTGAAAAGTATGTACACCTTATAATCCCAAAAAAAGAAAAAAAAGGCAACCGACGTAGATAGCTCAAAGTCAAATCGGTTTTTAACTCAAGCCCGGGCACAAGTGCACGACCGCATTTTACGGTGTACACGTGAGCTGAACTTGGGTCTATTATTAAGAATTAATATTTTTTTTTTTTGGACCGGACGGGGCGGGGCTCGGCGGCGGCGGCCGGGCGCGCGCGTTGAGAGGGGGGTTCCTTGGGGGTGCTTGGTGTAATAATTTTTCTTTTGATATTTTTATTGGATAATTTGCTTTTTGATATGTTTAGAATCTAAATTTATTAATAAAAAAATAAAAAAATAAAAAAAAAATAAAAAAAAAAGAACAAAATATCTAATCGTGCTTAGTTAAAGAACAAAAAGTTGAACATTTTACCTGTACACGTGAGCTGAACTTGGGTCTATTATTAAGACCTTTTTTTTTTTTGGTTTGAGAGGGGGCCTTTTGTTAATTTTTCTTTTGTTTTTTTTTTGATATGTTTAGAATCAAAAAAAAAAAAAAATAAAAAACGGCATTTAATCGTTTAAATTTTTTTTTTTGTTTTTTTTTTTTTTTTCAAAAAAAAAAAAAAAAACTAAAAATTTTTTATAAAATTACTAAAAACAAAAATATATATTTTCTCTTATTAAAACATTGATCTAGTATTTTTGGCACAACGATAACCTATAAACGCCCATCACCAAATCACAAAAAACACACAGTAAAAACACACAACAAAAAATAAAAATTGACAACGTTACCAAACAAACCCTAAGTCACCCTTTTTAGCTCATTTGGAGGAACAATTGGTAACAATTTATAACAAAAAAAAAAAACAAAAAAGTAAAACAACCGGCATACGTAGGTCAAAGTCAAATCGGTTTTTAACTCAATGCCCGGGCACAACCAATTGAAGAAATTGACTATAAATTGGTTCAAACAATCACTATAACTGAAGACAAACAGTAAACTCAAATGGACCGCATTGCTCATAGGAAATATATGATTAAAATTTCACAAAAAAATGTCTATTTAAATTCTATCTCAAATTGAAGAAATAAAAAAACAAATTTAACACTTTAAATTATCACAAGAGCATGGTTGTCAACACACAACTTTCTTTGTAAGTATATTTGATCATTCATAGTTTACTCAATAAAGTAGTTATCAAAAATTAATTTAAATGAAAATTTGTTGATAAAATTTGTTTTTGCTTGAAAGTGTAAAAATGTTTACAAAAAGCACATGATTATATGAAAGAACATCTTCCAAAATGGTAAAAATAGCCTTGAAGAAAATTTTTTATAACCATTATTGGAAAATTTATTATCCTTATTAAGTTTTCTAACGGATCGTTTGGGAACTTTCCATTTATCTTTCATCTGCAAAACCTTGGCCACAGCCACAACCAAACGCAGGCTCGCGATCTTCTTACAGGTGATCCTCTCTTCTACTACATGCCTCCTAAACAGTACTTCTTCGATTTTGACAATCCCCAAAAATACAGAAGCCCACATACCATTGAGGCTAATAATCATAATCAAAACGCCTCTCAATCGGTAAATCCCCAAATTTTTGGAACCCTAGGCACTTCATATCAATGAGATTCAATATATACAATCAAGCAAATTACTATTCTGTTCTATGTTTTTTACTTATTTTTTGTAATCCGATGTCCTGTTGTATTTTTATTTTCACGAGATTCTTCGTTTTGCAGATAAAGATAATGGAAGTGGAATTAGTTACAGAGGGTGTATCAGAAGATGATATTTTCAACTTTGATCAAAGCAATGATGTGAGTTTTTAAGTGCTAGGATTCATCATTCATCTGTTGTAGTATTACTGAATTTTATACTTCAAATGCGATAACAAGTTTGGTCTCTTAGTTTTAATTCGATAACTGTGGGTATATACTTGACACATGTAGAACCCGCAACAACAAAGTTTTGAAAAAATGTGATATATTTTAGATTTCAAGAAATACCAATGTAAGAGAAGGAGGCTTTGGTATAAATAAGAAGATAAACTGCTAACATTCCCTGTCAGATTATATGACCGTAAGTGTGTATGGGTTAATTATGTGTTGTCCGAAATTTTATTATTGTAATATAGGCCTTAAAACATTCGGATGTTGTAGATTATGGAACCACTATTAAGTACAAATTTGGGTTTGCTGTTTTTGATTAGCATTTGTTGTACATATTTGTGTGATTTCTGTGATTGCAGGATTATTCTACTTTAGAGGGTGAGAGATGCGGGATATGTATGGATATTGTCATTGATAGGGGGGTGCTGGATTGCTGCCAACACTGGTATACTTCTTTATTCTTCAAGAAAGTGTGGTCTTTATTTGTGAGACAGAAAAAAAGGTTTACAATTGTTGAAGCTTTGTGAGTATATATATACACACATATATACATGGGTAGGTTTGCTTTCAAAGGGATCTCCTTAAAAGTACGTCAGAATGTGAAGTGGAAATTGTCGGCAGCTTCATTTCCTGCATCCACGTTCTATCATTTTTTTTACTGTCCAAAAATTTTGATCATTAATTTCTTGTTAATAACCCTCTGTCCAGCATGAAGACCTAGCTACTGGTGTGTCTATACTTCACCTATTTTTGCCCCCCTCTCCCACCTGTGGGTACATAATTTGATTAATTGGTTATTTTATGGAAGATTTGGTCGTCAAGATCTAACCCTGTTGTACCTCTATGTTAACTGGACTCGGGTACAGGTGTCGGGTGCAGGTACTTGTCCAAATGTTGGATTTATTAAAATTCTCATGTCTAAGACACTCCGACACGGCTAAATTTCATATTTTTTAAATATTTCTTTTGCTTTCTTAAGGTAAAATAGTATTTGCAAACTAAAATATAGCATTTTCACTTAGTTCTATGCTGTTGGTCACGACTACTACCAAAAAGCTCCAATGAAGATGAATATTTCACATGGAGGAGTGTGCATCTGTATGTTGGGTGTTCTTCTGTCGTGCGACCCGGTGAAGTTTCAATCATTTCTACTTGGAGTGTGTTAGGATAGAGGTAGCATTGCTGGCTATGTTTTTCATTCTAAGTTGTTGTTGGTTTTTTTTTTTTTTTTTTGTGGTGAAAACCATGAACAGGTTCTGTTTCACATGCATTGACAACTGGGCTACCATCACAAACCTTTGCCCACTTTGCCAGAATGAATTTCAGTTAATCACATGTGTACCAGTGAGTAGTAAATTGTTGGAGCTTTGCTTCTTTGTTTAAAAATTTCTTCTTTGGTCTATAAATTTCTTCTACTTCTACTTTGTCATCATCCCTTTATTCAGTTGATCCTCAAAAGTTCTATCGCAACTTTAGTTAAGAATGCTGCATTGATGCTACCCCAACTTACGAATTTTAATTGATTATGAAGGTATATGATACTATTGGAAGCAACAAGGTTGATGAGGATTCATTCTCCAGGTATTCATTTATTTTTGTAATTTTGTATTGCTGTTAATTCTGTCTAATTTGACTCCATGGATACTCTCACCTTCACATTAGCTTTGTATTTTACTACTATGATACTATCATATTCATACAGCCTTGGGGTTACCCCATGTACTGCTATCCTGTACTTATAAGATGAATAGACGTTTTGGAAGTTGTGGAAAGCTAGGATACCCCCTGGGATTTAGTAATTCTGGTGATGAACATTTTCTCCACCAGCAAGTTCATCACATCTGCTTAGTCTGGTTTGCTGATTTGATTTCAGCACAGTGTTGGTGGCTCAATGGCCACAAAGGCACCTGGTGACACATCCAGGCTACAAAACATCGGATGTTTAAACTTGAATGTGAAATGAAGGCAGAAATGGCTTCACCCAAAGTTAGGTGCTCGTTGGGGTGTAGCTTACATAAAGTTTACTTTTGAAGATAAGCTTTGAGTAAGGAGCAAGTTTGATCCTCTCTCCTTATTTTGCATGATGTGTTATTGGGGAGATTGGGGGTGAGGTATGGTGGGGATCTATGTATCATTTCCTTCTCCATTTTGAAGAGGCTTCTATTGTTTGAACTAATATGGTTAGTATTGTGACCATCAGATGGTCTCTTCTCGGACGTATTACAGCTTTCTTGGGCTCCTTCTATCTAGATCTTGTTGCAAATGAAGTTCCTTGGCTGCAGAGAAATACCTTCTTAGCAACTATTTGGTTCATTTGGGAAGCAAGGAACCCTTGCATCTTTGAGGATTTGAATGTTTCATTGCTACTATCGTATTGAAATAATGTTCATCTGCATACCTGCAAAGGAATCCCCCCTATCTTTGAGATTTAGAGATTTAGTTTATTAAACTGCTCCCAAAGTGATTCAATTACTTGTGTTTGGCTGGCTCTGCCTTTAGAAATTTCGAGTTCATCTATGGGCTGCTACTTGGTAAAAATTCTAGTTGTTGGGCAGAATCTTCAGGAGCCGTGAGGGCTACTCTGATTTCTGTCCCCATTGGCTACAGGAATCTGAATGCATGGCATTTGAGGCCAATCTTTTTGGTCTCTAGAGAGCAAAAACATAGAAAAGATGTCAATATCATGTTTACTTTTACTGTTCTAATGCTATTTTTTTTAATATGTAATTAATGTACTAATATCATTGAACAGATGGAAAATAGTGTTGGAGGACCATTTATTTATTCTTCTGAATATTGGCCTTTTGATTTATCTGAGATATGGCTTGCCACTTCAATTGCCCTCTTAGATAGACAAAGTCATAAATAGGACACCTGAGCTAAACATAGCTCATTTTTCCAAGTAGTGTTACGGGGATTCAATGTCTATTTAGTTTCTTTACATTTTTGGTTTCTTTGTCTCCCTTGATAGGTCCTAATTGGCTTTTCATCTCTTCTTTTCCTTTCTTTCTCATCAGAATTTGGTTTAGTCCCCTCTTGCTTCCTTTATTTGTCAATTGATTTCTTGTTTTCTACCAGAAATGTACTAATTCAAGTGTTCCACAGGTTCCTCTTTGATTAATGTGCTCTCTAGGTAGCTTTTGCAGGAGGTTTAGAGGAACATGAAAGAAGCATAAAAAAGAAAAAAAAAAATCGAATTTGAAAGATGTTAAACACCTATAGACCATTATATTATGCATCATTCACATGAGTTGCACTCAAATAGTTTTAAGATTGTAGACAAGTTATAAAGTGTCAAATATTGTGGTAATTAATTCACTACAGTTTCCACCATGCTGAGCTTTAGGAAGATACTTATGTGACCTTGTCTTTTGTGTCATCTATGCAGAGAAGATGATTGGTGCATTGAAGGGAAAAATAATACGCTCTCTTTTCCATCATACTACATTGATGAAAATGTAAGTATCCATCCTACTAAAAAATCTCTTTAAGTTTTTAGAGGCCAATTGCAGAACCAACCCTATCATTAACACACTGACTTTCACCCCCTCCCCCCCCAAAAAATAAATGAATAAATAAATAAATAAAAAGCGGATTAAAATACAGTGACATAAGTGAGAAGTCATAAATGTGCATGTTTGAGTTATTACTACTATTTTAAAACTACTAACTTTTCTCTCCTAAGATGAGAATCTACCTCATCTGTGTTCATGATCTCAAGCTTAGGACCTGGGCTATTCATGTTGATATTGGCATTAAATTTTTTGTGTCAGGGGTCTGTCCTGGTGTGACTAAGAAAAATGCATGTGTGCCATGTGTCTATGTTCGATTTTCATTCTACTACTGCGATGCTAAATGCAAGACGTCTCCTATGAACATGTTAGTGGTTATTACCAAATGAATTCATAAAGATGTGGGGAAGAGAATGATAAAATCTGCAGCATAATGTATCACCCCCTTATATAGTGATGAAAATTAAGGGAGAGGAGCTAAGTTTTATTAGAAAATCTGACTGTACATTTGGCGAAATCTGTCAGTTTGTTGACTAGTTTCACAAATCAAGGGCGGAGTTCAACACATCTGGAAAGAAAGTACATTTTAAAAAATCTTGAGGACCTTAGTTTCTCATGTTTTATGACCTGTTTTCATCTGTCTATGATCATAAATTCATATCTTATTAGCATGCAGTTCTTATACACTTTACCATGTTGTAGGCAGTTATCTGTTTGGATGGAGATGGCTGCAAAATCCGAAGTGGATCAGTGACGGTTGAGGAAGATTCTAATCTTGATACATCAATTGCTTGCGACTCTTGTGATATGTGGTATGTTAACCTATTAAAACACATTTAATTTTTTTTTTTTTTAAGAAGATTCAAATCTTGATACATCAAGTGCTCGCGACTCTTGTAATGTATGGGATACTTCACGTGTTAAAACTGCTTCAATTTTTGTTTCTTTGTTTCATTTTTGGATATTGACCTACTTATGATGATTCTACATCAATTGAAATGCGTAAGTGGTATTGTGCTAGTAAATTACAGCAACCCATGTCTCATTCAAATGCATAGTTGGCCGTGGAATGGAATTCACTAACTCAGAGAGTGCAAATATGATGCTGTATGGGGCTGAGGGAAGCATTTACCAGTGAAGTGTTTAGGCACTTCAGAATTGGTCTTTTGTATAATTCTCAGTTGAGCCTTGTTTGAGAGTCTCCAAGAGCCTTTTGTCACAATTAAGACATTTAATAATTAAACAATTTTGGAATTTTAGCATATATTACTTGCCCTAAAAGAACTGATGTTGCATTTCAAAATTTAGGCCGGGCAGTACATAGAGATCAGAAATCCATGCAGGTAAGATTTATCAAATCATGTTTGCATTTTTGTAACGGTGTATGCTTTGCTTAAATTGCCTCAAAGATTCAAGCCTGGTCTCTGCCACCCAACAATTAACAATCATGGCAAAGACATTGTCCTGTGGCTTCTGCCTTTTATAATCCATGTCCAGTTGTGGTGGACAAAATCATACTCCATGATTCTTTGATGGGATTGTTCTTTCGAATGTCATGGTTACTGCCAATCCTTTTGATTATTTGACTGCTTAGCCTCTGTTGGGTTATGTGGATCAGTGCAACAAAAGAAAATTTTCTTATGCACCTCTTCCAACCAGTTTCTTTTAAGAGTCTACTTGAATTGGATTTAAGCTTTTCTAAATTCTTCAATGTTTATGTTTGCCAATTGAAGTTGGAAGAGGATTTTAAAATTCTATATTTTGCTGGTTGAAACATCACCTACTAAATTTGAATGTTAACTGGCACACTAAATTTGTGAAAGGAATCAAGAAAACACTATATGAAGCTTTCTTGACATCATTAAGAGGGCTGCTTTATTTCCATTCTCATCAGTGAGAATAGGTGGGGTTTCCGAACCTGGTTTGTTGCAACTTTAAGTTATTTTTCTGTTGGAGCAACTTCATGAGAAGCATCATATATTTCTAAATTATTGCACTGCCGTTCACATGCACTTGTAAATCTGGCAATTTAGAATCAAATTCATGCCAAAAAGGGATCTATCACTCCTGAGGGTTTCACTGGGGATGTGAAGTCACCTTTTGCTGAACTCTAATAGTTATATATTCTATGGGTTATTTTCTTATTGTTTGTTATGATTTTGTTTGGGAAATCTCTTCCAATTTCAGGACATCATTTTTCTCTCGCCATCTGTTATCTGTTTTGTCTTCTGCTGTATCTCGTTCATAGTTTCCGATGCTGGTTGATCCCAGTTGTTTCTTGACTTGCATTGAATCAGGTATCATGCTTTTTGTGTGGGATTTGATCCTGAAGGGACATGTGAGAATTCATGGCTATGCCCAAGGTATTATGATGCGATATTTTATTTTTTTTGGTCAGATTTAGGCTATAGGTTCATTTACTGGGTACAATTTCTGAGGAATTGGCATTAAGCTGCAATACCTAAATTCCGTTTGTTGGCCTTCATCTTGTATGTGCATTAACTTTTAATTCATGATCAGTTTCAAGTAAAATATTTTGGTGGACTTAGTTTGCAAGTATGTGCATCCCGTATCTGGAAATGTGCTGTACATACAGAGTCATACTGAATTTGGGAGTCTGGTTCAGTAATTTCTGACTAACATGGAGCAACCATCTGATTTGTCATATGGGAAAAGCAAAGGTCCTTTGTTGGTTTACTATCATCTGATGAGGCCATTGACTCTCCAAATTGGGCGAGTCATGCCATGTCGGATGAGCAACTTGTTCCCTTTTACCTATGCCATGATGCTCATGAGAACCAATTGATGTGGCTCTTTTATTCCCCATTTTTGTGCTTCTGGCTTATAACATATCTATGTTGCATTTTGGTTTACATAAGCTTCCATCTGAGGTCCATTCTTGCTATCTTCTTTGTCAATGATGTAGGTGTGTAGCCAATGAAAATCCACAAAAATCAGATGTGATTCCAGTACTGAGGCCTAGCAACCAGTGTCTTCCAGAAAATGCTAGTATTGAATGTTTGGCTGAAACTGCTTTTTCTGGAAAGGTTTCTGTGTCCATTGCTGATGCCGGTGAGACGGCTGTTGTTGTCTCAATGGTTGAAGGAATACAATTTGCTGAAGAGCCAAATGGAAAATTGTCATCAACTTCAGCAGTTGACAAGGACCTGGAAATTGAGATGTTAAATTCAAGTTCCAGTGCCAATGGTCCCAAGTTGGAAGCACCATTGATTGAGGAGACTAACACCCAACCAGTTTTGGAGGCACAGGAGCTAGAACTATGCTTATCACAAGATACATCGTTCAGTTTACCCTGTGTGTCGTCTGGGCAAAGTGAGTTGAAGACAATTTCTGCTGATAAACTGATGAAAGAACCAAGTGGCTTGGACGAGTTTCTTATTTCTTCAAGGAAGAAGTTAAATGAACCTTTCTCTGCTAATGAACCATGCAAATCCAGTCTAGATCTTCATCTTGGTTTATCTGTGGATTGTTCTTTGTCTGGTAATTTGAGAATTAGTAGCTTTTGTCTATTTCATGTTCTCACACACACACACACACACATCTTCTGCTCCATTTCATTTTCGTCATTTTTCATTTTCTTCCAGTTGACGACATGAAAAATGATGTAGCTGAAGATCAAGCTACTGGAAACATGCAGCAGAAAAGTAGTTCAGAAGAATATCTGTTGCCAGGTATGGACTGGAGTGGTTAAGACATTTCTTCCCTTCTTTGGGCCATTCTGGGGCAATGAAACAGTAGAAACAATTGTATTTCCTATCAGCTAGATATGTAGTGATTGTGGTAGATGTTCATTCCAATGCTTTGCTTATTGCCTCTTGCTGCATATGCTTTCAGCTGGCAAGATTGATATGAAGGATAATGTTCTTGGATTTACCAGGGCAAAGAGAAAGCTTAAGGATCACAGGTCATTATCCGTTAAATTGCCTCTTCCTTTTCACTATCATATAGATTTCACAAAAGAATTATTCTGTACACTTTTTATCTGCTGCTAACCTATGTCAGGCTTACTTAGCTTCTGTTCTCCTGTTGCATAACATATGTTTTATGATTGTGCTAGCAACCAGATGTTTCAGAATGCTGTCCAAAAACTGTTGCTGTCATTCATATCACAAATCAAAAAGAAAAAGGAAAAAAAATGTTGCAGTATTCTATGACTGTACACATGAGGCTTCTTTGGTGTTTCTGTGATTTCCTATTGTGTTCAGATTGCTGTTGTATGAGATATTTCACTTTTTATACATGTGGGTTGCACGATGCAGCACAAATACTAACTCTGGAAACTAGTTGTCACAACAGTTGATTGCCCTGGTCTGAACTGTAGAAGGGTTGGCAATTTCTCCTGTTGGGCATCAAAATAATTGGGACAGTAATTAAAAAAGAAGAAACAAGCTTTCATGGGACATCAGCCACAAAATTGTAGATCAAGGTGAACAGAATGTAATCTTGTGTGCATTGGCTACAATGTTGACCTTCTCAGTCATGCATCTTGATTTGTTGGGAGTCCTGGAATCCTTCAATTAGTTGGCTATATGAACGCTGATTGTCAATTTCCTTGTCTAATATGCTAATTTCATTTTTTTTTGCATAAGTAAAATTCTTACCATTTGTGATTGATTATTATTGTTGTTATAATAACCCAATGGATAGTGTTAATCCATCCTTCAACCAATTTTTTGATTTTGTGGAGGCTTGCGAGTAATAGTGGTTGTATAATTGTTAGATGTTTTCTTTTGGCTCTCTTTTGGTGTAGTGGGCAGCACTAGGGGTGGCCATGGGTTCGCGAGCCCGATAGGCCCGCCCAAGCCCGCCTATAAATTATAGGGCTTGAGAATTTTTTTAGGCCCGATTAGTTTAATAGGTGGGCTTGAAAATTGTCTTTGAAACCCGGCCCGGCCTGGCCCGAAATATATATTAAATAATATATTTTTTATATTTTAATATTATATATATGTATATGTAATTAAAATTTATGTTATTCAATATTATTTTAGAGAAGAAAATTATATATTAAACAAATTTTTTGTTAAATGGGCGGGCTTGGGATTTGGTTTTGGGCCCGATGGGAATTTTTTTTTTGTATGCCTGCCCTGCCGAGCCCAATGTCCACCCCTCGGCAGCACCCCCTTGGTGCGCCTTTAAATATTTATATAGATCTTTTACTTAAAAAAAAATGTTATTATTTTTGTAATTGGCTTTAGATGCATGTGAACTTGTGGAATTGCTTATCTTTTCTTATTTATTATTATTTTAATTTTTCTTGTCTGTTAGTGATGATGTTTATACGGTTGCTGAGGATGAAGAAACCAAAGCTAAAGTTGAGACTAAAGCTTTGACAAAAAAGGTCAGAGCTGAGAGAAACAGTCAACCAATTGATTCAAAAGACCAAGCTGATGAATCTGTTTCAGATGAATCCCAGAAATGTAACCCAGAAAAGCAAAATGCTGCTTGTGATGTAATGAGTATAGTTCAGGGGACATATCGTAGAACTTTGAAGGGCCATGCAAAAAATAATCACACTGATAAGTTCTCAAAAGAAAGAGAAAATGCAGCTGGTTTGAGAGTGAAAAAGATCATGAGAAGAACTGCTGAGGACAAGGAGTCAGCCATGTTAGTGCAGATGCTAAGAAAAGAAATTCGAGAAGCTGTCCGCGACAAATCTGCCAAAGAGTTTGGGGAAAACCTTTTTGATCCAGAACTTCTTGCTGCGTTCAGGGCTGCTGTGGGTGGATCTGTAACTGAACCAGCAAAAATGTCACCGACTCTAGTTGTGAAGGCTAAGAAGTTAATGTTGCAGAAGGGAAAAATTCGTGAGAATCTAACCAAAAAGATATATGGTATTGGTGGAAGAAGAAAACGGGCATGGACTCGGGACTGTGAAATTGAATTTTGGAAGCACCGCTGCTTGAAAGCTGGAAAGCCTGAAAAAATTGAGACTTTGAAGTCAGTTCTCAACCTTTTAAGAAAGAGTTCTGACTGCACAGAGATTAAGCAGGGGACTGTAGGGAAGGCGACAAATTCCATTCTTTCAAGGTTATATTTAGCAGATAATTCTGTTTTCCCCCGCAAGGATGATATCAAGCCTCTCTCTGATCTCAAAGCTACTGGTCCTGTGGAGAATAAAGGATACTCTTCAATAGAAAAAGTGTCTACTCCCTCTCTGGGAGATCACACTGCGAACGCTTTGCAAATGAGTAAGGTTTCATCACAGATTGGTATTCCTTTGTCTGACAATAAAGGGAATGAGAGTAGTCCTGTTGCAATTGTGAAGGGTGAAGCTGCTTCTAGTAAAGAACATCCTAACAAATGCTCAGTGGGGGCATCTGCTTCCAAAGTAAATTCCCAGAAGGAAATGTCGGGTAAATCTAATGATATAAAGATGGATAAGAGGAAATGGGCCCTAAAGGTTCTTGCAAGAAAAACGGCAGCCCTGAGCAGTATTGCCACACAGGAAAAACAGGAAGACAATGCCGTGCTCAAAGGAAATTATCCTTTATTGGTATGTTTGCTTTTGTTTTTCTTGTACCGTTTCTAATACATGCTGTTTGATTTTTGCAAATGTTATTAGTTATTTTGTTTGGTTCATTTGACAGGCTCAATTACCAATTGATATGAGACCAGTATTGGCACCCAGTCACCATAATAAAATCTCAATATCAGTCAGGCAGGTAAGTGGTGCCCTTCAATTTGGCTGATCTAAGTTGAAACTTCACTTCAGACTTCTAGATCCTTTTTGGATGAGAAGAATGCAGATGCAGAAGCAGAACTGAACCCTTGATTTTCCATTTGTTCTATTGGATGCAAAATCACAAAGGTTGAAATGGATTTAGAAAATCTTACTGAAGAAACAATGCTTTGCACATTTGAAGATTTTGTTTCCTAATTCTTTGGGACATATATGATGTTTATACCATACAATTGTCTTTCCTTTGCATCCTGGTTTACCAACTCTACCTTGTTATCACCTCCACTTTTTTACCACAATTCTCCTAACTCCATTGGCAAATGTCAATGCAGTTGCTGATGTCATCACAAACACCATCTTCACCATTACATCCATCACCAACACCCCCACCATTACATCCGTCACCAACACCCCCACCATTACATCCATCACCAACAACTCCTGCTTGCATAGAATTTCATAGAATCATTTAAATAGCTGAATTTTTTGTTATAATGGAAGAGATATACATATACATATATATATATATATAGAGAGAGAGAGAGAGAGAGAGATTTAATTCATTGGATTCAATTTTTTCATTTCCCAATTCCCGACTATCTTTAGTGCTTTTAAATGCCTCTGTAGCGCTGTCCTCTGTAGCACTAATTTTAAATGCCCTGAGGTTGCTGTAGGTTCTGCTGTAGAAACTAATGTTACTAAGACCTGGAATGAATAATTTAATTTGGTAATAGTTATTTACCACCATCCATTGTACAGGCACAACTTCACCGCCTCACTGAGCACTTTTTGCGCAAAGCAAATCTACCGGTCATTCACAGAACTGCAGATACAGAGTTGGCTGTTGCGGATGCAGTTAATATTGAGAAGGAAGTTGCTGATAGATCAAACAGCAAGCTAGTATATGTGAATCTAATGTCCCAGGAGCTATTACATCGATCGGACAACATGAAATCTAATAGAGCCATGGAACCAGATCCTTCCCCAACTTCATCAGTCCCCACTGACAGATCAGAACAAGCAGCCAATGATCTTTCTGATTGTCCAATGGTTGAGGAAGCATTGAGAAATGCAGGCCTTTTGTCTGATTCCCCACCAAATAGTCCATATCACCTAATGGAAGAAACCTATGATGAAAATCACATTTCAAAGAAGATTGGAGGAGAAGAACCTGATAATGTATTTGAAATGGATTCTCATGCAGAGCTTGATATATATGGTGATTTTGAATATGATTTGGAAGATGAAGACTTAATTGGTGCTAGTGCTTTAAAGATATCTAAGCTACAACAAGAAGAGTCAAAAATGAAAGTGGTTTTCTCTACTCTCAGTTCAGATGGATCAAGTAATGCTCTTGACTTTGAGGGTCATGCGAGAATAACTGCTGGTGAAGCACCAAAAATTTCTTCCTCCTTACCTGTATGCGGTATTGATACGAGCATTAGAAGCTTAAGTGTGGCAGTTAGGACAGAGGATTGCCTTCATCAAGACCGCTTAACTGATGAAGGAGGTGAAGAGCCTTCTCTTGTAGAATGTGAAGAACTGTATGGTCCCGACAAAGAACCATTGATGAAAAGGTTTCCAGAAAGTGCATTGACAAAGCCCTGTGAACTAATGGCTAATGCTGTAGTTCCTGAGAATATTGAATATACTGGATCAAGCCAAACAGTCAAGGCTTCTGAACCAGGGAGTGAATGCTCTGCAGAGAATTTAGTTGTCGCAAGGGTTGGTCTCCATGCTTCTGGTGGAGACAATGCACCAGGTGGTTCTCAAACAAGTGAGAATTTACCAATAAAGGAAAAGCCATCAAATACTGGCACAAACGAGCAATCTGATAGCTCCAATTCTGTGTCTAAAAAGGTACTAGATGACTCTTTCATGTTTAACACCTTTTTTTTTTCTTTTTCTTTTGAATTGTGGTGGATATGATTAGCACCAACTTAATGTACTCTAATTGGAAGATCGAAGTCTGACCCATAATCACTTATTCCTGTCTTGCATTTTTCATCTTCTTTTGGCGTTTGCAAACTTCCATTGTTGTCATCTTTTTTTCCTAAAACTTTTTACAGGTGGGGGCTTACATCAAAGAGCACATCAGGCCACTGTGCAAGAGTGGAGTGATCACAGTCGAACAATACAGATGGGCTGTGGGGAAAACAACTGATAAAGTTATGAAATACCACTCCAAAGAAAAAAATGCAAATTTCCTTGTCAAGGAAGGTGAGAAGGTGAAGAAACTTGCAGAGCAGTACGTAGAGGCGGCCCAGCAGATGGAAAGGAAATAAGTTTTCATGGCACCTATACCATCCATGTTTTCTGCAACTCTTTGGAGCTTCAGCTCTCTCTTATGTTCCTTATTCTACTCTTAGTATCCGGTAGACGAGTATGAGGATCCAACCCAACGTCATTGTTACAACAATTAGAAGGAAGTGAGAAACTAAACTGTAGAAACTATCCTGCCTTGTAAATGATAAAGTAGCATTGTTAAGATGCCATTACTCAGTTTTGTGAGCTGCTGTGAAGGATAAACTCTCTTCTTGAGATATTTGGCATAATGTTTTGAAAGTGTATTGCTGGAAGTTCTGAACTTATTGAAAGTTGAAATCTTGTTTTAATTTATATTTTGGAAAAACACAATTCTTACAGAAAATTTGTATACAAACTTCCACTAGAATGTGGCAGTGGTAGTGGCAGTTTTGTAATTTAAAATCGTTATAGTAGGTGTTTTTTTATGAAATGAAAAGCGCTCATTCATACAATCATTTTGTATAAAAATTTTGTGAAAATTTTTTGTTTATATAGTATTGCACCTTTTTTTATGTAAAGAACTTCTGGATCAAGGTTGGTAGTGATGGGATGTAGCGTTTTGTGTATGGCCTTTTTTCGGGCTTCTGAAGACACAGAAAATAATGTATGACCACCGTTAGAAAATTCATTCCAAAACGGGCACTTATATGCCCTTGAATATATGATAAACTTGTGATGCAAATGCAGGTAGTGGATGAGGGTCCATAAACTTGTGGAAAGAAAAAGAGAAAGCAAGTAAGGAAGAAATTGTAGGGAAAGTAGTTTATTTTTATGTTTGGTTTTGCAAATAAAATAAAAGAAAAGTTGAAGAAATATTACTTTTACTTGTTTGAAATTCAAAAAAAAGAGAAAAGAGAAGAACTATTGAAAAGAAAAGAGCAACTTTACTTGTTTGTTATTTTCCCTTCCTTTCTCAACAGCATAGCACTTTTGAAACAGGGAGGGAGGGACAATCTCAGGTCAACCAGAAACTTGCAACCAAACAACTGGTGCACTCTAACCCGCTTAAAGACTCGGATTCGGATAAACTTGAATGAATTAAACCCTCTCTCTGTCTCTTGCTTTGGACAGATAGCATTGCAGAGCATAAGGCTAGAAGCTCTGTTTTTTTTATGAATTTCATCACCAATTCGCCATACACTCCATAATGCCAAACTATTGTTTCATCGAAACCCTAATTTGATAAACCCTAGTGCCTGGAAACATGTGTTCCTTATCAGCGACGGCAGCTGACATTTTCATACCAGCTAGGGTTTTTCATCCTCAGGACTCCATTAACCTGCGTAGCTCACATTCCATCTCAGTTCCTTTTCGAAGCCATTCAAAGCGCTTGAATTTCACTCAAAACTTCAGGAAAAGCCAACCTCTAGTTCTTCGACCACGTGCAATTCTTCGGAAATCGGATTCGATGTCTTCTTCTCAATCTGATAGCGCTGGTAAGGCCTCTGAAGACGATTTCATTACTAGGGTTTTGAAAGAAAACCCTAGTCAAGTCGAACCCAAGTATTTGATTGGTAATAAACTGTACACATTGAAAGAGAAAGAAGACTTGAAGACGAAACATACCGATGATGGGCTTGCTGAAATTTTGAAGAAGTTGAGTTTGAAGTTGGGCAAGAAGAAGAGCAGCGAAGAGGGTGCAGTTGAGAGTGGAGTGAGGTCTGAGGCTGTGTATTTGAAGGATATTTTGAGGGAGCATAGAGGGAAGCTTTATGTTCCTGAGCAGATTTTTGGGGCAAATTTGTCCGAAGAAGAGGAATTTGATAGGGATTTTGAGAGTTTGCCGAAGTTGAGCTTGGAAGATCTCCAAAAGTACATGAAGACTGATAAGGTTAAATTGTTGACTTTGAAGGAGGACACAGGCGTCTCTTATGGTTTCAGGGATTTCATTGTGGAGTTGAAAGATATTCCCGGTGACAAGAGCTTGCATAGAACCAAATGGTGAATATCATGCAGGTGTCTTTTTATTTCTCATTGTAGTAATTTTGTATTTTTCTGTGGTCTCGTGATTCTTTTTAATTTGTAGTTCTTTTACGTTTTGAATATCACGTTAGGGCGATGAAGCTAGATGAGGGCCAAGCACAAGCTGTTTTGGAGGAGTACACAGGGCCACGCAATGAGATAGAGAAGCGAACTATGGTATTCAATTTCTGCCTTTTGTTTTGGTTGTATTAGTTTCTTTAGAAAACATGTACAAGGTAGTAGTAGCAGTAGTACACTAAAGTTTTCATTGATGTCTTCTAACTGGTTATGGGAAAGAATTAGAGGGAAGAAAAGCTTGTCAGAATTTCCTATAAATAGGGATAAGGAAGCGGTAGAAAGTTTCCCTTGATGTTCTAATAATTTTTTGGAGGAAATAAGAGTGAAGAAAATAAAAGGATAAAGTTGTTTGAGAATGGAACTTTTATATGAGCAGTTCTATTGTTTCCTCCCTTTGTTTTGAGGGAGTAAAATGGAGTCTTTAGTCAAGCGGACTTGATTAGTGAATTAAAAATCTCTGTCTTTAAAGATTGTACTTTTTCTCCAGAAGAGAGCTGTTGTTGGAAAGGAGAAATGTCTGAATGATGAATTTCTGAAAACTTACATGATTGGGTAATGCTATCCTGTTCACTTTATGGTTTCAATCACTGTCCATTATGAGGTCAAGTTTATGCTGGTCTAATGCACAAGGGATAGAACCTAGATGCAAAAATGTCACCACACTT
This sequence comes from Euryodendron excelsum, assembly GCA_033060915.1. Taxonomy (NCBI): domain Eukaryota; kingdom Viridiplantae; phylum Streptophyta; class Magnoliopsida; order Ericales; family Pentaphylacaceae; genus Euryodendron; species Euryodendron excelsum. The sequence goes on along the minus strand of CM065378.1, from coordinate 17,900,111 downwards.
GAGGTATTGGTACGAAGAAGCCAGTAACTTAGCAACACAATTTACAAAGTCAAGATAAAGACACTCAATTAGATATATTAGTGAGATAGACACCTTATTGCCAAGAAGTAAAATGTGCAAAAGATGCTAGACACGGCACTGATTATGGACAGAGTAAGGGAAAGTTGTCTAAGATGTTTTTGCAATAGTGGACCTCTAGTTGCACAAGTAAGGAGTTGTTTTACTTAACTTGAAGGTGTTGACGAGAGGAAAGCCAAACAGGAAATGTTTCAAAGCAGCTAGAGAGACATCCTAGGCTTCAGTGAAGGATATATCTATCAAACAACTAAAACTATCTAAAGAAGAATTTGGCCCTAGATAGACTTTAATTTGCCTAAAGTTGTTTGAGGATTGGTTGAATTGAGAGTTAATGTTCACATTCTTGGACGAATGCATTCCCGTGGCCGCTAAAAATCAAATGTCTGTTAATTATACAAAACTTTGTCATTTGGGCCCTTTGTCTCCTCAGATACTTTGTCAATGCTTTGTTTTGCATCTTGCAATTCATTGCACAGATGATTATGGCTTTAGCAGTTGCCATTAGAAGAGTTGTAACACACATTTGAGACTTTCCTGAAAAGCGTTGGGAATATGTGTGTATATATATATATATATTTTCCACACCCTTTCTCTTACAGCTGAATCTTATTATGCAGTCTTGGGTAGGAAAATTGCCTGAGTATCCTCATCCAGTGGCATCTTCAATATCAAGCAGAATGATGGTAGAGCTTGGAATGGTCACTGCTGTGATGGCTGCAGCTGCGGTTGTTGTTGGAGGGTTTCTAGCTTCAGCAGTGTTTGCTGTGACCAGTTTGGTCTTTGCAGTGGCCGTATATGTTGCATGGCCTATGGCCAAACCATTTCTTAAGCTTTTTCTTGGTCTCATCTTTGGTATTTTAGAGAGAGTGTGGGATAATTTTGTTGATATTTTCATCGATGGAGGGATTTTCTCCAAGTTGTATGAAGTTTACACTTTTGGTGGTGTATCTGCTAGCCTTGAAATGCTAAAACCAATCATGTTGGTATTTTTGACAATGGTTATTCTTGTCCGTTTTACTCTTTCAAGAAGACCTAAGAACTTCAGGAAATGGGTGAGCTTTACTTCCTAGAAGTTGCAATCTTATTGCAATGTGTTATGGACTTTACCCCTATCAATTGTTGATATGTTTTCTTCATTGTGCAGGATATATGGCAAGGCATCGAATTTTCTCAATCTAAACCCCAAGCACGTGTTGATGTCAGTTTCTAGTCATTACTTAGTGCACTTATTTCTTCAATCTTCTTCTAGATATAGATGAAATTCTTGCAGTTCTGCTCTCCATTTTGTTGTTTTTTAATTTTGCAACATTCCTTCAGGGTTCAACTGGAGTTACATTTAATGATGTGGCAGGGATTGAGGAAGCAGTAGAAGAGCTCCAAGAGGTAAGATTTTTTAATCCACTGTGTGTGCTTCTGTGCATGTTATGTATGTTTGATTAGTGTAGAGAAAGATATATGTTGGCTGCTGCTTGTTTTTTTGATTTTGAGAAAAGAATATGTCCAGCGGGTGGGCCTTGGTGCAGTGGTAATATTGCTCCCTGTGACCTGGGCGTCAGGAGCTTGAAAAAAATGAACAGCCTCTCCGCACATGGGGTTAAGGTTGCACACATCTAATTCTCCCAAGCTCTCGCCACCCAAACCTCATAGTGGTGGGAGCCTTGTGCATTGGGCTGCCCTTTATTTATTAATTTTTTAGCGAAGTGTATCTTTAAAGTCTTTTTTGAAAGCCATTTAAAGGAAAGAAAAGAAGATTATTTTGCCGTGTCAAGCTTCTAAGTAACTCATGGGTAACATTTTAGTTCCTCTATTTATATGTTATTGAAGGTTGAAGATAACTTTCTATGCCAGCCCTTTCTTCTACAGAGGGGACATTGAACCCTAGATTTCCCTATTACTTTCCCATAATTTCTTACCAGCAAACTTTTTGGGATTTTCTGTTGTAAATACATATCTTCTGCTGGCACACATTTCATTAAATATCTCTTTCCCTGTTTGCTTTGTCTGAGATGGATCTTCCCGCTCACATCCTCGCAATGGTGCTTCCAGTTTATCTTTCTTTCATTCGTTTTTAAAGTCGGGGTGAAAGGTTTCTTTGATCATGTTAATTTTAAGTTGTACCTATTTGGAAAATAATTTATCCCCTATATATACTTTTTTGTTATATCGATAATCTCTGCGTAGAATCTGTACTATTTCGTCTTTATGATGCTTTTATTTTATTTCTTGAATTAAGGTTTTTTTTTGTGCCTGATTTTAGTGTTTGAACTTTATTTTAGTCATGCAAAGCTAATAATTTCCCATTATGTTCTGCTGATTAGTTGGTGAGGTATTTGAAAAATCCAGAGCTATTTGATAAAATGGGGATAAAACCTCCTCATGGGGTCCTACTGGAGGGCCCTCCTGGATGCGGCAAGGTTGGTTGTCAGTATTGCGAAATTTTGGCTGTTAAATTCTTGTAAAGATTCAAAATAGTTAAATTCTGCTTTTTCAGACCTTGGTTGCCAAGGCCATAGCTGGTGAAGCTGGTGTTCCATTTTACCAAATGGCTGGATCAGAATTTGTTGAAGTTTTAGTTGGTGTTGGTTCTGCTCGTATCAGGGATTTATTCAAGAGAGCTAAGGTGATAATATAAACCCTTCATGTTTTGCTTTGACTGTGGGTTTGAGGATTATCATGACTCATTATCCCAAATTGTGATTTGTTAATTTGGTGCACAAAGAATACGGCTTTGCATTAATTTGTGGGGCAACATTTATTTGACAACATTGACACTCGCTATAGTTAACTTGACATCACTTGGGGTTAAAAAATGTTTTCACTTTTAACCAGATACTCATGTTTAACTATACTTGTTTTATGTGTAAAAGTGCTGCTCTGTTGAATAATATATATGTACTCATTTGGTTGTTTATTGTTTGCACCGTAATAATGATTATTGTTGTTATTTGTAATTTATCGGGTGACCAATCTCTCTGTAGTTACCACACTAGTTCTTAAGAATTTTAATTTTTTTCAGGGGCTTGAGGCTGTTGATCGTGATTCGTACAAAAGTAAAAAAATTGCATCCGCATTGTCTTAAGCATTTCAGCAAATGAGATGTTTGACACAATGCATTGCAAATTTTGTGAATAGCACATGCATTCACTACTTTGTTTTACTAAATCTCACTCAAACTTCCTCAAATGTCATATATAGGAAATGAAGTTTGCTATAACACTTGTTTTATGTGACTTGCATGAGAAAGGTATTCTCGCATTTGGCTCTTGAAGAAGAATGGTATTCGTGAATATGGAGTTGTAAGGGTCTGGTATTGAAATTATGACCCTCAAGAATATTGCTTTGGTTGGAATGTTGCTTTGGAGGTTTCACATAAAACCGCAGCATTTGTTGCCAAAAGATCGCTGATAAGTACTGTTTGGGAATATAACCCTTGCACTTGGATGAGTTGTTATCCTCTGAATCTTATTAATCAGATATGTTGTTTAAATATATATATATTTTAACTATTTGAAGCCCATTGCTTGGATCCTGGAATACGTTTCAATCATTTTCCATTTGGTGGCCTTAATGGTAACAGTAGATTATTTAAGTAAAAGAAGATCTTCACGAGAAAAACTTGAAAAACTTTTTGCACCTGCACATTCTGTTTTCCTTTTTTCTCTCTACCATTAAATGAGATATAAGGTGGTTTTAAGAATTTCTAGGATGCTTGGCATTTGATATGCTTAATTTTGAAGTCACTATTTAAGATTGCCTAGATTTTTTTCTGCAGGTAAACAAACCATCAGTTATCTTTATTGATGAGATTGATGCATTAGCTACAAGGTACGGGTGTTCCTGTCAGTATTGATATGTGAACACGTTACCTAATAGGTTTTTAAATTCCATCATTTCCGTGTTTTGATTCAATTGATTATTTCTTTTTGCTTGTATTGCGTATCCTTAAATTAGTTAACATTTGCTAAAGATGACTTCTGATTTGGCCCCGTTCCCAATGTCATGTTTTGATTCAATTGATTATTTCTTTTTGCTTGTATTGTGTATCCTTAAATTAGTTAACATCTGCTAAAGATGACTTCTGATTTGGCCACATTCCCAATGCCCCTTTCTGACGAACTCATCTTATGGCATTATTATTGGCTTCTATACACTGTTTTTCAAAGTGAAAGAAATTGTGTTTTCTAAGAAGATGCTCCCCAATATAAGATTTTTGAAAACCCCTCCCCCCTCCCCCCTTTTTCCGTGGCACAATTAATAGAGATTTTTGGTGTGTGTGTGTGTGTGTGTGTGTGTTGGGGTTGGGGTGGTGGTTTTTTTTTTTTTTTTTTTTTTTTTTTTTGGTGGGGGGTGGGTTGCACAGAAGGTTAGTTTTTATTACAACTGGGAGAGGGAGACATGATCAGTTGCTACTAGCCAATTTTCTTCTTTTTTGCTGGTGGTGCTGATAAATTGTTTGGAAAATGGGATCATACTGGAAAATAAGGGGTTCCAAGCGATTTATTGGATGTTGGTTGGCATAGTTTGAATCGATGAGACTTAAGTAGCTAACACACTATGCTAGGACTTCGGAGATGTTTCAGGACAATAGGTTCTAAGATTCGGGAGGTACATTTTTATAATGGTATATGGAGTCAAATTTTAGTGAGTTGAGGACAGACCAGACAGAATCATAGAAAGGTAATGGAGTGCAATCATTGTGGTTACTTTATTCTGGTTTTGGAAAAGTGTGATTGAACGTTAACTAGTCCAAGCAATCAGAGGATGGATGATATGGAGTGGTATTTCTGGAGTGTTGTTTGGCTGATACATACTTTCCAAATTTAAGAAAATTTGTAAATTCAGTTACAAGACTTGTTAGCCATAATTGGCAGAAATTGATAGTCATCAATTATTAGATGTAAATAATTAAAGTAGTATTATTAAAATGAATGCGAGGCTAGACAAGAAACAAGATAATGAGAAATGAATACATTCTTGAGAAGTTGGCAGCCTTAACACAAGAGAAGAATCTGAGATATTTAAAAGGCTGAAAAAGTTTAGTATGAGCAACGTAGAGCACCCATAGTGCTATTAGAGTAATATGTTTTGGGTTGATGGATTTCTAGGACAGAAGAAATGACAGAAAGGCTATGGGTTGATGGATTCATGTTGCTTACTTTGGAATACATTAACCTAGAAGTTTTTAAACTTATGATCTTCTATGATCAGTCTTTGCTATGTATTTTGAATTTGAATGGCAACATGGTTTTGTCCAGGACACGAGGCAGTTTGATTTTTCTTATCTCTTAACACTGTCTAATTTTTTCTCTTTAATACTTTGCATACTGGCAACATGAACCTCTGTTTGTCTTGTTCTTATAAATAGACGTCAAGGACTATTCAGTGAATCGACCAACCACCTATACAATGCTGCTACTCAAGAAAGGGAGACTACGTTGAACCAGCTGTTGATAGAGCTGGATGGATTTGACACAGGCAAAGGTGTTATTTTTTTGGGAGCTACAAATCGTATGGATTTGTTAGATCCTGCACTTCTTCGACCTGGTCGTTTTGATCGTAAGGTATCTCTTAGTCAATCAACACCTATAATTAGCTTAAGATGTATTACCTTTCTATGAGGATTTGACTACTCAAGTCAAGCTTTCATCATCTCAGTCAGCTAGGTACCAGTTAAGCTTTGTATCATCTTCACTTGTGTTCTGTTTTGCACGATGAATTTTATTCAACAATTTACCTATACTTGTTGGACAATGGAGTGATTTAAGATGTTATCAGGGTTGGTCTTCAAGTTCTTTTGTTGTTTGTAGGTTCTGCCTCTGCTTTGTGAAACAATGAATAGCTGTTTATTGTAAATTTCTTTTTGGCTCTCTCTTGTAGATAAGAATTCGTCCTCCTAATGCAAAAGGGAGATTGGAAATTTTGAAAGTACATGCACGTAAAGTGAAGTTGTCAGATTCTGTTGATTTGTCCACTTATGCCCAGAACTTGCCAGGTGTGCAGTTTTCTTTGATCTCACTGAAACACCCAAATTGTGGCTGTTAGAATTTCAATTGTCAAATGGTTTTTATTTAAGTTTGGCAAAATATTTCCATGCCACCCGGGAATCATTGTCAAAATTGACATTTGATCTATCTATCTGTCCGTAGTGTTGGAATATATTGTTATTGCATTATGTTTCTAATTACCTTGACTTGTTTGGAGTTCATCTGATGATATGGCTTTTGGAATCTTATGTATATGTGCTATATATAATTATGTACCATAAACTTCACAATGTAGTCATTTAGTTTTTGGTGTTTGTATATTAGTTTTTTTCCCTTTTATGTTTTCTGGTAACATTTTCATGATGCTTCAAATTTATGATGTAATGACTGACAAGGGTTCAAGCAGAGGATATTTGGATGAGATCAAGTGCTAGAGAGGGATGATTAATGTACATACATCATGGAGTAATGAAGTTTTAAGACTTAGTTGAAGTAAACTTTTCGTGCATCTAATGATTTGGGCATTTCTTGGGGAGAAAAAAGGACGGCAGCTGTTATTGGCTCTCTCTCTCTCTCTCTCTCTCTCTCTCTCACACACACACACACACACACACACACACAATCACTTGCGCAAACACACATTCTCATGTGCGCATGATGGGAATCAAGAGGGAGGACTTCACACATTATAGGTAAGTAAAAGCCTTTGAGAGTTTAATTTATTTGATTTTATTGTTGTTGGTCTGGGGGCGAATGTATAGGAGAACTTTTTAGGGGGTGGAACAGTCTCTTTATCTATTAAAGTGTAGTTTTATGTCTATTTGTATAGTTGGCTTTCTAGGAGAGCTCAGCCCAATCTAAGCCAATTTTTGGGTTTGTAGAGACCATGGAGTTTTAAGGAGTGTATAGTTTGCTCTATTGTCTTTTGCTTGTGTTGATGGTCTTTGTATGCAGGGTTGCATCCCATTGATGCTTTTTTAATACAAGTTCTTTATTACGTACAGAGGAAAATTTCTATTTGTTTGGTTTTTGAGGACCTATATATGTTTACCAGAAGGATGTCCTCCCCTATGTGGATGAGTTTATGCAAGTGAGAGAGAAAAAGTAGAGATTGACTGGTGGGTGTTTGCAAAACCGTTTTTACCAATGCTCATGGTGTTTTTTTTTTTCTTTTGGAAGGTTGTTTCATCATTATGATAGTATGGATAAGGCTTGGTGTAAAGAATTAGTGGTTTTCTTTTGGCATAATTGAATTTACTTATCATTGCATCTCTCTCTGGCACTTGATCTTTAAGCTTTCTCCTTCTTCCCTCTGCTTCTCTGTGTTTGCTTTTCTATGGGATCCTTCGGGATTCATCAGTGTGTGTACCCACATGCGCAGTATTGTATGTATATGATTCACCTAAAAGGTAGTTAAGAGAAGCAGTAAGCTTCCAGGTAGCAAGTTGCATTTATGGTCTCCGAGATTATATAGGGGTGAATTATTTGGTCAGTCCTAATCCCTCCCTTTTTTCCCTTATAATATAAATTAGTAACTGCTCATTTTATTGTACTGAGAAGCATTTCAGCTGGATGTTTCTAGAATTATAAATTTGAGCTTAACCCAGTGACTACTTTTTCCAAGCTAGTGGAAAACAATGATTTTGGGGTATGCCACCGTTGCCATGTGCTCTAAAATGTCGTACAATAGGGGTATACCTGTTTAAATTACAGTATTAGAATTTAAGATACTTTTAGAGTAATTTTCTTTTAACTGTTCAACATTCAATAAAGTATAGTCTATTTTTTTACATTAATCATGATCAACGTATTTGTAAGAGCATTATATTCCTTTTTTTTTTTTTTTCTGTGCATATTCTTGTGTGAGAACTCCATTCTCTTTGATTTTTGTTCATTAAATTTGATTTTTTTCTCCTTAGGTAAATCTCCAAGGAAATAAATTGGGAAGTGTTTTTGGGAACATATTGGATCGCCTTTGGTTCAGAATGCTGTTCCAAAAACCTAAATCACTAGGGTATTAGCGTTTTCTGGTAACATTGATGTGAACATATTGTGTGGGTGGCAATGTTGTGATCACTAATCTATTGATGTCCTTGATGAGTTGGCATAAGATGGAAAATCGTGATAGTTCTTCCAGGTTTTTGTGAATCATGTCACAGTTATAGGGATTGTAGTTAAATTGTCATTTCAATATCTGAATTATCATGAGCTTATTTATCAGGATGGACGGGAGCAAAGTTGGCTCAGCTTCTCCAAGAGGCTGCTCTTGTGGCAGTAAGGAAGGGGCACAATTCAATTATTCAGTCAGACGTGGATGATGCAGTGGACCGACTTACAGTAGGACCCAAGCGTGTGGGGATAGAGTTGAGTCATCAGGGACAATGTCGTCGAGCTACTACTGAGGTGGGAACTGCCATGACTGCTCATCTGCTAAGGCAGTTTGAGAATGCTAAAGTGGAACAGTGTGACCGCATATCAATTAATCCTCGTGGCCAGGTTCTCTGTATCCTTCTTTCATTCTCTTCTTTGTTGCACCCAAAATTCTTTTTAATCTTTTGTTTTCACTTACGTGTTACTGGATATTACCCTTCTGCCACCTGGCCACCCTAAAAATAGATATCACATGTACTGCAGCCCACTAATTATAGGCACATCTAAAGGATATCTATTGGGAAATATACACTTTGTTGGACATATCATCTCAATGATAAATATTTCATGGTTAAATCGTTTGTCACGTTCTGTTGGATGGATTTTTTAGTGTAGATGATTACTTTTGATTTGCTTGATCACTTGTTTCTTAATGGTGAAAGTGTTATGCGCAGACATTGTCTCAAGTTGTTTTTAATAGACTTGATGATGAGTCATACATGTTTGAGCGCCGGTCACAATTGCTGCACCGCCTTCAGGTTGAACTTCAGCTTTGGAGGCCTCATGTGCTGATTTTTTCTTTCTTCCTTTTGTTTGGATTCTATTGTATATTTTACATCTGATTTCTTTGCTATCAAAAGGTATTACTTGGAGGGAGAGCTGCAGAAGAGGTAATTTTTGGACGGGATACATCAAGGGCATCAGTCAACTACCTTGCAGATGCTTCTTGGCTTGCTCGTAAAATTATCACAATGTAGGTCTTTGGCTTTTTCATTGCTATTTAATTTTCTGGCTTACCTTTTCATTTTCATTATTAGTTCCTTTTCTTCTTCCACCAGATGGAATTTGGAGAACCCTATGGTAATACATGGAGAACCACCACCTTGGAGAAAGAAAGCTAAATTTGTGGGCCCACGGCTGGACTTTGAAGGATCTCTGTATAATGACTATGGCCTGATTGAGCCCCCAATCAACTTTAATTTGGATGATGAAGTCGCGAGGAGGACAGAACAACTGATGCGTGACATGTATGCGAGGACAGTTGCTCTGCTGAGGCGGCACCATGCAGCTTTGCTGAAAACTGTGAAGGTATTTGGTGGACATGCTGGTCAAATTTCATGTTGGTTTCTACCTTTATTTACCTATATTCATTATTTTTGGCCTTGCGGCCACTGTTGTCCATTTACCTCATTGCATGGTAATGGAAACAGACAAGACTCTCAGTGGCAAATCTTGTACTTTAAGGGAAGGTTTATGGGGTCCACTAACTTTGTAGTAAAATTTTCTAGTCAATATCAAATTAAAATTCATCTGTTAGGCCATGAAGTCCGAAAGTCTATTGAAATTACAAGAATTTAGAACCCTAACTTGAAGTGGATAATCAAGGAAAAATTCATCCTGCCACAGCAGGCAGGTTGCTTCCTTTGTCATTGGGGAGCGTTATTGGCAGGGAGACCTTAGGATAACTTGCCAGTTGCAAGGGCTGTCACATATTCATCTTATTTTAGTCCAGGAATAGAAAGTGCATGGTATAATTGATGTTGCTTACCAATTATTCTGTGACCGCATATTCATGTTACTTTTGGCCTAGGAATAGGAAGTGTATGGTACAAGAATTGTTGTGTACCACAATTCTGTAAACTATATAAATCTTCCTTGTTATTCAATTGATATTAGAAAATAAATTAAGTTGTTGGTGCACTTTGGTTGAGGTGTTACGTTGATGTTATGATGACACTATCGCTTGAGCTCTGTGGTTTATCTACATTTGCAGGTTCTTCTTAATCATCAGGAGATCAGTGGAGAAGAAATCGACTTTATCATCAACAGTTACCCTCCACATACACCCACAAGTCGTATACTGGAGGAGAAAGATCCGGGGAGCCTTCCATTCTTTCAACAAAAACAAGAACAAGGTCTTGAGCTAGAGTATAGTCTCTTGACTCCATGAGGTGGAGGAAGCTTGTGATGGACATATAGATGATCTTTCTAAATTGATACATATTATTTGAGGCAGGCAGCATCCGAAGGCCCTTGCGCAGAGCAAACAAAGTGGGATCAGCGCATCAAAACTTTTGGTGTATTTATCAACAAATATGTAGTCATACAATTTTCCGGTTACATAGAAGACTCGAAACTGTCAGTTTGTAATTTGTGCTATTCTTGAATCAAGCCAAGTATTTATGGGATATATTGGAATTAGTTTATGTATATTTTTCACTGCTCAACAGCAATAACTGCTATTTGTTCGAACGTCTGAATCCTATGATGTAATTGAGAGGGCAAAACAATTGTGTAGTTACAGTTATTTACCAGTGCATGTGACCATAATGAGAGAAATATTCAGCCCTACGGTAAAAATTACAATGGCCTCTAGGATTAAAAAGGGTTAATTACATCAACATTTTTTAATCTATTATTATTTTTCACTTTGTCCTCCCCACCTTCAAAACACTATAAGAAGATCCCCTCAAATATAAAAAATTTTGTCTAAACTAACACTGTTAATGGAATGAATAATATGATGGTATTAACTTTAATCTATAAGACATAAAATATAGATACTTTGAGGTGTGGTCAACGAAATGTGAAATGACCAAGCATTGAATATTGTGGTCAGGGCTTACTTGTTGATTGTTACTACTTTGTTACTTGCCATTTATGGAAACAAAACATGTTATTTAAATATAATCTAAAAAATTTACAAACAAATTACCCTATATATTTAATTTCATCATAGACTTTTACTTGTAAACCCAGTAACAATAATAGTAGGAGTTGGGAAATAGTTTCCTTACATTAATTTCAGTATGCCCAAAAGATGAGACTTCAAGATAGAGTTTGGGAGAGAGTGGAGACGATGAAGGAGAGATGGAGGGATTATTCTCTTCTTTATAACAAATATATATATACACACGTATAATTTGGTCTTCGAAATAGTGTATTCGTAAAAGAAGGGTATTTTAAAGATAAAATAGAGATTTTTTTTATCATGTTCAATACACATAACTAAATGCTATTCATTTGGCCTAACAAATGTTAGACAGAAAGGTAATATGGGCATTCATGATAAAAATAAGGGGTCTACTTGTAGTGTTTTGAAGATGAGAGAGGCAAAATGAAAATCACTGATAGATTAGGAGGTGTTAATGTAATTAATCCTTAAAAAAAAAAAGGTGCTTCCTTCCCATATTTACTTCCACTATTAAGAGGCCTACTCATGATTGTTAATTTAATTCTTGATCTCATGAATGTTGGTCTTGATTGCAAATGTGACAATATTTAAAGGCTATCAACAACAACCTGCAAAAAAATTGTAATTAATTTTTAAATGAAAAAAAAATTATTAACGAAATTCTAAATATAAATATAGCATTTAGTGTGCTATGTTGAACAAAAAGAAAATGTTATAACACCGCTTATTATGTCAAAGTTTATTTCCGAACTTAGGTGGTTTGATGATTTTTAACTTATTTAATAATTTTATGAGTTTTGAAAACATTACTTCAAGAGCATGGTGTTAGTAAATTAATTAAAAATAACTTGATTTTGAGAAATAAATTTTCAATTAGGTTAAAAAAACTATACACAAACACATACACTAGCGACAAACATAGCCACTTCTTTTCGTACCAAGAGTACCCTTGAAAGCAGCCATTAATCCGTAAATTAGATTTTTAATGACCTGTGGGTCAATCAAATGCCTGCTATATATGGCACAAAGTAGTTTTCGCCAGTTGGAGAATTAAATAATAATGGCGAGTAATAATTTGCCACAAAAACCACAGATTACCGGCTGCTTTAACACAATTCCAAACACAGAAGCAAAGCCCAGTTGTTTCTTTAGGATTGATTCCCGTCTTGGAATTCATCCTCTGCATTATTGACGATGAGAGATGAAGAAACCTCGAAATTATGACTCCGTAGATATCAAATGTCGAAGCAATAACGTTAACAACAACGGAAGAAAAGGCTTTTTCGAGCTCTCGCTGCCTTTGATTTTTTCATTTTGGTTTCTTTTATTCTTGTTCTACTCTAGACTCGGCTTTACCCACGGCAATGGAGGTATTTCTTCATCCATTCATGTGTTTTTTGGCCTTCTTTCTCGTACCCATTTCATATTTTCGAGTTTTTAGCAAACCCTTTTTGTCTTTCTTAGATACGATGATGTAGTAATACACTACTTTGTACGTAAAATTTGCAGCCTTTTGTTATTTATCAGCAATTGCAGCATGAGGGTCATGCTTTTGATTCTGGTTTGATGGTTACAAGTGCCATTTTACTCCACTATTTGTACCCTTTCCAGTTGTTTCTTGGTTTCTTGAATTTCTGCTACAATGCCTGTCAAATTTTCAACCCAAACATCAGTATCATTAGCAGACAGAGAATTAGTAACTCAATAATTGGGCTTTATTTAGTTCTCATTTTATGTTGTGTTGATTTAGGTGTATCTTATGCAGGGAAGTTGCATGCTGATAACAGAAGCATGAGTAACTCCAGCGTTTGTGAGGATAAGCGGTGTGGGTCTACATATTCACAATTTGAAGATGGAAACAACAGTTGTATAAATGGGGTGCTGTTAGAGTTTAATGTATCTGTGACTAGTAATGATTCTGATGTTCATGATTATAACTATGCAAATCCTGAGTTTTCACTTCAGGGAACAAGTGAATTGGAGGAACCAGTATGGAGTGTTTTGGGTTACCCTGCATTAGTGTGTGGAATACAACCACAAGATCAACAAAAGGAAAAGACTGTAGAGCAGCTACAGATTGGGAGAAGTCACCCCCCTTATCTTAATCTTGATGAGTTTCGGAACATTACAAGGCAAGAGAAGGGTGGTAGTGCTGCAAGTCGGCTTATAAATATCACACACCGGCTTGAACCTGACGGGACGGAATACAACTATGCCTCAGCAGCTAAGGGTGCAAAGGTGGTGGCTCATAATAAGGAAGCAAAAGGCGCTAGCAACGTACTGGGGAAGGATCATGACAAATATCTGCGGAACCCTTGTTCTGTTCAGGGGAAGGTTGTTGTCATTGAGCTGGCAGAGGAAACTCTGGTTGATACAGTCAAAATTGCAAATTTCGAACATTATTCTTCTAATTTCAAGGAATTTGAGTTGTCTGGGAGTTTGATTTATCCTACTGAGACATGGTCCCCATTAGGAAAATTTGTTGCTGCAAATGTCAAGCATGCTCAAAGCTTTAAGCTGGCTGAACCCAAATGGGTTAGGTACTTACAATTGAATTTATTTAGCCATTATGGATCAGAATTTTATTGCACAATGAGTGTTGTGGAGGTATATGGCGTTGATGCAATTGAGCGGATGCTTGAAGATCTCATAGTGGCTTCTGGGGAATCTGCACCTAATAAATTGCCTGATCCTAATTCAACAGCAATGCCTTCTTTAATACCAGAACCAGGTCCCAGTGACCAGAAAATAGATGGTGAATTTCAAGATGTGATTGAGGCTACCAGCAAGGTGATAGAAGGCATTGATGAAAGACAAAGGCCTAACTTAGATGTGCTGAAGAATCCAGGGACAACTAGCAACATTCCTGATCCTGTAATGGAAGTTAGACAACAGCCAAATGGCAGAATACATGCTGATGTTGTTCTAAAGATCTTAATGCAGAAGGTGAGGTCACTTGAGATAAACTTATCCGTGCTGGAGGACTATATCAAAGAACTGAACCGAAGACAAGTGGATGTACTGCCTGACCTTGACAAGGAGTTATCTAGATATTTGATGCTGTTAGAGAAAAGTAAAACAGATCTCAAGGATCTCTTGGAATGGAAGGAGACTATGGTATATTGACCTTCTGAACTGTTCCAAAAGGATAGGAGTTTTGTTAAACCTACTTAACTCTTTCTCATTCATTTCTTTTTCAGGAGAGAGGATTTACTGATATTGGGTCATGGAAAGCTGCTGTCTCATCCCGCATGGATGCGCTGGTTCGAGAAAATAGCATGCTGAGGTCAGCAATTTGACTGACCTATAAATTTCTAATTCACATCTTTTCAGTTTCTTTTAATTTGTTCTCATTCCTGAATACTGCTCCGATGATTGTTTAATGTTATTAGGCTTTTTGTTTAATTGCTTTCCTTCTTTTATTTACTTGAATGGCCAATTCTGATTGCTCAGTTAGTAAGCCACTTGATACTTTATTCGAAGCGCCTGAGAGCTAAAAAAGTCACAAACATTTTTTATTTTATTTTATTTTGTCTCTTGAGCATCTAGTGTTCAATTTCAAGCTAAAACTGCTAGAGATTTCATGTTTAGTGACGAGGGAAAGTATTTACTTGATAGCACAAGGGGTGTCTAATACGTTTTGTGTTGTTTAAGACGGGACTCAAAAATTAGACGTCATAGGTTATGTATGGGATAATGGAGAACCATGAATAGATAAATGTGACCTTTTTGGGGAACTTAATTAAGCCTATATGTTATCTCAACTAATTGTGTTCACAGTTAGGAGAAAGCTTGAGGAGTGTTGAATTATATCTGCATTTTCATAATGCATTAAGGTCGTAAAGTCATATAGAAGGAAAGGTTGAATATACCATATGAAATAGGGCATACCATGAGGTTTTTATTTTACCTTATAAACAAGGTAACAGTAACCCTGTTTACAATTAATGTCGTATGAGACATATTTTGTGCCATTTATTCCACCCCTGGAGTGTGATGGTGCGATGGTATAAGCTTTGCGTGCTTCGGAAATATGCTTCTGAAATGGTGACAAACATGCAAAAGCAGGAGGTTCACACTCAAACATACCGAGATGGTGTTTCAACTAAGGTTGAGAAATGAGTTGATCATGCTTTACATTAATGCTAGCGTGTAGTTCTAGTTGTTATTACTTAACTTTTTTGCCCTTTGATTTTGTTTACTTTAAGATATGAGCTGGTCATCCTTCATGATAATGCATTAAAGATAGAGCATGGAGATTCTCTTCAACCCCCCCCTCCTGTCAAATATTTTTTTGGTCTTTTTTATTTTTATTTTATAGTTTCTGATATGCTTTGTCCTTTCTATTTTCCTTTCTTGTTTTTTAAAACTGGTTTCTGCAGATTAGATGTTGAAAAGGTTGTGAGTGATCAAAAAAGTCTAGAAAATAAAGAGATTGCTGTGCTAGCAGTGAGCTTTTGTTTTGCATTTCTTGCAATTCTCAAGTTAGTTTCAGAGCGAGTCTCGATGTTTTTTGGTGCCTCTCTATCTGGTAAGGTACACTGGGCAAGTAGAGGTTGGTTTTTGATGCTTATTTGCAGCTGTATGACAATATTCATTACCTTGCTCTGTAACTAGTCTGGTATAAGTAGCTATTGAGAATTGGATGCTTTATTAGCAGTTGTCCCCTTGTGATTATGACTTCTGTAATATAGGAACTGGAGCATGTAAAACACTTAAATTTAATTTATCTATTTATTTTACTTTTTATTGTAGTCATTGTACCATTCTGAAACCAGAAAATGTGGGTGTGGTAGTTTGATTTAGATTGTGGAGATCAAATTTCTGACTTGCTCCCCCTCATCAATTCTCTATCATCATGTTACATTTGACATTTTGGAAAAAGAGTAGCACCTATGGTACGACAACTTGCCTATGAGCCACTTGTTAGCTCTTACTATGATATACCATTTCTGGCAAGAGTAAATTTGGATCAAGTGCCTTCTTTGGAAGAACCCAAGAAAACAATTTGCAGATTGTTCAGATTCTTGTTTTGTTGTCTTCCAGTTTTTGGTCTGAATAGTAATTAAATCACATAGAATGGAAAAAATTATAGAAATTCAAATTTTAAGTAGTAGTTAGAAGAATGTCAACTTCTTACCCATGTTTGCAAAGAATTTGCAGCGCATCCATGAATCATAAATGTTTTGATATGTAGCTTCAGCTTATGTCATGAGCATTAACAAATCAGTTCAGGCAGATTCTTGTTTTTCTTTTTCTTTTTTTTGTTCCCCCCTTGTTCTGAATGAGGTCATATCAATCTCATTTCCAGAGTTCTACTCTTTGGACTCGTGGGGGTGAATCTGAGAATTGTATTGTTTATGTAATTCGAAATTGCCTCAGAATTTTTAGTCCCCGAATGAATGATTCGTCGATTAAAATGGGTTTGGTTGAAGGCAACCAACCATTTTGACCATTTCCTAGCTAGAGGAAAATTTAACGTGATAAGCTTATTATGATTGCTACATGCTAAGGTACAAAGGAATAACAAATGTTTTACTCCACTTAATGCTGTCATTGTTGGTGCTGTGTACAAGAAATGTGCTCTCTCTGATTCATTGGCTTATGTATGTTTATCAAACAAAATCAGCTGCATCTATCTTTTTTTTTTTTTGATCAATAAATAAATTTGTATAGATCAAAAGAAGGACCAAAGCTCTGGGCATACCCATGAGCACAAAAGAAGAGGCCTGAGGCCACAAACATAACCAAACAGTCCCTAGGACCCTAAAGAGCCATACAAAGAGACTGAAACCATCATATACAAGTATTATAAGACCCTACTCAAATTTCAGTATGAACTGGAAATAAGGAGTGTATGACTCTATATACTTGAATCTGGATGTTCCGGAGAATCACTGCTGGAGATTGAATTTGCCCTAAAAAATTCTAGCATTCCTTGTGTCCCATATGAGGAATATGGTGCAAGACCCCATCATTTCTTTAAGGGATGCTTAGTGGCCATCGGTGCGATCTTAGTCTTCTTCCCCTTCTTCTTGTACTTGACCACAGTGAAATCATCAACTATGGAAAGCATATCTGTTCCTTGAACATTGTCATGATCACTTTTTGCTGAATGTGGCTGCACAGCACAGTGTTTGTCTGACCACGAAGGGAAGCCACTGCCTTATCTTCGCCCCTGTTTTTCATCTGAGAAGTTGAAACTATCGGCATCTGATTCACTGACTCGGCTTGGACCAGAATCTGATTCTGATTTCCACCCTCCGCAGAAACTTGCAAAGTTGCCTGCTGCACAACTGAATTAGCCTTTGTTGCTGCCTTCTGGATTCTCTGAGCTGGTTGAACCTGACTAACCCCGGCGCCCTCTGTTATAGCTGTCGTAGTTGCTAGCTGCACTGATGCATCAGCTTCTGGTGCTGCGTGCAGAATAGCCTGACCTGGCTTACCCTTCTTGACACCCGAAGTGGCTGTCGTTGAGAGTTTGGCCCTATTATCTGTTTGATCCTTCACCTTGCAACCCTCTGAGGAATGCCCAATAGCTTTACAATGGGAGCAGAATTTGGGCAAGTTCTCATAGAAAACTGGCTGGTCAATGGTGACCCCATTAGGAAGAGCAATATGGATGCACTGCTCCAACTCAGCTGCAACATCTATCTCAATCAAAGCTCTAGCATACAAGACCCTTTGCTTGCAAGTGGTCAACTTATCCATGCAAACTGGCTTGCCTAATTTTGAACAAATTCTGCTAAGAGCTTTCGGGCCTCAAACCTCCAGAGGCAAATTGTAGAATTGAACCCATACGGGTAATTTACTCGGCTCCTCATTTTGAAAATTGAAGAACTTAGGCATAATTTTCAAGAGCAACGGTCTGCCAAAGATCATGTAAGGTCCTCCTTGAAGGACTTGGATTTGGTTCTCCTCATCTTCAAACTGAAAAATAATCCACCCACTAGCATGATGGTGAATAACTACCTTGGCTTTCCAAGAAGTTACTACCTGTTGAAGGGCAACTTTGCCCGGGAATCTGCCCCCAAAGTACCCCACCAGACAGAATTTCCAACGTTCCAGATCACCTTCCAAATCCTCCTCCAGGATTTTGACGGGACCGTCCCCTACTTCGAGTTTCTCCTGCAAGCTTCCATTACTTTGTTGCCTGTTGCCAGCAAATAGGCTAGCAAAAGAAGGTCTATTTTGAGGAGAAACCTCCCCACTAACTTCAGTTGCTGCAACATAGCTCCCCGAGGCAGCATCCTTCATTGGGGAAAATTGTCGAACACTTGGTGTGCACTGTGCAGAATCTTCATCCCCCGAAGTGCGTGAATTCGATTCTGACTCTTACTCTGAGTCTGTCTCCGAATCTGACCCTGGTTCTGAGCTGGTACATTCAGATTGCTCGTTCTCCTTAGTCGTCTGAATCTTCAAAGGTGACCCAGCAGCTGCCACTATCGATCCATTACGAACCAAGTCGTTCAGATTTGGTTGCCCAGATATCAAATCAGACTCCATGATCTGATCTACCCTAGCTTGATACAACTTGACAGCTGATCCAAGTTGTATAGCAGGCCCAGAACCTGTGCCATTGTCCTTCAATGAGCTTCCATTTCGAGTTGCCTTGTTTTTCCTTTTGAACATAGCTACGAACAAGGGCTGAATCAGGAAAACCGCAGCAGCAGAATCCTTACCAGTGCAGCAGCAGCTTCGAAGTGAAAAAGAAAAGCCGAAAACGAGTTTAAGTGGTTCTGGGCAAACGCGATTAGTTATACCGTTAAAGGCTAAAGCTGTAGATGGCCCAAGCTTAAGCTCATATAAGCTTCGCTTAATAGTAAGTGAAGACTTTATTGGTTTTTCAATCAGGTTAATTAATACTTTCTGGTCATAAATAAGTTAGTAAGCTACACAGCTCTTCCCTTTCCTCTTCTCATTTTTTATTTCATCTACCTGTATATATATATATATATATATTGGGCAGAAAAAGAAGATCATTTCATCAGAGAAACGAGTACAATTAATAGAGAGTTTAATAACATAAAAACATAGAGATAAGAGAACATATCTGAACTCCAGGTGCACTTAAAAACATGGGATAATTACATTTTACCCTTCATGTGATTTGAGATAAAAACATTTGATCTTTTTGTGATTTAAAAGTAAACACATGACTCCTCATGTGATTTGAACTTATCTACAAATGAATGAAAACAATTGAATTTAACAGAAATTTTATTATAAGAGTATTTTTATCATTTTATTTCTTTAAATTAGAACATTAAAAAGACAATTTTGTGAAATAACAAAAAAAAATCTTGATAGACAAGTTTTTATTTTGACATAAAAGAGCCAAATTATCTTTTGATATTCTAATTTGGAGAGATAACATGATAAAAATACTCTTATGATAGAATTTTCATTAAATTTAACGATTTTCATCTATTTACGGATAAGTCCAAATTACAAGAGATCATGTATTTCCTTTTAAATCACAAAAGGTCACATATTTTTGGTTCAAACCACAGAAAAATAAGGTGTAATTTACCTTAAAAACAAGCTAACCAAGGAAACTAACCAGCAAGAGAAAGAACAAAGCCTAGACAAAGAAGTTTAAGAACGACAGACAGCTAAACAAAAAGGCCAAAGTAGAAGATACACAATCAGAACCAAAAACAAATACCCTGCAAGCTAAATCCATGGCTTGATCATGCAAACGTGTGGTAAGACTAAAACTGGCCTTCAAGCATCCTTAATTGTAAGCAGTTTGGACCAGAAAGTGACGGTTAGGAAGGGGAAAATATGTTGATTCTTTTCAAAGGAGTGCAAAGAATTAGCAAAAACAAAATATACAGGCTACTCCAAATTATTTTATTTTGATGCATTTATTTCATTTTTTATATGAGCCCAAGCATTATTATCTCATGGTATATATCAAATGCAACAAAATGTGAATATCCACCCAAAAAAAAAAAAAATGTAAGAATTTGAAGATGACATCGTAATTTCTTGAAAATTTTTTATCGTTTAGAGTATTAGGATAAGTGGCAGTTAACTACATAAAACAAATCAACTACTCGGGAGCTAGACTTGTGTTTAGTTCATTAAAAGTTTGTTCATGATTAATTTATTATACAAATGAGTCAATCATATTTTCCAGATCATCAAATTTTTTTTTAATTTATATGAATTTGGCTTGATAAATTTATATACACTCTAGATTTATATAAAAAGTTAAAGTTATTTGAGTTTAGATTGGGTTTGGTTTAATTGAAACTTCAGCCGAAAGATATATAGCATATACTTTAACATTTGAAGTAAACTTTGAAATTATTTGAAGCTCAAATGCAATGAGCCCCTCTTACTAGGTGTGTTAGGTTAGTCTATTATTAGAAAGGAAGGAAAATCATATTTTTGAAGTGCCATATCACCTTTGCTATATTTTTTACAAATGCAATAAGCCCCTCTTACTAGGTGTGTTAGGTTAGTGTGCTTGGACCCAAAAAAATAGAAAGGAAAAAATTTAATTTAAAATGGGTGTTTTTTTTTTTATTTTCAAAACATTATTTTGTGAAAAGTCCTCATATGAATCATTTTAATGTTTTTCGTTTATTTTTTGACTATAGTTGTTTTTTTTTAAAAAAACAAAAAAACGTTACCAAAAAAAATAAAAAACAAAAACAAAAACGAAAAAACAATGTTTGTTTAATATTTTTTTGTTTTTTAGTGGTTTACAAAATTTGAAAAAGAAAAGTGAGAACAATGTAAAAAAACGAAAGCATGAAACGTGACTTAAAGAATGATGAAAAAATTGCTACTTAACTGAAAATAATGCTAGATCAAAGTGAAATTGTGATCATATAAAATTAAGTAGGATACTTATGTACCGTGTGACTATGTTTGGATAAAAAAAAAAAATAAAAATAGATTGAAATGTGAAAAGACTGTTAAAAAAAAATGTAATAATAAAAATTATTTAAAGATTACTTTTATGATCAAGTAAAATACTTTTATGGTCAAGTAAAATACTATACAATATTTATAGAGTTTTATTTAAATATTATATATTATTACTAAATAATAAAGTTTGATAACGCAAAAAATACTTGAGTTTTTCCTTTCAGATAGAATTTTTTAATAACTATGGTTTTGACTCATTACAAATTTACAGGAAGTTGAGCAAAGATCACCAGGCCTCAGGCGCTCCAACGAGTGTTGAATAATATTTCCAAGCTTGCTCTTCGTATTTCCGTTTGGAGAGTATAAAATCTGACGTCATTCTTCGACAAAATTATAAAACACCCTTCATGTGTATCTTATTGTCATTTAAACCCCAAATACGCCCTTCGATTTTATAGTTTCTGCACAAACTGTTACAAGTCACAAACGCCACGCCTCTCTCTCTCTCTCTCTCTCTCTCTCTTCAAATCCCTCTCAGCAGAGTGCGTTAGGGTTTCCGAAAACCATCAACAACAAGGAGATAGAGTCTCACATGGACAAGGACAGCTAAAACCCTAGTTTTTATTTTCTCCCATTAATTGAACACCGCCATTCCTTATCGTAGAACGCGTACCACTAGATTCCTAGGGTTTTCATGTTCTGCGACGTTTTCATGTCTTTTGAATGGAGATTGCCTCGATCTTCTCGGGCGATTTCTCATATCCGTCGGTCTTCGTGGCCCTAGTATTTGCCGCACTCTGTTGCGTCTTCGCCCTCTTCGCTGTCCCGTTAAAATCAAAGTTGGTCGAATCAGACGGGCGTAGTGGCACTTTGTTGAAGAAAGCTTGTAATTGTGCATGCTCTTGTAGAGGTGGTGGAGTAGTTTCTGATTCGGTGGTGTCGGCAACTAGGACGGTCAATGGGGAGCCGTATTTAAACGGGGGTAGTGATAGTGGCGGAGGGGAGATGTTGAAGAGGGCGCCGGTGGTGGCGGCGGCAGCGGAGCGGCAGACGGGTGCCTCCATGATGGAGCAGTTGGTTCCGGAAATTACAACTCATGCTCTGAGTTACTTGGATTATCCGAGCTTGTGCCGGCTTTCAATGACAAATTCGTTGATGAGGAAGGCTGCCAATGATGATAATGCATGGAAAGCGCTTTACCACAAGGTTCTACTTCATTTTTAATCTATTTGTAGCTTTTTGGGATGATTTGCCTTGCAACTATTGGTTTTGGTTTTATACTTGGCAATTCTAAATATACTTTTTATTAATCTATTTGGATTTTTGGCACTTTCATGATTATGCTTGCAAGCGGCCAAATTATTTACTTTTGACAGTAGTGGAAACTTGTGCAATGTTGCTAGGCTGAGCCTAATCGCTTAACAGTCAAGAAAATGTCCGGATCGGTAGTTATTGTTACTAGGACAAACCTTTTAAGAAATCAAAAAATTGGATTTGGACTTGGAGTTGATGGGAAAAAGTAGAGAAATTAAGAAGGGGATGAAAGGTGATGATGGCCCCATGTGAGAACTGTAAACATGTATACAAGTATAGAATCATATCCCTTTGGTGTATGGAATAAAAGTTGTTTGTGGGATGCAGCATGCTCTGAAGATGGTGTGACGGGGGGGCTCATTCAGATGACTACGTGACAGGCTAGAGTTGAATCCAGTAGCGTGTTTCTTTCACTTTTTTTGGATGCCACTTAAATGCTGCTGATGTTGTTCTGTAATTGGATTTGATGTAGCGACCATCATGCTTTCTGCAAATACTCTTAATTCTGTCAGACTGTTAAGAAACATTTGCTTTTTGCTTATTCTAAATGGAAAAGTAAAAGAATAAACAGAATATTGTTTCAAGTATTGTTACATTTTGGATTGATTGATCCACTTTCCAGATCGTATGTCACCTGTTTTCACATATGCAATAATCTCTAATCCATATAGTTGGTGCGTAGTAAAGACTTTGTAAGCATGTATAAGGGTTTTGTCTGTTTAGGCCGCTAGCTGTAGAATTTGGAGGATTAATCTCATCATGAGATTCTATTTTTCCATACACATCTAAGTATCTAGCTATCACACCTAGATATAGTTTCTTGAGGCTTGAACTTGTTGAGTAGGATTTGATTTTCCTTCTATGGAATATCCAAGAATTTCTAGTAGAAGAAATAATTGCTTCTAATTAAATTTTGCTTCCTGCAAAGTGGTGGTTGAAAAGCGACAGTGGATTTTAGCTCAGTGGTACATGGGTACTACCCTAACTGGTTGGTCGTGGGTTGGGTCCCCTTCCTGCAAGCCCTAGTAACAAAATAATTGGTGTTCTTGCCATTCTCAAAACGGAAAGTGGTGGATGGGGAAACAATATCTTGAGATTGTTTCATTGCAATTTTTTTAATACATTAGCCATCTAGTAGTTCCATTTTTGGTGCCTTCTTAATATAATCGTTATTCATACCCAAAAAATAATTAAAAGTAGTTTCCACGATAGCATTGTTTCATCCAATATATGCAAGTTAGATGTTAAATATCAAAATTGGTACATACTTCATTCATGTATTATCAAGTATATTTAGCCATAGGTTCATTAATCAGATGAATTACAAATTTTTATGTTCTGATGAGATATTGACCTTATTTGGTTTATTTTTGGCCAAATTTATGTTTATTTGCAAGAACTTAACCATAGTTTATGTGCCATTGTTGCTTTTGTAATTTCTGGTGAGGCTTCTGTGTACTCTAGCACAAAAATGCTATCTTCGTATTTTTTCTTTTAAAAATTTTATGGAGAGTTTCAAAAAGTAATACTGTTTAGAGACACAAGAATATGGAGTTAAGGGTAACAAATTGGGTTGTGCTTTTCGAACTTCTGGATTTGGAAATCTTGGTTGAAATTCAATATACAAGTTGTAACTGCCTCTCTTTATAAGCTTTTCGCTCATTTGTGGATTGTCATAAATTAGCCTCTATATATTTTCCTTTTGGGTGTTGAACTTACCTTGGTTTTCCTCTCTATGATTTTGTAGGATTTTACATTAGAACAGGATAATGTAACACCTGTTAATGGCTGGAAGGCATACTATGCTGCTACAAGAGCTATTGTGAATGTCAATACTGAATTTTTTAACATCATTAGAGAAAGATCACTTCCAACAATGGGTCGTCTTTGGCTTAAAGCAGACTATGTGAAGTGTGTTCATGCCTCGGGAGAGCATTTTTCTGGGTATGACGCTTGTTATCAGTTTGTGCCATCTTTAATAGTTCCATTTCTACCCTTTTTTTATTGGTCCATTTTTGTGATTGGAAGAGCTTTCACATTAAATTTCAGCTGAGGGTTCTGGATGGTTGAACTGATACATGAGCTGCTCATATTTTGAGCATTTCTGGGTCTCAATGTTGATAGGAATTGTGAAACAGAGTGCAAATCTATTCCCTCCACTGCTTGAAGAATAAAGCTTTTTGGCATTGCCTGCTTTTTTGATCCCTTACATTTTGATTAGGGTGAATATTAGGCGTTGGTATAGCTGACCTAGTTTGTGTGGTTGAAACAGGAGAGATTTGGTTACTATTATGTACTCAATGGTGGTGAAGGAAATGAAGTTTATAAACTAGAAATTGACGAAAGGGAGGATTTCACTGTTACTTTGGTGTTAGTAGGCTTTTGGGATCCCACAAGTTGGAATTCTTGTAAAAACAGGTGATTCTACCATGGAATTCATCCTGCTTTTTTAACTAGTTGAAGCATTGCAAGGCTGGCCTACAAAGAGGTGGCTCAGATGCCTGTGCTCCTTGTTGAAGCATGTGAGTTGTTGTAGTGAAGAGGACATTTAGTGTGCATTTTGGAGACCTTAGTTCAACGTTCTCCAGCATTTTTGGTTTGATGTTAGAATGAAAACCAGGAATGTCAGTCTTCATCGGGCAGATACTTAAATACATAATTACGGATATTCTTAACTTTCTAATTGTATTGCCTTTCCAATTAGCTTGAAAACATAAATTGGGAAATTGTTTTTGTATTTGGAGAGTACTAGTAACATAGGATGTTGGATATTGCAGGTCTACTTGTGCATTCATGTTGTTAGTGACTTGAGTTGTGGAAACATCTATGGTTTATTTATTTATTACTTTGACAGGTAAAGCATTGGATTTTTTGAGATGCATCAACATAAACCAGACTTTCCATGTGATCAACGACATTAGTCAAAACATCTTATTCCTATTGGCTAGTCGACTGCACAAGACTTCGTAGTCTATTGGCTGGACTTTGGTTAGCTTTCCAAAAAAATAAGCACATTCGTCTTAAGAGAAGGCTGTATTGCTGTTAAGAATTGCTATAATTTGAAGTCTGTCTTTTTTCCAGGGATGAGTGAACTGGACTCTCTTGATTTTTGAATTATTTCCCCACTGTTGTTTAAATTGATTTATTTTTTTGCTTCTCATTTTTCAACAAACAGAAGGCTAATAATTTTTAAAATTTATTTTTCTTACAGTTATAATGCAGTTATGGAGAGCTGGCAGCTTGCATTTAATTGGCAACAAGGTGTTGATTTCCAGGTTCGGGATGTACGGGCACGGGTACTAACAGACATGGCTTGGGTTACCATGAAAACCTATGTTGACATGGAGACTGGGCCATTTAATGTGACTAATGTTTTTGAGTTCCACAATGGCCGGTGGTACATAGTGCATCATCACAGCTCTCTGATGCTTATTGATGGTGTGGGAGAGCAACAAATTGTTCTGGGTTAAGAAGAAACAAAGAAGAGATAAATGACAGTGATATAACTATAATTACTACAGAATGATATAGCCCCATCTGTTATTAGGACTGAGTTTAGTAGGAACGTCACTATGATTTCTTTGGAAGATCTTGTATAATCTTTCTTTCCAACCTCAGTTTTGGCTGTTTGCTGGTGAAGAGGCCATTTAATTTTTGCTTTTTAATTCATATTTTCATTTTTCAAATTTTTTCTTGGTTTTGTATCTTCAAGGCTCTTGCTCCACCTTCCCCTCCTTTACCCCTTAAGCTTGCTTCACTCTCTTTCTTTGGATAAAATTCCATTCACAGGATTAAGTATTTTTTTTTTTTAGATGTGGACACAGGATTAAGTTTATAAAGCTTCAATTCTGGATCTTAACAATATGTTGTTGGTTTCACAGTTGGTTACTGTATGTTACTATGATACAGGAAAGGCTACCTAGGAAACTAATATACTGGTTTGAGCTGATAAGTCAGCCAAAGATCAGTTTTTGTTTTTCATTCTTGCCTCTTTAAGTGTGTCGTACTGCTCGTCTAAAATCGAGCAGAAATACCCAAGATGAATTCTCATGCTGCATTTTTGCCCCAAAGCAGCCTTGAAAATAATTACTCGAGCTCGTGCAGGGCCTCGCACTACAGACTTGAGAGTTTTAAGTCGACTACTAAGCCTAGTCTCTGCCTTTCGCTAGCACCTTTTATTATTATTTTTTCCCCCAGGGATTTTGTCTCAATAAATTTGAAATTTCCAAAGGGCAGCAACGGCAGGCTTAATATCATCATTTCTATAAATAAATTTTTTTATCCGATTGAGGGGATGACATCGTCTTTTTCTGATAGCTTGTGAGAAATTATTTATGGGTTTGCAGAGTGGCAAAGGCGAGGTTCCATGGTCTAGTGGTCAGGACATTGGACTCTGAATCCAGTAACCCGAGTTCAAATCTCGGTGGAACCTTTTTCCTGAATCTCTTTTTTTTTTTTTTTTTTTTAACTTCTTTCCTTGATGGGTATTAGAGAATGATAAATATCTAGGCATCCTTCAGCAAATTCCCGAAATCTGTCTGCACCGTGAGGTTCGTGGCTATTATCCTTACCTCCCGTGCCCGCAGGCACACACATTGAGAATTAGAGAGAGAGAGAGAGAGAGAGGAGAGAGAAGGGGTATGTCAACCACCGCCATCATCACCTTTCTCTCAGTAAAAACCCCTCACCAACTCTCTATATCTCAACGTGGCTACAATGGCCAAACTCTCTCTTTCACCAAATCTCCAGACTTCAAACGCATCCCTCTCACTTCTCTTTCTTCTTCTTCATATACTTCTTCAAGTTCTGTTATAGTAGAAGAAGACAGCCCTTCTCCTCCTCCGCCTGATGGCCTTCCCGTCCAATCTGAATCCGCTACCACCCAAGACCCCGAGGCACTTCCTCCTATCAGGTATCTCCCCTTTCTTCACCTAACTTCGCAATAATACTCCATTCATGCACTAATTACCATCATCTGCTAAGGCAATAATTCAAATGAATGATCAAAATCCATTTGTACTCAGTTTACCAAATTTCCGGTCTAATCTTTTACTTGGAGGCTGATTTTCAAACAATTTTCTTTATATATATGTATATAATTCATGTGTATGTTTACGTATTTGAGTAATTGAAGTAATCATTTGTTGTGGAATTGATAATGTATATGGTGGTACTTGATCGATAATTCAATTGCTTCAGGAACGATTGAAATATCATTTAACCAAAGTATTTTGTAGATCTTTACAATTGTCACTTGAATGTCATCGAGGCTTTTGGGGAAATAAGAGGAACTTGAATTGGGTGTGTGATGTATCGATGTAAATAAGTGGGAAGCATGGGGTCATCGAGAGATGATCGGTTTTCTTTTGTTCATTTCAGTGATGAGGGCTTGATGATACGGTTGAATAGAATACTTACTTTGGTGATCTTGATGAAATTTGTGTACAGGGGTTGTAAGGCATGTGGGAGAGAGGAACTGGAGCAAGGATGTAATGGTGAGGGAAGGATTCAAGGCGGGATTGCTACGGTCCCAGGCTTTGGTTGGTGGCCCATAAAGGCTTACAGGCCTTGTCCTGGATTTGTAGCATCTGGAGGCAGGTATCGACGACGTGGGCAAAGCATGGATGAGGTTGTTTCTGGAAGGGGGGACAAAGGAGCTCCCATGGGGATTAACAATGAAGTGCAATCAAGGTAGAGCTAGATTCTCTTGTTTATTTCTATTTTCAACCCTCCTGAAAATGTTTCCTAGTTGTGTTTAATCGTTTACTTTTGCACTCTCACCTAATAGGCTAATATTTTGTGGTAACAATTATTCTCAAATGTTTGAGAATTGGTTGAAGAATGTTGCTTAGTTACTCAAATGATGCTTTATTTACAAATGACCTAGAATCTGAGGAGAATTTTGGGTTACATTGTATATCCAACTATTCTTCCCAAAAAACTAGAAACTCAGCCAAAAGCATCTGCAATCTTGCATTGTTGGTCACAAAAATTGGATCAAGGAGGAGCTGTCAGAAAACCTTTACTCGGCCTTTTTAATGGTAAATCACACGAAGATCACATTGGATTTGTAGGCCTTATGCATAGGAAAGCAACCTCATCTTTACACTTGCAAATTCATGCCTTGTAGCATAGTGACTCTTTTTATGAACTTCTCCGAGGAAAGTATCTCACTACAACAAAAAGAGTTTTCTGTGAGGACCACAGTTGCAAGTGTGGTTAATTTAACCTTAAGTCCCTTTTTTGCCTTTTTCTTTTGGTGATGGACAATGGCCTATATGTCATGTGTTCGACAAAGGAAAGAAACTAACCCTTTCTAGCGTTCTCATACTGCTTCAACTTCAATGACTATTATATTCAATTGCACATTCTTCAGCAGATCAACAGGTCATAATCGTTAATAGGTTATTGTTTGTGCTTTTTCATTATTGTTTTGGGTGTGTTGTACAGCAGTATATGTGGATATTTAACCCGTTTCACTGCTATAGTTTGATTTCTTCTCATCGATGCAACAAATAATTTTCACCAGCCTTTTGATAAATTAATAATGCATACTTTTGAGTCCTGTATGACTCATGCTAGAGCTGCAAGATTGCTTTCAAACCTATTTCTTTGTCTGTATTGATGCCTCTTATCTGTCATTGGTTATTTAATCTTTACGAAAATTTAAAAATTCTGGTTGTGTTCTTATATTGCTATTGTCGCCGTTGCCTTTATCATTTGAGCTAACAGATTGGAGTTTGTTTGTTTAAATGCACTTTTACAATGTGTTATACTATTTGTTTGGCATTTGTAAAACCATTGTGAGGACTGATTCGCTGGTGTAATGTTTTATGCCATGTCACTTTTGCAGCAAGAAGCAGCAAGGACCAAAGAGATTCAAGAGGTGACTTCTTTCAGGAAGTTATACCGTTGCCTCTAGCTCAATACAGATCATATGGAGAGTGTGGGATATGTTGCAGTTGAAGATCGTTGGTTTGGTTTGGATTTACTTGGCTTTATAAAAGAAATATGATTCAGTTCTGTACACCCTCCTGGCATAGCAAGAAAGATTTTATTAGTGTTCAGGTTGGCCTTCACTAGATTTCATCTTCTGTAATTGTAACCGAGACCTACTTTCCGTATATTGTTCTGGTTTGGATTTACTTGGCTTTATAAAAGAAATATGATTCAGTTCTGTACACCCTCCTGGCATAGCAAGAAAGATTTTATTAGTGTTCAGGTTGGCCTTCACTAGATTTCATCTTCTGTAATTGTAACCGAGACCTACTTTTCGTATATTGTTCTATCTATTGCAGAGGATCAAGGACCAATGTGGATGCACATTGTAGAATGTAGGTACATATGCATTTCAGATATAGCAGCAATTGGGTTTTAGGTCTTGGTTTACGAATCTGGTGCTGCAATCACATCTTCAGGGGAGCTAATTGCAATCCAAATGACTTAAATAGAGAACAACACGGCAAAAACGCATAAATAAACCTAGAGGGAGAACACCAAATTTCCACTTACCAAAAGGAGTGATTGAGCTCTCATGGTTTTTATTACAAAATCTCCTCATGATTGTTCCATCTGGATAATTAAAAATTTATGACAACTTATTTTAAGTGTGTGACCGTTGCTATGTGCTATGTGAAATTCATGAATATGCTCAAATTATGAGTGTTTAGGTAATTAACTTATAAGATATAAGTTAGTTTTAAAAAGTTACTTTTTAAAAAATCGCGCTAAATATATATTATCTTTTTAAGACACTTTGTTATCATCACACAAATACAATTTAAAAAATCAATAAATATGAGCCACAACTAATAAATAAGTTGATGTTTAAATACTCCCCCAGCAAAGAAGAAAATAGATATATGATTAAATTTTGATGTAAAAATATGATTGTAATGCTTTCAAATTGCTAAAACAGAGTTTTATTAAAAAAAAAATTTAAAACAAAAATTGCTGAAACAGAGTTCCTAGAGAACAAATCCACCTTATTCCGATGGAATAAAAAATAAAAAATCCACCGATAAACTTGACACTCCTCAATTGCTCTTCCTACTTTCCTATAAAATCACCATATTTCTCAATTCCGTTGCTACACACAAGCAAAATAAAAAAGACAGATTAGCCCGACTAAGCACTTCCAGATTGTTTTGGCCGCCTAGATTTTGTGTCAACGGAAAATCATGGAACCGGGAATTCAACAGAAAATCGAAGAGACGGTGGTGGAGATCCTGAAGAGCTCCAACATGGACGACACCACCGAGTGCATGGTCCGCGAGATGGCCTCTGAGAAGCTTGGATTCGACCTCTCGGCGCCGGACCGTAAGCAGCTCGTTAGGCAGGTAGTCGAGGCCTACCTCACCGAACAGGAGTCCAACGCCGAACCAGAACCGGACGAAGATAACAACGCGGCCAAACTGGCCGAAGACGAAGAGGAAGAGCCTGAAGAAGAGGATGATGATGACGAAGCGCAGCGGAAGAGAAAGAGAGGCGGTGCTAAAGAGTACGATGACAATGGTGATCTCATCATTTGTAGGGTGAGTTTGGATCTTAAAACCTCTAATATGAATTTGATTTATATGTGTCTCAATTAAGTACTGGTTTTACTGTGAGAATTTGTGAGGTTTGAACAGAGATTAAACCCTAGTTTCATAAGTATTGCTATAAGCTCAACTATAGTTTGCCGAGAATTTGGTGAGGTTTGAACAGAAAGTAAACCCTAATTTCACAAGTATTGCTAGAATCTCTACGGGGTTTAATTTTTTTTGTTGCTTTAGAAATAAACTACGGGGTTTATGTGTGTGTATATAATGTGTGTATAGATGTATGCGTGCATTTATTTGTCTTGTCAAGCGTAGTTGACATGTTGTGATGTTGAAATCAGAAAATTCCGCCTAAGTTAAGCCTAGTGAAATTAGATTTGATTTATATCTGTCTCTATTAAGTTTTACTTTGTTTTATTTTCTTGCACTTTCTCTGCAACAAAATGGCATGTTTTGTGTGTTTGTGTTTCTTTTCGTTTTACTGTATCTTTTTTTTTTATTTATAATCTTTTTGGAAAGAGAGAGATTGTGGTTTTTATTGATTTACTAGTTCTGTTATTTATTTGTTTTTGTGTAGCTATCGGAGAAGAGAAGGGTGACAATTCAGGAGTTCAGAGGCAAGACTTTGGTGTCAATGAGAGAATACTATAGAAGGGATGGCAAAGACCTTCCTACTGCAAAAGGTAATAATGTCTGTTGATTGATGCATTGATGAGCTGCTTCAACTACTTAAATAGTCCAGGTGCATCAGCTGCTTCGTGCTGTTGGCTTGATGCATTGATGCAAAACGAATGTGAGAAGAACTGTTGATTGATCGACTGAACATAAAATAAAAATTTGAGTTTGGTTTGTTTAACCGGATATAGAAAGTTAGAAATTGGATTTTGTTTCACCACGTAGAAGTTTGGTTTGCTGAACCATTAGAGAAGGGTGAAGGTGCATGGTAGTGGTGTCTTTTACAATGATAGTTTCAAACAACGTTCACTTTTATTCACTCTAGAAGATCATCAGACAGACCGTTTTGTTGTAAGAGGCGTGTGCATGCACGTGTGTAGTTGTGTGTGCGTGAGAGAGAGAGTGAAATGCACAATGAGCATTGTGGAATACCACAGGTCAAACACGCATGTTGAAGGTGAAGCTTGACCTGATCAATTTCAAGAAGTACAGGAACACACATTCTTTAACTTTAAAAAAACAAAAAAAAATGGAACACACATTCCCTGTGTACTCTTAGACGTTAGGCTTCCCCCTTTTAGAAAGGTGTAACATCAAATCTACCCTCAATTGTTCAGTTAATACTTACTGTCATTGGTTTTGCTAGTTATGAAACTTGCAGTAGCAAATTAGGAATAACATGCTGGATTTTTATTTTAATTGGATTGGCAAGCTTGCTGGGAAATAATCTGTCTATAATAAGATTTCAAGCTGTTTTTTGTGAAGCTCCTCAATCTGTGCTGTTCCCTTGGAGTTTTTTTTCTTCCCTTACTTTCTTTAATGAATATATATGTATTCCCCTTGTATGTTGGGAAACATACTTGATGAGAATCAACAATTTTGCAAAGCTTTTCCAATTTATTGATGAATTAGAAGATAGGGATAAGGATCAATTTGTGATTTGACCAAATAATCAAAAGATACAGCCATATAGGATTGGCATGAAAGATGATTTTTTTTTTGTTTTTTGTTTTTTGGAGTTTCAAAATGTAATGTTCCCCTAAGTAAACATTTAGTTTTCATTTTGCCATATGAAAGAGATGGGTTTTATTGCATTCATGTGAATTTTTTAAGGGATTTTTTTTTCTTCCCAAATGATTTTTTTAGTATTACTTGGTGTTTTTTTTTTTTGTTTTTTTTTGGGAAACTCAACTTTTGATTTGAGTTCCAAGTGCATAAAACCCTTGTATGTTTGAGATGTAAGTTTTATGCATTTATTTTACAAAATCTGAGTTTAAGCAAGGCAGCTGTTCTCCAGCTGTAGTGTGTGTTGTCTTTCAGAGTTACCAGCTTAACTAGCTGAAGTCCCTGCAATATGGATATTTCTTGCAGTATGCTTTGGTTTTTGGTTTCTTGCAATGTGGATATTTATTGTTATCATTATCGAGAAAAAAATAAGGATGGGAAGGAGGGCTAGATGTTCTAACATTAGGGAAAAATATGCAAAACGTAGTAGTAATAGTCCTCTTTGAGTCATTGGCAGCAACTAGGGTGTGCTGCTATTATTATGTAAGCTGAAACTGGTTAATCTGTTGCATTATTATATTCATCCTGGCATTGTATACAACTCCTCCCGATAATTTACCTGAATGTCTCTAACATATAAAGAGAGGGACACCGTTTTTGTTACTTGAGAGAACATCTTAGCCTAACAGGGTAACCTTTATTACACTTCCAAACACTCTTTCTGTGTATGGGTATGATTGCATGTTGCTGCATCTTCTTTTGTGGCATTGTCATCTTTTTTCTGCTTTTGAGCATTTTAACAGGAGATCAGATATGCTCCAGTTTTTCTCTTGAGTTAGATTCCTTATTCAGTATGCTGTTACTGGTTTTTGCTAAAATGCTTGCTTCCACTTTTGTTTCCCCAGGAATAAGCTTGACTACTGAGCAGTGGTCATCCTTCAAGAAGAATGTACCTGCAATAGAGAAAGCTATCAGGAAGATGGAGTCGAGGTTGAATTGAGAGTTCACTTGATATCAAAACTTTGGGACCATACTGATGCTATGCTACCTTTTGAGCATTGAAATGGTTCTTGGTTGTGATTATGTCAATGGCTCTGGGTTTTGCATGTTTTGTATTAGCTTCTCAATGGCAAAAATTCCCCCCTAGAACTTGGAAGTAAAGAGCTGATATAGGTAGACCATATGGCTGATATAATGCACACTTTAACCTACAGCTCATCCGCCGTTCATGTGATTTTTCCTTATGCTCAATCAAACTTGCTGTTTTTCAATATGATTGATTTCTTTATCTTGTCAGCCATTTTCAATTTGATATGTCATGTGGATTGAGCTAATTGTACATGAAATCTGAACATTAGAAACCAGAGAACAAATAACAGAGAGTGTAAATTAGGAATCATGCTTCTCAAGAGGAACTAAAAGGCTTGGGCATGTAAACTCACTGAACCATTCATCTTGGGTACCAGTGTTGAAGACTTGCAAGAATCTTCATTTAACTGCCTGCTAACTTGAAGGCTTGTTCACAAGCTAATTCAATCTATGTACAATCCCAAGCACATGCCAAATCAGTCGATAAAATGAACCCTTAACAGCTATAAACATTGATCTATTTATCAACAACGTAAGCAACAATAACAGTTATATCATCTTCTTTGCCACCAAGATGCTCTTTTCCAGCCAGCATAGAAGCCTGCGTAAATGGAGTAGCAGCGCATTTATCAACCGAGTTGTAATAAGCATGTTCAGCTATTGCCCAAGCAACCTGCTCTGGTTCTGCGCCATTGTCAATTAACTTGGCAACATCTTGAATGTTGTTTGCAAACATGTTGTCAAACAGCCCATCGGTACCCACAACAATTGTGTCCCCTGATTTTACTGGAATATTGTATACCTGTGCTACACTTGGGTGATCTGCGGATGTGTTATTTCCGAGCTGATATGGGCAATTGAAATAGTGCTGCTGAATGGCTGATTGGTATATATCTTCCCCCTCTCTGATCAACATAAATCCACTATCTCCAACATTTGCAACATGCAAATGCTTTACCAAGAAATAAGCAGATTATTAGAATTATACAAAATGGTATGCTAACGAGAGATGCATATTGAAATGTAGGAAGAAAAAAGGAGGAAGAGAACACTTGCATTGTTTTTCAGTGTAAGTATGCAAGCTGTGGATGATCCTTCAACATTGGTGTTTGAGTAGGCTTCATCCAAAGCCCTTCTTGGATCAACATCACCCTTTGCTGCATTTTGGATTGCATTGACACAGTTTTTCATCAGTTCACGAGCATACTGTCCTGCATCCACGCCCGATTTACTCCACCCTCCAACACCATCTGCAACACCAATTGTTTGTTTTTCTACACAAATAAAGTGGGCATCATCCCCTTGAGGCTTTGAATGCTTCTCCTTTGGTATGTAGAAAGCTCCACAAACCATCTTCAAGCCTCTTTCCCTTGATCTGAAGCAAAACAGACAACTAAAAATCATAAGTGAATTTGATAATTCTGTCCTGAACACTATGTTATTGGAGTTACTTTATTCTGTACAAAAGTAAAACAGAGATAAGAGAAAAACGAACTAGAAGCATGCTGTGCTAGACATGGCTTGCGTCAGGACACCCTATTTGGTTTTTTCATTAGGCCAAACAGGATTAGAATAGTAGTAGATTTGCTTTTATATTGTAACCTTTCAAGTCCATAAAATTAGAAAATGTCTAAGGATGGTAACAATGGTTATTATTGTCACATCATCGATTGTCCCAAAAGTCTCAGCTGCTAAGAAACAAGCCCAACAATGTAAATCAAGTTTTCACACCCTACTACCCTACTTCCCGTGCAACCCCCCACTTATCCATGGACTGTCAGATCTAACAAAATAGAACCCAAACCGGATGCAATAGCGCACACGGACAAATAGAAGGGGAAACAAGTGCCTATGGAGAGAATTGAACACAAGATCTCCTAGAACCACAGCTCTCTGATACTATGATACATCACAGATAGATCTAAAAACCTAAAAGCTTAAGCTGTTATGAAATGGCTCAACAATGTATATCAAGATTTCAGAATTATCTTTAAATAATATGCTTTGAATAACGGTAAAGTTCATAAACTTGCACCAGTTTTTGCAAAATACAGTAACCCTCACAGAACTTTCAATTCCCATCCACAATGGCACAATAAACCCATGTAGTGTGACAATTCATAACACAATTGCAAAAACCCATGACATGATAGGGTTACAATTTGCATAACCCAACAAAGACAAGTCTTTTGATCTTCACACAAACTTTAAAAGCCAAACCGAAACGAGAAACCCATTGTGATCCAAAGAAATAACAATTGAAATGAACTAGAAACAAGCAACAAACCCTAAACAGCCGTGAAAGAGAAAACATACCTATTACGAACAGTTGGGTCAGAAATATCCATAGCGAGTGTCCCTTGTCACAGTGGCACGTTTTTGATGATGAGATGAAACGAAAGAAAAACTACAGTAATGGATATTAGGGTATAAAGAAAAAAGAAAGAAAAACTCACAAAGGCCACATCATTCTATGTGAGAATTTTATGCAAAATTCTCATAAGTCATATTGGGTAATGTTATACAAACAGAATTTTCATGCAAAATAATGTAATTGCTTGTGGTTCTTTTATTTCAAAACATGACACTTATAATTTTAATTATGATTTCAATAATACCACTACCATATTATATCGGTAAATTATTTCATGTAAAAATATTTTGGTAATAAAATTTTTATTACTTGATAAATGATTAGTTACAGGATAATGTTATATAACGAGAAAATTCATATAAAATTTTTGTACAAAATAATGTAATTAAATAATAGAAGACTCAACCTCTATCAAATGAGGAGTGAGGTCACGTAGTACTACAATAGCACTGAATAATTTCTCATGTAAATTCAAAATTTTGAAAATGATTACATTGGTATTTATCCTCAATGTGGTGTCGTAGATATAGTGTCAGACAATAAGATAATTACCTTAGCCAATTCCCAATCTATTTGAAGAATTGTTTCTTTTACCTTGGTTTTATCACATGTAATTTTTGTGAGGAAAGAGCTTGCAATGTGTAACTAGCCGAATGTTTCTCTTGTAGAATGACAAGGTCATAATTTATGCATGCAAATGAATGTGTTATGATTGCTCATATAAATTCCATTCCATTTGTCAATATATCACTACGCTAGCCCCTCACATACCCAGCCTTCAACAACACTATGTGAGGGGTTTTAATATCAATACGAAGCCCTCATTTGAGATATTGGAGAAAACCATAAATATATGATTCCATACTTTTTAATAAGGACTTATCTATTATAAAAGAAACCAAATGACACCTACTTTCATTTCTTTAGAAAATGATTTTATTTATTTGCCCTTACTAAATCGTAACATTTTCATTCCTATTCTACTACTGCTGAGAACTAAAGCTGAGAATGCAAACTTTATTATTATACTGTAGTTATGTGTAATCTGATCGTGTGTAGTAAAAAGAAATTGTAGCTTATGAAGAAGATCGTTTTTACATTTTCTTCCAATCATATGTATCCTCCCACACATGACGTGGGCAAGTAATAACTATAAACCAAAAGACTAGTTTGAATTAGGGTGGACACTGTCTCGATACCGACTGCATCCTGATAAATCAAAATGCAATATGGGCACATAAACCTGAGTAGGGCTGAATTTTTAGATGGGAATGTTTTTCTACATGTGTTTGCAATAAACAATCGTAAACCGACAGAATTTAGATAACTATAAATACATGTTTTTAAAAATGGTAGTATTATTTTTAAAAAGATAATTTGCACTGTGTTCTCATATTTTTCTTTTATTATCTTGTTGTGCATTTCTACCTTAACCCAAAAAAAAAAAAACACAAAAAAAAGTATAGAATAAAGTGTAGGGCTTTGTTTGGATGGAAGGGAGGGGAGGTGGAGAGAAATGTTATAAAGGGAAGAGAATGAAGGAGAAGGAAAGGGAAGAAAAGTACCATCATTTTGTTTGGATAGTCAAGAGGAAAGAACGGGTGACATTTCCTTCCTCTTGTACGGTTTGACAATAATTAATAAAAGGAAAAAAATTGTATAGTGCAATTTTACCATTATATATATATTGGTATAAAACTCTAGTTTTTTTTAATCATAAATTAATGGGTATAATTGGTATGTAAAATAAAATAATAACAAGTACTTCACTGTCCCTATGTTTTATCCTAATTTTGGACGGGAAGGGAGAGAGGAAAAATGCTTAAAAAGTAAGCCTTTCACCCCTTCATCTACTTTTTCTTTCCTCTTTAAAAATTATCCGAACAAGATATAACTAATTTCTTCTTCTTATATTCTTCACTTCTTCTCCAAACCCCTCAATCCAAACAGAGTGTAAGGGAAAATAACACGAGGAAAAAAGATCATTGCTAGCACCAGGGAAGGATTAATGATCATGGGCTTGAAGCTTGTAATGTGGCACAATGGTCCTATTGTGTTGATGAGTTTTTTGCTGTATAACCTCTGTATCATATGACAATAAGGCCATACTCATAAATGGCATATGGTGGATAATGGGACTTTCAAATTATGTAATTGGAAACGTTTCAAATATATTGTAAATGAGAGTGCAGATACCGAGACTAATGTATACAAGCCAATTGTGTGGGCTTGGGCATTGAAGGTCCTGTTAAGTCAGGGCTTGAGATGGTTAGGATATGCCAATTTTTACATACAGGTCAGATTGGGCTCAAGCTGACATTTGTTTCCTTCTTATGTTGTGCAAGGCCCAGCCTATCTCCACCCTTACTTTGAGAGCAAGGAGTTAAAAGTCTGAATTGATTTTCTTCAGTGAGTAAATATTTGCGCCTCTTGCTCTCATTTCATGAACAGGCAATTTGAAAGGAGATCCATTTCAAATCTGTTAGGAAATACATCAGCAGCAACAGGAAAAGAAAATGCATATGCTACCTCTTTTTCTTCTTCTTGTCCTTAATTTTTTTTTTATATATTTATTTTCCTTCCATTAGTAACAGTAGTAGCTTAACAATCTAAATGAATTGCATATGTGAAACAACATAACACTATGATGAGGATAATGTTTTATCCCAACCCTCGCAGTTGATTTTGCAAATCACAATCCATTGATGCAGGCTGCCTTGGGTGGGTTAATCAAGTTGATCACTAACACTAGGATGGCAAATTCTGAAATGTGTTAGATTTATCGACAAAGTTAGAAATGCCTTTAGAGACTCTTTCTACGTAAGGCTTCACCCAAAATCCCTCTACACTTGCGATGAATCCAAAGCTAGCTAATTCGTGTGAGAGAGAGACAGCAAAAACTCTGCATGCCAATAACTTTCTTCCCAACAATACAATAAATACTAGGAACTGAAACCTTTACTTTCCATCAGCATTGATACAAGGGGGAATGTATCAGCCAAGAGTACAATGGTGTGAAAATTCAAGCTGCCAAAATGAGCTCATTGGCAGCCTTCCCCTGACTTTGACTTCCGGTAGCGAAATCCGGTGACCGGACTCTGCTCTGGTGATCCAATAGTCCCCCCCCCACCTTAAGTACATTTGTGAGAATTGGCTTCCAATTTACTCCCCATTGTCCCCAACTGATCTTCGTCCGCTTGGGCGTAATGCTAGCTGAACTTGCAGCCAGTCTCATTTGCTCAATCAAGGCCTCTGTATTAACCGCTTCCGACAAGATCTCCTCCAATTGTTTGGTATCGATCACTAACTTCACTCTCCAGACACCCTTCTGCGGTGGTGGCAGGACCTCGACGGCCGATCCATTTTTCAAGTTGTTGACAGCGTCCAGTGCCGCCGCACTAGTTGACATCCTTACCGGCTCTGCTTCATTTTCAGACTCCTTTTTTAGGCTTCTAGCATCCTCATCGTGTTGCCGAGCCAATATTCTACCCTCCCCAAGTGGGAGGAGAGAGTAAAAACGGCCACCGTGTAGCTGTTCGTGGTCGAGTAATGGCGATGACAAGTGACCTTTCCCAAAAATGCCATACCCTGGTAAGTCACCGAGGACTTCTCCGACAAATTTAGGACCTTCAAACTCTATGATGTCACCGGAATCTAACATGATCCGGATAGAGTTGGGGCCTTTAGCTGCAGCAGGAACACCTTTTAGAGAGCAATTCCCCATTGTTTCTCTGGTGAAGCTATGCTGGCTGAGTCATATATATACATGTCCAGGCATCTAAACTAACTTGAAGGGGTCACGGATTCAGAGGGGGGAAGAAGACAAGCTATGAAGCTAAGGTGTAAGATCAGATAATTGTGTCTTGTTTTGGAAAATTTGAATGCAGTCTAGTGAAATTTAGACCGTTGGGAAGCATCAATTAAGCATATAATATGATCTGATCCTAGGCAAAGGAATAGAATAATAAGTAAGAGTCATATACTAAATTAATGTCGCGTAACGTTATTTCAGCCGCGGCTCAATGCAAATTATGCAGTAACCTTGTAAAATGTTCATTTTAAACTAGTAAGATTAAAAAAAAAAAAAAAAAATTTATGCATGTTCTTGTGTCAGTTAAGAAGAAACCAAGCTCAAAAATCTTATGTAGTATGCAAAAATTATTCGTTATTATGTTATTGGTAACCAAAACCAAGTAGATTAGTTGGTTTAGATGCAAGTCCCACATGTTGTGTCCCCCTAATAAGGATAGCCACAACCGATAGGTGCAAGAACGTGTCATAGACTCACATCGTAGCTTTCCCATGTGTGGTAGGGAAGCAGTAGGAATAAGGAAGACTCCTCTGCGTCAAAACAATCGAGTTTGGGCCCATGCATTTGTTGTGTATGCCGTCGTCCAAATATCAATATTCAAATTTGAACTCACAGATCCCATCTCCAATTAGAGCAAGCTTGTAAAATGTGGACAGGAATAGCACATATAGATACCCACTCATACATACATCATAAGTCTATAGTCTATATCTCTTTGTTTCATTTTTATACTGGGTTAGATAAGGAGCGCCAAGATGTGACACTATTGTCGAAAGTTATGAAAAGTAGTACTCGTGACTATGCACTGTATTTTAGTGTCAGTTTATATAAAAATAAATTGGGTAAAATATATATTTTTTATACGGAATCTCTATTTAGAATCTGCACTTTGAATTGTAATGTTATTCTTTCGTAAACTTCTATTTGTACAATTGATGATTAAAAGTCATGTGTTTCTCACGTGGCCGTTTTTTAAGAGCAAAAATATATTCTCACACTAACTGATGTTATTTTACCCCAATCATGTAGTTCTCAAACTTCTTTACGGTAATTTCTTACTAATTTTTAAACTTTTTATTGTCATTTTATGTATAGAATAAAATTATGATTGCAAAATATTCTTAAATCATCTCAAGTGAGGGAGAGTTAAGGGTGTTTGGGTATCAAAATAGTATAAAAATACATTTTTACCCTTAAAAAGTAGTCACTTGAAACACACATGAATTTTAACAGTCAATTTTACTAATAAAAACCTACCGAGAGTAATATTATTACAAATTAAATGTACAAGAACTTAATGGTTATAATTAAAAATGTAAGTTTTAAAATAAAATTATGTAAAGTGTAAAAGTACAAAGTGTATTTTATCTAAATAAATTTGAGTGTGAATTCCTTGAGTATTGTCTTTCATATTGTTCTCAACTTTTTTTTTTTTTTTTTTTTGTTTTACATGACGAGTTGTTAACCGCTTGTGTAAATAAATTTTAGCTAATGAATCAATATAAACTCGATATCTATTATGTGCTTCCATGGCGAAATACAGACCACAACTGCCACGTGGCATTCTCATATCCATGTGGGCAAAATCTGACCTGTTCTCACATGTCAAAACAAATGCAAGTCCACATCCACAAACCAACACCACGGATCAGTCTTGAGGCTGAGAAACATAATCCCATACCCATTTAAGGATAAACCCATCCATCATCACCACACAAATACACCCACCCCCCTCACACGTGCGGGCACCCACAAAACCGGTACGAGTTTTTATATCCAGTTCCCTCCCAAGTCTCGAACAATTTGGAGGAGTCTAAAAAATGGGGTGTGCCTCATCAAAACGGATTGATGCGGCCGTTGATGTATATCGTCCGCCACCTTCCAGTTTTGCTGTCTTCGACATCAATGCCATACAAGAGCCATGGCTCATGATGGACGATACACAGCAGCAACACCAAGAAAAGCCCACGCACGTTCCGGCACCGATTCTCGAGAAGCTCGACAAGCTCGAATCCGACGGTCCTCATTCGTGGGACGAAGTCAGCAAGGCCTTGGAGGTCCTCAAGCCCACGCTAACCAACCCCACACCTCCCCCACCGAATCCTGACCCCGTAACCGCCGAACGCCCACCGGGGAAAGATAGCACCGCCGCGGCCGAGAAACAAGCTTTACAAGCCCCACGTAAGAGCGCCTCTTTTCACACTCTCGAAGAACTGGACGCCAAGCTCCACCCCAAACCTACTGAGTTGAAAAGGACCGAGTCGATGCGGACCCAGTTAAAGAAAAACGAACGTGTCAAGACCGAGTTGAAGAAAAGTGACTCAGTCAAGCCCGAGTCACGGGTTCGTTCTGTGCCACCGGCCGAGTCTGGAGGGTATAAGCCGGTGAGAGAAAACATATTCATAGTGAAAGACAGATTAGAGAGAGAAAAACAAGGGAAGCCACCGCCGGTCAAGTGGGACCCACTGAGTGACTATCCGGAAAAGTATCCGCCGGGCGGGTCCGACTCCTTGGTGCTGTACACGACGTCGTTGGGAGGCGTCCGCCGCACGTACGAGGACAGCAACCGCGTGAGGACGATCCTGGAGATTCACCAGGTGGTGTTCGACGAGCGGGACGTGTCGTTGCACGGGAAGTTCTTGAGCGAGTTGAGGGAGCTGGTGGGGGAGGGGGTGAGCGTGCCGAGGCTGTTCGTGAAGGGGAGGTACGTCGGGGGAGCGGAGGAGGTGGTGGGTCTGAACGAGACGGGTCGACTCGGAAGGATGATGATGTGGGCACGTGTGGAGAGAGGGATGGGGAGGCAAGCGTGCGAGGGGTGTGGCGGGACGAGGTTTATGCCGTGTTTGGGGTGTGGAGGGAGTTGCAAGGTGTTGGTTGGGGATAAGAAAGAGAGGTGTTCCGAGTGTAATGAGAATGGCTTGGTGCACTGTCCGGTTTGTCTCTAATCTCTATTATTTATGCCAGTCAGCGAAGCTGGATGTAAGTATATATTTCTGTTTTTTATGAACTTTTGAATCGTATTTTATGTGTTATGTAATTGAATCATATGGAGTATACGAGCTTTTGATACAAAGAAAAAGAGAGAATTTTGTGTTGTAAAATGGCACTTTTTCATCCTGTAAATGACTTTTTGGGTTTCAAAACAGGTCTCAAACAAAACCCATCTCAGCTAATTACGGCTATTAAGGCATATTTTAAGCCAAATCAAACCCTTCTCCGTTAACAAGGCTTATGCAACAAAGATGACACCATGGCTGTTAAAAAGGGCCCAACGGGTGACGTCTTGAGCTATGGACCCACATGCTCTACCACTGAGCCATAGGCCCTGGATGATTGCATTGGACTCTCTTATGGGTAATTGTTCTAATGAGAGATGTAGCAGTAATTCCAGCAAACAGTCTAACGAACTAGGTTTCAACCTCGTAATCCAATTAAAAAGCCCAATGTATTATCCCATCTTGAAAATACTATTCTCTTTTAGAAAATTTGTACGGAAAATCTTACTAAAATGATGTAATAGTAATATTATTATTATTAAAATATAAAATAATTAATGTTTTGTTTTAAATTGAATGACTCTTTTAATTTTTTTATTTATATATCATTACTTATTAGGCGAAAGTGCGTGAGATCACAAGAGTTCTTTTTTAAGTATAACGAAGTTAATGGGATAAGTCATCTTGTGTTCCACTCTTCCTGAATTTATGAATGAAGTTACATTTTGTTTTCGCCAATACGGGGTTGGGGTGGGCAGTCATGTCGCTGTTCTCCCAAATCACCTTCACCCTTCCCATGGCCGAGAGACACTAAGGCCAAGAGCGAAGGCTTAAGCATCAGAATGATAGCAGCAGCAACCTTGTGAACAATAGCAGAAACCTTGGCGTTCAATGATTTGCCTGCGTGGCTCATACACTTCTGAAAATCTACGACCACGTCTATCAAGCAGAGCTGGTATAAATCGAATAAAGAGCAGGTTTCTAAATAATTTGAGTAGGTAGAATTGATTATGTGACTCTTTCTACGCAGTCCACGGACAAGAACTAGCCCTCTTTATGTAACAAGCAAGCAAGCAAGCAATCTGCCACATTTGAAGGAGTCAACATTAACCTTCACCTTCTCGAGAAGCTCCAGTGGCTGATCGACCCACCCTATAGATTTAGTCTATTTTCTTATTTGACGGTCTAATCCACCCACCTTCGAGAAGGGGGTGGAGTGAAGGTATGACTTATGGTAAGGTCCTTCCAATTCCTAACCACCCCAATTATTTTGCATAATCTGAATTCTTTCTCCACCAGAACCACCAGCCCCCAAGTTTATAAAATTAATGGTGGGTTTACAGTGCAGGGGGGTTACTAATCTGGTCTGGAGATTGGCCCAACCCAG
This sequence comes from Euryodendron excelsum, assembly GCA_033060915.1. NCBI lineage: Eukaryota > Viridiplantae > Streptophyta > Magnoliopsida > Ericales > Pentaphylacaceae > Euryodendron > Euryodendron excelsum. The sequence continues at coordinate 17,855,908 of CM065378.1, read as the reverse complement.
AGTGGGATAAGGGATACTCGTTTAAGGTTTGTATATATACAAAAAAGAAATATATACGAGGATTGATAGAATTTAAATTCATTGTGTGTGTAAAGATCACTCTTCAAGAACAGTCTGTTTTCAACTTCAAATTATAGACCTCAGAAAACCCTGCCATACAGTTCCCACACATATTGAACCCGAAATAAATAAAGTTCCTTATTCTTCCTTTATACTTATTAACTATACATGTACGCCAAGCCGAAAAACAAAAAAGGAACCAACACAGCCTCCTCCGTACCCAAGAAAGCCATGAACCACATACACGCTGAAAGTACAGAGACCTTCTGCTGTTATTCCTCTTCCAAACTCTTCAAGCTCTCTTACATGTCGGCACTGTTGTTTCTTTATATTATCTATATGCCTCTTTGGCATGCTGGTTAAGCATTGTGCTCTGCAAATGCATCCAAAAGAGATAGATCTGCAAATACGTCCAACAGAGAGAGTGCCTGCAAGATTCAAACATAACATGGCTTAGCGTCGGGTAGCTCAAATTGAGGTTGCCAAAGAACTTGATATGCTTGCAAAAAGAGCTCATGCTTGTATTCAAATTGGCATATGTAACTGATATTACCTCAGGAATGCTAAGTTCAAGGCGGAACTTGGGGCCATCATAATGATGAAGAATTGGCCTGAATGAATCCTCTTCTAATGGCTGGCAGACTTTCCTTGTCATGACACGTACCTGCCACAAACACACCGGTTAGTCCCAAATTGAAATTTGAAAGCAGACGATAACGAAGAAGCGTTAACAACTTCGCAGCTAGTTCATTTGCCGAGTTATTGCATTTTTTCAGCAAACAAGCATTTGCACATGCATTAGATATAGGAGAATTTTGGTTCTTCATATAAGCCACTGAACAACTGATATCAACTTAACATACCTGAGCAGGGAAGCGTGATTCACCAGGGTTCTTTTTGTCTTCCCATGCCGTTGAATCAATGTTTGTTCCTCCAAAGCTTGCAGCCTGAATAGACCATTTGCAACTTAATGATGTCCACAATCTAAAATAAGGGCCAAATACTTTCTTGAAAATGCAAATTCGAGAAGATAGAGATCTCTGGTTTGGTAGATGAACACGTCAATTAAAAGCAATCTATCCCAAGTGATGATGACCATGAAGCCCAAAATGCAAGAACCTAGCATCATGTTTGATAGTAATTAACAAAGCTACTCATGAAACTTTTGAAGCTTCCAACCTCAGACAATTGTTAAAAAAATTTATGAATTGTTACTGATTCTTGAAACTGGAGATCTCTATTCATTGATTGGGGTGTTGACACGTTGTGGCTAAAATAAAAATAAACAGTTCGTATGAGTTTAATTTAAAACTTATTGGATGGTATGTAAATCTCCGTTCCAAACATGAAATGGACAGGATCTAAACCCAACCAACCCTTATTCAAGTCTATGGACTGAGAATAGAGTCGTCAACAACCAAAATTAAAGAAATGTTATTTAAATAATATTTTAGGGAAAAACAACAAACACAAACCTCAAAAATTCCATGGAGTTGGTGGGTGGTGTAGTTGTAGAGGAAAAGGGGCAAGCCTGGGGTTATTGCCCGGACTGAATCACGATAGCGTGGAGGCAAGCCTGTTAATTCATTAAAGAAACACAAATTAAGAACAACCCACCACAAGCTAAAATAATAAATTAATGAGGGAATGTGGTATTGTGGCACAAAAATAAAAGACCAGCGCGATTTTTGAAGCCAACAACTGCAGCCTGTGTTTGGCCTTCATCAAAATAAAGTCCATACGTTGATTTTGGAATCGTCATCCATATCCAAAATTTGGTTTTATACGAAAATATTTGTACTAGAACTAACAAATGTGAAATATGCATTATGCAATAAAAGAATTCCCAATCAAATATATAAATATTTGGTTCTACTAAACTGTGATACAAAATAATCATCTAAACATTAAGACTTTGATTAATTACTTACTAAAACTGGATTTTCGTTAATAAGGAACAATAAATCAATCTAAATCACCAATCCATATACCCAAACAATACTCGCAGAAACTACAGACACAGAACCATAAATCTCGATTAAGTCAATGATTCAATGACCCAAATCGCCCAGTCCACTATTTTTAGTTCCAGAGCAAGGGTATTGTATGCCCCATATCCCCCAAAAGGCCAAAATATCAACCAATCAATCAAGCCAGCAATGAATCTATACATCTACATATACAGGTATATATAACACAGAGATTCCCAATAATTGTGACCACAGTATGGGGAGAGAAAGGAGGAGAGACATACCAAAGAGCTCCCTTTGGAGATTCTCTTGCATGGTGTCGTTGTTGCAGACAAAGATATACCCACCAACTGTTTCATTTCTGGGCAGAGACTCAGATGGTGGAAGTGTCTTGAACCTCTTCTCCACACTGTTATTGTTATCCTTATTGCTGTTACTGTTATTGCTGATATTCTTGTTCTTCTTCACACTTTTGCTTCCATGGTGAAGATAATCATCCTCACCCTTACCAGTACCAATCTTATTGCCCTTGGTATTCACAACAACATTAACATTATTGTTGTTGTGATTCAAATTCACATAGGGCTTCGAGTAAATCCCTTTGTTGAAACCACCATTAAGCCCAACCACCTTCTGCGACGAGCCGTTCCCGATTGATCCCAAACCAGAAGAACCTAGCTTCCATCCATCGTTGAGCCCATTGAAATCGGACCCACCAATCTTCCAAGTATTGTTGAACCCATTGAAATCCGACTCCTTAGGCTTCAAATTGCTCGACGAATTCACCGAATTGAGTTCACCACCGACCCTGATATCGAAGTTCCGCCTCTCCTCCGGCCTCTTCGACACATACGAATTGCTCCATATCGAATCATTGAGGGACAGATTCGCCAAGTTATTATGAAGCCTAAGTTGATCGCTGAATTGCCAGAACGACTGCTGATTGTTCTCCATGTGGGTACTTCAAAGTTCAAATCTCAATCCTATCTATGTATATAGAATATACTGATATTAGAAACAGATTTTGGTGTATGTATAGATAAATAGAGAGAAGGATTGAGCTTATGAAGGAAGGAGATTGGGGTACAGGGTATATATGTAGGAAGCGAGTCAGATTCGATTTGTACCATTGAAGAAATTTCTGAGAAAGAGATGGTGGGGTGAGATAGCGTGTAGATTTGTCAAAGCCGAGTGTGGAAAAATATACATGTATAGTGATACAGTTGAACGAAAGAGATTGTGATGAGTGATGACGGCAGAAAAACGCGTCCATCTGGAGGAGAGAGAAAGAGAAGGGGAATGCGATGCGACTATACATACATATACATATAGAGAGAGAAAGTGCGAGGAGGAGAGAGAGGGCCGAGTATACTATAGACTATAGGGGCGAAGATTGATTTTGGTGTGTTTCTAGAAGGTCTTCTAAGAGGATCTGACTTCGGATGTTGAGTTCACACCGAGGCTTTGTTTAGATACTAAGGTAAGCCTCCACCAGTGAATTTGGTACTTAGACACGTGTCAGACTAATTGTAACGTGGACGCGATCCACGGTTGGCTTTTAACTGTGCCATCGATTGTGGTTTGGTGGAGGTGGGCCTTTTTATTTAATTTCGATCAACACGTAGAACGAGAAAGAAGTATAACTGGTCTCCCGTTGGATTGTTCTTTTCTGATTCCCCCACGAAGAAGATCTTCGACGAGTTTAAACTAAGCTAAGTTGTTGTTTTTTTATTTTTTATTTTCACAATGGTAAAAGAAATTTATTAGAATAAAAACTCAATACATGTCTTTCTATTTCACCAATTAACTCAGGAAAAAAATTACTCCACTAAGTTTTAAAACTGATAGTTATGGCTTTTTTAACTACTGCCTGAGCAACTTGATTACGAGTTCTATGAATAAAATTAATACTCCATCTGGTGAAATAATTAAGTAACTTCTTTATATCTTCAACAGTCACTGCAATAGTTGAAAAAAATTGTCGCTTGTCTATAATTTCTTCAATAACTTTCAAAGTATCCCCTTTAATATAAATTTTTTTTAAGTTTCCTCCTTTTTAGATACATTCTCGGTAAGCTTCAGCTTCAATAATCTTTGAACTTGTCTTCCTAATTTTTTAGCACTTGCCCAAATGAATATTTAACTTTGTTTTGTGAATAATGCGTAATATTATACAAATAAAACTTTTGTATACTTTCATTTTAACCTAAAACACTTGTCATTTGGTCACATAAATTCAAAAAATACTATTGTTATATTATTCTGATAGAATTTTTTGTATACATTTCTTAAAAGAATTTATTTATTTATTTGGGCTATACAATGAAATAGCTCTACCATTTAACCCGAATAAAAGCATGATTTAATCTTAGCCCTTTGATATAACCAAGATACAAACTCAGTTTACCTCACACCATTACTATTTTTTTAACTATGCCACGTAATATTAAAATTTTAGCATTAACACAAAAAGACCTGACGAACTGATTAATATATTAGTTAGAAATTCTAACATATAATTCGGGGCTGTGCTTTTCAAAGTCAATATATTAGTTAGAAATTCTAACATATCTACTCGGGGCTGTGGTATTTAAAGTCGCGCCTGTGGGCAGGCATCGTGGTCGCAACAATATGGTGGGTCCATGCCTATCAGTCCGTTTCTGCCCAACAGACACGACTGTTAGTAGTATTTCTCGTTCATTTCACACCCAATTGGTATTACAATGGCTAATAAAGTTTTGGAATGTAAGTGAAATTAACATGCTACTCCTGTCCAAAAAAAAAAAAAAAAAGAAGAAAGAAAAAAGAACTGAGCAAATTTCTAATAAAGACAATCTCGGAATTCTTAAAGGATTTGATTTTACTTGGAGCAACTACACTTTACTGTTAGAGTTAAAATCAAATGACTTCTATTTGATTTAAAAATGAGCACATGAGTCTTTTGTGGTTTGTACTTATCTGTAAAATGAATAAAAATTGTTAGATTTAAAGAAAATTCTATCGTAGAAGTATTTTTGTCATTTTATATCTTAAAATTAAAACATTAAAAAAAAATTTGGTAAAACAACAAAAAAATAAAAAAACTTCAAAAGATAACACTTTATTTTGGCATGAAAAGATAAAATTATTTTTTTAATGTTCTAATTTAAAGAGATAAAATGACAAAAATTTTACTATGGTAAAATTTTTAATAAATCTAACAGTTTTCATACTTTTTGTAAATAAGTCCGAACTACAAAATGATTATATGTTTACTTTTAAACTATAAAAGAGTCATTTAATTTTAACTCAAATAATAAAATAATAAAGTGTAATTACATCATTATAAAGAGGTTTTGACGAGGCAGTTATTTTGTCATAGGGTACAAAAAAAAGTTTGCCTCAAACTACGGAAATTAGTTGACATTGTCTGAATGGAAACCATCTTTACACCGTGATTGGGTGAATGCATAATTCATGTGGGTGAGGTAGAAACCCATATATGTTGTCAATTCTATCCTCAGTTTGGGTGTTGTAATTTGCACAAAAAATTTTACTAAAATAATGTTGTAATGTTATTTTTATAATTGAGAGTTATTATAGTAAATTTTTTTTAATTAAAACTATTATTCAACCACATTATTCTCTATAAAAATTTTGTTTGAATTTTTCGATTTTATAGCATTACTTTTGTTAGAGTACTTGGCAACTCTTACTAATTGATTCTAAGCCAAATTTATTTATTTTTTAATTTTGAGGTAAGCAGCCAAATTAATGGGGTAGGATTTTCCTACAACCCTAGTTGAAGCCAAAAATTTATGATTAGAGCCCTTTTTCATTACCATCCCAACAGTCTATATATGAAAGTGATTGTCCTTAAAATGTTGTTTGAAGCTGTAGGACATTAAAAGGGTGGGTTAGTCACCAGATGTGTTTTATTGATATCTACCATAACCATATTACTCCCTTCCAATAGTTCATTTTTCTTTTATTTCTATTTTTTAATTTTTTTTTTTACTTCCCCAAGTTCCACAATAACGCGAGTCTCACATTGAGCAGCCTTTTTTTTTTTTAATCTTTTATTTCTAATTCTTTGAAGAAAAATTTTATTCATACAAATTATTTTACAAAAAAGATGTGACAGTAGTATTTTTTAAAAAGTTTAAGCGCTTTAAAATGATGGGAAAAAGACTTGCCACGTCATTCTGAACTGTTCTATATAATATTTTATTTGTATAGCATTAATTCTTTTCAAATCCAAATAAATGTTCAGTAGTAACATAATAACAACTACTGTAATTAAGATTTAAGTATTACAGTATGAGATTCACTACTACATTAAAGGTAAAATATCATAATGAAAACTTCAAAGGGTTGCCTAGCGAAGGTAGGGACAAGCTGTAAATCTAGACGTTATGAGTTCAAAACTTGAAAACGCTCATACTGTGAAAGATTTATTCCTTGTGAATTTCCTAGTCTTAGCGTGGATGACTTGCCTTTAACTAGATCGGAGAATGGTTAGTCGATGTGTGGGTAATCTGACTTGAACACTTCATATTAAAAAATGTTGTACTTGGCACAACTTTGAGCTTAAATAAAAGTGGGACCCACACATCTTTTGAAGTGGGTCCAAGGTGCCTTACATTTTTCTCCGGGAGAAGATGAAGATTAAGCATTTATTTGCTCAAATTTATTGAGATTTGAATAAGATAATGACTCTTAAAGTGGCCAATATGACCATGGTTACTTGGGTATAGGTGATTTGTCCCACATTGAATCTTTAAAAAATAAATATTGTCCATATAAAACCTTCCCTTAAAGTTTGATTTGGGCCCTAAGGGATACTCTAATTTTGTGGAAGGGAAGGAACTACCCAACCTATGAGTTGACCCCAAAACACATGCTTGCACAGTGTCACGGTCCAACACTTTCAAGTGGACTAGGCCGTGTGGCACTCGTCGTGGGCGGCACCAGACAAGTCAGCCAAATGGGCACCTCGCAAATGAAAGCCAACACACACACCCGAAGGTGCACAAGTAAGCAATTTGGAAGCAACAAGCTAAGAACGTTTAAAGCAACAACGAAGGCAATGGGCACACAATTTGCAAGCAATAAGATCACTTTTATTGCATATACAAAGCAATTCCAGACTACAATTAGGTGGGGAGTTTAGTTAGCCAACAACCGACAAGTAGGGACTTGGACTCACCTTATTATCCTCCCCTATATATGCTTTTTAAGCCATTTCTAAACTGATACAACCAAACATTACACCCCCTTGAGGAGTCATAATGGGTCTACAAAAATATTTACAAGGAATTTGACAAAACCCTTTTACATACATTTAGATATGACCCTAAACTAATTTTCTAGCCCTTCGGAAAAATTACAACACCTCTCCTCGATAGGGCTAGGACACAACTAACTTGGATGCCGCACACCTTGACATGGGAAAATCTACGCGTGCATCCGACTCCAAACTTACATTCCTATACTCTATACAATATGTACAAACATAATAGAGTTGACACGAGGTTGAAAAATGTGGGCATGGGCCCGGCCTTGAAGGGCAGCTCGTGACACTCTCCCCCACTTATGCGGTCGACGTCCTCGTAGACTTTGAAGCAAGGTACTCCTCGAGCTTGTCTACGAACGGTTGCAAGTCTTCCGCCTTCTCCCAGCTGATCTCTTCATCTCCAAGATCCTTCCACTTCACTAAGTACTCTAGGCGTGGGCGCCTTCCCTTGACCACTCTATCGGCGAGAATGTCTTCAACTTGCTTCGGCGCTGGTGGCTTGGCGTTGATGGCTGCTCTTGTGGAGATGTTGCGAGTTGAATCTTCCTGATCTGCATGGTAGGGCTTGAGACAACTCACATGGAACACTGGGTGCACTTTCATCCAGGCTGGAGGCTCGACCCTGTAAGATGCCTTCCCAATCTTGGCAACAACCGGAACAGGTCCCTCATACTTTCGCACTAGGCGCCGGTCACGGTTGCGAAGAAATCTGAGTTGTTCAGGCGTCAACTTTACTAGCACCAGGTCTCCAACTTGGAATTCGAGCGGTCTTCTTCCTTGATCTGCCCACTTTTTCATTCTCTTGGAAGCCTTCTCTAAGTAAGCTCTTGCTATTTCATTCCCCCGCTTCCATTCTTTGGTGAAGTTGTAGGCTCTCGGAGACTTTCCAGTGTAAGGCCCATCCACCGTGTGGGGCATCAGTGGCTGCTGACCTGTAACAATCTCAAAAGGGCTCTTGTTAGTGGAAGAACTCTTCTGAGAATTGAAACAAAATTGAGCAACATCAAGTAATTGCACCCAATTTCTCTGGTTGGCATTGACAAAATGGCGCAAATACTCTTCAAGTAGCCCATTGAATCGTTCCGTCTGGCCATCAGTTTGTGGATGATAGCTAGACGACATGGCGAGCTGTGAACCGAGAAGCTTAAAGAGTTCTGACCAGAAGGTCCCTGTGAATCTGGAATCCCGGTCACTGACAATGCTTTGGGGCACGCCCCAATACTTGACAATGTGTTTGAAAAATAGACGAGTTGTCTCCTCTGCCGGGCAATACTTTGGTGCTGGGATGAATGTGGCATATTTGGAGAACCGGTCTACTATCACCAGAATAGAGCTAAGATCTCCAACCTTCGGCAAATTGCTGATGAAATCCAGTGAGACACTTTCCTAGGGCCTCCCTGGAGTGGGAAGTGGCTCTAACAACCCAGCTGTCTTGGCTCGCTCCGTCTTGTCTTGCTGGCAGGTGAGACAAGTCTTCGTATAATCCATCACATCATCTTTCATATGGGGCCAATAGTAGCCCTGTTTCAATAGTGCCAATGTTCGCTGCCACCCTGGGTGGCCAGCCCATAAGGTGTCATGACACTCCCGCAGGAGCGCCTTTCGTAGGTCACCAGCTTTGGGTACATAAACCCGATTTCCTTTGGCCATAAGCAAGTCATCCTCAACCCAAAACTGGCGTGTCTTCCCTTCTTTGGCTAGCTGCACAATGGTTTGGGCCATAGGATCTTTCAACAAGTTCTCCTTGATCCGTTCCCGCATGCTTGTGGCGACCTTGCTAGCCGTGAGGTTCGCCACTAATTTGATAGCAGCAAGCTCAGCCCTGCGACTCAGTGCGTCTGCCACCTGATTGGTGCAGCCCGCCTTGTATTCTAGGTTGAAATCAAACTCAGCAAGATGCTCCTGCCAACGAGCCTGTTTTGGGGTCAATTTGGGCTGAGTTAAGAAGTGGCTAACGGCCACGTTGTCAGTCTTCACGATGAACTTGGACCCCAGCAAGTAGTGCCTCCACACCCGAAGGCAATGTACTACCGCAAGCAGCTCTTTCTCTTAGGCAGTGTATCTTTTCTCGGCGTCGCTCAGCTTGCGACTTTCATAAGCAACTGGATGACCCTCTTGAAGTAGCACTCCACCAAGGGCGAAATCTGAAGCATCGGTTTGCACTTCAAAGGGCTTTGAGACATCCGGTAAGGCCAAGACTGGATCACTCATCACGGCCGCTTTCAGGTCAGCAAAGGCTCCTTGGCATTCCCTTGACCAATCCCAGGCTTTATCTTTCTTCAGCAAGTCTGTCAAGGGGGCGGCCCTTCTTGAATACCCTTCAACGAACCGCCGATAGTAATTGGCTAGCCCTAAGAAAGAGCGTAGCTCCGACACACATTAGTTGGGGCCTTCCACTCCTGAATTGCCTTCACTTTGTCCATGTCCATCCGAATATGTCCCTGCTCAATGATGTGCCCAAGAAACTTTATGCGCTCCTGTGCAAAGGAGCACTTCTCTTCCTTAACATAGAGGTGATTCTCCCGTAGCTTCCTGAACACCATCCTCAAGTGCTCCACATGTCTCTCGAGGCTAGAGCTGTACACCACTATGTCATCTAGATAGACCACCACAAACTTATCCAGGTAGTCATGAAACACCTGGTTCATTAATGTGCAAAAGGTGGCTGGGGCGTTAGTTAAGCCAAAAGGCATCACCAAGAACTCAAATGCCCCGTACCGGCTCACACAAGTGGTCTTCGGTTCATCCCCATCCGCTATGCGCACTTGATAATAGCCCGACCGCAAATCGAGCTTAGTGAAGAACTTGGCATTGCACAATTGATCAAAGAGATCTGCAATCAGTGGGATGGGATACTTGTTCTTCACCGTCACCTTGTTGAGAGCCCGATAGTCTACACACAGCCGCAGACTCCCATCGTGCTTCTTTTGGAACAAGACAGGGGCTCCAAATGGTGTTTTAGAAGGGCGAATGAAGCCCGCTTCAATCAACTCGTTCAATTGTTTCCTTAGCTCCGCGAGCTCAGGAGGGGCCATTCTATATGGCCCACGAGCAGGAGGCTTTACCCCTGGTAACAACTCAATCTCATGATCCACCGGGTGCCGTGGAGGTAGAGTTTTGGGCAGTTCTTTGGGCATCACATCTAAAAATTCACGTAGAACCCTTTTGATAGCTGCTGGCACGGGTCCTTGTTCCATCTCCTCATTCACCGACAAAGCTGCCACAAATGTTGGTTCACCGTGCTTCACCCCCTTCTTAAGTTGCATCGCCGAGAGGAACTTGTCTTTAGAGGATTGAGCCACAGTGGGAACAAGGCAGGGGTCCTCCCCCATTAAGCACAATGAGCTAGCAAAGGGCATTGTAATGGCCTTGGTGGCCCGCAGAAACTCCATGCCCAAAATCACTTGGAAATCATCCATAGGAACAGCGGTGAAGTTGGCATGCCCTTCCCAATTCTGTAACTTTACTGGCACCGATTTAGCTACTCCCTGGATGGGCCGAGCTGCCGAGTTCACAACTTTCATCTTGCTTGAGTCCTTGTCTAGCTTTAGGCCCAAGCGTGTTGCCTCCGTGTCTGACACGAAGTTGTGAGTGGCACCGGTGTCAATCATAGCCCTGGTCAACTTGCCATTGATTCGCATATCCACGAACATTAGGCCTTTGGGCGAGGCCTTCTTTGTTTCAGCTTGCTTCTTCAAGGCATTGAGCAAGCGCATGGCACCCATCCGCGGGGCTCTTTCAACTTCTTCTTCTTCGTCCGGTTCCTGCGCATCACCACTAGACAAAGAAGCTTGTAAGGCATTTAAAGCTTGTCTATGGGGGCATTCCGACACCCTATGGGGACCGCTACATAAGAAGCATTTAATAAACTTGGGCTTATCTCCTGCCATGTTGGGCGCCCGGGACTTTGGTTGGAACTTGGAGGAAGAAGATCCCCTGTCGCCTCCCCCACTTTGTCCCTTGTTTGCCTTGACAAACTTTCCACCGCCTCCACCTGACCCACTCGATGAATCCTTCTTCTTATTCGAGGAGGAGGACGAAGCTTCGGAGGTGTAGTCAGTCAAGCGCTCAGTCGCGGCCTGGGCGGATGCCAAGTCCTGCACTCGTTGCCTTTGGAGCTCGGCACGCGCCCAAGGCTTTAGCCCTTCCAAGAAATAGAACATTTTATCTTTCTCCGACATGTCCCGGATGTCCAACATTAGCCCGGAGAATTGTTTAACATATTCCCTCACAGTGCCCGTGTGTTTCAAATCTCTAAGCTTTCGCCGAGCTATGTACTCAACGTTCTCGGGGAAGAATTGGGCCTTCAATTCCCTCTTTAAGTCTTCCCATGTGTCAATAATGCAGCGGCCCTGTAGGATTTCTTCATGCTTCGTGCGCCACCATAGTTTGGCATCACCACTCAAATACATGGTAGCCATGGTGACCTTAGTTTCTTCCGAGTCAGCCTTGACGGCCTTGAAATATTGATCCATGTCAAAGAGATAGTTCTCCAACTCTTTGGCATCCCGTGCTCCACCGTAGGCGCGGGGTTCTGGAACGCGTACCTTTGCCGTGTCAAAGATGGAGGTGTGAGGGGCCGAGTTACCAACTGCCCGCATTAGCAAGTTTAGCTTGGTGTTGATTTCTTCCAACTCGCCTCTCAACTCTTTCACCTCATCCCAAAGCTCTTCCGTGTCAGCGAGCCCGCCAATGGTGACACTAGCCCGTGGCGTATCAGCAGCCGTGCTTACTTCCACTAGGTCTAGGCGATCACCGAACCGGGCCAAGCTTTCCGCCGTCTCACGTCTTAGCCTTTCAAATTCCACCTCTATCTCGTCGAGGCGTTCTTGTGCCGACTTCTTTGGAGGCATGGTTCCCGGATCCTTCAAGCAACCACAGTGCTCTGATACCAAATGTCACGGTCCAACACTTTCAAGTGGACTAGGCCGTGTGGCACTCGTCGTGGGCGGCACCAGACAAGTCAGCCAAATGGGCACCTCGCAAATGAAAGCCAACACACACACCCGAAGGTGCACAAGTAAGCAATTTGGAAGCAACAAGCTAAGAACGTTTAAAGCAACAACGAAGGCAATGGGCACACAATTTGCAAGCAATAAGATCACTTTTATTGCATATACAAAGCAATTCCAGACTACAATTAGGTGGGGAGTTTAGTTAGCCAACAACCGACAAGTAGGGACTTGGACTCACCTTATTATCCTCCCCTATATATGCTTTTTAAGCCATTTCTAAACTGATACAACCAAACATTACACCCCCTTGAGGAGTCATAATGGGTCTACAAAAATATTTACAAGGAATTTGACAAAACCCTTTTACATACATTTAGATATGACCCTAAACTAATTTTCTAGCCCTTCGGAAAAATTACAACACCTCTCCTCGATAGGGCTAGGACACAACTAACTTGGATGCCGCACACCTTGACATGGGAAAATCTACGCGTGCATCCGACTCCAAACTTACATTCCTATACTCTATACAATATGTACAAACATAATAGAGTTGACACGAGGTTGAAAAATGTGGGCATGGGCCCGGCCTTGAAGGGCAGCTCGTGACACACAGCACCGCACCAAATTGAGCTAGGCTTGGGTGTAGGTGACCAAACCGGGTCTAACCCCGGTTCAATTCTTTTTGCACCTGATTTTGAATTTTATTTAATTAAATTAAAATCTAACTGGTGTGATTGTTGGAATCGAACGAATATGTCCGTTGTCGTGAAGGGGTGTTTTTAGTTGATATCCTTCACGAATAGGCATTCAACCTCTATAAATACTAAACGATTTTCAGTTTTTTGTATGATGGAAAAAAATAGAACCATTTGCCTGTCTTACTGAAATGCTGTCTAGAAATCTTTTGTCCGAACGAAGTGCTGTAAGGAGTTTTTCTCCGATTAGTTTGTTCATGCGTTCGTCTACGATCAATCCTGTTGAAGTTTTGCCTAATCCAATTTTTTTACGGTTTATACAGTATTTTTGCTCTAGTCTAATATGTTTCTGTGGAAAATTTCAGTAGAAATTTTTGTAGAATTCTTTTTATTACTTTTAGTTATTTAACAAAAATTTGTGGTGATTTTCTGTATATGATTTTGAAATTACCAATGAAATTTTGTGTTGAATATTTGTAAAATTTTGGTTGAATTTATGTTAAGAAATTCTATTTATTCCATACATTGCATTGATATCTACTATATTTCATTGCATTTCATCACATTTATTGAGAGAGAGTGAATACATGATTTGATTCGCCAAACTCAAAGATTGAAGTGCTTCTTCTTCGTTGCTGTTGATCATTTTACCTTAAGAGACAGACACTCATTCATCCCTTTAACATTTGTATGGGGTTGAATCCATCTTAAGGAGAGTGGTTTAACTCGACTTGATCAAACCATCTTCCTTGCATATTTAATAATTTCAGTTGTTTTATAGTTGCAATGTTTCTCGCATTTATTGTAAGTAATGTGATTTTGTATGTCGTTATGTAGTAGGATATTAGCATACTTATACCGTCATACATTTTGATACACACTATTAATATATATTACAATTATTTGTATTACACATCACAAAAATTTCTCTCATTTGACTTTGAATGGAAAACAATTAGGATTGTAACACTCTGATCGCATAGCCAACCAAAAAACCAAAAAACCCATAATAGAAGAAATATCTGAAAACATGAGTAATACCTTCGTATTGTTGACTTTTTCCTTCCGATCCAGAGTCTAAAATTGCCAAAACAATGTAATTAACAGACAAGTGACAGTCACATGCCATGTTTATTGCACGTAAGACACAGTTAGGCATTCAAAGAGCAGCCAATGGACGAACTCTCCCGTCGAATTCGTGATGGGTTGTTTGGGTTGTTTAACGGCTATTTGGAAACGTGAGCTTCGTGGTCTCTCGAGAGTTACAGTTTTGGTATAGATTCTGTTTTCGTTTTTTATATTTTTGAAAACAAAAAAATTAAGGACATTTATAGTTTCTCTTGTTCTAAAAAAAAACGAGATTATAAAAAATATTATTGTTTTCACGTTGCTTTTATTTTCAAATGAAAACGATTTCAGAAACTAAAAAAATACTTTTTTATGAATTCTTAAAATTGGGATATTTTTTTAAAAATTTTTCTTAAAACAAATGCTGAAAACAAGATTATAAAAAACACTATCGATTTCATATTGTTTTTATTTTTAAATGGATACGGTTCTAAAACCTCAAAAAAAACATTTTCATTGACTCTTAAAATTGAGATATTTTTTAAAAAAATTTCTTAAAACAAATGCTAGAAACAGTTTATCAAATACGGTTTTGATAAAAATAATTTTACAAACCGTTCAATTTCAGAAAATAAAAATAAAAAAACACAAAACAAAAACCGTAATTAACCCAAAAGGAGCTCGCAATCAATATCATCGCCCTTTTGTTGTCTAACACTCAGACATAGAAATGGTTGGGCGGACTCTCCAACCAACATTTAGTCCAATGAAAACCCATAAAGTTACGTTGTTTCTTTCCACTTTTATATGATTGTCTTTCTCACAGAACAATCCGAAGTTCCCTGTGTCTGTCCAGCTCTCTCTCTCTCTCTCTCTCTCTCTCTCTCTCTCTCTCTATATCTATCTATCAAATCAGTCTTGTTTTAGAAAGTGTGTGAACAAAGAAGACTTACAGATATGGCAGGCATTGCTGGTACTTGTTCGGCTGGTTTGCTCTTCAAAACCAGAGAGTCATGCAGCAATGGAACTTCTCTGCTTCAATACAATGGACTGAGAGCAGTTGAGAGCAAGCAAGTGGCTTCAGCTGGGTGTAAGCCAAATGGGTCCATTTCCACTTCAGGTTTTGATCATCCTTTCACTTCGCAATTTCCATATATTTGAATGCTATATCTACTTTCATCCTACATTTCTTTCGTTGGAAATTTTGCAGTATATGCAAGTATTCCTGAGATTATTACTCTGTTTTCTTTTTCATTTTTGTCACTGAGGACAAGCGACAAAATAATTCCTCCTGTTGATGTTGTTAATGTCCATAGAAGCTTTAAATCCTAAATCTCTTTTCTCTATTTTTGGTTGGATCTTGGGTCTTTGGAGGGAAAAGAGGAGGAAAAGATAAAGATTGTGAAAAAAAATAAAGTGAAATAAATTAGATGTTTGCTTTTTTTTTTTTTTTCTTAGATTAAGAAAATAGAAAGAAAATAAATATGAAGTGGTCAAAAAATTCATTATTTTGTTTGACTACTCATAAAAAAATAATATGTACAACTAATTTCATTTTTTGCTCATTTTCCATCGTCAAGATTAAAAAATGGCGTTAGGTTGGAGTCTCTTACTGCTTTCTTCACGCCATTTGACTAGCTAGTTAGATTATAAGTATTATTGTAGGCAGTGCTGCTAAATCGGCAATAGAACTCTCTGCCTCTCTGTGTATAACAATTAGTTAAGAGAGCAGGTTCAAGTGATGAGATTAGTTGGCAGAGCCCAGTGATGGGACCGATGAGACATAGTTGACCAGGTTCCAGTGAAAGGAAGATCGTGCCTCTCCATGAAACCAGATTAGGAAAGACACATATGACGGGGCACCTAAGTAGCATTGAGGTGGAGGGAATGTTGAGCAGATCAATACTGATCAGACTGATACTAAGCGGGTAACGCTGGGTAGGAATATGCGACCATCCCACATGCTCAACCTGTAGGGACTATAACTGCAGGTAACTCACTAGTAACTAATACTAAGACTGGTAACACAACTTTGAAAGAACGACGGCGTGGAAGGACAACTACTTTTTTCACTAGGCTGTTATTAGCTTGACAAGCCCAGAAGGAGGTGCGATGTGTGGGGGGACAACCACATCCTCCACCACTCTACCAAGGTCATGATCAGCCAATGATGTGTCACCTCGTGGAAATGTCACTATTTTCATTACTTGCCTGCAGATATTTTTGAGATCACTCCAAAATTACGCTAGTATAAAAAGCAACCTAAGCTTTTCTTCCTAAGGTATGCATACGAAATTCTAGCTAAAACTTTACATGATTATCCTTTCAAAATTTAACTCTGACATCGGAGAGTTCTTGATAGACACTACACCGGTGTTCCTTAATTGAACTTTTCTTCGTAGTTAATCAGAGACGTTCATCGTGACTTGGGGCAAACCTTACAAGTTTACTGATCTATCACCCAAAAACTTAAGTTAGTCTAAAATTTTATTAGTGCATTGTAATGAAAATTGAGCAATACCCAGAAAAAATCTCCCTACGAAAATACATAATTTTCCATGAGTCTATACATTTCACGGATTTTTTAAACCTTATACATGAATCTTGACCTCTGCATGGATACTTCGGAATGTGCTACTCTTCAATCTTTCTAATAAAAAATATAGTCGATTTTTTACACACACATTGTGTGAGGCATTTTAAGCTTAAAAATGGGAGATTCTAACTAAATTAGAATTTCATATTCTCAGCATCAAAATGCAGAAGGATCAAGGCCATGGCATCGCCAACTGTTTCAGCTCCTAAACGAGAAAAGGATCCCAAGAAAAGGATTGTCATAACAGGAATGGGCCTTGTTTCAGTTTTTCGCAGTGACATTGATACTTTCTGCAATAAACTTCTTGAGGGAGAAAGTGGGATTACCCTTATTGACAGGTTTGATGCTTCGACCTTCTCTGTTCGATTTGCTGGTCAGATTCGTGACTTCTCTTCCAAAGGCTATATTGATGGCAAGAATGATCGCCGTCTCCATGACTGCTGGAGGTACTGTTTGGTTGCTGGCTGGAGAGCCCTTGATGATGCCAGGCTTGGA
This sequence comes from Euryodendron excelsum, assembly GCA_033060915.1. Taxonomy (NCBI): domain Eukaryota; kingdom Viridiplantae; phylum Streptophyta; class Magnoliopsida; order Ericales; family Pentaphylacaceae; genus Euryodendron; species Euryodendron excelsum. The sequence continues at coordinate 17,838,791 of CM065378.1, read as the reverse complement.
CCTGGAGTCCTCGAAACTGTAAATAATAATCCAATACTAGTCCATCCATTTACTTCAAAAAATGTAGTTCGGTTCACCTGTAATCAGTTAAAACACTTAAAGTTCCTCGCCTGTAATGTAATGTTGCAGATGGACAGATCAAAAATAGAAGTTCTAGTGGGGTCAGGCATGGGAGGTTGGACAGCTTTCTGCAATGAAGTCGAGGCTCTGATCAAGAAGGAATATAAAAAGATAACCCCATTTTTTTATTCCTTATTCGATCACCAACATGGGGTCAGCATTATTGGCTATAGATACTGGCTTAATGGGACCCAATTACTCAATTTCAACAGCTTGTGTAACTGCAAACTACTGCTTTTATGCAGCTGCCAATCACATTAGAAGAGGTGAAGCAGATATCATGGTTGTTGGTGGGACTGGCTAGAGGGGTTGGCGGCTTTATTGCTTTTCGGGCCTTGTCTCAGAGGAATGAAGTACCCCAGAAAGCTTCGAGGCCGTGAGATAAAGATCGTGATGGTTTTGTCATTGGAGAAGGCTCTGGTGTGCTGGTAATTTAAGTTCCGATTACATTGTGACTTGGCCAATTCATGTTTATTCTATATTATCGAAAGCTAATTTGCATCTCAAATTTTCAAATATTTGTTTTGGTTGAGGAAATTTGATTATGGAGAGCTTAGAGCATGCAATGAAAAGAGGAGCCAACATAATTGCAGAGTATTTGGGAGGAGCTGTAACATGTGATGCTCATCATATGACTGCCTTGGAGTTTCATCTTGTATAACCAAGGCTTTGGAAGATGCCGGAGTTTCCCCTGAGGAGGTAAAAATGCCACATTAAATCTCTCGACACAATGGAAGCATATTTATTTCTGAGTCACAATGTAATAAATCATGGATTCTGATGCAAACGTTCTCGAATTCGTAAAAATTACAGGTAAACTATGTGAATGCTCACGCAACGTCAACTCTGGCTGGGGATTTGGCAGAGGTTAATGCCATCAAGAAGGTCTTTAAGGACCCATCTGAGATGAAGATGAATGGGACTAAGGCAAGAAACCTAAATCCCATTTGGATTTTCAATATATGTCTATACACACATAATCAGAAGGATACTACTAGCTATAACATTAGAGCTGACTGACTAGTTTTGAGTTTCTGATCATTTCAGTGTTTTTAGTCAATGATTGGACATCGGCTTGGAGCTGCTGGTGGTTTGGAAGCCATTGCAACCATAAAAGCAATCACCACCAGCTGGCTGCATCCAACCATTAACCGACATGTACAACTACAGCAAAACCCCCCATTTCTCCGATTATGCTACATTTTGTTAGTTTCATTGTTTCTATGTTGCATTTCATGATTCCCATATGTTTCTTTCTTTGTATTTGTAGAAATTGGAGCCCGAGGTCACAATCGACACAGTTCCAAACGTGAGGAAAAAGCACGAAGTCAATGTTGGTTCGTCTTTTCGTTCCCTCCCCTCTCCTGAAATAACGAGACTTCACAAGCAAATTGCGTAATACATATCGGAGTTCAATGCTTGAATTAGACCGAAAAACTTTGATTAAGTGCATGTGCCCAGAATTACGCAAGACAAACATTCTCTAATCACAATTTTCCTATTTTGCAAGCAGCTATCTCCAACTCATTTGGCTTTGGTGGGCATAATTCAGTGGTTGCTTTCACTCCCTTCTGGCCCAATATGAAGCTTAATCGAAGCAGCTTCTCTCTTTACCATTTTTTAAATAGGAAAGATTGATTTTGGAATCATGTAATTGTCCAAACCATAATACAGAGAATTTGATCGACCCACCATTTATGCTGTAGTGAGTGGCGATTATTGATCGATGCAGCTCATGTTCTTTCCAACCCATAATATATTTTGATGAGATCTGATTCACAAGCTACCTATCAAGGAATAAAATTGTCCTGCACGCCATTTTCTTAAAATTTTATAAAGATTTGAAAACTTTTTATGTGAGACAAGGCTTAACATATTAAAATCTACTAACAAGTTAACATTGTAATATATCAATTCACTTTTTGCCACATTCACTTTCAGACCTGAAATCGCCTCAAAAAAAATTAGGACACCTCTAATATACCTTAATTGTTTCTCATTAGCTCACAGAAAATGAACGTATCATTTGCAAAAAGCAAATGAGAAATAGGAACCGTCGACACCCCAACTCTCCCCACTTCAAACGACCCAATCATACCCTATCAACAGCGCACTTCATCATTCTGCTTAAAGCTTCCATAACAATATTAAAAAGGCATGGAGATTATTACAAATGATAAAAAAAAACGAGAGAGAGAAGAAAGAGAAGTATATAATTTGTTATATTTCGTTTGTACAAGATGATCATTTACAGATTATAATGAGGAATTTATAGAGCGGGAGAGGGGAACAAATCAGCCATCGATCAAGGATTTGCCTTGACAATGGTTGATACATATTTGACAAAATCGATTGGCAGGCGAAGACTTTGACAATGGAGGTTTGGGGTTTGACGATGCAAGCTTGAGAAGTTGGAAGAGGGTGAAACTGGGTTCACATTAACAGCCCCCCGCAAACTCAAGGAGGTAAGGTAGAAACCAAATTGAGTTTGGAAACCAGATCATAAAACTGTCCTGGGGGATGAGACTTGGTGAAGATATAAGCAGTTTGGACAGTAGAGGACATAGAGAGAAGATGAACTGTGCCACGCATGACATGCTGACAAATGAAATGACAATCAATCTTAATGTGCTTAGTACGATCATGAAACACATCATTATGAGTGATTATGATTGCACTATGATTGTCACAATGAAGAACAGTAGCATCAGAATGAGAGACACGTATGTCTTGAAGTAACCAACGAAGCTAAAGAAGTTCCTGAGTAGTATCAGCCAGAGTACGATACTCGGCCTCAGTGTTAGAGCGAGCCGTAAGAGTCTACTTCTTATTACACCAAGAAATCAGAGAATCGCCAAGGAAGAAGTAGAATCCTGTGGTAGAACGACGATTAGTAGGGTCGCTAGCCCAATCAGCTTTAGAATAAGCATGAAGCTGTAGAGAGGAGTGACGAGAGTAATGCAGACCATGAAAGAGAGTGCCCTCAATATAATGGAGAATGCAAAGAACTGCAGCATAGTGAGTAGAGCGAGGTGATGACAGAAATTGATTGACGAGGTAAATAGCATGGGTAATGTCAGGACGAGTAACAGTAAGATAGACAAGACTGCCAATAAGTTGCCGATAGAGAGTAGGGTTAGATAGAAGTTCACCATCTAGAGGAGTAAGACGCACATTATCTTCCAAAGGTGTGGAAGTAGTCTTACTATCAGTAAGACCAGCACAAGCAAGAAGATTTGAGGCATACTTGGCTTGAGAGAGAGAGTAACCAGTAGAAGCAGAAGATATCTCAACCAAGGAAGTAACTGAGAGGACTAAGATCTTTCATCTCAAATTGTCTGTTAAGAAAAACCTTGAGCTAAGAAATACCATATACATCATCTCCAGTGAGAATCATATCATCCACATAGAGTAGTAGGAGAATAGTGCCATGTGTAGTTTTGCGAATAAAGAGAGCAGAATCATAATCACTTGAAGAGAAGCCAAGCTCATGAATGGTGGAACTGAATTTAGCATACCAGGCACGAGGAGCTTGCTTAAGACCATACAAAGCACGGCGAAGTTTGTAGACCTGATGTGGAGAGTGAGGAAAACCAGGAGGAGACTGCATATAAACTTCCTCGGAGAGATCACCATTGAGAAAAGCATTTTTGACATCCATCTGATACAAGGACCACTGCCGGATAGCAGCAACAGCAATGAGACTTCGAACAGAAGTGAGACGAGCAACAGGAGCAAAGGTCTCCTCATAGTCAATGCCATACTCTTGAGTGAAACCTTTGGCAACTAGACGGGCTTTGTAATGTTCCACAGAACCATCAGAAAGGGTTTTGATCTTATAGACCCATCAACAGCCAATCACAGATTTACCAGGAGGAAGATCAACCAAGTCTTAAGTGTGAGTCTTGGCAAGAGCCTGTAATTCATCATCCATAGTTTGTTGCCAAAGAGGGTTAGAACTACCCTCGCAATAAGAGCAAGGCTTGTGATGAGCAAGAATGGCAGAGAAACAGTGATAATCATGAAGGTGAGAAGGAGTCTCCCTTACCCAAGTAGACGCCTGAGAGTGGGCTCAGTGGAGGAAGAGGGCAGAGATGGACCAGATAAGGAAGAGCTAGTAGGAGGAGCAAGATCAGCAGACGAGGACTCCTCTGGATAGGCAGTAATCAGTGGTATAGTAGGTGTCTCAACAGGAGGTACATCAGTATCTTCAGGAAAGAGGTCAATAGTAGGATCAGTAAAATAAGAGGTGGAAGAAGAAGGGGATAAAAAAAATGAAGATAAGGAGGAAAATGTCTTATGTTCCCAAAAAACAACATGACGAGAGACACGAAGACGTTTAGACAGGGGATCCCAACAACGATAACCTTTGTACTCAATCCCGTAGCCTAAGAAGCAGTAAAGACGAGTTCGAGACTCTAATTTGGTGCGTTCATGAGGCTAAAGCAAGACGAAACAGACACACCCAAAAACACGAAGAGAATGATAATCAGGAGGAGTACCATATAAACGCTCATAGGGAGTGAGGTTACCAAGAGGAGCCGAAGGTACACGATTAATTGTGTAAGCAGCAGTAAGGGCAGCTTCACCCCAAAACTGTTCAGGATAAGAGGCAGAGATAATAAGAGCACGGGTTATATCAAGGAGATGACAATATTTTTGTTCAACACGGCCATTTTGTTGTGAAGTACCAGGACAAGAGCAATGAGGAATGGTCCCATGCTCACAGAGAAATGTAAGAAAAGAGTTATCACAATATTCCTAAGCATTGTCAGATCGAAATATTTTGATGTCACGGAAAAATTGTGTTTTGACCCTGCGAGCAAAATCATAATAAGTTTGTTGAAATTGAGATCAATTTTGCAGAATATAAATCCAAGTATATTTAGAAAAATCATTGACAAATATGACAAAATACTTGGATCCTCCCATAGTAGGAGTGGGGGAAGGACCCCAAACATCAGAGTGGACTAAATCAAAAGGAGCTAAGGCAAGAGAAGTACTATTATTAAAAGATAAAGCTGGTTGCTTGGCAAGTTGACAAGATTGACAATCAAGGTATTTATTGGGAATAGATCCTAAAACACATTGAGACAAAAGAAAGCGTAAATGTCCTATGGAAACATGACCTAATCGTGAGTGTCAGATATCAAGAGAGAAGTTGGGAGTAGATGAAACACTAGTAGAGGTGACAGTAGTAGTCTGAGTAGGCAGATGAAGGTGAATGAGCTGAAACAGTTGACCACATTGATTACTCTTAGAAATAATAATCTTTTGGCTTAAATTGTTAGTTGATTAGTTGAATTTCAGTGTTAATTTAGTATTTTAACTCCTAAAATGCATTAAAACTCTTTTTGTGCACTTCTTCTAGGAATTGGAGCTTAAACTAAGGCAAATGGGCAAATGTGGGGATAACCGATTGATCGCCCGATCGATCGGTCCACTGAACGTTCGATCGGCCGATCGATCGGTGATCATGCGATCAATTGGTGATTCTCTGTTCCACCTTCTACAGCAAACTTCAGAGAGGGCGTTTTTTCGATTGATCGGGCGTTCGATTGGTAACGTTGGAATTTCCTCAACAGACTATATAGAAGCAAACTTCAGAGGGGTCGGTTTTGCGATCGATCGGGCGTTCGATCGCCTGGGCCGTTCGATCGGCTGGTCGATCGGTCGTTTGATCGGTCGCCTACCGATCGATCGGTGTGTACAGACTCTATTTTTCTACAGAGTATAAAAGCTGTATATTCGGGACAAAGTGTATTCTAGATCATTTTCTGCAGAAACTGGACAGTGAAGAAGCTCTAAAAAGGGAATTTTTGTTATCTTGTAAGGTTTTTAGTTAGATTTACTTTTAATGCTTTGTATTTAATGTCATTTATTGCTTTTGGATCATTGTAAATGAATGCTTGATATATATATGAAGTGAATGATTTTCTACTCTTTCAAGCCATTTTCTTTCATTTTCTTGCCACTTTCCCTCACTTTCTTAGTAACCAAACACTAGTTCTATATAGTTTAATGGTAGATTTGTCTTCTTTTATGCTCTTTGACATGGATTCTAATAGCTAAATACCCCTTGGATGTGGTTGTGAAGATCCACCAAGGATCTTCAAAGGGTTGAAAATGGGTTGTATGAACTTCAAAGTCATATCCTCAAAATTATATGGTTTCATTTGATTTAGCATGAGATTCATTAGAAAAACTTATATTCATAACCCTTTGGCAATATTTATGCACAAATCAATGTTTGGTATAGGTATTGCACATGTCTAAGGTTTGATTCTAGGGTGCCAATCATAGATTCCCTCTTTATGCTCAATCAAACAAAAACCCATACTTTTATAGTCGACACTTTTCGAATCTATAATCCAAGGTGTGATTCTTGATTTGAGTTATAAACCTCTCATTAGAAACCCTTTTTGTGAATTGGTGGATCAAAACAATCATGTCCAAACTTTTCTTCTAAATTACATAAAACTAGATTTTATTGTCTTCATTAGTCATTAAATTATCGCATGAAGCATTAAACCACCATCATCTTAAAACCCACATATTTTCGGTCTCTTTTATGTTAGGAAAAGACAAGAATTTTCATTTGTAATCCATTAAGATAAGTGTCCGTGCTAGTTGAGCTTTGTTGCTATATTTGCAGAATTTCCTTGGGAGAGAACGACACCAGATCCTCCGGTTTTTACTATAAGCGCGACCTCCGTACTCTTGTGGAGTGGCTCCAGTTGAAGCACATCTGGAGGCGTGTCAAGTTTTGGCGCTGTTGCTGGGGAATTCATAGGCAAAAGCTACACCGGACGAAAGCTAAGGATTGCGGAAGAAAATTGAAAAAAAAAAAGAAGAGCAAGCAAAAGAAAAAAAAAAAAAAAACACACAAAAAGGATGGATTTCATCACCACCCCCGAGGGAAGCATCTACGGGTTTCGAGCCCCGGTACACTCTTTTTTTTTCCCTTAAGGTGTTTTATTTATTTTAGGATTATTTTTTTATTTATTTCTTCTTTTCTCTAGTTTCTTTTGTTTGATATAGTATAATTGCATTGCATTTTTGTTAGGAAATTATCCCTCTTTGGGAGTATTTAGTGGAGCTAGGCTAGTGTGTTCAAGTTTTGAATTGGTGATACGCTTATTGTATGTGGAGATTGGAGGTACGGAGTTGAATTGAGAAAAAGCCGTGTCACACATTTACGACCTATCCCAAGTGTCTGGCCCGTCTTCGGATCCTGAAGTGGCAGACAGAGTAGTAAGGGGTGGATTACCAGAGGTAGTCATGAACTGCTGAAGAAGTGCATAGAGATCTTTGACACTGATCATAGAGGAAGGTGTGGGAACATCAGAATTTGTAGTAGTGGCAGCAGCAGATTTAGGGCGAAAGTCTCGACTGTGAGGATTCTTAGGACAGTCATTACGATAGTGACCAGGGCCACACCGATGACAGTGTTGACAAATCCGAATGGGACAGGTAAGTAGACGATGATTAGTAGCATGGCAGAATGTACATTTATTGTTACGAGACGAAGGATTGAAAGATAGAGCAGAAGAGTTACGAGAACCACTAGAACCACCAGAAGTGGACAAACCTTGAGAATTACCTGAAAAACCTCCAGAGTGAGAGCTAGAGGTAGCAAGAACTGTGTCTGTAGGTGGAGATTGGATGAGACCGAGACGAATCTCCTCGGAAAGGAGCTCAGAAATAGCCTATTCCAAGGAAGGAAGATGGGAGCGATGCAGAAGAGAGGCTCGAACAGATTCAAAGACATCAGTGAGAGCCATAAGAAACATAATCAGGCGCTGTTGATCGCGGTAGCGAGTAAACTGAGCAGCATCATCAGGGCAGATCCAAGTTGGTTCAGATAGAGTAAATTGATCCCATAGAATATACATTTGAGACAGGAAGGTATTGATAGACTGGCCAGATGCCTGTTTCAGATGATGCAGAGAGCTCAAAAGTTGGTATTGATGAGCAAGATCTGTAGTAGTGTAGCGGTGGGCTAGAAAAGCCCAGATGTAGGAAGCAGTGTTGAAGCGTCCAAACTGAAGGCTTATGAAAGGAATGGACGTGTTGCGGAACCAGGTGATGATCGATGATTCTTACTGTCCCAATCCTCAAGTTGGTCAATGTATTCTGCAAACTGTTCAGTGTCACTTTTGATAGCAACTTGAATATCGCTAGTGATGTAACGCCAAAGTTTTCTGCCTTTGAGAAAACTGGACATGGCTTGAGACCAGGGAACATAATTAGGACCTTCTAAAGTGACAACAATAGGTCTAGATATTTCAAAACGCTCCATAATGCTGTGACGTGGGATAACATAATTAAATGGAGAATATCAATAGGGAAAATGCTTGGAATGGGAAGAAACAGTAGTAACGGAGCTGAATTAGGCCAAACTGAGGGTAGAATCGGATTCAAAAGGCCCAAAATAAGTAGGAACCGGTTTGAGCCGGTCAAAAAAGAGTAAATTAGAGCCCGAACAGGCCAAAAATAAGATAAATTCGGTCTGAACTGGTTCAGGTGGACCGAAAACAGACCTAGACTGGCAGCTAGACGGCTAGGGCTGACGTCAGGTGGCGTCAGCGCTGAGGCGCGCGCGTGGAATAGTGCGTGAGGGCACGTGGGCTCGGAGCGGCGGCGCGTGAGGGAGTGTGGCAAGAGGGCTGCACGTGGATCTTATGCTCAAAACTTTCGACGGCGCGTGGGAGCACGTGCGGTGGTTTCTGGTGATGATTTTTCTTTGACTGGGCTCGAATCGTGGAGACGAATCCAATCGTGTGATCAAATTTGATTTTCAGATTGGTTTTTGTTGGTCGAAACTCAGAAAATGGAGAAATACAGAAAAGCTTCGGCTCTGATAAATCAGAGCAGCGGGAGAGAACAAAAAAATATCACTAGATCTTCAGCTCTAATACCATATTACAAATGATAAAAAAACCGAGAGAGAGAAGAAAGAGAAATATATAATTTGTTATATTTCGTTTGTACAAGATGATCATTTACAAATTATAATGAGGAATTTATAGAGCGGGAGAGGGGAACAAATCAGCCATTGATCAAGGCTTTGCCTTGACAATGGCTAATACATATTTGACAAAATCAATTGGCAGGTGAAGACTTTGACAATGGATGTTTGGGGTTCGACGATGCAAGCTTGAAAAGTTGAAAGATGGTGAAACTGGGTTCACATTAACAGAGATAAAGGATCCCCTTGTCTTAACCCCTTGCCAAAGAAACCAGTCGGAGTTCCATTAACCATAACTGAAAACCGGACAATGGAAATATAAAAGTTGATCATAAACTATGTGATTGTAATTAGTCATACATATATTCTGATGCAAATATTCTCAAAGTCGTAAAAAAAATTACAGGTAAACTATGTGAATGCTCACGCAACGTCAACCCGAGCTGGGGATCTGGCAGAGGTTAATGCCATCAAAAGGTCTTTTAAGGACACATCTGAGATGAAGATGAATGCGACCAAGGCAAGAAACCTGAATGAATGTCATTCGCATGTTCTATCTGCACAATCATACAACATTAGAACTGACTGATGACTAGATTTGAGTATCTCATTTCATTGTTTTTTCAGTCAATAATTGGCCATGGGCTTGGAGTTGCTGGTGGATTGGAAGCCGTTGCAACCATAAAAGCAATCACCACGGGCTAGCTGCATCCAACCATTAACCAATACGTAATTTTTCCGATGATGCTACATTTTGCTAGATTTTTTTCAATTGTTTTTATATTGCATATATTTCATGCCCATATGTTTCTTTCTTCATATTGGTAGAACTTGGAGCCCGAGGTCACAATCGACACCGTTCCAAACGTGAAGACAAAGCATCAAGTCAATGTCGGTATGTGTTTTTAGTCCCTCACCCTTTCTGAAATAATGTTACTTCAAAAGCAAATTGCTTAATACATATTTGGGTTCAATGATTGAACTAAACCAAGAAACCTTGATTAATTCCATGTGCCCAGAATATGCAAGACAAACAACAAACTATACATGCTTTTGTTTGGTGTTTTTTTTGCTTATCCTGGGAAAAAATTTTAATACATCCATCCCAACATTCTCTAATCAAATTTTCCTATTTTGCATGCAGCTATCTCCAACTCAATTGGCTTTGGTGGGCATAATTCTGTGGTTGCTTTCACTCCCTTCAGGCCCTAAATGAAGCTTAATCGAAGTAGCTTCTCTCCTCATCACCTTTTTTCCCGTAGGAAAAGTTGATTTTGGAATCATGTAATTGTCCGAACCATAATAAAGAGAATTTGAGCATCCGAACCATTTATGCTGTAGTGAATGGTGATATGGATGTAGCTTCTTTCACCATTTTGCTTCCAACCCATTAACTATTTTGAGGAGATCTGATTCACAAGCTATCACGGAATAAAATTGTCTTTCCATTTTCTTCATCTATCCTTTGTCTTCACTGTCTTGCAATCACTTATCAGTTTTCACCATGCCCTTATGTTTCTTGTTTTAAATGGACTAAGGAATGCGTAGACTTCTCTGGCATTGGCTGATGACTTCTTAGGAACTTTCATTGAGACAACCCAGATAAAAAAGAAAGAAAAGAAAAATCGGTGATTCAAGACAACACAGAAAAAGTTTGTAACAATCTTTTGAGCAGATTAATCTTTCAGCCATCTTCGTTTGGACGCATGTTGATCATCCAACATTGAGCAGATTAATCTTAGAACTCTATGAATAGTTCTTCCATTTGCTTAGAATGATAAATCACTAACCTTTACTATAAGCTTTTTCATTAAAAATGCAGGGCCATGGTTTGGTCATCGTCATCCCCTATGTCAACCTCTATTAAGCCGGTCTCTGAAAAACAAAATGACAAACAGGGAAGTATAATTTTTCAGAGTTTAGGTCTCTAATGATAAATCATCACTTTCGCTAGCCCAACCACTGAAACTTGCCAGCCATGAAAGTTCATGAACAAAGGAGCTTGAAGAAATTTGCTTATCTGTCTATGAGTAAAGTTGCTCCAACTCAAGGTTCTACCTGTACAGATTGTTAGCCCTAGATTAAACTAATCATAGCTTTAATTTATGCCAACATTAAAGTTTGTGAACCCACTAATCTCAAGGCTGAGTCCTGTACTGGCTGGTGGATCATGAACACCATGCACATGGATAGATGTTGACATATATAGAAAGCTTTAGTTACTCCAATATGTCTCTTTTTTAAGTTTGTGCTATAAATTAACAAAAGTAAAAGGTCATCGCTTGGCTAGACCCTTGCTGCTTTTAGATCCTTCATTTGTTCTATATCGCCACAAATTTAAGACCCATTGAAGCTCTAGCATCGTGAACTTCATTGTTGTTGGATATATTAGATTTGGTGTATATTCTCTGTAGTGTTTTGGTTTCCTGATTTTGTACTTTCCTATTCTATTTTTTTATTCAGTCTCATGTACAAGACTCTAATAGTGCTATATATTGTCCCCCTTCTTTCGTTACGAATATTACAATTCTCTCTCTCTCTCTCTCTCTCTCTCTCTCAGAAGTATCCCTGGTGTGCTTCCATCTAATTTTCGACCATTTTACAAAATGCAGAGACTTCTATAAAAGGTTTGTTGCTACTTAATTCCAAGCGTCTAGGAATGATTGTCTTTACAGCTTATGTATCTCTAAATTTGATGTGTTCAAGTAAAATCATATGCCTCATATTAAAACCTATTACTTTCTCTTCTAATGCCATCCACCCCAATTTGACCACATAGTTCTCAAACTTTTCGTGCATTATATGGTTCAACAGCTAATTATGTTCTATCCTTCATTATGTTGATAGGTGAGCAAAAGCTTTGAACCTCAGGACCTAGTAGTAGTCTTTGGAGTAGATTGGGGAAGCTAATTTTCCCCAAGCAAGTCTTTAGTCGTAGTCTAGGCAGTGGAATCCTGTCAGTATAATAAAATGGGCGATTTGGTTCTAGATTTGGCATAGACAGATTTAACTCGGCTCGTACACACACCTTAGAACATCAAACAATCAGCTCTGTACCATACCTCATGACAAGTCGACAACATATATAGATTAGGTGATTTGGTTTGCCTAGAATTTAATTTTCAACTAATTAATTGGAGTATTGCTGGTACATACAATGGTTAGTGCAGCTTCAACTTCTATACTATACTAAGTGGAAACGGTCTTGTCCAACCATGGAAACACATAATTACCATGCTCACAGCAAGAAGACCAGAGTCTACTCTATCCTCGTTCAAATCTGGTGCGCTATTGACCTATAACTTACACGCTAAACTGATTAGCCAAAGGGTTCCAACTTCCAATCAACCAATTAGAGACTAGTAATGTGGTTTTTTGACTTCATCAGAGAATTTATTCAGTTTGACCCATCCTGTCATCTTCACTGTTTATTAAATTAGACAGTTAAACTAGGAATCTTTCTGGGGTTTTTTTTTTTTTCGAAAAGGAAAACAAATACAATAGCAGAGAACTAATCTAGAACATCCCTCTGAAGCTAAATCAAGCCGCCTCTCACCAACAAAGGATGAACAATTGAACGCTTCAAAGCTTGAGCCGCCAATCAATGAGCACACCTATTAGCTTGGCGGGGGCACCAAAGGACCGGTTCATAAACCTGGTCTCGACTCTGTATCGGCCACAATACAATTAATCTCCTATCTAACATCCACCATTAAGTATCTTTGAATGAGACTCCTACCCAAGCCCCAACTGGGTTACATTCCACAGGCCTGGAGTTGATACAATTGTAATTATCCTCTTCTAACACCTCAAACGAGAGAGAGAGAGAGAGGGAGAGAGAGAAACTAGGACCCATGACTAAATTTGGCACTCAAAATTTTTTTTTTGGGAGTCGAGGACTAACAGAACTGAAAATGTATGCAACTTGGGTTTCACAGGCCTCGAAGGAAACTCATTTGCTACATCCACCAGTTCAAATGCTTTCTTGACTTTTTGCGCCATGTTAATGGACTAAATTCATGTCATGACAAGTGAAAGAGATGAGAACTGAAATGAATTTGTATCCATCTGATTGTAACTTTCTACATGAAATTTGTGTCCCTTTCAGAGAAATAAATGAGGAGGATTGTCCAGTGGATCTCGGAGGTTTAATGAACTGGGAACTCATCCATAGGCAGCTAATTAATAAATCCTATTTTCTAGATCAAACGGTTGGGAAAGTCCCAATGATCTAGGTCAAAAAAGACGGGCATGGCTTGTATTGCATACGGGGACCAGAATCCCACTCAGCCACCCTTTATCAATATTGATGTAAACTATAATAACACTTGCTTATATGGAAGCAATTTGAAGGTTAAGACTCCACTCACAAACTTAAAAATTGCGCTTAGCCCATCATTGTCTTCACATGGATTCCAACCCAATATGTACTAAACTCAATTGCTTTCATTAGAATAGCTTTGTGGGGTACCCCCACATCATTAATACTAAAACCTTGTTGGGAAGAAAGGGAGGAAGGAGATTGGGTGATCCTCCATTTGTAGGGTCTCTCATTTGTGCTGGCTAAGGCAGCCAAGGAACACCAGCCAAATTGGTCTCCACATGGGGGTGTGCATTCAAATCATTAGTCCTACCAATCGTACTCTCTCTCTCTCTCTCTCTCTCTCTCTCTCTCTCTCTCTCTTCACACACACACACCATTCCTGATTACATTAAACAAGAATTGCAGTAAAAAGTAAAAAAAACATCCCCTTCAAACATTTCTAATCACATCACTAATCACTAATAGGCATTGTTTTTTGGGCTTAAAAAGCAAAAGCATCCTCTATTTCAGGGGTTGGTGGAGGGATCCATGGCATGTTCCCTTGGTGACTATAGGGTAGATCAAAAGGAGTTTTTGTCCCATGACCTATGGATGGGACCAGTCATTCCCTTTCTTTCTATCACCAGATGATCCAATATAGTCAATTGGCCTGGTTGTTAGTCTCCAACCAAATGGAGTTGATTGAATTCTACCATGTATAATCTCATAGTCAAGAGCAAAAATATTATAAAATGGGTCTTGTTAACATGTACTCTTAGGACACATGTTAAACATGTATTGTTTGGTTGTACAAAGTTTTAAAAATTATGAAAAAAAAATATACGTGTCATACTTTATACAATTAGACAATACATGTATTTTCTAACGTTTACTTTCATTTTTATGGCCGCTAGACGTCACCTTTTACCTTATGAGAGTACTAGTGATAAATTCTAAAGAATTTCCAGTTTAATTCCTGCTTTGATTACCAAAGTCCACCAAGAAGTTACCTTCTTCCACCCACCCTCTGTATTACAGGTTTGAATCATGTAGGCCAAGAATATTAATTAGCTCTTGAAAGGGAGCAAGGGCCAAAGTGAGCATCAACCGTTAGCACACAGCACAAATTCATAATCAAATATAGTAATTAATTAAACAGGTGTCGACTGATAAAGCTATGCATAACAAATCTACCTCATTGCCTAATTGTGCACAGGGACAGACAAACATACACTAAACCTATCCGTGATTGGGTTGTCCTTATTCATGTCCATGTTCTTTATTTAAAAGGCTTATAAAAGGTTTAAGAACCTAATAGTAGGATGCTTATCCACACAATTAAAGGTAATTATTGAAACACTTTGTTTATGTGCGCGGACGTGACAAACCTCATTTTACACTGCTAAAATGTCATATATTTGTACAAAGATGAATTCCATCTGCATTAGTTTATAGTTTAATTGTTACAATTATTGCACACATAGCCCTTAATCTTGTTTCTAGTAGACTAGATTAAGTCATAATACTTGTCATAAAATTATAAAAATCAAATCACGGTTTCTCTTATTTGTACCCTACGTTCCAATATATGAACTGACATAGAGAGGCCATGTCTAAGAACCCTAACCAAGGAGGGAGGTTTTGAAACAAGTTTCATCTTTTCCTAGTGACAATATTGTCAAATTTTGTATAACAATATAAGTAGATTATCAACATGATCAATGGAGTGATTAGACCATGTTAACTATAATCAATCCAATTCTTGACCTATCATATTGATTAGTAGCCATTTGGATTGGCTTATAAGCCAGCTTCTTTTTTGTTTTTGAACCAACATTCAATTCTCTCTTTTTTTAATATATTTTATTTTATGGGTAATCATAAGTAAAGGAAGCAAAAGGATTATTATGACGGAAGATAGCTCATGTAATGTGGTTATTCTAAAGATGGGCTTTAGTCTACTAATGATTAAGAAAGAGTAGAGAGGGAGAGAGCATACAAGTTGTGGGTTGTGAGAAGGCATCTCAAATAGTAATCTATCTATGTAAAGTGCTGCTTGTGGAAGGTATTAATTATATCCCTCCAGGGGCCAGATGAATTACTTAATGAGCAAAAGCCTCAAAGTTTCATTCCCTGGTTTAATTAAAACTAAATTAGGGACTAAACAAATTGCCTCTTCCTTTTCGGTGTTCTTCCAAAAGGAAAGGAGGCCTTAATCCACGAAAGATGCACTTTTGATTATTATTGATATATTCCACATATTACACTAATTAACTAGTTTTCTCATTATTATTTAACAAAAAAAATATTAGTTGTTCATGACAATATATCCAAATACAATTTCAATGACTCCATCAGTTTCTTAGAGAATTCTGATTGAACAATGAAGAAAGGGATACCATTGGAAGCTTTCGAAATTGGTATTTACGCATATAATTTCTTTGGTATTTATGATGAAATATAGTGTCTTAGTAGTCCCTTCAATATTCAGTAAATTTCATCTTGGCATCCTTTGAGCAAAAATTCTAGGCCCATCACTGTGTATGTATCACCTGATGGAAAAAAAAGGTGTAGTACTTAAGTACGTAGTATTGAATTTTAAGTAGTTATTCTTATTAAATTAAACTTGAATTTGTGATAAAATAGCAAAACTTTTAAAAAAGAAAATGTTACATGACAAAATTTGACAATAATTACTACAGAAAAACTTATACTACCTAACTACTGTCCTGACCAATATGTGTGGGGCCTAGTATTAATGAGCGGACAATTTAACCGCACCAATTGCTCTCCTTTATCCAGCATGGGAACAACTAGTCACTATTAAAATTCTGAGTCTTCGATGCTACCTTCTAAATCGGTTTCCAAATAGTAAAAGACAGTTTGTTGATTGTCGGATATTTCCTTTTTTTTTTCCTTCTCATTAATGATTTCTGAAATTGTCGGGTAATTACTTGTTATTTGTCAATTGCTTCATGACTTTTACTAATATTTAATTTTTTTAGTTCATTTTTCCTGAGTGAAAGTGAGGTATATTTCATGAGGACAAGAATTATTGCAGTTCACATCTGGAAGCTAGACAAGATACAAGGAGACACAATTTGTTAAAAGTGTTTTCTAAAATTTGCTTCAGGATGATAAACAATGAGGGCCAATTACGAAATAAAATCGCCTTGATCATCGGGCATGTAATATTCAATGGTGAGGTAAGTGGATGCTGAAAGAAAAAATTGATTCAACTCACGGATTATTTCTGATGGAGTAATACCATATAACAAAAAATTCCAACAAAATTTATTATCAGAATGATGTGTCTAAGTTGTGGTCTTATCACTTCATAATAAAAAAGCCATCAAGGTACATATTAATTACAAAATTATCATTGCCACATTATTCTAGTGTAAAATTCTGTATAATAATTCTGAAAGAATAACATTTTTCTCTCTGGTGACTAGAATAACATTTTATCAACATGTCATAATTTCATTAGTTGGTGATACAGCGCTTGCAATAAAAATGACAAGATATAACTGTTACACTAAATATTATTTTTTGAAACTCCTCCAGAGAGTCCGTAGGAGACAATTTTAGCAGTATCTATGACAAATAAAAAAATTTACATAATATATGGGTTAAAATTGTTGCAAAAGCCTCATATGGAATACCATGTTTGAATTTAGACAAGAAGAATAAGTCAAGTGAAGAATAAATGGTATATACTATTAGTATTTAGAGAAGGAATTTTATTTCTTAGACTTTGATAAAGTTTTTGTTATTTTTTTTTCTAGAAGAGGTATAAAAACATAGTTATCAAAATAGAAAGCAGAAGCGAGAAATGTTAGGAAAAACAGAAGTAGGAAATGCGACCAAAATATATATATATATATATAAGTGATAAACAATTGAAAATTTTAATAAGAATCTTATTAGGAAACATTCGCGAAAGTTAAATGAGACTTTTAAAAAATTTAGTAGAGATATTTAAAAAACTTAGTAAAAATCTACATGAATAATTTCATAAGTATTTAATTAGAATTTAAGAAGAAAAAATGTATAATAATTAGTATTTCAAATTTCTGAGGCACTTCTCGTAAGTTTTCTAAAAATTTTCATTAAGTATTTTAAGGATTTTTCAAATGTTTTTTTAAAAATTTTTAAAACGTTTCCCTGCATTTTCTAAATATTTTTTTAAAAATTTTAAACTAATCACATACCGGTATAAAAAAAAGGAGCATTTCTAATTCCAAAATGCGTTTGCCGATTACTATGCATAAAAGATTTCACCGAGCATCAGCACAAAAAAAAAAAAAAAAAAATTTACTGTATGCCAATTCCTATGCAAAAGAACCGCACAAAACTGCACATTTCAGAACTGAACAAAAATCAAGTCTAGTCCTTTTCCACACCTCAGGCGGCATGTACAAAACCAATCAGCGGGAGACATGGCAGCAACTTGACATGGACTCCGGGTCATAAATGTGTCAGGCCAGACGACACCGTTTATGTGAGAATCGCCTCGAAAGCGTTGCCCCGGGCATTATTAACGTGTAACACTCGTGCATACGTATAAAAAAAATATTTCGTTTCATCTTTAAATATGAAACCTAATAAAAAATATACTCATTTTTTAGAGTTAAATTGTATAGTATATATATTAAACGTTTTATGTATTATATTTTAAAAAAATACTTGATTAATAATTAGATTTAATCTAATATAATTTAACATATCATTAATTATATACTTAATATATAATTATAACAATACAATTAATGATCATTAAACTATTTATTAATTTAAAAAAAAAACTTGTATAGCTCATAATTTGTGTATCTTTACCCTATTATGTCACATGTCTTTGAGAAATTTTTCTAAGACTCAATATATTTAAATTATTAGATATACTTTTCTATAACTTCTTATTAATACTCAAAAATTAAAACTTAAAATTAATAAATCAACCGACTCTTATATCAGGTATTGAAATTAAAAATAATAAATTCAAACTTATTATCTACCACTTTAGTTTAGTTGTTTATCAATAATATATTTCAAAAAAAATAATATTTATGAGAAAAATATACTAAGAATTTATTATTTATAAATATTACCGTATTTTTTGTCTCTATTTTTAACTAGTATTCATATAAAACTCAGAATAATTATATATTCATATTTTTGGCATTGTAATATTTTTATAATGAATTTTGTTACTGTATTTTTTCTAGTAAAAATCATATTAATCTCGTACTTTTTTAGTTTTGTATTTTAATAATTATATATTTTTTAAATTTTTTAAGAATTTTCGTTAAATATTTTTAAAAAATTTCAAACGTTTTTTAAGAAATTTCAAAACGTTTCCCTACGTTTTCTAAATATTTTTTTAAAATTTTTAAATAAATTTCGTACATGTATTGAAAACGTATTTCTAATTTCAAAATGCGTTTTTCAATAACTATGTATAAAAGACTTCATTGAGCATTAGTGACCCAAAAAAAAATTACTCCATGCCATTTCCTATGCAACGAACCACGCAAAACTGCACATTTCAGAACTGAACCAAACCAAGTCTAGTCCCTTTCCACACCTCAGGGGGCATGTACAAAACCAATCAGCGGGAGACATGGCAGTAACTTGATATGAACTCTTGGTCATAAATGTGTCAGGCGAGACGACACCGTTTATGTGAGAATCGCCTCGAAGAAAGCGTTGCTGCGGGCAACGTCAACCCCAATCAAAACCCTATGCAGCGTGGACTAACATCACACGTGGCATGAACAGCCACGTGGAACGCTCTGATGACATGCACCAATGAGGAACTACTGAACGAATTCAACAAGACCTAAAACGCTTCCCTCGGTCTTGTGGGCCCCACCTAATGGCCGACCCCGAAATTACCATCTCACCTTAGGGTCAAATTCGAAACCATAAGACTCCACAAAATTGGAAAAATAAAAAAAGAACTATGGGGATAAACAAAAATTTCTCTGCCGGGTTTACTCGAGCCAACCCTGTTGCCTGCCGCGAAGCAGACAACAAAGAGACGGCAACTAACGGCAACCGTTACGGTGATGGCACGCTTTCCTATGCGCCGTCGGTCACTCGTTCCCCCCAATGATCAGCAGCCTTGAAAATGCCGTCGCCGTTAATACACGCTTGCGCTTTTTCCGTCAAACTGTCGTCAACATAACCGTCTATCTCCGGTTATGAATTCTAACTATGGTTAGTTAGGAGAGCGTTACGGACTAGACACTACAGTAAAGGAGACAAGGAGAGAGCGAGAGCTACGAAAGGATCAAATCAAGGCGTATATTAAGCTGGTTTCGGGGTTCTCTAACGGCGTTTCTCATTCCCTGGATTGTAGAGAGAGAAACTAGAGCGAGAGAGAGTGATTGTCTGCAGAAAGACAGGCACAAGCGGTATACCAACACTGAAAAGCGGTTTTGTGGCGGTCTCAGAGCGGTTTATTGGTTGCCGTTTCCGTTTCGTTTTGGAGTGGAAATTGAAAAGACGGAGGTTTATATCAGTGAACCGTTTTAACGGTTTTGTGTGGTGTGGATTTTAATTGCCTGTATCATTATTGTAATTGCAAATAGATGCGTATATATGCATAAAATGCTGTGAATTTGTGTACGGAAGAGGTATTTGAGCTTTGATTGATGATTTGAAGGGCCTTTATCTCTTTTGACTTTGCGCTTTAATCATGGCGAATCGAGGGTCGTTTTCGCAGCCTAATTTCTCAGGTGAAGGTCAAAAATGAAATGCCTGTTCTTGATTTCAAGTTTCATTTTTTTGCTGATTGTCATGCTTTCTTTCATAAATTGTTTTAAAAACTAATGGTGTGTTTTTTTTGGCGATATGTATGTATAGGTTATGGAGGAGAGGATCTGTATACAGAACTATGGAAGGCGTGTGCTGGTCCACTGGTGGACGTTCCACGGAGTGGAGAGAGAGTGTTCTATTTTCCACAAGGTCATATGGAACAAGTGAGTCTGCTGTTGCATCAAATTCAGATCTCTTTCTTCCCTTGTTTGTTTGGAGAATCAGAATCTAAATTTTAGTTTCTTTTTGCGGGAATATTTGTTTCCTTTTTAAGTTTTGGGGCTTTAATTTTTTTTTCTATTTTTGGGATTTGTTAGTTGAAGGCATCAACAAATCAGGAACTGGATCAGAGGATTCCACTCTTCAATCTTCCCTCAAAGATCCTTTGTCGTGTTGTTGACATTCAGCTTCGGGTATGCTTTGCTGGCTGCTGATGCTAATTTAGTTTCTGCTTGGTTGTTGAGAAAGCGCAGGAAAATTTGAGTTCTACTAACGTTCTGTTAATTAAACCAAGTAATCTTTGTCTGATCAGGTTTAAAGTATTCCCGGCTCCTATTGTATGAGAACTGTCAAATTTTAAGCTAATTTAATTCTCTCTTTGTTCTCACTAATAATAATCACTCAGAAACCAAACACTCTTTTAAATTGGTTTGTGGAATAATTTTATTCAACAAGAGCTTTTGTTTCTGGTTGTAGGCTGAACAAGATACTGACGAAGTTTATGCGCAAATTACTTTAGTGCCAGAAACAGATGTAAGAACCTCTGGATTTTCTTGCTTGTTATAACATCTTTTGCAATCAATTTGATCAAGTTAATTTTCCTTCGCTCTGGTGATGCTTTAGTTCTTAAAACATTTTAAATTATATATGTAGCAAACTGAGCCAACGAGTCCTGACTCATGCCCTCCTGAACCTCCGAGGCCAGCAGTTTTCTCATTCTGCAAGGTTTTAACTGCCTCTGATACAAGTACTCATGGTGGGTTTTCGGTTCTTCGGAAGCATGCCAATGAATGCCTCCCTTCACTGGTAATTTCTCTTCATGTAGAACTTGCTTCCGACTTAAACAGCTGATTCCAATAGTTCCATTTTATTGATTGAATTTGTTGTTTGGATCACTGTTGTCTTTGTTTAGGATATGAGTCAGCCGACACCAACCCAGGAGTTAATAGCCAAGGATCTTCATAGTTTGGAATGGCGATTTAAACATATTTTTCGAGGTAATGGTCTTAGTCTGTTTTGTTTCTAGCCCGTATGCTGCAGTAATTATGTAGGAGGATGTACGGATGGAAGCACATCTTTCTCAGTCATCATGAGACTCATAAATACGAAGTTACCCTTAATTATCAGATATTTACAGGTTGAGATAAAATAATTTCACTTTTTCTGATAATGAGTAGGCCAACCCAGGAGGCATTTGCTTACAACAGGATGGAGTACATTCGTTACATCTAAGAGATTAGTTGCTGGGGATACTTTTGTATTTCTGAGGTGAACTGATTTTTGTTCTTATTTGTCTATTTCTGTCCCAATTTGAAGTTTCCAGTGTCCTATTAATACCTAAAATCAATAGAGAGTTACTATTTAGTGACATCTTAACTCAAACGAATTGGTTTTCTAGGGGGGAGAATGGGGAACTACGTGTTGGTGTTAGGCGTGTTACTCGTCAACAGTGTTCCATGCCAACATCAGTGATTTCAAGTCAGAGCATGCACCTAGGAGTGCTTGCAACTGCATCCCATGCTGTTGCAACCCAAACCCTCTTTGTTGTCTACTACAAGCCGAGGTATAATAGATTACTTTCTTCAGTTTAACTTGAAATTGATCTTTGTTTTGAAGAGACCATGCTGACTTAATTTAATTTGATTTTGCATTTGTTTGCTATGGTTATCAGGACGAGTCAATTCATTATAGGCTTGAACAAATATCTTGAAGCTGCCAACAACGGGTTTGCCGTTGGCATGAGATTCAAGATGAGATTTGAGGGGGAGGATTCTCCTGAGAGAAGGTAGTATAATATCATATGAGCAGGTTAAATGAGTTTCTTCATATGTAGTTGGTTAATGATGGAAATGAATGTGTTTCAACTGATCAGATTCACAGGCACGATAGTGGGTGTTGAGGATCTTTCTTCCCAGTGGGAAAATTCTAAATGGCGTTCACTGAAGGTTATTTACTTTATACTTGTTTTTATTATTCTAGATTGAAAGTTTAAGCTTTTCACTGTGTTTTGAATTTATTTTAATTTATTTTGCCAGGTTCAGTGGGATGAACCTGCATCCATTGCAAGACCCGAGAGGGTTTCTCCTTGGGAGATAGAACCTTTTGTGCCTTCTGTTCCTTCTAGCCTGGTTCAACCAGCTGTAACAAAGAATAAAAGGCCACGACCACCAAGTGAAATCCCAGTTCTTGGTGAGAGAGCCTTCTCCTACTTAATGCTTTCTGTTTGTTCTTTGCATGGTCTGGATGAATCATAATTACCTTTATTCCCCCCCTTCTGGTATCCTTCTTGTAGAAACTGCATCTTCAGCTGCATCAGCTGTTTGGAATCCTTCCCATTGTTCAACCCAACTAAGTGGTAATCTCGAACCCCAAAGGAGTGATAATAATGTTACCTGGCATCCCAAGCAGACAGAAGTTAGTGGCGCTATCATGAATAGCAGCAGGAACTGTACTTTAAGGGCTCATGCGGATGGGGGCTGGCTGTCTTCTTCCCATGTAAATGCTTCTCGGAAACAGTTTGCTGATGAAACAGAAGATAGTAAGAGTGCCTCAGCGTGGTCTATTCTTTCATGCTATTCAACTCCACATACAGGAAACCAGAGCAATGGCCCGTTGCCTGATCTAACTGATGGGAATAAATCCAAGACAGTTGCAAGTTGCCGATTGTTTGGTGTGGATTTGAAAAGTCCCTCAGTGGGTGCGCTTATTGCTGAGAAGGCTGGAGTACCACCAGGTTATGTACCCAATGGCAGTACTGAAGAACATGGACGAAGTACATTATCTGGTGCTGATTCAGATCAGAACTCTGACCTTCCAAAGGTTTCCAAAGAAAAACAAGGACAATTGCAGGTGTTACCTAAGGAGGTCCAAAGCAAGCAGAGTTGCTCTACCAGAAGTCGTACCAAGGTAGATAATAAACTAGAAGGCTGAAAGTAAAGTTGGCTTTCTTAATAATAAAATTCAATTATTTGAGACTATATATCTGCGCTTTAACAAGTTTAAAATCTGTGTGGCTCGTGTGCAAAACTTGCCAAGAAGGTTCAAATGCAGGGAATTGCAGTGGGTCGGGCTGTAGACTTAACTACTTTGAGAGGGTATGCTGAGCTTATAGATGAACTGGAAGAGATGTTTGAAATCAAGGGAGAGCTTCTTCCTCGGAATAAATGGGAAATTGTCTTTACTGATGATGAAGGGGATATGATGCTCATGGGTGACGATCCATGGCCGTAAGTGTTCTCAAACTATTTGTCGTCTATAACCAGGGGTCCATTGCCCTTCCCTCGCCCCCACTCTCGTTTGCAACTCAAAGGAAAAAACTTGGTGTTTTTGAACTTCCATTGATACATTTTTATTAAGTCAATTCTTTATCATTGTCTTACACAGGGAATTTTGTAACATGGTAAGAAGGATCTTCATTTGTTCAAGCCAAGATGTGAAGAAAATGAGATCAGGAAGTAAACTTCCCCTGATTGCAGTTGACAACGAAGAGCCTGTTTTTAGCTTGGACGCTGCTGAAAACTGAGACATGGATTCCCTTAATCCTTGTTTTAAAATCTCTCTTTTTTGTTTTGTCTTTTTTGTTTGGGGGGTTTTCTTTTTCGTGTTTGGATCAGTTTCTTAATTTGGGTAGCATGGTTGCTTGAAGATGGACAAAAGGACGGAGACAATGGCTAATTGGGAGCTCAATTTTGAGAGCTTAACACCGATGGACAGGTTAACTTGCTTCAAAGGAATGGATCGCCTGTACTGTAGTAGTGGGATTAGTTAATGGGTACGTAGGATTAGAATCTGTGTACATATCAAGGGTATTTCTGGTTGAATGTCGTGGAGAAGTTCTGTGCTTGTAAATATGTATTTGTCTCTTGACAGTGTAGTTTTTGGTCTGTAGTGAATGAAAATTTGCAAGCTTTTTTATTTATGTGTTTTTCAAGTATTATGTACTTGGATTTTGAATACATTTTTGGTAGTCCTGGGTTTTCTCATTTCTCCTCCCCCACCGTTATGCATATTCAAATTTCTGTAAATCTAGTAGGTCTTTGAACAACAATGTTGCATGGTTGATACATCTGTGCCACAAATTGTTAAAAAAAAAAAATTGACCCCACAATTTAGCTATTTGTGGTGTATGAATGTAGACTGATTTGTACCTGCTTAAGATTGCAGGGTGACAAACTGTGTCTTGCTGATGTGATGTTAATCCAATATTGAAAAGGCAAAGATTCTATGCTGAGAGGAAGAAACCAAGTGGGGGACTCTCTTGAGAAGAGTCAACAGCAGCCCATAGGTATCGACTTTTGTTTCCAGGATATTCCCTTGTGCTTTGAAATATTGGTGAAGATGGTGACATTTATAAAAAGGTTTCTGTCATCTGAACGCTCATTTCCTGCCAGTTAAATGGAGCATTTTTTAGAGTAAACTATTACACTGGTGTTTGGGTCTTACCCGAAATTGATATATTGAGTGTTTACCTCCTAGAGAATGTGTCCAAAAGGCTATATTTTGAATAGGTTCTCTTACATCATTCTAAAATAAAATAAAAAGAATAAAAAGATAGTTACATGGAACTTCACGTGAAATTTTCAGGATGAACAGGTCAAGGAGACGGTACAAATGGTTGGTAAAAACAGCCGGCGAGTGTGACAATGGCCCATCGAAGCTTCAAAAATTAATTTAATGGTAATCAAAATATTAGTACCACCGGTTTCTACGATTGTGACATTTATTTATTTTTTAAATCAAGCACACATCAACCCCTTTCAGGTTGAGGTTTGAAGTAGCCCAAGCCCAAGGTATATTCTTCACTTACATCTCATCAGAAATATAAGCACGAACTCAAGAAATGGGCCAAATTAATGAGTAATTACTTCATTACCCCAAAAAAATATTGGAAATGGTTACTGAAAAGTATAAGACTCAGGCCCACTGCCTTAATGGGTTTGAATGCTTCTGTTTTGGGCAGGACACTGGACTTTCAGTACATGGTTGAGGGCCAGCCTAAGAAAGAAAAGTCATTGGTAAATTAGCTTATGGTCCCACAATGTTTCTAAAGATGAATGGTGACAAAACAGGTTTTGTCCAAGCCCCTGGCAGAGATGCAATAAAATTCACATGCCTGGGCTATTAGTTGTCAAATACCTCGGGCGAGCCTAGGTAGGTGATGAACTTGGCGAGCTATTGCCCAATCACACAAGACAACGAACTAACAGTGACAATTTCATTTTCATTACCCGTTAAAAGAACCCAAAAGAAAATGGAAAGAAGAAAGGAACAAGGATTTATAAACCGAAGAAGAAAATAGAAGCCCCAATCTATACCATAGCCAATGCCAGAGACCCATGCAACCTTCATATTTTCCACGTCTCTCACATACACCCTTACCTTTTAAAAATGTCACTTTTGTCTATAGTTTTAAATATAATTTTTATTTTTACCCGTTAAAATTTCTAAATGCCCTCCTAAGATTTTGAAAAATTTTATTCTAGCCTATGATTTTAGAAATAAGTTTCTATTTACCCCTCAAATTTTGAAAATTCACCTATTTTAACCTCAATTTTAGAAATAATTTCAATTTTCCCCTCAAATTTTTAAAATTTTCTATTTTTACTAATAATTTTGATAATATTTTTAAATTTTCTATTCTAATAATTTATGAATGTCTCCTTTAAATAGTTATTTTATTTTAAGACCTATTTATATATTAATAAAAATTAATATTATATATATATATATATATATATATGTATATATATAAAATAAAATGTCTCAATGTTTATTACAAAAGAAACAAAATTTTTAATTGTGATTAATAGTTGTTCCCTAAAATAATTTTTTTAGCTACGCCATTGCTCACACAGCCCACTTCTCTAGTTTATAGGCTGATCTCCTTAGGATTTTGGGTCTCCACTTCATATCAGGTTATTTGGGATTCAAATCCTCGTCAGTTGTGTGGAGAGCACACCCACCAGCCAATTTGGATGGCGGTGCCATTCAAACAAGTTACGTTTCATTTATTCAAATTTTATGCACCATATGATAACCTTGGGACCATGACAAGGCATTAATGGACTTTCACAATTATTGCTTACAAAAAGTAGAAATATAATTAGGAGTGGGGCCTCGGACCAGTTGTATGTCATTCTCTGCAACATTAATCCCACAGCACTCCCGTCCAAGCATATCAGCATATATATAGAAGAAGTTCACAAAAGTCACATAAGCTGATCTCTCTCTAGAAATGCTCAAATCAAACTAAAAGACTAAACGAAAGATTTTCCAACCATAGTAATCAGTTTTAGCTTATCATTTGTACTCTTCCAACGACTAGAAAGCAACCATTTATTTGATCAATTCTTTGTGTGTGGTCCTCGAATGTTGATCTGGAACTGCAACCACTGCCTTGTCATGAGGGTTACTTATATATTGTACGTACCCTGAGTGGTATACCATCAAACTCTTAAAGACACAAGGGTCCTACCGTCATGAGACGGAAAGATTCTTTGATGTATGGTTTACAAAAGAAAGTTGATCCAAGTTAGTATGGCAACACGACGAGATTGGTACAGATTTGATTAAATCTTATCTCGTGTTTAATAAATAAAAAAAACAAACTCAATCCCACATCCCGTTTTAAATTTGTGGCGGGTTGAATATTTTCATTCTGCTTTCGTCCTACTTAAGTTAATCGAAATTCGTATTAAAACAAATTTAATCTATATAAAATCTTAAAATTAAATAAAATCCCTAAAATTAAAAACTAATGCAAATTATACTAACTCTAATATAATATAAAATTAAAAAAATTACAATCTAATAATAAGAAGTAACATTAAAACTATAATATTTATTTATATACTAAGAATATTTTACATAATTAAATATAATATAATTATTTAAAAATATCATAATATAATTAAGACAAGTTCAGAATAGAATGGCCTAAATTCTATCTCCAAACTCACATTATATTTTATTTCCTTTCAGATACTGCACTTCTAACCTATGTATTCATATTTTAAACCTTTCATATTATTAGGAGCGGTTTTGTTTTGGTCCAACTACCATCCCTGATTGAAATGACCAAATATGCCCATGTGCATGCATGTACTCCTCTAGTCTAGCTGCCAAAGCCATGATCAAGAAGCTCAATTGGACAGCCATCAATCAAACAATTATTATAAGCTCCATTATATATATTTCCTTTTTTTATGTTTTTTTTATTTTTTTGTCTTTTACTGCGAAAACGAGTCCGGAAAAGCTGGATCTATGCTACGTAATTAAGCATAAGCAGGTGTTGGATTGCTCTACGTGTCAATTAAATAAGAACTCTGAAAATATCCGGATATAGGTTTATCTACTGGTGGTGATGCTATTCAATAAATCAATATATGATCAATAATTTAAAATTGTACATTATGTATAGATAAATATAATCTAATCACACATAAGATAACACACACAATATTTAATATAAAAAATTCAAACTCAAATAAAAAATCACAAAGCGTAACCCAATCAATTAATTCACGATCAAGAGCAATAATACAAGTTAGCAACTTACATTCCAACCCTAACCAAATTCTTGCGCATTAAGTGCCGAATCCACGAATATGCAGATATGTCCTTCTTGTACCAATTGAATCCCCACAATTTCGTATCATCCTTTTAATGCGGTTCTTCAGTGATTAATTGAGTGTCAAATTCTATGACATCGTCAGAATTCTCTAACTCCACCACTGTCACAAACTTACAAAAGATTTGTCGCACCTTAGATCATATCCAAGATGACTACTAAGAATCTCTTGCAATATGGCAAAGTAAAAAAAATTTCTTCAATAAAATCACTACGTATATAATTCTTTTCAAGTAAATAAAAAAAAATCTTTTAGAGCTGCAAAGAGGAGGCCTGAAACTTAATTTTAGCCTTCTTACAGTCTCATATTTATAATAGAGACATTCTAGAGTTTGTAAATTTTCAATCTAGTTAGGATCCTTGCCAAAACCATAACTTTTCAATTTGGGAGTTTCTACAAATTATTTCTTGTGCGGTTTCTTAATTGAGAACTTAGGAAAGCGTGTCTCTTTTTTAAGTTTGTCAAAAGGTCAGATAACGTGTTTCCCTAAGTTTACATCTCACACCTCGTGGCAGCGAAATCAGTCGAAGTAGACTCTGTTTCTTCTGTTGAAGTCCCAACAAAGACTCTACTCCGTTTCTTCTACCGAGATCTACGCACATCTATCAAAGTCCCATGAAGAACATAATAAACGCTTTTTTATCTATCAAAGCACTCCTTAACCAATGCATTAATGATAAACATTTCAGCTTATATAATAATTTTAATTTTTTTGTGATTTACAACTCTGTTAAATATTTAATTATGATTACATAAATAAAAAAAAAATACAAGATATACGAAATTTAGCCAACTTACACATCAACTAGCAAGCTCTGCCCCCACACCCTGCTTTTGATCTTCTTCTTCTGCTCTTATTCACCTAAACATTCAATAGTCAGGCCACGTGATTAGAACTTGACCGAGCCTAGCTAGCTATCTGGCTAGGGTACTCACTTCTTCATTAATTTATGATACGCATTACGTGATTCAATTAGGTTGAAAAGATGTATGGTTTACAAATTGCAGTGACGTACCATTTTTTTATGTTAACCAGAGACCCAGACTCACTTGATCGAGTAGTGAAAGTGGTTTAATATTTATGTCCCTATTTTGAATATGCGATAAGCTCCATACAAGTTGTCTTTTTCAGTGCAAAAAAAAAAAAACAAAAAAAAAACAGCATTACAGAAAGATAAAACTGATTTTGCTCAATTTAATCGTCATACATGTCTAACTTGTCAAGCTCCAAAATATTGTCTAATTGTCAACTTTTTGCTAAAAAAACTTAGAATTCTCTTGGATTATCACATCATCTCTCCTAATTCTGTCACCATTGCAGTGAATTTCTAACACACTCATCTGATTATGTTACTATGAGATGACTTATTGCATTGTAAAATAAACAGCAAGAATGACACGATAGTACACGTATCATTTACACCAAAAGCAACAAGGTCATTTTTTTACAATTTTTTTTTTTTTTGTAATTTTCACAATGAGATTTGTTACTAGCATCCGAATAGGCAATGGCTGACGAATTATTTGATAGGCCTCAACTGAGATGTAACCCATCGGCCTGACATGCATATCAAAATTTTTTATCAAAATGGTATGCAAAAGGATCACAAAATAATGAATTTTTTGTTTGAACTAAAAGGACCACAAGCTACCATATCATTATTTTGTATGAAAATTAAATACAAAAGTTCTATTTGTATAGCATATCATTCTATATGGTAATTATGTGCAAAAATTATGTTTCATTAATCTGAGTGTTTAGAAATTAGAGACGGAACTAATACGCTAATGCACTACTTTCCCTCCAAGTCTCCACACGTGTGTTACCATGTATTTTTTTACTGTTCCACACGTGTGGAACAACACTTTAAAAAACAGGCCTATAAATATCAGACACACCAAGCCCCTGCGAGGACCATCCCTGACACACATCGGTAGTGTAGAAATGGAGGGTGTCACGGCCAAGCCCCTTCACACGTTTAGGATATCACGTTTCACGGCCGTGAATCGTGTGTTCGCGCTAGTTTACACGTGTGCAATTTTCGCTCTGCTCTACCACCACGCAATCACAGCCCTCCATTCCACCACCCTACTCTCCTTCTGCATCACTCTCTCCTTGATAATCTCCGACGTTCTTCTAGCGTTCATGTGGTCCACCACCCAGTCCTTCCGCATGAGGCCACTCCGCCGCCAAGTGTTCCCTGAAAACCTCGCGAAAGTCTTGCCGGAGGAAGATTTTCCGGCACTGGACATCTTTATATGCACTGCGGATCCGTATAGAGAGCCGCCGATGAGTGTCGTGAACACGGCGTTATCGGTCATGGCTTATGATTACCCGCCGGAGAAGCTTTCAGTTTATGTGTCGGACGATGGAGGCTCTGCGATGACTCTCTTCGCTTTCATGGAGGCTGCTAAATTTGGAAGCCAGTGGCTTGCCTTTTGTAGGAAGAAGAAGATAGTAGAGAGATGTCCAGATGCATATTTCAGGTCAAACCATCCTCAGAGCTCCGAGACTGAGCAGATTAAGGTAAAAACCTAAATATTAGTTGCTTTATTTTTTGTTAATGTGTTCTTTATTTCCTTTGTCAATAGGATTTATTTCATTTTAGCTGTTTATGGTACTCTAATCTTATTTGTTCACTTCGTAAGGTGTTCTCTTGTTTTTAGGAATTTGTTTATTTTCTTCACTTTATGTTTTTTTCATTTTCAAAATTTTTAAGTAGTTTGGTACCTCTAATTTTCAGTAACTACGGACCTCCAGAATGATTTTGCAGAATGATTAAGTAGTAGGAATCTTAAACCTCCAGAATGATTTTGCAGAATGATTAAGTAGTAGGAATCTTAAACCTCCAGAATGATTTTTGCATACCGTTGATTTAAACTTAATCTTGGTTGTTAATTTTTAATTTTAGGAACGTGTTTGCTTTTTATAAAAAAAAAATGAAAATTCCTATTCCATCCACATAATTCTATATAAACATTATGTACCAGGAATCGTGGACGAAAATTGACCACTAAGCATACGTATTTGCTACCTACTGATAACTTTTTTTTTTCTTTTTTCTTTTTTTTGGTTTCTTTTCTGTATTCAGTCCATCACCAGAGAGATCATATCTTCTTGTAAATGTTAAAATATTACCAAGTTGGCAACTTGGCATCAAAGGCTTGGACTGACCACTGTAACGGTTTTATCCGCTGAGTCATGACAACCGAAAATCACAATTTTTTTTTTTTTATTTAGCTTCTTTTCAATAAAAATGGAAAGAGAGGAGGACTAGCTAGTGTATTGGAGGCAATCCTATTAACTCCTGTCAACTGACAAACTAAATAGAATCTCACCAGGAGTAAGAAAATATTATTTTTTTTTAAATTTATGCAAAAAAATTTCCGCAATGTGATTATTATTATTTTTTAATTAAGAGTTATTATGATGTGTATCTTGTTTTAAATTAAATAATTCTCGTTCAACTACAAAATTATTGTAATAAATTCTACATAAATTTTTTAATTGTATAACATTACTCAACAATTATAAAAACTTGATGTTTCAGAGGATTATTTAATCATTTTTTTTTTTTTTGGTAAGAATTTACCATTGAGCTCTAGGAGAGTATTAACGGAGACTAACAGTCAGCTGAAAGACACCCAAGTCCCAACGCTGAGTATTTAAATTTTAGTCAAGGGTGAATATGGCCGCTGATGGCTATGTTACCATAAACGCCCGTTCTCGACCACCGTAGATTCAACGATGGTGTAACATGTGGGACCCTTGAGATGTCTTCAATGGCAGTTTGTTAAAGTTGTTCATTCTTTATTCTGTATTAATCCAGAGCTGAGAAAAGTCTTCAAGCTTACGTGTACCAGTTAGCGGGCTATGCCATTTTTCTAGAGGGGTGAGATCACGACCCCATATGGATGCAGATCAATAATGTAGTCCAAGTCAAGCATTTTTATGACCCAAAAAAATGATAAAATATGTGCGAATATTTTATATTTGATCTCTCAATCAAAATGGGTCTTGGATATTTCTGCTTTGGGACCGTTTTCTTTGTCTATATCTGCTATTTTAGCTGTTCTTCTGGGTGCCTCCAATATGGCAAACGTAAGCGCCTCCAAAAGAAATCTTGTCTATGTGAATTTAAGCTCTTTCATAGATTTCTGTATTTCTGTTACGCGTAAGCATCACGATTGGTAAATACTGGCGTGTGGTTCCTTGGTATTAAGATGTCAAAGCCGACAAATTTTAAATCTTAATGCAGGCAAGGCATATCTCGTTGAATCAGTCTTTTGTAGCACGCTTCGGGCAAAGCCGGGCCCGAACTTAGTTAAAATCTTTATGATATGCAGACAGTCATGTTGGTTGTCTGATCCTTTAATTTGAAGTTTCCAATTACCTGAAACTATTAGGGTTTTTTTATTTTTTTGTTCTCACTACCGTTTAGTAACTCTTAGGTTCTGTTTGGATAAATATTTTGATGATGAAAATAATAAAAAAAAATAGTATAAAAATCTTCTTTTAGTTTGTTATTCTTTTCTTACATTTTTTTTTTTACTTCTCCCTTAATAAATTTGAATTTCAAACACAGCATTAGACAATTAATGCAGTTATGGTGGCTAAAATCATGCAAATAAATATTTCGTGTACCCCCATTTGACTATGCATATCATGTCTAGACTGAATTATATGTCCATTATTTGTTTGATACATAGGGCCAAAAATTATAGTATTGTGGATTCCATTAGTGAGTTTAGTTAGCGGGTTTACCATTAATCAACTCCGATATTAATCTTGCGTTTCAGATGATGTATGAAAACATGAGGGTAAGAGTGGAGAATGTTGTTGAGAGAGGGAAGGTCGGCGACGAGTACATCAACAGCGAACAAGAACGTCAAGCTTTCAGCAAATGGACTGAAGGATTTACCCACCAAGTTCATCCTACTGTTATTCAGGTTTACATTTCCCAAGTTTTTCAAGTTTTTTTCTTCTGCAGTTCAGAAAAAAAATAAAAGATATTGAAAACTGTAAAAATAAATTCTTGTTACAGTAGTACTTTTGGGATTTTAGTACTAGAATATGGTTACCCATATCACTACCCTCTACTTGTTTACACTCACTGCAACTGATCTGCAAACGGGAGCAGGTTTTGTTAGAGATTGGCAAAGACAGAGACGTGACAGGCCAATCAATGCCAAATCTTATCTATGTATCCAGGCAGAAAAGCAGAACGTCCCCACATCACTTCAAGGCCGGTGCCCTTAATGTCCTAGTAAGCAAAGCCAAACCCTATTCCCGTGCCTTTTTTTTCACCGCATTTTTATCACTGTTAGCTGGGCATAATGTTGTTTTTAGCGTTTTCTAACCGTGTTTTTTAAATGGTATGTTTTGAAGCTTCGAGTCTCAGCCATCATGACCAATGCACCTATAATCCTGACTCTGGATTGTGACATGTATTCTAATGATCCCCAAACGCCTCATCGGGTGCTATGTTATTTCTCTGACCCTAAAATAAGGCCGAAATTAGGGTACATTCAGTTTCCTCAGCGCTTTCACGGACTCAACAAGGACGATATATATGCTTGCGAGTTTAAACGTCTGTTCCAAACCAATCCAGTAGGAATGGACGGGCTGGCAGGCCCTAATTATGTTGGGACTGGATGCTTTTTCTCTAGACGTGTTTTCTTTGGAGGCCCGTCGTCTTTTGTGACTCCAGAAATCCCTGAATTGAGACCTGACCATGTGGTGGACAAGCCCATCCAGGCCCAATCAATACTGGCATTGGCCCACCGTGTAGCAGATTGCAAGTTTGAGAACCAGAGCCATTGGGGTTCCAAGGTAAAGCTTGTTGAATACGCCTCCTGTGGTACAACTATTCCATGCATATTGTCGAAACCTTGAGTTGATTTGGTTCCAAAATTTGCAGTTGGGCTTCAGATATGGGTCCCTGGTTGAGGACTTCTATACGGGTTATCGACTGCACTGTGAGGGATGGAAGTCTGTGTTTTGCCATCCTAACAGACCAGCATTTTTGGGGGATGTTCCGATAACACTCAACGATGTTCTAAGCCAAACCAAGCGATGGGCCGTGGGCCTTCTTGAGGTTGCCTTCTCAAAATACAGTCCGGTAACTTTTGGTGCCCGGGCTACGGGCCCAATAATGGGTCTTTGCTATGCACACACTGCTTTCTGGCCCATTTTGTCAATCCCAATCACCATATATGCATTCCTCCCTCAACTAACTCTCCTCCATGGAGTCTCCATCTTCCCAAAGGTATGTGCCTCCCCTAGTTAATTCAATTCTACTTGATAATCCAATAATTTAATTTCTATAATTTTAATACGAAAAATATTATTCTTTTAAAAAAATTGTACAGAAAGTCTCACTAGACTAATGTGACATTGGCATTTCTATAATTAAGAACTATAATGATTGGTATTTTGTTTTAAAATGCATGACTCTCATTTCACCACATCATTCTAGTAATAAATTATAAATAAGTTTATCTATTTGTATAGCATTACCCATTTAATAATAACTATAGAATCTGTTACAGGCATCGGATACGTGGTTTTTCTTGTATGTTTTTCTATTTTTTGGAGCCTACGGACAAGATTGTCTTGACTTTGTGGTAGATCAAGGCACATTTCCAAGGTGGTGGAGCGATCAGAGGATTTGGATGGTGAGAGGACTCACATCTTACTTGTTCGGCTCGATTGAGTACGTAACCAAGCGCTTAGGCATCGCCACGCAGGGATTTAACGTGACCAGCAAAGTATTAGACGACGAGCAAAGCAAAAGGTACGATCAAGGGACCTTTGAGTTCGGAGTCCAGTCGCCTATGTTTGTGCCGCTGGCAATGGCGGCGATCGTCAATCTAGTCGCGTTCCTCGGAGGGTTGGTCGAGGTTTTCAGGGGCGGGAACTTGGAGGGACTGTTTGGTCAAATGTTCATTGCTGGTTTCGTGGTGTTGAATTGCTGGCCAATTTATGAAGCCATGGTGTTGAGAACTGATAAGGGAAGAATGCCTACCAAGACTACTATCATTTCTACATTTCTTGCATGGGCTCTATACACAACAGCTTCTCTCATACTGAAGGTATGAAAGTAGGGGAACTTTCATTTGTTGATCACAATTTACTTGGGGGTATTATTACGAGAATATAAACTTATTCTATGCTGCGTCGTTGCCTATTTAAGGCTGTGTTTGGTCATGTGATTCATTAATGTCTTTGAAATAGGATAATGTTGTATAACTAGAGAATTTGTATAAAAGTTATATACAGAATGATATGGTTAAACGAAAGTTATTTATTTTAAAATATAACATCCATTATAATGACTTTTAATTATAAAAATATTATTGTCATATCATTTTAATAGAATTTTCTGTACAAATGTTTTAAAAGGATAGCATTTTATCTCTTACTAATTCATGTATGTTGTGGATGACTCAAAAGAGCGTGCTTGATACATTTAACTGTTTTTTTTACTCAAGTTATTTAAGATATATATATATATATATATAACTACAAACCATTTTTTAACTATGAAAAAATAATAATATAGAACAGTACTTGGATAGGGTGGTTATCCATGTTGGGGGGTGCGGGAGGCCAAAATTTTTCAAATTGTTACCTCTGTTTTTCCTCACAGAAAAACCAAGACTAAAATTTTAAATTTTCTATCTTTTCATTTCCTAGATTGCTTCCCACCACCCAAACAAATATTAGCAAGTTGCCACGAAAACAAAACAAAACCTATCCAATATGTTTTATGTTGTTTTAAGCACTTGTAAATTGAAAGTTTTAACTCCATGAAGTCAAACAACTATGTTAGGCACTGATACACGTGTGTTTGTGTGTATTGTTTTAGTATATATATATTACATACATCAAATTTTGTCGAATTTTAATATGAACATACTTAACTAATAATATGACATTCTTTTTAAGAAGCATTAATTATAAATGAAGTTCTTGAAAATATACATGTACTAAAACAAAAATCAAAGGCTTTTGTTTTAATAAGAGTTTATATTTTAGATTACATAACAATACAAATAAAAAATAGCTGAGGACAAGAATTTAAAAAAATATATATATATATATATATGTATCTATTTAATAGTGTTTTTTGAAAAACAATAATAGCCAAATATATAATGATTCTTTAGAGAGAGAGAGACGAAAGGGTCTATAATGCTTATATACTTTTTGTACAATCCTCTGACACCATCTTTTGGTTTGCCTGAGAGCAATAAATGGGAGCTGAAACTCCCGCACAATTTAATGACGAACCATTTTGAATGGCACTCCACGTCACGGGTAACCTCTTCAGATTTTAATATTAAAATTTTTTTAACTTCATATGCTACTATTTTACGTATTGATAAATAAAGTTAATAGATAATGTTATTATTCAAGTTAACTCACGATTTTTTTTTTTGTTATTTTTTTTAACATTAAATAAAATTTTAAATTTAAATAAGATAATATTATTTGTTAAATTTACATGACTAACAAGTGATATAGTAAAATAAAAAGTTTTAAAGATTTTGAATATTAAAATGTGGAGAGGGGAAACACACAAACTAGGAGGTCCACTTTGAAATTTTTCAATAAAATTAATCGAGACATATTAATAACTACTAGTGGAGGGTGCCTGTGCTAGTTGTCTTGTATTAGAAGGTTGCTTGAAAAGTTCTGATAATATATTGAATGAAAAGTATATTACCTCACTTATAAGAAAGGAATATTAAGTGTATTTTTTTTTTGTTAATTTTTTTCATGTTCATTAGATAAATAACTTGTTAATTCATAACAATAATGGAAAAAAAAATATAGAGACACAAGGTACATACTTGTTAACTCATAACAATAAATAAACTAATATTCACTATTAGCAAGTTCAACCAATAATAAAAATAAAACCACAAGAATTTGGATATACCAATGATTATAAAAAATACATAAACCCCGTGAGTAAGATGAGAATAACAAAAACAAGCAACGTCATAGCACTAACTAGAAGATTAAAATTATCACTCTCAATATTAAGCTACAACTGCTAAAACATTAAAATCAAAGAATAATAGGCATAGATCATACAATTTAATGTATCGTTACAATTTCAAGTAATTGAAGTACTGCTATAAATTAAAGAAGTTTTTATGAATTAACTATGACTAGATAAGATCAGCTTTCTGCTCTTTCTTTTTTTATTTTTTTTGATAAGTAAGCTTTTTTAACATTTTGTTGGTATGTCAGTATCGCATACAGGTATATGAGAAAACCAAACATATGTCTAGTTAATTCTAATGTCAACCCAATCATATGTACTCAAGCAAGCTAAAGAGTTTGTCTTCACTAAATAATGAGTAAGCTAACATCAGTTTTTTTTTTTTGCCCTTTTTCTTAACACGCCATTTTTTACTCGGTAATCAAACAAACCCAAAAATATAAAAATAAAAAAGTCCAAAAATTAGGCATTGCAAAGAAATCATAATCTGCATATGGTAATTAATAGATGACATGGCTATATATATAAAATATTGTCACTATTTTTCGTTTTCTATATTTTTCATTATTCCAAGTTAGGAGGGTCCTTTAAACTTTAATTTTTTGTGCATTTACAGGCTACCAGAAGCATGTCGCCAGCAGGAGAGATGCCCATGCTTGGCTCTCTCACCAGAAAAACATCTGAAATAATACTAAAAGTTTTGGACAAATGTTGAGTTCATGCACAATAAAAATAAAGTTCATCAAAGAATAGGCTGACAAAAAAAAAAAAGAATCCAAGGAATACTCATAACTACCACCTGAGAGACATGTAGTAAGTGGATGAACATTAAAGTAAAGAATCCAAAAAGAGAAAATGATTAAAAAAAATATTGCTACGTAAACAACTAAACTCATCCTAAGCTTAAAGGAAAAAATACATGAGAAAGAGGGATGTGATTATTGAGTACACTTATCTTTCCAATACAATTGTAAAAAGAATAGGATATTCTTCACATGTCAGCAAGTAACCCAGTAAGGGCTTCACAAGAAATGAAATTAGTATAATGACTGAGTATTATTACAAGAAGTAAATTTTAAATTTAGACGAAAAGCTGTGAGAAATTAAGTTATAATCTTCTAGATAGATAAACATTTTAGAGCTTCAGGATTTGTTAACATTTCTTGAACTTCTTGATCGACCTCGTTTTCAAGTATGGTTCAAGGCAATTTTGGTTGGAAAAACAGAGAGAATAAGGCGATGTTCTTTCATATTTCAGTCAGTAGACACCAAGTCTCTTACTCAAAATGCAATACCAAATGAAGAAATGAAGAACAATAACGTAGAAATCACTTTCATAACAAGAAGAGAAAAAAGAAAACAACACACCCTGAAAAACCCAATCAAAATCCTAAAAAACAAAAAAATTCTTCCAAACCCTGCTAAAAATATAAGAAAAACTAAATGAGAACCACGAATATGAAACTCTCATGTGAACAAAAATGAAATCTCTAACACAATTCAAAACATCCGTGAAAGAACGAAAAACAGAAACTCACAGAGATGACTTCAAGGGGGAAAAAAAAGATGATCAACAATCACTGCACCATAAAAATGAAATCTCTTAACAAAAATTAAACTTTCATGGAAAAATGATATAAGATAAATGTAGAGATGACCTCAGGAGCAAAACAAACATAGCAGAAAACACGAAGAAAACGAAAAAAAGCACAAATCAGGGAACAAAAAAAAACATCCATGAAGATAAAATATAAGAAAAAAAAGTAAAAATTGACCTCAAGAGCCAAAAAAAAAAAAAAAAAAAAAAAAGGTGCAAAAACCATGAAACCAAAGAAAACCTGCAAATCAATTCACGAAAATGAAATCTCAAACAAAAATCAAACTTCCATGAAAAAAAGACATAAGAAAAACATAAAAATAATCTCAAGAACAAAAAAGAATGAGCAAAAATCATGAAAAAAAAGAGCTGGAGTTAAGATTCAAAGAACGATCACAATCGATGCAGGAGAGGGAGACGAAAAAAATTTGGAGATCAGAGTCATTCGAGTATCTCCAACGCCCTCTTTAAAAGCAACCCCTTAGCTATTTTACAGAGTAAAACTCCTTTTTATTGCTCCAAGGGGCTCTCTACTCCGCTTTTTATTTTGCATTTGGTCATAATGACTTGCTAAATGTAGCGAGCAAGATATGCTCGCTTCTCTTCTTTTCCCTCCTCCATCGTGTCTTCTTCCAACTGTTGGGAAAATTTGCAACTGGGTTTAGTGATCTTCTTCAACTGATCTTCATCAGGTATGACTCTCTCTCTCTCGCAACTCTCCTCCCTCATCCACCCAAATCCCCCTCACCATTCCTCCCTCCCTCGCTGTGAAACCCTTCCTTCACCCACCCAAAATCCTTCCTCTACAACTCTCTCCTCCCTCACCTTTACTCCCTCACCCACCCAAAATCCCCTCTATCATTGTCCATCCCTCCCTCGCTCAATATTAACCCGAACCCTTCCAATCTCGGCCCCCCTTCTCTGTAACAAATCTAACCTCTTTATCTCACTTCCCTCCCTCCCCCTTCACCTTTGCTGCCATTTTCTCCAAACTCTTCCAAGCCGTAGACTTTCCTTGCTACATGCGTAGCCAATTTTAATTGAATTTTTTTTTGTGAACAAATTGTGTCTGGTTGCATTTATGTAATTACAGTGATATACTTCTTTTATCCTTGTAAATCTATTACAGCTAGATTTTGAAAATTGTAACAACTATATACATATACATATACATATATATATATATATATATCAATTGTTGTAACATGATGAAAGCTATGTATAAGCTATGTATGAATGACAATTTCAACTTTCCATCAGACTTCATCAATCTATCAATGATCAACTAGTGGTTAAGGAACTCATCAAGTAATTTTATTTAAAGAAAAAAATATAACCTGAATTTAGGTGGCTACATTATAATGAATTTATCTATCAGACATGTATGCACAGGTGCAGTTAATTGCTGCCAAATGAAAATCCATGGAAAAAAGGTTTAGTTTGTACTGAAATTGTAGCTTTTGTTGGGCTTATGAAATGATAAAAGCTTGTAAATTTTTTTTGGATAATATTTTTGATGTACTTGATAAATGATTGTCATATGTTTTGTAATATATTGATGGAGCTTGGAGGCAAAATTGAACGGAAGTTGTTGTTGTTACATTGCTGCCTGCTGCAATATAAAATCTCTCAATGATAGATTATTTTGGAATAGCTAGAGATTATAATTTTAACTATGTATTGTGGAGTGGTAGATGATGAATCACTGCTTTGTCTCTGTTTGTGGAAGTCCCTTATAAAGAATGCTTAACCTTTGTTTTTTTGAATAATTTACTAAAGTAAATTATTACTTTAGTATTGGGAATATGACCGTTGGAAATATGTTGACCATTTCAAATTTGATGATGTGGCATGCCACATTATCACCACGATGATGACATGGCATGACATGTCATGAGGCCATGTCATCACTATAAGGATGATATGGCATGCGGCATAATATTTATTTTTAAAAACAAGAAAGTTTGAATAGTTTAGCTAAAGTAAAGAGTATGATTGGAGTGATTTTTTAAAAGTGACTTTTCAAAATAAAGATTACATTAGTTTAATACATCTTAGCTCTCCAAAATATCTAGCAGACTTGGAGATGCCCTTAGATTTGAGAGTAGGTTGGAGATAGGAGTGGGTAGAAAGATAGAGACATGAAGTGATAAAGAGTCATTTCTTTCTCTTTCTCTTCTGCAGCATCAAGCTCCCTGAGTCAATAATGTGGACCTATTTTCACCAAAAAATGAGCTAGCAAAGCACAACACAAAAACCAAAAGGGAAGTATAGTTAAAAGTTCATATATATATACGTATATTTTTTTTAGAGAAATAAATTATTGCTGCATCAAAAGATACGAATCACCTTCCTCAAGCAGAACAACGGTTGATAAAAAAAATTCACTTTCCTTACTAGCCCTACACATCCAAAGAGAATCAAAACATCAAAAGTTTAAAGTTGGCATTTTACATTCACCTCATTAATATCAGACATCACATATCACTTCTTTAAATAGTAATTGTAGGTCAAAGAATTTCTATCCAATTCACTCGATCAAGCCTAATAAAAATTAAGTGAGTAAAGTTAGGTTATAGGTCAACCCAAATAGTTAACAGTGTAGCTAAGCCTGCATTGCTGACCTCACGCCGACTTGGACCCAAACTAAGGTGCGGTAAATCTAATTCATAAGGATAGTCAAAATATTTAATACTCTAATCTTAACATTTAATGTGAAGATAACTCGTATTTAATACAATAACGGCTCACTACAAAACTTTTATGCTCACGTTCGATCAATGAAATTTTGATAAATTTATGTTCGATTAGTTGACAACGAAAGATGTAATGTACTGTATGGGTTATGATTGAAAAACTCAATTGTACAGCTATAAATCAACAATTATTATCTGCTTCATTATATATATTTCTTTTTTTTGTTTTTTGTCTTTTACTACGAAAACGAGTCCGCAAAGCAGGATCTATGTTACGTAATTAAGCATGCGCAGGTGTTGGATTGCTTTACGTGTCAATTAAATAAGAACTCTGCCCCCACACCCTGCTTTTGGTCTTCTACTTCTTCTTCTGCTTTTATTCATCAAAACATTCAATAGACGATTAGTCAGTCCACGTGATTAGAACTTTGACCGAACCTAGCTAGGGTACTTATTGCTTCATTAATTTATGATACGTATTGCGTGCTTCAATTAGGTTGGAAAGATGTATGGTTTACAAAATTACAGTGACGTACCATTTTTTTTATGTTAACCCAAACTCACTTGATCGAGTAGTGAATGTAGATTAATATTTATGTCCCTATTTTGAATATGGGATAAGCTCTATACAAATTGTCTTTTTCCGCAACGAAAAAAAAAAAAAAAAACAGCATTACAAAAAAGATAAAACTGATTTTGTTCAATTTAATCGTCATACTTGTCTAACTTGTCAAGCTCCAAAATATTGTCTAATTGGCAACTTGCCACTGAACAAAGATTATCACGTCATCTCTCATCATTCTTTCACGAATGCAGTGAATTTCTAACACACTTACCTAATTGACTTACTATGTTAGGACTCATTGCATTGTAAAATAAAGAACAAAAATGACACTGTAGTACTTATATTATTTATACCAAATACAAATTAAAAATAAGTCCATTTTTTTGCACAAAATTCCTTTTTGTAATTTTTACAATGAGATTTGCTACTCATAACGGTGTGTCCTATAGGCATTGGCGAACAGATTATTTGATGGGTCTCAACTGAGGTGTAACCCATCAGGCCTCAACATGCACATAGAAATTTTTATCAAAATAATATAAAAATAATATTAATAAAGTTAATAGCCAAAATAACAAATTTTTTATTTAAACTAAAAAGACCAAAAATTACTACATCGCTTTGGATGAAAATTATATACAAAAGTTCCATTTGTATAGCACATCATTCTATATGGGAATTATGTACAGAATTTCTGTTGCATTAATCTAACTGTTTAGAAATTAGAGACGGAACTAATACGCTATGCACTACTTTCCCACCAAATCTCCACACGTGTGTTGCGATATCTTTTTACTGTTCCACACGTGTGGAAAAACACTTTAACAAACAGGACTGTAAATATCACACATACCAAACCCCCGTGAAGACCATCCCTGAGACGCGCCGGTAGCGTAGAAATGGAGGGTGTCACGGCCAAGCCCCTGCACACGCTTAGGGTATCACGTTTCACAGCCGTGAATCGTATGTTCGCGCTAGTTTACACGTGTGCAATTTTCGCTCTGCTCTACCACCATGCAGTCACAGCCATCCGTTCCACTACCCTACTCTCCTTCGGCATCAGTCTCTCCTTGTTAATCTCCGACGTTCTTCTAGGGTTCATGTGGTCCACCACCCAGTCCTTCCGCATGAGGCCACTCCACCGCCAAGTGTTCCCTGAAAACCTCGCGAAAGAATTGCCGGAAGAAGATTTTCCGGCGCTGGACATCTTTATATGCACTGCGGATCCGCATAAAGAGCCGCCGATGAGTGTCGTGAACACGGCGTTATCGGTCATGGCTTATGATTACCCACCGGAGAAGCTTTCGGTTTATGTGTCCGATGATGGAGGCTCTGAGCTGACTCTCTTTGCTTTCATGGAGGCTGCTAAATTTGGAAGCCACTGGCTTGCCTTTTGTAGAGAGAAGAAGGTAGTAGAGAGATGTCCAGATGCGTATTTCAGATCAAACCATCCTCGTAGCTCCGAGATTGAGCAGATTAAGGTAAAAACATAAACATTAGTTGCTTTATTTTTCGTTAATGATCCTTTACTTCCTTTGTCAATAGGATTTATTTCATTTTAGTTGTTTAACTTGTTTATGGTATTCTAATCTTATTAGTTCACTTCGTAAGGTGTTTTCTGTCTTTTTTTTTTTTTTTGTAGGAATTTGTTTATCTTCTTCACTTTACTTTTTTTTTTTTGTCATTTTCAAATTTTTTTAAGTAGTTTGTTACCTCTAATTTTCAGTAACTACGCACTCTTATTTAAATGAAATGGGATTCTCTATTCCATCCATCAACGAGAGAGTCAACATGTTTTTACAAAAAAACTACAAATAAAAGATAAGACAATGCCAACTTAGGTAGGAATCCTAAAACTAAAATTTGTTTATTTATTTATTTTTTTTGGGTAAGAATTTACCCATTGAGCTATAGGAGAGTATTAACAGAGACTAACAGTCAACTGAAAGACACCCAACGCTTGCTATTTAAATTTTAGTCAAGGGTGAATATGGCCGTTGATGACTATGTTACCATAAACGCCATTCTCGACCACCGTAGATTCAACGATGGTGTAACATGTGGG
Source organism: Euryodendron excelsum (assembly GCA_033060915.1). Taxonomy (NCBI): domain Eukaryota; kingdom Viridiplantae; phylum Streptophyta; class Magnoliopsida; order Ericales; family Pentaphylacaceae; genus Euryodendron; species Euryodendron excelsum. The sequence goes on along the minus strand of CM065378.1, from coordinate 17,794,785 downwards.
ACCCTTCAGAATGCCTTCAATGGCAGTTTGTTAAAGTTGTTCATCCTTTATTCTGTATTAACCCAGAGCGAGAACAGTCTCTTTTACGTGCCTCCAATATTGCAAACGTAAGCGCCTTCAAAAGAAATCTTATCTACATCTAGTCAACTTAGCTGTTTCATAGATGTCTGTATTTCTTGTCATGCGTAAGCATCACGATTGGTATAGCCGGCCCTCTACGTTCTTGATACTGAGGTGGGTTGTCTTGATGTTAACATGTTAAAGCGGACAAATTTTAAATATTAACGCAGGCAAGCATATCTCGTTGAATCAGTCTTTTGTTGCACTGTTGAATCAGTCTTTTGTAGCACGTTTCGGGTGAAGCCGGGGCCGAACTTAGTTAAAATCTTTATGATATGAGACAGATCCTTTTGAAATTTTCAATTATCTGAAACTTTTAGGTTTTTTTTTTCACTAATATTAAATAATAAAAAATGGTACAATTTTTTTTTTTATTTTTTTTACTATTCTCTTAATAAATTCGAATTTGAAACACATCATTAAACAATTAATGCGGTCATGGTAGCTAAAATCACAGCATTAAACAATTAATGCAGTCATGGTGGCTAAAATCACAGCATTAAACAATTAATGCAGTCATGGTGGCTAAAATCCCATGCAAATAAATAATTCATGTACCCCTATTTGTTTGATATATGTCCATTATTTGTTTGATATATAGGGCCAAAAATTATTGTATTGTGGTTTCCATTAGTGAGTTTGGTTAGCGGGTTTACCGTTAATCAACTCGCGATATATTAATCGTGCGTTTCAGATGATGTATGAAAGCATGAGGGTAAGGGTGGAGAATGTTGTTGAGAGAGGGAAGGTCGGCGACGAGTACATCAACAGCGAACAACAACGTCAAGCTTTCAGCATATGGACTGAAGGATTTACCCGCCAAGATCATCCTACTGTTATTCAGGTTTACATTTACCAAGTATTTGAAGTTTTTTTTCTTCTGCGATTCCGAGGAAAAAGAAATCAAGATATTGAAAACTGTAAAAATAATTTTTTGTTACCATAGTACTGTTAGAATTTTAGTACTAGAATATGGATACACATAACACCACCCTCTACTTGTTTAGACTCACTGCAACTTATCTGCAAACGCGCGCAGGTTTTATTAGAGATTGGCAAAGACAAAGACGTGACAGGCCAATCAATGCCAAATCTTATCTATGTATCCAGACAGAAAAGCAGAACGTCCCCTCATCACTTTAAGGCTGGTGCCCTTAATGTCCTGGTAAGCAAATTGAGGGAAAAAAATAAAATTAAAAAAAGCCTTGGGGCATCTTTTAAATTCGGTAATTATTTAATTTGTGTAAAATTTAAAAGTAGTATAAATTTTGAAATTAGTTAAGATACAAACAAATTGGCTTGAATTAAAAGTTGCCAGGGGCTCAAGAGTCTGATAGGCTTGCTTATTAATTATAAGTCTTAAAAATTTTTTTTTACGTCTAATTAATTTAATAGGCAAGCTTAAAAATTATTTTTTGAAGCCCGGTTTATCCTGGTCCGTTCAATGTTTATCTCTAGCTTGAACATCCGGTTAACAAAAAATAAAAAAAAAATGCAAACCCATACTCTATTCCGTAGGAAGTGTGACATTTACATGTGCCCTAGCTAAAAAAAGTCATTTCTTAACGTTACCTTCAGTTTCAATAACTGAGCCTAATATGACTCAACCTATTACTATAAACTTATATAAATATTTAGGTAGTCAAACCATTCCTGAAGGTGAAATAACAAAAATGTTATTCCTCGTGTTTTTTTAACTGCATTTTTATCAGGGCTAGAGCATATATGTTGTTTTTAGTGTTTTCTAACCTTGTTTTTTTACATGATATGTGTTGAAGCTTCGAGTATCAGCCATCATGACGAATGCACCTATAATCCTGACTCTAGATTGCGACATGTATTCCAACGATCCCCAAACGCCTCATCGAGTGTTATGTTACTTCTCTGACCCTAAAATAAGGCCGAAATTAGGTTACATTCAGTTTCCTCAGCGCTTTCACGGACTCAACAAGGACGATATATATGCTTGCGAGCTTAAACGTATGTTCCATATCAATCCAGTAGGAATGGACGGGCTGGCAGGCCCTGATTATTTTGGGACTGGATGCTTTTTCTCTCGCCGAGTTTTCTTTGGAGGCCCATTATCTTTTGTGACTCCTGAAATCCCCGAATTGAGACCGGACCATGTGGTGGACAAGCCCATCCAGGCCCAATCAATACTGGCATTGGCCCACCGTGTAGCAGATTGCAAGTTTGAGAACCAGAGCCATTGGGGCTCCAAGGTAAAGTTTGTTGAATACGCCTCCTGTGGTACAACTATTCCATGCATATTGTCGAAACCTTGAGTTGATTTGGTTCCAAAATTTGCAGTTGGGCTTGAGATATGGTTCCCTGGTTGAGGACTTCTATACGGGTTATCGGCTGCAATGTGAGGGATGGAAGTCTGTGTTTTGCAATCCTAACAGACCAGCATTTTTAGGGTATGTTCCAATAACACTCATCGATGTTCTAAGCCAAATCAAGCGATGGGACGTGGGCCTTCTTGAGGTTACCTTCTCAAAATACAGTCCGGTAACTTTTGGTGCCCGGACTATGGGCCCAATAATGGGTCATTGCTATGCACACTATGCCTTCGGGCCCATTTTGTCAATCCCAATCACCATATATGCATTCCTCCCCCAGCTCTCGCTCCTCAATGGAGTCTCCATCTTCCCAAAGGTATGTCCCTCCTCTAAGCCAATTCAATTCTACGAGATGATCCAATAATTTAGTTATAATCTAAGAAGCATATGCACTGACACACCGACACGTAATTTTTTTAAAATGAAAAACACATACAACAGGCAAAATTAGATATTATTTATTACATAAAAAAAATCAAAAAATTGTATGATAACATTAATTAAAATTAAATTCAAAATCACGTATTTCATACTTTGAATATTAAATTCGGAATAAAATATCATTACTTTTGCCTTATAATTAGATTTTAAATTATTTTCTTTAAACTTGCAATGTGTTTGTCAATGGCGATTGGACACACGTGTTTTTCAAGTATTCGAAACGTATTTAATTTTAAAAAAAATAGGACAAGACACCTTTTTTGAAGTGTTTGTTCTCGTCTGTGCTTTTTAAATTACTATAATTCAATGATGAATAGTATATTACAGGTCTCGGATGCTTGGTTTTTCTTGTACGTTTTTCTATTTCTTGGGGCCTATGGGCAAGATTGTCTTGATTTCGTGGTACACCAAGGGACATTTCAAAGGTGGTGGAGCGATCAGAGGATGTGGATGGTGAGAGGACTCACATCTCAGTCGTTCGGCTCGATTGAGTACGTAACCAAGCGCTTAGGCATCGCCACTCAGGGATTCAATGTGACCAGCAAAGTATTAGACGACGAGCAAAGCAGAAGGTACGATCAAGGGACCTTTGAGTTCGGAGTCCAGTCACCTATGTTTGTGCCGCTAGCAATGGCGGCGATCGTCAATCTAGTCGCGTTCCTCGGAGGGCTGGTCGAAGTTTTCAGGGGCGGCAACTTGGAGGGACTGTTTGGTCAAATTTTCATTGCTGGTTTTGTGGTGTTGAATTGCTGGCCAATTTATGAAGCCATGGTGTTGAGAACTGATAAAGGAAGAATGCCTACCAAGACTACTATCATTTCTACATTTCTTGCATGGGCTCTATACACAGCAGCTTCTCTCATACTGAAGATATGAAAGTAGGGGGACTTTCATCTGTTGATCACAATTTACTTAGGGGGTATTATTTCGAGAATATAAACTTAATCTACACTGCGTCGTTGCTTATTTAAGGTTGTGTTTGGTCATGTGATTCATCGATGTCTTTAAAATAGGATAATGTTATATAACTAGAGAATTTGTATAAAAGATTGAACGAGAGTCATTCATTTTAAAGAAAACATCTATTATGATTATTTTTAATTATAAAAATATTTTGATAGGATTTTCTGTACAAATTTTTTAATATGATAGCATTTTATCTCTTATTGATTCATGTATGTTGTGGATGACTCAAAGAGCTACATTTAACTCTTTTTTAACTCAAGTTATTTGATATATATATATATATATATAACTACAAATCATTTTTTAACTATGAAAAAATAATAACATAGAACAATACTTGGATAGAGTGGTGATCCATGTTGGAGGGTGCCGGACGCCAAAATTTTTCAATTTGCTACCTCTGTTTTTCCTAACAGAAAAACCAAGAGCAAAATTTTAAATTTTCTATCTTTTCATTTCCTAGATTGCTTTCCACCACCGAGACAAATCTTAGCAAGTTGCCAGGAAAACAAAACAAAACTTATCCAATATGTTTTATGTTGTTTTAAGCTCTTGAAAATTGAAAGTTTTAACTCCATGAAGTCAAACAGCTATGTTACGCACTGATACATGTGTGTTTTTGTGTATTGTTTTAGTATATATATATATATATATATTACCTACGTCAAATACTGTTGAATTTTAATATAAACATACTTAACCAATAATATGACATTATTTACAAGAAGCATTAATTATAAATGAAGTTCTTGATAATATACATGTACTAAAACAAAAATCAAAGGCTTTTGTTTTAATAAGAGTTAATATTTTAGATTACATAACAATACAAATAAAAAATAAGTAAGGATAAGAATTTAACATATATATATATATATACCTATTTAATAGTGCTCTTTGAAAAACAATAATAGTCATATGTATAATGATCCTTTAGAGAGAGACGAAAGGATAATGGTTCTTTAGAGAGAGACGAAAGAGTCTGTAATGCTCATATACTTTCTGTACAATTCTGACACCATCTTTTGGTTTGCCTGAGAGCAATAAATGGTAGCTGAAACGGCCGCACAATTTACAAGAAAATGACGAACCATTTTGAATGGCACTCCGCGTCACGGGTAACGCTCTTTTCTAAATTTTAATATTTAAAATTTTTTAATATTTTATTTTATTAATTTACGTGTTTAATAAATAAAATTAACAGATAATATTATTATTCAAGTTAACTCATATTTTTTTTGGTTAATTTTTTTAACCTTAAATAAAATTTTAAATTTAAATAAAATAATATCATCCGTTAAATTTACAAAACTAATACATAACATAGTAGAATAAAAATTTTTGATAATTCTAAATATTAAAATTTAAAGGAGAGTTGAATCCCAAGCCAAGCGATCCATTTTGAAATTTGTCAATAAAATTAATCAGGAGGTATTAATAACTACTAGGGGAGGATGTCTGCGCTAGTTGTCTTGTATCAGGAGGTTGTTTGAAAAGTTTTAATAATATATTGAATGAAAAGTATACTACCTCACTTAGAAGAAAGGAATATTAAGTGTATTTTTTTTGTTAATTTTTTTTCACGTTCATGTTCATGTTTATTAGATAAATAACTTGTTAATTCATAACAACAATGGAAAAAAAATATAGAGACACAAGGTGCACCCTTGTTAATTCATTACAATAAATAACCTAATATTCACCGTTAGCAAGCTGAACCAATAATAGAAATAAAACCACAAGAATTTGGATATACCAATGATGATAAAAAAATACATAAATCCCGTGAGTAAAATGACAATTATAAATACAACCAATGTCACAACAGTAACTTGAAGATTAAAATTATCACTCTCAATATTAAGCTACAACTGGTAAAACATTAAAATTAAAGAATAATAAATATAGATCATACAATTTAACGTATCGTTACAATTTCAAGTAATTGAAGTACTGCTATAAATTAAAGAAGTTTTTATGAATTAACTATGACTAGATAAGATTGGCTTTCTGCTCTTTCTTTTTTTATTTTTTTTGATAAGTAAGCTTTTTCAACATTTTGTTGGTATGTCAGTATCGCATACAGGTATATGAGAAAACCAAACATATGTCTAGTTAATTCTAATCTCAACCCAATCATATGTACTCAAGCAAGCTAAAGAGTTTGTCTTCACTAAATAATGAGTAAGCTAACATCAGATTTTTTTTTTTTTTTTTTGTTTGCCCATTTCCTTTACATGCCATTTTTTACTCGACAATCAAGCAAACCCAAAAATATAAAAATAAAAAAATCCAAAAAATAGGCATTGCAAAGAAATCATAATCTGCATATGGTAATAGATGACATGGCTATATATATAATATTGTCACTGTTTTTCGTTTTCTATATTTTTCACTATTCCAAGTTAAGGAGGGTCCTTTAAATTTCATTTTTTTGTGCATTTATAGGCTACCAGAAGCATGTCGCCAGGAGGAGAGATGCCTGACTCTCTCACTAGAAAAACATCTAAAATAATACTAAAATTTTTGGACAAATGCTGAGTTCACGCCCAATAAAAATAAAGTTCATCAAAGAATAGGCCGACCAAAAAAAAAAAAAAATGAATTCCAAGGAATACTCATAACTACCACTTGGGAGACATATAGTAAGTCGATGAACATTAAATTAAAGATTCCAAAAAGGGAAAATGATTAAAAAAATATATTGCTAGGCAAACAACTAAACTCATCCTAAGCTTAAAGGAAAAAATACATGAGAGAGAGGGATGTGGTTATTAAGTATAGTTATCTTTCTAATACAATTGTAAAAAGAATAGGATATTCTTGATATGTCAACAAGTAACCCAATAGGGGCTTCACAAGAAATGAAATTGGTATAATGACTAAGTATTATTAAAAGAAAAGAAAATTTAAGTTTAGATCAAAAGTTGTGAGAAATTAAGGTATAGTCTTCTAGATAGATAACATTTTAGAGCTTCAGGATTTGTTAACATTTACTAAACTTCTTGATCAACCTCATTTTTAGGTATGGATTAAGGCAATTTTGGTTAGAAAAACAAAGAGAATAAACCAACTTTCTTTCATATTTCAGTCAATAGAAACCAAGGCACTTACACAAAATGCAATACCCAATGAAGAAAAGAACAACAACAACGTAGAAATCACTTTCATAACAAGAAGAGAAAAAAATAAATAGCACACCCCGAAAAACCCAATCAAAATCCTAAAAAACAAAAAAATTCTTCCAAACCTTGTCGAAAATACAAGAAAAACTAAATGAGAACCACGAATGTAAAACTCTCAAGCGAACAAAAATGAAATCTCTAACACAAATCAAAACATCCGTGAAAGAACGAAAAAAGAAACTCGCAGAGATGACTTCAAGGGGGAAAAAAGACGATCAGCAATCACTACACCATAAAAACAAAATCTCTTAACAAAAATCAAATTTTCATGAACAAATGATATAATATAAATGTGGAGATCACCTCAGGAGCAAAACAAACATAGCAGAAAACACGAAGAAAACAAAAAAAACCACAAATCAGGCAACAAAAAAACATCCATGAAGATAAAATATAAGAAAATTGTAAAATTGACCTCAAGTGTCAAAAAAAAAACAACGGGAGCAAAAACCATGAAACCAAAGAAAACCCTCAAATCAATTCACGAAAATGAAATCTTAAACAAAAATCAAACTTCCATGAAAAAAAGACATAAGAAAAACGTAGAAATTACCTCAAGAACAAAAAAGAATGAGCAAATATCATGAAAAAAAAAAGAGCTGAAGCTAAGATTCAAAGAATGATTAGAATCAGTGCAGGAGAGGGAGAAGAAAAAAATTTAGAGATCAAAGTCATTAGAGCATCCCCAACGCCCTCTTTAAAAGCAACCCCTTAGCTATTTTACAGAGTGAAACTTCTTTTTCTTGCTCCAAGGGGCTCTCTATTTTGCATTTGGTCTTAATGACTTGCTAAATGTAGCGAGCAAGATATGCTCGTTTCTCTTCTTTTCACTCCTCCACCATGTCTTCTTCTAACTGTTGGGAAAATTTACAACTAGGTGATCTTCATCAAGTATGGCTCTCTCTCTCTCTCTCTCATTCACCCAAAACCATTCCTCCTTCCCTCACTGTGAAACCCTTCCTTCACCCATCCAAAACCCTTCCTCTGCAACTGTCCTCCCTCATTGTTACTCTCTCACCCACCCAAAATCCCCTCTATCATTGTCCATCCCTCCCTCGCTCAATACTAACCCCAACCCTTCTAATCTCGCCTCCCCTTCTCTACAACAAATCTAACCTCATCATCTCACATCCCTCCCTCCCCCTTCACCTTTGCTGCCGTTTTTCCCAATCTCTTCCAAGCCCTAGACTTCCCCTGCTACATGCGTAGTCAATTTTATTTGAATTTATTTTGTGAACAAATTGTTTCTAGTTGCATTTATGTAATTACAATGTTATACTTCTTCTATCCTTGTAAATCTATTACAGCTAGAGTCTGAAAATTGAAACAACTATATACATTTATACATATATATATATATATATATATCAATTGTTGCAACATGGTGAAAGCTATGTATGAATGAAAATTTCAACTTTCCATAAGACTTCATCAATCCATAAATGATCAACTAGTGGTTAAGGAATTGATCAAGTAATTTTATTTAAAGAAAAAAAATAACTGAGTTTAGGTAGTTACATTATAATGAATTTATCTATCAGATATGCATGCACAGGTGCAGTTAATCACCGCCAAATGGAAATCCTTGGAAAAAAAGGTTTAGTTTGTACTAAAATTGTAGCTTTTGTTGGGCGTATGAAATGATAAAAGCTTGTAATATTTTTTTGGATAATATTTTTGAAGTACTTGATAAATGATTGTCATGTATTTTGTAATAAATTGATGGAGCTTGGAGGTAAAATTGAATGGAAGCTGTTGTTGCTACTTTGCTGCCTACGACAATATAGTATCTCTCAATGATAGATTATTTTGGAATAGCTAGAGATTGTAATTTTAATTATGTGTTATGGAGTGGTAGATGATGAATCACTGCTTTGTCTCTGTTTGTGCAAGTCCCTTGTAAAGAAATGCTTAATCTTTGTTTTTTTTTTTTTTTTTTTGAATAATTTACTAAAGCAGAAGGTTTGGAAAATGCTAAAACAGGCAGGTTTGGCGTCAATGATCATGTTAGTAATATTATAAGTGAGATTTCTGAAAAGGCCTGGCCGATCACTCAAACCAATATTAATGAGTCCCTAACCTGCTGTAGAGAAACAGAAGAGTTAGAATGGGTCGACCCGCTTTGGGCTGATCACACTCTAACGGTCAAGTTAGCTGTTCTTCTCAATGATGGAATGGAATTTACAAGTGTATATGGCTAAGTAGGAATGAACATATCTTGCTCTCTCTCAACTCTGGTATTTATAGTGTAGCGTTCTTGGTCGAGTCTACTCATGTAATCATGGCATACTTTGTAGACTTATGTTGTTCTAGAATGGGTTGACCAAACAAGAATACACCTTTTTCTACCATGCTCTAGCTCGTCTGACCGGATGTATGTATGGCCATCGCGTGCTGTATCTCCCTCACATTGAATGTGAGTCTGCTTCTCATTAAATGCGGCCGACTGAGCATTAACTGCCCTGACTCAAATTATCTAGCTTGGGGCCTGGTAACTTTTCTAATTAGACTGACCTGGATTGCGGGCCTGGGTTACCCTTATAAAGCCTAGGGTGTTCCCGGCTCGTATGATCCTCTTCCAGTATTCGTTGGGCCTGCCTTTTTGGGCTAGGCTTGGAGATTTATGACCCACAATTGCCCCCCAGCCCTAGCGTCCTTCGAAAGGGGGCTGGGGCTGATACACCATAGCCATTTCAAGTGGTGACGTTTCCTTTGTCAGAAGTTTTAATGTAACGCGACTGTTCAAATGACCCGAAGAAGCTGCTACCATCTTGATTTTTTTCTGTCAGACGAAGACGTTGGGGTTATCTTCCAAGTGTGGGGGCAAACTCTAACTTGAAACTCAAATATACCTCTTTTGTGAAGGTGGCAACTCGGTACATTTCCCTTCTCATCTTGTGTGTTTCTCGCGTCCTCGAGTAGGAAACCATAGAAACCCTAGTCTTTAACTTGTGATGGGGTCTCGCCTTAGGGGTATGCTTGCCACTTCTGACGACATAGCGGCATTCAAAGCCCGGTATAACTTCCCGTTGGGTGTAGACATTAAACTAATTGGTCCCACAGATGATGGTTGGGTAGTAACAAAGGAGGGGACGCCCTTCCCTCTCATCGCCATTGTAAAGGGTGGACTCCATTTTCCCATTCACCCCTTTCTAACCGAGGTCCTTAATCATTATGAAATCGCCCCAATCCAACTCGCACCTAATGGATATAGGATAATGATGGGGGTGGTCGAGTTGAACAGAAGGTTAGGTTTGAACTTAGGGCTTCATGAATTTGATTATTGCTACACGGCGGTGGAGGTGAACACTACCCAGCCAATCCATCGTAGATACTATTTTAGGGCTAGGGCTGGCCCCAGAGAGTTGGTTTTGCTTCTTCCGAGTTCAGGAAGGGGATTGACGACGTTATAGCTAGAGTGAGTGGTCCATGGGAATTTGGGGAGGTCCCTGTGGAACTAGCCCCACCAACGCGATGCCCCAGGGTCCCAGGAAAAATAGGTCGATCTTCTCCTTCCCGATCCTGAGCAAGCTTCCTCCTTGCATCTTTTTGTAATCTCGTCTGTTTCTAACTTGCTTCCCTCTTCTTTCATTTTGCAGCTGAATTCGTCACCAAGGACAAGGATACTGAGCTTCTGGGGGTAGACTTGAACACTCTAGGCATCGTTTGGGCGTACCAAGGCGAAGGAGCCTCGGCTGGAATTGGGCGCCGGCCTAAGTTCTACAGGGGTACCCCGTCCGGTACCAGTCCTTCACAGTGGTGTACAAGATTGCAGCCTCAGTCCTTGCTGCACAGAAGGCAGAAGGGGGTCTGCACAAGATTGGCGAGTACCCGGTATTGTCACTCCCACCCCTTACTGTTCTTAGCGCCGTGCCCATCTCTACTGTTGCCGAAGAAAACATGGCACCCAAATTGCGCGATTTATCACTGGCACTAGGAGGGAGAGCTTTCAGGAAGAGGAAAGGGGCGATTCTATCCACCATAGGTGTGACCTCCTTTACTGCCAAAGTCGTTGCCCTGGGCGGCGGTGTTGAGGTTCATCATCTTACTGAGCAATCTAGCATTAGAGTTGATGCCAATCTCGAACACACAGTTTTGGGTGAAGCTTTGGTACCTCAGTAGGGTGGCAAGAAAAGGAAACTAGTGAAAGCTGCGGAGAAGGAAGCGGCTCAGGAGAAGAGAGCCGATTTTGCAATCCCTCCATCCACATCGGCAGAAATTGATCTAAGGGGCAAAGGCAGGGCTGAGGAGCTAACGCCTGAAGAATTCGTGGTTCGGCCAAAGATTAGTGGTCGGCCCATGAACACCCAGGATTCGATACTCAACAATCCTAGGGTGGCCATTAGTGTCCTCCAGGCCCTAGTACTGCCTGGAGATGTCCGGGAGCTGAGCGAGATTGACGACGATACGCTGCCAGGAGGTGTTGTTCATGGAGCACTGGTGGTACGAAGTTCCTTTTCGCCTGTCTTTCCCTTTCAAGTTTCCCGCTGAGTCCCCATTTTAACTGTTGTCCTCTTTTCTCGATTGCAGGGAGCCATCCAAGGCTTGGAGGTTTTGCAACGGTTTTGCATCTTATGAGATCGGTACGCTAACCTGTTACTGGACCATAACCGATATAAGCGAAGATTCCACACAAAGGACAATAAGGCCAGAAGATTTCAAAAGGCTTTCACCGAGCAATAGGCTGTCCTACGGGACACACTGGCCTCCCTCAAACTGAGGGAAAAAGACTTCGAGGAGGCTAAGGTTGAAGTCGCCAACCTGAAGACGAGGTTGGCCAAGGCTGAGAAATCAGCGTCCAATGCGGAGGCGGCTCTGGCTGAATCCCAATCTGAGGTGAATGAGTTGAAGAAAGAGTGTGACGCTCAATATGCCAAGGGTTTCGATGATGCCGGGGATCATTACGAGGCTCAAGTGAAAACCATCTCCGAAGGTGCCTTTCGTGATGGGTGGACGTCGACACTGAGGAAGTCATCGCTGGACAAATCCTCTCCTCTATGGATGGAGATACCAGCTTGGGCTTACGCCGAGCTAGAGTCTGAGGGCGATGAAGGTGCCGACGTCTACGGCGATTCAGTGGGTACCGGCCGTGTGTCCCGGGAAATTGATGGATCCAATCCCGCCAAGCCTCTGCCAGTCGATCAACGATCAACTTTCGAACTATATCTGGCTGATCCTTCTATTGCTAAGCCCCCAATAGTTGAATAACCTTAGGGTTGTTTGGTTTTGTTTTGTTGTTTCCCAATAATGTAATTTTTGATTGTTTACAATCGAACACCTTTCTCATGTGCCATTTAACCCATTGACAGCTGATTCCTACTAAGGATGTAATACCCGTAATTTTCTTTGACTGAATTACCCCTAACGGGACCAATTAAGGTATGACCATAGGGCCATAAGTCAAAAACAAGGCTTTTTTTTTAACCCAACCCTGTCCATATGACGAAAGTCGATTCCCCGAAAAAGGTTCAAAGCTCGTCATCCAACAATTCACGCCAAAACGGCACCCCAACTTGAAGCAGAGCTTTCTCCCTCGTTTTTCGTTAGATTTCGACGAATTAGATGTCTAAAATTAACGCCTTTTTGAGCCCGATGCCTTGGTAAGCTTAGAACTCTATTCCAAAAAGTTTCGGTTTGCCAAAAAGCCCCCGCAAGCCGCTGCACCTAGAAATTCGCGCCCGAATCCCCCGTAACTTCAATTCGAGCTTTCTCGCTCACCCGGTGTCGGAATTGTACAAAATTGGAACCTAAATTTATTAATTTTCTGAGAGCTTTCTACTTATGATATTGATATTGGGTCAGGTGTTTGACGAAAAATTAGAGCCTTGAATTTAGTCGCTTCGAACTCGTACATTTTTACGAAACTACCCCCCCCACCCCACCTATTTGCATGGCCAGCCTTACTCAATGCCATGCATAACACATATATAAGAGTATATATATATATAAGCATGCATGCATGCATGCACTGCCTAGCAGAAATACCACCCATATATGTGAATATACTTACCTATCCAAGCTGTCGACTATAGATAGAGTGTAGCTTAGGATTAAAAGTGTAAAACTCACACACGCACACACGTAGCACAAAACCATCTAATCCATGATGAACCACCCTCAGCAACCTATAAAAACTAAGAACAAGAGAGAGAGAGAGAGAGAGAGAGAAAGAAGAGAGAGAGAGAGAGAGAGAGAGACTAAAGGGAGAGACGGGGAGAGAGTAAACCGAGAGAGAGAGAGAGGGGGGGGGGAGAGTTCACTCCTGTTACACACAACCACAACACCTATATAAGCACACACGTCCCTTTCCTCAGTCAGGTTGTGCAAGAGAAAGCCAAGAAGAAGCTGTAGAAAGAGAGAGAAAGAAACTGAAAGAGAAAAGAGAGGAAATGCGGGGAAGAATTGGGCTGAGGCTTTGGCATTCGAAAGCCAAGTGAGGAGCCCATCATCACCACCCCATAAGCTCCCTAAACCTAGCAACCTTGCCCCCAAAGCTCCACCACAACAGCCAAGAACCTAGAGAGAGAAGGAGACCGAAAAATGCATCACGCAACCCACTCCGGCAAACCCGGGAACCGAGGGCTGTCATAGGGGTTTGGGACTTCTTGGGGACTCCTTCTGGGTGTCCTAGAGAGGTCCACGACCTCTGTGCGTGCACCAAAGTCTCCTGTAAAGCCGAAACTGCCGGAAAAGGTTCAGAAAATCATAACTCCAGCCATCGGCAACCTTTGCCGACCGGATCACTTGGGGAAGAAGCATCTCTGGGCAAGGAACAAAAGTCGTGAAGGAACCATGGCCAAATTATCAGGGGAAGATGGCTAAAAACGCTGTTACAGGTCGGTAACCCTAGGGTTCCGCCATGCAGCCGGCGTTTCAGGCCATTCCGGCCACCTCCGACCATCTCCGGCCAAGCTCCGACCATGGATGTGTGACCTAGGTCCTTGCCAATCTCTGGGTCACACATGCATGGCCAGGGGGTGCGGGGAATGGCCGGAAAATGAAGCGGAACCGCTGCCAGTCACGCGGGAGGAAGAAGAAGGCCAAGCCTTCCATCCCCACGCGCTACTGGTGGCGCTTGCCGGCGCGTGCCGGCTCCGATGAGGCTGAAATTTTTATGGCAGACATTAAATTACTTCAAGAAGCTCCTATAAAAATTTCAGAGCAATCAGAGACTCATGTAAATTTCCATGGTTTATTTACGATTTAAAAGATAAATATTTACATAAAATAAATTATAAGTAAAACAACTCTGAAAAATTACTGGGATACTCCTAGATATTTAGGGAAGCCAAAAATGGGAGAGTGGCCTTAATATCCCCTCAAAATGGAAGTTTCCAAAATCTCTCTACTTTGAATCACCGGCAGTTTTGGTTCCTACCTCGGCGACGTATATCGCCCCAAGGGGGAAGTTTGAACCTTCCACCTCATTTTAATTATGTCATCTCTGATTTAACTTACCCTCCCCACTTAATTACACCTAAACGAGATTTTTTTATATAGTTAACTATAGACTAAGCCCGGATGTTCTTCTTTCTCTTTTACAGAAAATACCGAACCATCTTAAATTCCGAAAAGATACTAAGGGTAGGAATCTATACATTTCCTTAAGATTCATGCTTACATCTCTTCTCTATTAAATGATTTGTATATTGTTATGTTTTATGTTTTCCTGTCAATTTATCTATCTGTTCTAAATGTCTTTCATTCATTAACTGCAAAACATAGCATTCTTGCTTGTATGACTACATCACTGAGGAGGTATAAGGATGGTACAACCAGAAAAGGAAAGACCGCGAGTTTTTATATCATGGGTGTACCTGACTGGCTTGACATTTGGGGCTATCATGGGTCGGTATCACTGGCTTGATATCGGGCTAGATGATCATGGATGGGCCCCACTGAACTGGATGATGGAGGATGAATCTTGGGTGGACCCCATTGGCTTGAATTGGCCCTAGCAGGACATACCTGCAAGGATCCGGATATTGATGAAAAAAAAAAAAAGGAAATTACAAGGGTCATATGCATGCCATGACATTCTTTTATTGCATTATCTTTTATCCTGCACCTTATAGAAATCTTAGATCTCCTATTGGGCTTCGCCGCTCATTCCTATCTTATAGGACATTTTTAGGGATAGAGACACCCAACTGATTTCCAAGAAAGTGAGCGTACGAGATCAAGTTTTCCTATTATCTTACGTCTTTTAAATTCTTGAGTTAGTTTATGCTGGACTGTAACATTATGAGATTTACACTGGTTTTACGTCCTTGATGTAATATTTCTGGACCATCTATGCTATGTTCCTATTTATGTTATTTTGTTAGAATCATAAACCTCATTGCCTACTTTCGAACCCAACCCTAGACAAAATCATCACTGTAGCGGCCTAGTGAGAGCGAAGTCGGTTCGTGACAGAGATGGTGACTGTCGAGCTTACTTTTGACCACCATGTCATCGATGTACACTTCCACGGTTCTGCTGATGTGATCTTTGAACATTTTGGTAACCAGGCGTTGATAAGTGGCCCCAGCATTCTTTAGTCCAAAGGGCATTACTTTGTAGCAGAAGATACCTCGTGGCGTTATGAAGGCGGTTTTCTCTTAATCATCTTCATGAAGTGGAATCTGATGGATGGTACCCACGATATGCATCCAAGAAACTCATTCTTTCAAAGCCAGCCGTGGGATCCACCAACTAGTCGATTTTGGGCAGAGGGAAGGGTCTTTGGGACATGCTTTGTTGAGATTAGTGAAGTTAACACAAACTCTCCACTTGCCGTCTTTCTTATTCACAATAACTGTGTTCAACAACCAGCAGGGGTAGTAGACTTCTATAATTATACCAGCATCAAGGAGCCTTTCGACCTCTTTTATGACGGCATCTACATGTTGCGTAGTTGCCCTCCTTCCTTTCTGGACTACAGGTCGGCACTGAAAGCCTACACTCAATCTATGGTAGGCAATCTTTGCGTCGATTCTAGGTATATCGTAAGGCGTCCAAGCGAAGATTTCGATATAGCTCATTAGAAGCTCGATCAGTGAATTCTCCTCGGTTTGGGACAAGGAAGCGCTGATCACAAAGTGCTTTTCCTTTTGCTAATCTATATGGACCTTTTTTAAATCCTCAACTGCTTTCTTTTCTGGTACCTGCCCTGTTGAGTCAATGCCTTGATTTTGATGATAACAAAAAATGGTTAAATGATCTAATAATTCTACTTAGTGTGCAGATGAATTATTAATTAGATCTTGACTTGAAGCTTATCATAATAAAGGATTTATGATGAAAAGCATGATGAAGTGATGTATTCTACAAAGGTGATATTATAAGAAGAAAAAGAAATTTCAAGTTGATGAAAATCCTAGATTGAAGATTGATAAGCGTGAAAGAATAGCATATTCAACAATGGTGATTTTATAAGGGAATGAAGATGATGGATATCAAAGAAGAAGAATGAAAATGATCAAAGTCTTGATTTAAAAGATTGAAGATTTTGAGTACTTGAAGACATCTTGCAAGAATGGAAAAAGAAGAGACCAACTCAAAAACATAAAAGCTTTCTTGATAGATGTAAAGATGTCTTGAAGACATGGAAGGAATCACAAGATTTGGAAAGCTTTCTTGAGTTGTTGAAGTCCATGGAGAAGCCATGTTGATTGAAGAAATGAAGATTCTAAGTCGTGGAAGCTCTCTTGAAGATATTGAAGAAGACTTGAATCAATGGATGAAGCTATGATAATGGAAGAGCTCTACAAGTGATGAAAATGAAGAAAACTCACCTTGAATGGATTGAAGATGTTCTTGGAGTCATCTAATCTTGAAGAAGTGTTTGCAAGCTTTAAAAAGCCTATTTAGATGATCCTTGAAGAGATTGGAAGCTTTGAAAAAGAATGAAGAAAAGTTGCAAAAATATGGGTTTTTGAAAAAAGGGTCGACTCCTCAAGTTAAAAGAGCCGACTCATTCGAACAGAGCCTTGGAATTCTGCTGGAAGCTTAAAAGAGTCGACTCCTGGCCAAAAAGAGTCGACTCATTGCAACAGAGAACAAACAATTCTGCAGACTGCTGAAAAGAGTCGACTCCTGGGACAAAAGAGTCGACTCATTTGGACAGAAACTTGAAAAATCTGCTGAAATGCAAAAAGAGTCGACTCATTGTGAAAAGAGTCGACCCCTAGACCGTAACGGCTAGTTTTCTAACAGACGGTATGGGCAAAACTTCAACCAAATCTTCTCCCATACTTCTCCAACGGCTAGAATCGATCCATACCTATATATATGAGATACATACAGCTTCAAAGAACAAGAGAAGAGCAATCATACCATTCATATCAAGTGCTTGAAGCTGAAAATCACCTGCACCTAACTGTTACATATTTTTGCTGAGTGTTTAAAGTTATCCATTGAGTTGTATTCATTTGTATACTCACTAGGAGAGTCACTCTTTGTATAATCTTCATTCATTCTCGTTTGGGTGGGTTTGTAACCTTGTAAGTTTAAGTGTTCTTGGGAAAAACACTTGTAAGTTTAAGAGAAGTTTGGACAAAATCTCTTGGGTTTTGAAAGCTTGGGAAGAAGCTTTTGAAAAGAGTGAGCTGGGCACTCGTGGCACAACCAGCAGCTGTGTAAGGAGTATTACATAGTGGAATTCCTTCGAAATGATCGAAGAAGAGAGGACGTAGGCAAGGTTGGCCGAACCTCTATAAATCTGGTGCACTTCTTTTCTGCCTCTGTTTTGTTTAATTGCTCACTATACATGTTTGCATAAATATATATATTGACATACACTCCACTTGCTTGATATATATATTTCGATTAATTGTTGTTAAAATACATAAACAAGTTTTAGTTGAAATTCTTGTTAAAAAATTCTATAAAACCCAATTCACCCCCCCTCTTGGGTTGCCTACTTGGGCCAACATGCCCAACGTCATCAATCGTAGACGTGTCCTCGTGGAGCTCCATCTGTACTTTTCCCATCTCTACTTTTGTGGCACACGCCGTAAGGAAGCAGTGCTTTGCTGCAACTTGGTCCCTCCTTATTTCTTATACCCCCTCCAGAGAGGGGAAGCGGATCAACTGGTGATAGGAAGAGGGGATAGCCTTCATGAGATGCAACCACGTTCGGCCCATGATTGTATTATATGGGGAGGGCACGTTGACCACCAAGAATTCTATCTGTAGGGTAATACCCCTCGCAATCACAGGGATGGTCACCTTCCCGAGCGGCCAAACTGGGTTGGAGCTAAACCCGATCAATAGGTTAAGCGAGGGTTGAAAGTCGGCATCTTTCAGTTCCAGCTTTTTGAAGAGGTCGTAGTACATAACCTCGGAGGAGCTCCCTTGGTCAATAAGCAACCTCTTCACATCACAACCTGCCAGGCGCAGAGTCACGACGAGTGCGTCATTATGGGGGGTCTGAACTCCCACGAGGTCTTCATCAGTGAAGGTTATGGCAGCAGTATCACTGCCGACCTTGGCTTTTTTGGGAGGAGGACCTATCTGCAGTATTTCCTTCAAGTGCTCGGCTTTCTGAATATCGGCCGGGTATCTGGGTCGGTCGATAGCCTCAGAATCTGTCGTCCCGTGTAGCACGTTGATCAGACGGGCCGATTCAGCATTGTCTTTCTAAGCGGGGCCCTTCAGTCCTGACTGCTTGGCCTCTCGTGTCATCTTCTCTTGCTCGGTGGCATAAACTTCTCTTCTTCCTAAGAGGTTAGTACTCATATTTTCTTAGACCTTCCTACAGACGGCGCCAATTGTAAGTGGGATTTCTGGGAAGGTTTGGCCGATCATTCAAACTAATATTGATGAGTCCCCAAGCTGCTGTAGAGAAACAGAAGAGTTAGAATGGGTCGACTGTAAACACCCCATTTTTGACCGCTCGGCAGTCTACACTCCGTCCAGACTTATTTTCAAGTCATTATGGACATATTCCAATCGAATCCAATCCTCTAGTCCAAATTTCGTCTTTCCATCGCTTCGCGGGCCTGTCAGGCCCAAATAGAGGCAAAATTACCAAAGTGCCCTTAAGGGCATTGTCCATTCGTATTCCAATCCCTCTCTCGAGACAGTTTATTCCTCGAGACGGTCCGAGTAGCAAAACTACTCACCAAACCATTAGAGTGGCGGAAACACTCACAAAACCGTCAGAGTGGTGGAAACACTCACAAAACCGTTAGGGTGGCGGGTGGCGGAAACACTCACAAAACCGTCAGAGTGGCGAAAACACTCACAAAACCGTCAGAGTGGCGGAAACACTCAAAACCCAGGCACGTCTCTTTGGAGACGGTAAGACCCCTTTCCAATCCCACTCTCGAGACAGTTTATTCCTCGAGACGGCTCCAATCCAGGCACGTCTCTTCGGAGACGGTAAGACCCCTTTCCAATCCCACTCTCGAGACAGTTTATTCCTCGAGACGGTCCGAGTAGCAAAACTACTCATAAAACCGTTAGAGTAGCGGAAATACTCACAGAACCGTTAGATTAGCGGAAATACTCACACAACCGTTAGAGTAGCGGAAATACTCACAGAACCGTTAGAGTAGCGGAAATACTCACAGAACCGTTAGAATAGCGGAAATACTCAACCCCGTCCGAGTAGCGGAAATACTCAACACCTAGGTCAATACCCGTGTTTGTTAGCTCACTTCGGTGAAAAATAACCAGACCACCCTTAGGGCCTTTTCTGAGACTTTTCGGTCAAGATGACCATTTTGCCCCTAAGCATCCGAATGCCCCGGGAACCACACCAGCTCTGGGTATCAAACCGGTAATGCCCCTAGAATACTTTTTATAGTATCCTCGACCTTCCTTTACTTTTTCAGACCATTCCGAGTCAGTTCCGGCCAACCCGGTACAAAATGACCATTTTGCCCCTAGAGGGCCGGTTTCCTTTTTCGACCACACCAGCTCTGGGTATCAAACCGGTAATGTCCCGAGAATACTTTTTATAGTGTTCTCGACCTTCCTTTACCTTTTCGGACCATTCCGAGTCAGTTCCGGCCAACCCGGTACAAAATGACCATTTTGTCCCTGGAGGGCCGGTTTCCTTTTTCGACCACACCGGCTCTGGGTATCAAACCGGTAATGTCCCGAGAATACTTTTTATAGTGTTCTCGACCTTCCTTTACCTTTCCGGACCATTCCGAGTCAGTTCCGGCAAACCCGGTTCAAAATGACCGTTTTGCCCCTGGTGGGCCGGTTTCCATTTCCGACCACGTCGGCTCTGGGTATCAAACCGGCAACCTCTGGGAACATTCTAAATAATGTTTCCAGATCCCAAGTCTTCTTCCGGGACAATTTGAGTCTATCCCGGCAGTTTTCCGGTCTGATTGACCGTTTTGCCCCTAAAGGCTCGGTCAACCTTTCCGACACATCTAATCCTTACTTTTCAAGTCAAATACCTCCAGGACACTATTTTAAGTGTTCCTGCTCCTTTCCGGCCTTCCGGGTCACTCCCGGCTCCTTCAAATTATTCCCGGACTTTCCGAAGTCACTCCTAGTGAAGCCAGGCTAAAGTTTACATGGTAGTCACTAGTACAGGCGCTCAAATCTAGTCAAAGATACGTTGCTTGCCGACCTTAATTATTTCCTAAATGGCTGGCGCCACTAGTAGTGGCGCCAAGCCAAAAAATGGCCTGGCGCCACTGCAACAGGCGCCAAGTTTGTCTTCCCTCTATAAATAAAGAGCCTCGATCAACGTGAAAAGGGTCTGAAAACTTAACCTAGAAATCACACAATTCGATACACAGAGCTCGAGCACCTCCAAAAACCCTAGCCTCCTTAGGTTTTCCAAACCCTAGCCACTATACACAAACCCTAGCCTCCTATACACTCATACACACCCCCATACACTTATACCCTAACCTTCAACCATCCTTGGAAGACTTGAAGAGCTGCCATCCAAAGCTTGAAGACAACCCTTGAAGACTGAAGGTGAAGATCAAGACAAAGACCGAAGACCGAAGACCGCACGGCGCGCAAAATAAACAAGAAACAAGGTAGGCTCCCTATTTAAATTTCCGCACTTCCCCCCTCTCTCTTCTCTCTCCAACTCACTTGGGTTTTCTCTATTTTAATCCCCCATCTCTTTCCCCCCCTTTCTTTGCATACTTGAAACAAGGGGATTCCCGGTCCATGTGTAGGATTGGACTATTGGAGAGTCACCGTGTCGGGGGCTTTCTTCTAGTCTAACCAAAGACCACGTGGGTCCGGCCCCCTTGATTATGTGGTAAAGCCTTAACCTTGTATGTTCACGACCCCAAATTGCATTGTGCATATCATAGTCTTGCATCTTCCAAAAACCGTTTTCAAAGTTATTTTTCAAAACGTTTTTAAACTTGTTTTCAAAATTGCATCCAAATCTCTCTTTCAAAAACTTGTTTTTAAAACCACAATTCTAGGGTGATTCTAGCCTTTCCATGGCTAGGGTTGCTTTAGGAAAGTGTTATATTAAAAGTGGCCTTTTGGTCTATATTTTCAAACCTTGTTTTTGAAACCACTTTCTTAAAAGTGGTTCTAGTCCTCTTATGGCTAGAATCGCTTTAGGAAAGTGAGATGTTTTCATACTCCCCAAAAAACTCTCTTTTCAAAAATTCCTTCCTCCTAAAAATCTCTTTTCCAACATACTTTCCTAAAACTCTCTTCTTCAAAAATTGTTTTTCAAAAACTCCCTTCCAAAATCTATTTTTCAAAACTCTCTTTTTCAACTCCTTTCCAAAATCTTCTCTCTAGATTCACCTTCCTAAAAACGCCCCCTAAAAATCTTTCCAAAAACTCTCTTTTCCAAAATCTCCTTTCTAGAAATTTCCCCTCTAGGATTTTCCTTCCAAAATCTACGTTTCTAAAAACACACTTTCCAAAACTTTTTCTCATTAAAATCTTTCCAAAAACTCTCTCCAAAAATCTTTCTAAAAGCTCCTCTCTAGGATTCCCTTCTAGAAAAACTCTTATTTCCAAAAACACACTTTCCAAAAGTTCTTTCCTTAGAAGCCCAAATCAAGCCCTATAACCCACAATTAGGAAACCCTAGTTTTCTTTCCAAAAACATGATTTTCAAACTTTGCCCCAAACCTAGGTTTCCAAAATCTTTTGTTTTCTATATCAAAACTATACATGTTTTCAAAACTTCTTCTCTACGTCAAAACAACAATTTTTCAAATCTAGGGTTTCTAGAATTTCCCTTTCCAAATCCTAGCCAAATCCTACCTTCCCTTTAGGAAACCAAATCAAATCTCCCCGTTTAGGAAACTAGATTATGTCCTTCATTTTTGGAAACAAAATCAAATCTTTTCTTTTAGAAACCAAATCCAATCCCTTCCCAAATCCAAATCTTTCCTAATTCAAATCCTTCCTAAACTTTCACTTTTTTAAATCTTAAGTTTCCAAAAACTTGAACATAAAAATCTTTCCTAATTCAACCCTTTTCTAATTCTACTCTCTTTTCAAATCTTAACTCTTCAACCCTAAGTTTTCAAACTCTTCCTAAACTCAAACCTTTCCTAATTTCAAGATTTTCTAAAACTTTAAAACTTTCTAAATCTTAAACTTTCTAAATTTTAAATCTTTCCAAATTCAAAACTTTCTAAATTTGAAACTTTCTTAAGTTAAATCTTTCTAAACCTAAAAACTTTCTAAATTCTAAACTTTCCAAAACTTCAAAATCTTTATAAATCTAAGACTTTCTTAATTCGAACATTTCCTAAATTGAAAACTTTCCTTTTTCAAGCCTTTCCCAAAACAAAATTTTCTTATTTTCAAAACTTCATTGTTTTCAAAGCTTTCCAAATTCAAAACTTCCTTTTTTCAAGACATTTCTAAATTCAAAACTTTCCAATTTCCAAACTTTCTTAAATTCCAAACTTTCCAAAAATAAAACTTTCCTAATTTCAAAACTTTCCTAAAGTGAAAACTTTCCTAAACCTAAAACTTTCTTAAATTCCAAACTTTCCTAATTTCAAAACTTTCCAAAAACGAAACCTTCCTAAAACGGACATTTCCTAATTCAAACATTTCCTAAATCCAACCTTTCCTAATCTCCTAAACCTTCCAAGTCGAGTCAAGCTTTTCCTAAGTCTAGGTTTCCTAAACCTCCATCTCTCCAAAACCAAGTCTTTCCAAAATCAATCTTTTCAAATCAAAGTCCAATCTTTCCAATTTCAATTTCCAATCTCCTTTTCTAATCTCAAGTCAAATCCCATTTTCAATTCAATCTCTTTCTTCCAATCCAATCTCTCTTCAAATCCACCCTTCTATTTTCAATCGGACTCCGGTCCGAACTACGACTGACCTGATTCCCCCAAAGGGATACGTAGGCAACCTTTATAGGTGCGGTCACAATACTTTTCAAACTTTCAATTCCACCCTCATGGGTGCGGTTTTCAAAATCTTTTCAAATCTCAAATTCCAATCTATTTTCAAAATTCCAAAATTCTTATTTTCAAATTTCTACTTTCAATTTTCAAACTTTTCAATTTCAATTCTATTTCTTCAAATCTATTTTCAAATCAAATCAAGTTCTTTTCAAATCAATTTCTATTTTCCAATTCTCTCATCTTGCACTTGCATATCATGCATCATGTTTTTCAAACATTGTTTTTCAAAGTAAATAGGGTTGAATTATAGTTAGTCGAAGACTCTCATAGGTGAATCTAGGGTAGATTGACATGTAGGTACCGAAAGGGCGGGGTAGGGTGATGGCTTAGTGCGTCTTCCCTACACGTAACTAACCTCCGAACTTAGAATCACTGTTTTCGAATAACCAAAAGGAGTTATTTTTCGAAAAAGGGCTAAATATTTTCCAAAGGTTGCCAAACAACCTGTTTTCTTAAAAACCCTCTCTTGAGGAGATATTTTCAAAAACCTTTTTCTAAAAACCCTAAGTGTAGTCTTCGGATTATTCTTAGTTTTTGGGTGACCTAACTCACCTTAATCAAGTTAGGTGGCGACTCCGAATCTTTTTCAAAAAGCCCTTTATTTCAAATCTGTTTTCAATTCAAACCTAGTCGCACTCATTCTTTTAGGAGGGTGAGTTCTAACGAAAGAGTACAACATTTTTCCCGCTGGGGTGAGTATTCCTCGAGTGCAAAAAATCTGGGCACGACATCAACCCGCTTTGGGCTGATCACACTCCGACGATCAAGTTAGCTATTCTTCTCAAGGATGGAATAGAATTTACAAGTGTATATGGCTAAGTAGGAATGAACATACCTTGCTCTCTCTCAACTTTGGTATTTATTGTGTAGCGTTCTTGGTCGAGCCTACTCATGTATCATGGCCTACTTTGTAGGCTTATATTGTTTTAGAGTGGGCTGACCAGACAAGAATACACATTTTTCTACCATGCTCTAGCTCGTCTGACCGGATGTATGTATGGTCGTCCCGTGTTGTATCTCCCTCGCATTGAATACGGGTTCGCTTTTTATTAAATGCGGCCGATTGAGCATTAACTGCCCTGACTCAGATTATCCGGCTTGGTGTCGGGTAACCTTTCTAATTGGACTAACCTAGATTACGAGCCCGGGTTACCCTGATAAAGCCTAGGGTGTTCCCGGCCCGTATGATCCTCTTTTAGTATTCGTTAGGCCTGCCCTTTTGGGCTGGGCTCGGGGATTTATGACCCACAAATATTATGCACGCTTTCATGATATCTTTAAGAGTTTGACGTCTCCAAAAACATGTTGGTCCTGTACAATTGCAAAGCATGCTTGGAGCACACCAAATGCTCGCTCTACATCTTTCCTTGCCGACTCTTGAGCTTTTGCAAAATATGATTGCTTATTGCCTCTTAGAGATGGAATTTTTTTGACGAATATTGACCACTTTGGATATATACCATCTGCAAGATAATATCCTATCATGTAGTCATTTCTGTTAACTGAGTAATTGACAGGAGGAGTACAACCTCAGAAAGGAGGGAGAATACAGAGGAGCGATCTAACACGTCGACGTTATTATGAGATCCGAGTAACCCAAAAAAGCATGCCATATCCATAGGTCATATGAAGCCACTGCTTCTAAAATAATATTTGGTTCATGAATATGACTACAATACATACCTTTACATGCTATCAGATAATTCTTCCACTTTCAATGCATACAGTCAATGCTTCCCAACATTCCAGGAAAGCCATGATTTGTACCTACCGCTAGTAGTCTAGCAACGTCATCATCGTTTGGTGACCTTAAGTATTCATCTGAAAAAATTACAACCATTGCAGTCATAAACCTTTTTAGACTATCAACTGCAATGCTTTCGCCGATCCTCACATAATCGTCTACAGAATCTGGTGCCACTCCATAAGTTAGCATTCTTATAACGACTGTCACCTTTTGGAGCGTAGGCATGCCGATAATTTCAACTGCATCTTTTTGTGGACAAAATATGGATCATAATTTTTATATTATTGATAAAATACGAAGAAAAAGATATCGATTCATTGAAAACCTCCTCTTAAATAAATTAGGAGAATATATTGGCGTTTCTGCAAAACAGTCTTGATAAAGTCGCTCATGGCTATGAACTCGATCACGAAGAATAACTACATGACTTTGAATAGAACCATGGTGTAATCCTCCTTCTCTTTCTCTATTGAGCCTCTCTTCTTCCAAGTTCTCAATTGTTATGATCTCCAATTCATCATCGGAATCAGAGTTGGAGTCATTGAGAATCATTTTCATTACATTACCGAAAGATTGAATATGAAAGTAGTTAGATTTGATATTCGTATAAATGAAATGATAGAAGGGTCTTATTTATATAAGAGTTTGAAGAATATGATTGTTGGAAGAATATTACTGTTGGGAATATGACCGTTAGAAATATGTTGACCATTTCAAATTTGATGACGTGGCATGCCACATCATCACTACGATGATGACAAGGCATGACATGTCATGGTGCCATGTCATCACTATAATGATGATATGGCATGCAACATAACATTTGTTTTCAAAAATAAGAAAGTTAGTTTTAATAGTTAGCTAAAATAAAGTGTATGGTTAGAGTGATTTTTTAAAAGTGACTTTTCAACATAAAAATTGCATTAATTTAATATATTTTGACTCTTCAAAATAACTAACAGCCTTGGAGATACCCTTAAACTTGAGAGTGAGCTGGAGATCGAAGTAGGTGATAGAGACATGAAGTGACATAGTCATTTCTTTCTCTCTCCCTTCTGCGGCATTAAGCTCCATGAGTTAATAATGTGGACCTATTTTCACTAAAAAAATGAGCTAGCAAAGCACAACACAAAATTCAAAAGAGAAGCATATTTAAGAGTTCATATATGTGTATCTTTTTTTAAGGAGATAGATTACTGCTGCATTAAAAGATAGGAATCACCTTCCTCAAGCATAACAATAGCTGGCAAAAAACTTTACTTCCATTACTACCCTTATACGTCCAAAGAGAATCAAAACATCAAAAGATTAAAGTTGGCATTTCACATCCACCTCATTAATATTAGACATCACACATCACTTTTCTATACAATAATATATATAATGAACAAAAGCTAGAAAATAAACCATGTGACGTGGAGCATTACCCTCCACTCACACAAACTAAACAAAGAAAAAAATCTAAAAGACTTCACAGAGATATATATATATATACACACGTATAGATCTATATATATATATACATATACATCATATGTGAGTTTAAACAGACATTTACAGTATATATTTTTTCATACATACTACAAGACAAAACTTGCAAGGTCCACAAGAATATGACAGCAATAGTTGGATAATAAAAATTAAAGTAAGGATAAAAAAGTCATTTGAGTGAGACAAGACGAGTAGCCTTCACAATGACATGCCAACAAGGCATAAAAAATAAAACTGAAAGCAGGGGCAAAACTGGCACTGCACTGTGCAAGACCAGTCAACCCATGCCAGCAGTCCAGCGCCATTTCAAGTAAAATGGGGGCAAAATGGTCTTTGCAAAAATATGCATCCAAAAATTCACTGGTGTTAGCCTCTTTTTATATTAGTAAGATGCTGGAGACAGAGTACTAAAGCATTGGGGGAGAGAAAGGTCATATTTAACATGGAAATGATAATTAGAATTACCCATTTATGGATATATAAAAAAAAAAAAAAAACTAAAGTTCACTCCTTTAAGATTGAAACAAACATAAAACATGTATTCCAAAGATCTCCCCGCTAATCTAATCTTGTTGATTGATTAGGTGATGTATCAATTACATTTGAAAGTCAACTAACATAATTCTATTTTTTAATTAGGGCCTTTATTATTAATATTATATTAATAAGACAATCCCACAAAAAACGTGATTTTTTTTTTTTTTAAATTTTAAAAGAATTGAAGTCGGAAGTTTTGTCTCCTCTTAAAGCAGAGTACACGGTAGGGTAACATAGAGTACGATGCTCCACATGCGACTATCGCAATGACTCTTCGCTACCACATCAATCTACTGGACTTTTCTGGATAGAAGTTCCACTATAATAGAATTTTTCGATAAATACAATTTTGAGAGGAGGCACATTATATATTAGAGGAAAGGTCACCATGTGCTAGTCTTGATTTGGAAGAAAAGTAATGCTATTATATTGAATCTTTATCTAAAATGACGTAATTATTTGTGGTAATCAAAGTGCTACTGTTTTTTGGACATTATTTTAAAAGTATTATTACGTTTTGTCCATAAAAATTTCATAGGACTAAAATATTCCTTGAAAGAAACAGCTCCTCCTGTGCAGTTGCTCTTGGTAAACCCATAAATAAATTGATTAGAATCTCTTCAATGAATGAAGGTGATTTGTATGGAATTAGATTATAGATAAGGTGTAATATTGAAGCAAGGAAATTAGTGGTCCAACAGAAATCAAGAGCACCACTACCATGGAGGCAGCTACTCTTCACTCATGGGCTCCCCTCCGTCGCACATGGCTGAACAGAGTATTCGCTCTCGTTTACTTCTGTGCCGTATCGGCTCTGCTACACCACCGTTTCCTTACTCTACTCCAATCCACCACCATAACCTCTCTTGCCTTGTTGGTTGCCGATTTTGTGCTTGCTTTCATGTGGGTAACTTACCAAGGTTTTCGCATGAGGCCAATCCGTCGCAAGGTTTTCCCAGAAAACCTTGCAAAAGTGGTGAAAGAGAGCAATTATCCGGCATTGGACGTGTTTATATGCACGGCTGATCCATACAAGGAGCCTCCGATGAGTGTTTTGAGCACAGCCCTATCAGTGATGGCCTATGATTATCCCACAGAGAAGTTGTCGGTCTATATATCAGACGATGGAGGCTCTCAGTTGACACTCTTCGCCTTCATGGAGGCTGCAAAGTTTGCCGCCCACTGGTTGCCATACTGTAGGAAGCATAGGATAATAGAGAGGTGTCCTAAAGCATACTTTGGATCAAACCCTGCTGCTTGGTTCCCAGAGACTGATAAAGTTAAGGTAATCCATCCCCAGATCACTAAAGTTAACACCAGTTACCCAATTACAAATAGTCCGTTTTATGAAATCACATGAATATATATATATTTATATATATATATATATATATATTGTTATAATCCATATATTATTGTCCCTATGCATGGACACAAGATAATCACATGTCAAAGAAAGAGGCACCAATTCAAAGAAGACTGCTGCTGCCATATGCAGCTTTTCCATATCTTGCTTTTGGCAAATTGCTTCTCCCATCCCACGTCTGACACAGCTCTCCACTGCAAATTTTGTACCCCATTTAAATTATTTTTATACATCTTTTTCTTTTTTAAAATAACAAGTTATTTAAACTTTTTTACTTTTTTTTTAATTTTATTTAATTTTTATTTAGTTTTGTTTTTTTATTAGTTTTGTTTATTATTTTTTTTCATCAAATTTTTTTATTTTATATAATTTTTAACATATGTAAGAATCTCTTTCTTCTTTTAAATTATCTTCCTAACTCGACACCCCACTTTTTTTATATATTTTTGTGTATCTCTTTTTTTTTTTCAATTTTGTTTAATTTTTATTTAATTTTGTTTTTTTTATTAGTTTTGTTTCTTTTTTTTTAATAAGTTTTGTTTGCTGTTTTTTCTATCAATTTTCTTTTCTGTTTTTTGTTTTATTTAATTTTTGACCCATGTCAAAACCTTTCATTCCTTTTAAACTACCTCTCTTCAAACCCTTTACAACTCCTGACATATGTCAGAATTTCGCTCTCTCTTTAAATGTTTACAAATAATGACTCCTAAAATTTACAACTAAAAATAAACAAAAGATTACAAACATATACTAAAAAAAATTTATTTAAAGAGAAAAATAAAACTGATAAAAAATTAAAATTAATAAAAAATAAAAAAACTGGTTAAAAAAAAACCAAGGAAAAAAAAACACAAAAATAACAAAACAAATCTGGATTAAAACTAATGAGAAAAGTGTGCAAATGATATAAAAGTAAATATAATTAAAATTTGAGGTGGGCCGGAGAGGGGGTGTGTCAGGGGAGAGGGGAAAAACACCTCTCCTTTTTTTCTCTTCAACCCCTTCAATCAGGGGATTTGGTAGATTTGGTAATAACTGAAGTAATGCTTCAGAATGTTTTACTTTATTTCATTTTTGAAATTTTCTTTTGTTTTTTTTTTTTGGCAGATTATGTACGAAAGCATTAAAACGAGGGTTGAGAGCGTGGTCGAAAGAGTGAGCGTTCCTCGTGATTACATCACTGATGAGCAGGAACTCCAAGCTTTCAGGAAATGGACAGATGGTTCTACGCGTCAAGATCATCCCACCGTCATTCAGGTTATACATATAAACTTCTATTTTCCCTCACTAACCATGTAAAGTTCAACCCAGCAGTTTTTATAACAGCTAATATGAATAATGGTTTAGTCTACATTTGATTTTAAGCCAAAAAAAAAAAAAAATGATGAGTATATATAGCTGCGGCTGATACATTGGTATATATATATGTTGAGAGCAGGTTCTCTTGGAGAGTGGCAAAGACAAGGACATCACAGGTCATGAGATGCCAAACCTTGTCTACGTATCTAGAGAAAAAAGCAGGACGACCCCCCACAATTTTAAGGCCGGTGCACTTAATGTGCTGGTAATTAGCCTGCCTCTCAAAGCTTCATGATCTTTCATTATGTGAATTTTTTTGTATCTACCCATCAAAAAGTATTATATATCTTTCTTGTACGTATATATCGAAGTTCACAAAATCGTTTCCTGTGTATATTTTGAAGCTTCGAGTATCGGCCGCCATGACCAATGCACCAATAATCCTGACCCTGGACTGTGACATGTACTCAAATGATCCACAAACACCTCTTCGTGCTCTATGTTATCTCTTGTACACTCGTATAGACTCACGGCTAGCATTCGTTCAGTTTCCCCAAATCTTCCATGGCGTCAACCAGAATGATGTATATCATTCTGAATTTAAGCATGAGTATCAAATTGAACCTGCTGGGATGGATGGCTTGGGGGGTCCTCCATATACGGGCACTGGATGTTTCTTCCGTCGGCGAGCTCTCTTCGGAGGCCCATCGTCATTTCTTCCCCCAGAAAGTCCAGAACTAAGCCCTGATAATCTTGTGAATAGGCCAATCCGGTCGGAAGAAGTTTTGTCACTGGCAGACCATGTGGCTGGCTGCAATTTTGAGGCCCAAACCAAATGGGGCTCTAAGGTAACACTTTTGTCGTTGCTTTGGACTTTCATAAAACTACAATATGATGTTTTCACCATGTCAGTCAAGTAGGGCTGTAAAACAAACCCAATTACTCGAGTTTGGCTGGTTAAAAATTCGTTAAAGATCGGCTCGTTGTGTAAACAAATTGAGCCTGACTACATTTTAAGTCTAGAAAATTTTAAGAGCTCAACTCAAATTTGATTCGATAAGCTTATATACACTTAAAAAATCAAATTACTAGAGCTTGACTCGATTAAAACTTGTTTGAACTATGCTCAACTCATTTGCAGTTCTACAGTCAAGTACTTGTAAAGAAAGATTCAGACATATCATTTGATGATGAGTCGGTTCCAATATGTGCAGGTGGGCTTCTGGTACGGAACCTTGGTTGAGGACATCTACACGGGTTATAGGCTGCAATGTGAGGGTTGGAGATCCGTTTTCTGCCATCCAAACAGACCTGCATTTTTGGGGGATGCACCGATGAATCTCGAAGACTTGCTGAATCAAACTAAGAGGTGGTATGTGGGTTTTCTTGAAGTGGGCTTTTGTAAGTACAGCCCAGTAACCTTGGGCGTCCAATCCTTGAACCCTTTCCTGGCCCTCTGTT
This sequence comes from Euryodendron excelsum, assembly GCA_033060915.1. Classification (NCBI taxonomy): domain Eukaryota; kingdom Viridiplantae; phylum Streptophyta; class Magnoliopsida; order Ericales; family Pentaphylacaceae; genus Euryodendron; species Euryodendron excelsum. Next base: position 17,763,457 of record CM065378.1, on the reverse strand, counting down.
ATACCCACTATGCCTTTTTGGCCATTTGGGCGATTCCCATAACTATTTATGCCTTCCTGCCCCAGCTAGCTCTTCTCAACTCTCTCTCAATCTTCCCAAAGGTATGTACACAACGATTGGTGATTTTGCAACATCATCTATCCCCGTCAGACATGATTATCAATTGATTGATTTCTAGTTAAAAATAAGATAAAAGTCTAAACTTGGTGTGGTGATGCTATGAAGTATTCAATACATATATCCACACATATTACATATTAGTGTGGTGTGTAATTTTTAAATTATTGTGGCCGACCATGATGGTCGTCGAATAGGATAATGCAATTCATAATTTATAAATAACTAAAACAGTTATCAAGGTAACTGCGTAGAGTATTTGGATTGTTTTTTATCTTGCTTATTTTCTCTTACAGTTATTGAAAAGCGAGTTAATTAAAATAGTAACAAAATATATTTACGCTTTGTTTGAAATTTAGATTTTCGATTGAAAAAGTAAAGGAAAAGAAAAACGTGAGGGAAAAGAGAATAAAAATACTCTTTCATTTTGTTATTTTTTCTTTCACATTTTTCTTTTCCCACTTAAAATCCGAGTTTCAAACGAAGCGTTAATAGAATAATTTGAGAAAAAAAATAGTCAAACTGGATTACCCAGCTTCAAAGATACTAATTGAAATACTCTCTTTATATATTAGAATAGATAATTACTGATAAAATAACTGGGTGTTGCAGGTCTTGGATCCTTGGTTTTTCATGTATGTATTTCTTTTCCTTGGAACCTATACACAAAATTTTCTCGAGTTCACATTAGCGGGAGGAACAGTCCGAAGGTGGTGGAACGGGCAGCGAATGTGGATGATTAGGGGACTCTCCAGTTTTTTGTTTGGGTTAGGCGAATACTTACTCAAGTCCTTTGGCATGGCCACATTTGGATTCAACGTGACAAGCAAGTTGGGCGGTGACAAGGAACTAGGCAAGCGATATGACCGGGGGATTTTTGAATTTGGAGTCGCTCCGCCCATATTCGTGCCGATGACAACGGCAGCGCTGATCAATTTATTATCATTTGTCTTTGGCATCATTCAAGCCTTCAGCAATATTAGAAAATTTGAGGATCTATTTGTGCAAATGTTCATAGCAGGTTTGGCTGTGGTATATAGCTGGCCTGTATATGAAGCCATGGTCTTCAGAACTGACAAAGGGAAGATGCCTATGAAGATCACATTGACATCAGTAGTTCTGGTATCGGTTCTTTACTTGGCATCCTCTTCGGCTTTTTAAACTATCGCTGTTATAATTTTCACATTTCTACACTCATTTTCCCTCCTGCATGCAGTATTATTGATCAGAACGATATGGAAAATGTTATTCTTAGAAAAAATTTCGTACAAAATTTGTATTTAAAATAATGTAAAAATGGCAGTTTTGTAATTAAAAATTATTATAGTGGGTGTTTATTTTGAAGTGAAAAGCTCTCATTCAAAAATATCATTTTATATAAAAATTTTGTTTGAATTTTTTATTTGTATAACATTACCCAAAGGATATATATCTCGCCTTTTGTTTCATCTTTATACAAGTCCTCTGCTGCACATGTATAAAATTAGAGGTAATTACAGTTTACTCTTGTAGTAAGCAAAAATTATATGACCCTTTGTGGTTTAAAAATCAATACATCATCCTATTAGGTTTGGATTTATTTGCAAAGTGAATGAAATTATAACAGATTTAATAAAATAACAAAAATACTCTTATAACAACACTTTATTTTAACATAAAAGTACAAAAAAAAAATTTTATATTTTATTTTTAAAAAATAAAATAATAAAAATACTCTTATAACAGAATTATCGTTAACTCTAATAATTTTTTCTCACTTTGTAAATAAATTCAAATATAAGAAAGGTTATGTACTTACTTACAAATGATAAAAAAGTTATTTAATTTATACTTAAAAGATAAAGTATAATTACCCATAAAACTATAAATATCTTGTCATTGATTTTTCTCTCTCTCTCGCGCGTATGGAAATTAGAATGCGTCTCTCTCTCTCGTATGGAATCTTGATGCGAGTAACCCATCTCATGCTCTGCAAATACATACAGTACCAGTAGTACTTGACGATCCTTCCATTAGTACCATGTGATGTTCTCTTAAATTATTAGCTACATATATCTGCGTTAAGAACACTAACTGGTTGTTCTTGCTGCTCGGGAGAAACGATCTGTGGGTTCTAGTTGACGTTCTGAATATCAAGGTTGGGTCCAAGTTGTGAATGGCCATGTCGGGCGGTGGCAGGGACGATGAAGCATCTACAAAGTGGACAAGTGAGGTTCGAATGGAGCCAGTAATGTATGCAATCAACGTGAAACACGTGTTTGCATGTTGGGATCTGGTGCAGCTCCTCCCTCTCAAATTCTCCCAAACAAACACAACATGAGCACCTGTGACAGATTTTCATGAATTTGATTAGGTTAATTATCACTTTCAGTACATGGAACTAATTAAGGTAATTAATATACCTTTCCAATGACAAGGATTTCCCTTTTCTTTCACCATGGAATTACAGGGCATCAAAAATTTGGGTTTCCTGGTTATTTTGACTTTCAAGAAATGAAAAAATCAATTTTGATTGTGATGTTGATACAACTGTGAGTTATGTTTGGGGTGGGTGTTCTGGTTTTGATTTTAAGTTCCAATCTTGGTCGCTTGTGACTTATGGGAGATTTAAAAGGCTTACATTGGATCCCTCGACCTTAAATCTTCATCGAACAAGATTATTGGAAGCTTGTCTTTGAGGTTTCCCTTAAATCCCATCTCACTCTGCAGACATAAAGGAAATGTGAAATTAGAGGAATTCAAACAAGCTTATATGCGACTCTGCATGCATGAGTTCCGTGCATGAACTGGTGGAGGCTGATAAAATGCTGCACTGAACCATAAAAGAATTTATATATGATATATAAAAATAGCAGACCTTGATACTCCAGGTGTACAATTAATTGATCATCTTGTTTGGAGCACAGTACATGATCAAATATCATATCTTTCAATCTTGGGTATGGACTATGGAGAGAGAGAGAGAGAGAGAGAGAGAGATCTCACTGAAGAGGCAAACGGAGCTCGATTTAAGCTCCTTGAAAGTGTTGTTTGGGGAGAGGAGACGACAGAAGCCCTTTTCTTGAGGTAGAACAAGTAAAACAAGAGAAGAAGAATTACCGAGAAGAGTATTGGAATTGAGAATATGAAGGCCTGTAAAATTTAAGTTGAAGAGATTGAAAATACAAGTGAGGAGGGGTTTGAGTTTGAGGAAAACCCATTAGAATTAATCTGCAATCTTTTGAAAACTTCCAAAGTATAAGATCCTAGAAGATTGAAGAGCCAAGATAGCCAGATACTGAGGCCTTATTGAGTTTATATATAGAAAACAAAAAAAAATCCCATGGTCTACATCGTTACCGCCAAGGAAAAGAAATGGCTATTAAGGATTTTGGGAAAAGAACAGAAATATTAATTGTATAACTTCGTTAATAAAATACCCATCATTAATTTTAATTGAAAGCACAATTCAACTTGTTTGCCCCACAAAACTCTGCTGAACTATTTTTTGAAAGTTAGGACTTTTGGTTCAGTCCGTATTGTAATCTGGTCGTGTCATCAACCAGAAACCTGCAAAGTTTAAAAAGCAAGCTTGTTTTGGAGTTCAAACGAAGATTAACCGTGAGGATTCAAGATGCTTTTGTGTTTTAAATTACAACTAGTTTAGGACTTCATATGGTTGTTTATCTTTCGTATCAAATAAGATTAATCTGTGACCTGTTCGAGGGGGCCACTTTGTGACATGGCGGCCACTTAATTATAATCAGGACAGGACTAATAAATCAGCAATGATAATCTGCGCTATGACATTATTCTCCTTGTTTATTTCATGATCCTAAATGGTGCAACTTGCCCTTTGATATCATCTTTTTAGGATGCAGTTTCATGTGGCCATTTTTTTTTTCTTTGATATTGTAAGCATCTCATTTTTACTCTCTCAACAATCTTCAATCTGACCGAATTTCCTTTCAAAATTTTGTAAGTATATTTAAGTCCAAATCAACTTTCAAACCCTTATCCAATTAATCAACTGCTTCTCGAGCTCGCTGGGCCCAATAGATGCCTAATAACCAAACTTGCCCCTTGGGCCTCCAAGCACGTTTTGAGAAAGTTCAAAATTTCTCAAAATGGTAAGTCCGCATTTCTAAAGTATTACTAAGCAGTTAGGCATACTCCGCACGCCATTTTGTCCAATTTTGGTCCCGTTTTGGCTAATTCCTGTTAAAATGACCATTTTACCCCTAAACACTCCAGCACCATACAAATCCCACCGAACAGTGAAAAACTCTCCCGGGATCATCCCTGAATAACTCGGCACGCTTAACATAACACTCCGGTCCATTCCTGATCTTTTTTAACTAAACTCGATCAAAATGACCATTTTGCTCCTAGCAATCCAAACGCGCCCCGAAAACTACACCAGTCGTAGAATATTGAACGGTGGGCCTTGTCATACACCCCTGTTTAATCTAAGGAGGATCTTACGACTCTAAACACTCCCGACTCAATGAAAGTCCTTTAAAGCATCTCGCAGACGCTCCGCCAAAATTGTCTTTTTTCTCGATTCTTTGGTTATAACGCGTTATCAAATGACTTGAGAAATGCATAAACTGAGGAATTCTCGAAATCTCATTCATAGGTCTTTCCATCAATATAGCTCGATCAGATAGATCGCTCCCCTAAGTCCCTCATTGCGTAGCTCGAAAATTGCTACTTTCAATCACCCCTAGAGCGTCTCACAAACGCTCTACCAAGATTGACTTTTTTTCCAATTTCCTGATCATAACGCACCGTCAAATGACTTGATAAATTCATAAATTAGGAAATTCCTGAAAATATTTTCAAAGTACTTTCCATTGGTACGGTCCGATCGGAGAGATCACTTCCCGAAGGCCTCGATCATGCGGCACAAAAATAGTTACTTTTGAACCCCTGCAGAGCGTATCACAGACGCTCCGCAAATATGCAATTTTATGCACCTGTTTCGAGACGATACCTCACACTTCCGAACATCGTTCAAACTTTTTGAAAACTCGAAAGTTCACGAGAAACCCTAAGAGAACACCGTGGATGCAACCAATTCTTTCGAAACACTCCCGATTGGCTTAATTATCGAGGCAAAGTTTAAACGAATACTTTCGGTGACGGAGCGTATGCTACATGCGCCCAGATTTTGATCAAATTGATCAAACTTCGCTTAACCCTTAAGATTTAGCCAATATAGGGAGTGCCATGTGGCCTTCATTATGTGGAACAGTACCAGCGGATGTAGCACATGCGCTTGTGTAAATTTTACACAGGCGCATGTCCTACATACTCCAGTGTCCAAAAATTTGCCTATAAATACAGGCCTCCGCTTTTGCATATTTCAGAATCGAAAATTGATGCGAAACTTTGCTAAAACTGCTCTAGAACCTCAAATCTCTATATACAACCCACTCCTCTAACATTTAGGATAGATTCCACCTCCCCCTAACCCGTACACTTCACCTACATAGCCTTATACACCATAGAACTCCTCTTTCTAGCCCCTCAAGCCTACTTGAAGCTATCCAAGTTCAAGTCAAGACATCCATAGAAGATTGCAAGTGTATTGAAGGTAAAAGGTGGTATTTATTTTACATTTTTTTCTTCCTCCACTCCTCTCTTCTCCCTCCTAGCCTACTTAGGCTATTCTCTATTTTAATCTCCATTTTCTACCCCCCTTTCTTGCATGCATGGAGCAAGATGGCTACTAGTTCATGCCTAGAGGAAAGTTAGTGAGAGCCACGTGTAGGGGGATCTCTTACTAGCCTACTTTAAGATAGTATGGTCTTGGAGCCCCTTGATTATGTGGTGTAGTCTCAAACCTTGTATGTATTCAGGACCCCTTTGCATACTGCTATCTTGTTCATGTCTTGTGTGTTTGGTGTCATTTCCATGTTCATAACCATGTTTTACAAAACTTACATTGTTCTTATTTCCATACCATTTCCAAGCTCAATATTCCTTTCAAAATAAATGGTTCTAAGAGTTGATCCCTTGAAGTTTAAGATGAAACCTTAGAAATCATGCCTTAAAAAATCCTCCATTAACCCCTAACTCACACATTTGCATCTTTGCATTCCAACTTGCATAAAAAGGGTTTTCAAACTCCCTAATTCCCAAGGTTTCTATTCTCTCAAGTTTAGTGATCAGAATGGCCCCATGAAACTCTCTCTCGAGTGGTCTCCCTTTACATTGGCTATATGAACCCTAACTTGTTGGAATGGTTTCCTTTAAAAATGGTTTCCAAAATTCTCTTCTCAAAAATGGTTTTCAAAGATTTATTCTCTCCATCTTTGTATTCAAAATGGTTTTCCAAAAGTTGTCATTATTATATTAATTTTTAAAACTCCTAATCTTTTCAAGATAAATATTATAATGGCTCTAAAAAAATCTTCTTTGGAATGGTTTTCAAGCACCAACCATATAAACCATATTCTTGGCTAGAGTCAAATTTTCATGGAAATGATCTTCAAAAGGGTTGTCAACTAAAGTCTTTTGCATAATATGATTTTTTTTCTAAAACTCTTTTCAAAAATGCATAAAACCACTTTTCAAAACCATATTCCAATCCAACCCTAGGTTAACTTGACCTTAGTTATCCGACCCTAGGTTAACTTAACCTTAGTTGTCCAACCCTAGGTTAACCTAACCCAAGTTAGTTAACCCTAGGTCACCTTAACCCTAGGCTAACCAAACCCATGTTAGTTGACCTTAAGTCACCTTAACCCTAGGTTAAACAGACCCTAGTTGATTAACCCTAGGTCACCTTAACCCTAGGTTAACCTAACCCAAGCTAGTTAACCTAACCCAAGCTAGTTAATCTTACGTCACCCCTAACCATAGGTCAACCCATCCTAGATTAGCATGCTTCAAAGTTCCAAACTCATAAATCCCTTTTAAATGATCTTTCTATTTAAAATTATTCTTATGACTCATTTTTTCAAAACCTCCTGCTCTCTTGAGATTTCAAAAGCCAACTCTATAACCTTTTCAAATACTCCTATACTCTATCTTCAAAGTATTTCCAAGAATTTTTTTAAGAACTCACAACCCTAAGGCGTCCCTACACTCTTTCATGGTTAGGGACTCCAAAGCAAAGTGATAGATCAAGAACAACTTCCATGGTTGTCCATATTAGAGTTCCAAAGCGGTTGGTGCTTTCAAAAACTTTTCAGAGATCTATTTACTTAAACACCCCAAAATCATACCTCCAAGGTTTTCAAAGCATGACTACAAAATATTTTCAAAACTCTCTTGAGTTATTCCAAAGCCTTTCCAAAACTCCCTAAAGTTGTTCCAAAAGCATTTCGAAACATTTCAAAACCCTCTCTCAAGAATTTTAAAGTTCTATTTCAAAACACTCTAACATCCGATTCCAAATCAAAACTCTTAAGTTCTCTTTTTCAAAGACCCCAAAGTGTCTTCAAACTTTTCAAAGACCTCAATGTATCTTCAAAACATTCCCAAAGGCCCTAATGTGCCTATTTTCCATCGGGTTCTTATCCAAATTACAAATGACCTGATTCTTGTCAAATGAGATACGTAGGCAACCTAAAATGGTGCGGTCATAATTTTTATTTCAACTGTAATCCCTTTTTCAAAAGTTTCTATCAATTCGAAACTTCTATCTCAAACCCCTTTAAAACCTCTATATTTTCAAATTTCTTCCAAGACTTGCATCATGCATCATTCGTCCGAAAAGTTATGACTAAACCCCGTTTTTTATAAAATTCTAAAAGTGGATATTAAGTGGATAATGATAACCGGTTATTCTAGTGAGTGAACAAATGGTGATTAGACATGTAGGTATCGAAAAGGCGGGGTAGGGTGATGATATTCGGATATCTTCTCTATACATAACCGACCCCTGAACCCTAGATCTTTGTTTTCAAAAGACCAAAATAAGGGCTTAAATCTTTCCAAAGGTTACCAAACAACCTACTTTCTTAAACACCCCTTCTTGAGGGAGTTTTCAAAATCTTTTTCGAAAATCCTAAGTTTAATCTTCGGATTAATACACTACTACAAAATGGGGTTAAGGCGGCACTCTGTTCCCGGCGTTTTGCAGAAACACCATTATATGTCTATTTACACCGGCGTTTTTTAAAAAACGCTGTTTCATGTGTAAATAAGGCGACGCTAGATATATTTCCATGACAAATACCGGCGGTTGAAGAAAAGCGCCGGAAAATGGTTTAAAAAAGCGTCGTTTCATATGAAAAGACATCGTTTCTTTTTGGGTAAAATTTTCCCCTTCCCCCTCTTTTCTTTTCTCTCGATGAAAAGCCTTAGGCAGGCATTTGTGCCGTTTCACCCTCTTGACGATCGAGCTCCCTCAGGTGGCCGTCGTTGGCAGCCAAAGCATAGGCAAATCGAGCGTTCTCGAAGCTCTAGTTGATCGTCATTTCCCAAGGGGTTCGGTATCTGTATGCCGCGGAATCTCCAATTACAAGAAACTTGTGGCTCCTCGGAATGAGTGAGGTATTCATACACTCTCGCCTGTTGACGTGTTTGAAATTAGGTGTGAAGGAGGTTTGACGGAGGAGTCCTCCTCCTTTCCAGTTGAGGGGCTGTTGCCCTCCACTCTTACCTCGCTCTGCGTAGCTCATCTACCAATAAGGTAAAATTGAACAAATTGCTCTATGTTCTCGTTTGAAGGAGGAGATGCTTCACCCGTTGCGAGTTACCATAGCCAACCGTGGCCCAAACACTGAATTCTTAGTTGCTAATCCGGTCGAGTTATCTGGAAAAGGAAGGCCACGGGTTTTTTATGATGTTACTTTCGCTTTACAGATGCTTGGTATATGCAGCTTTTCGGTATGGAATAAGATATTTGAATCTATATATCTTTCTCTCTCTTTCATATTTGTGTGTTTCTGTGTGAATAAAATCCCTTTTCTGTTCTGTTGGTCCATAGGCTGAAATAGGGAGGCATTCAACATCAAATCGCCGGTGGGAAGTGTACAGATTCCTTTTGGGTGAAGCCGGGAATTTCCATTAGCCAGTAGTCGTGCTAGAACTGAGATTGTAAACCGAGTGAGGAGAACACTTATGGGATGGTGAGTCAATTCATTTCTTGCATTGGTCATCAAGAAGAATGAATTTTGGTAAGCCTCAATTCTGTTTAGATGAATTTGGCTCCCTCTGCTGACACTCATGTCCAGCTTGGTATCGAGAAGAACCCAAACCTGATTGAGTCTCGTGGGCACCGCAAGTCTGTGGCCAATTGTCGGGCTTATCAATGTAAAATATGTAGCCTCCCCATGGTTCTTTAGGTTAAAAATCTAGAACCCATGAATTTTCCATCTAATAATTACATGCTTACATTTTGTAATCAGAATACCTGGGGTAAGTTTTTCTATGATAGAGAATTACATAAGCTTTGATCTTTAATTTTTGACCTGTTATACTGCTTTCTAGCAGTTGGTTCTTCTTGGAATGGAATCTGATAGATGATTCTTGGTGGGAGTAGAAATGGAATTTGTACTATCAATCTGATATGTTTTCTCACAACATTTAGATTGTCGGTGGCCATTGTGAGGAGGAAGCTAACAAAGTAGCTGGTCATTTTGTCCAAGTATTTTATTATACTATAATGTGATGACTATGTGTAAGAATATTGACATAAGACACTATAATCATTGAACTTAAGACATGTTAATTTAACTGTACAATCTACAAGACTGTTAAAAAATTAAATATAGCGTGAAGGAAGGAACAAAGGTTCTCTGCCTTTCATGCCCCCTTCGGTTAGCTATGTTAATTGTCTTTGATATACGGTGTAGAATGGTCTACGTTAATTGCATGTTAGCTATGTTAGCTATGTCAATTTCTTGCCTTTGATATACGGTGTAGATCATTTTCAAATTTCCCATACATTTTTAAAATTGAGCCCAAAACGTCACATTCAGTGGGTCCACATTCAACGTCTCTCACGGAGACTCTCTCTTCCCCTCTCTCTTATTGTGTACACTGTGCTTGAGTGAGTAGATTTGAATTTTGAGTGGAGCCTTGGCAGCTTGCTTGAGTATGTGAGAATTGGCCATTTTATCTCATTTTCTCACTTCGGAAGCAAGCCATTCTTCCATCCCCATTCTCTGTCTCACTTCTCCAAGCGCAGCACCAGCACCAGCACCAGCACCAGCACCAGCACCACCTTCCCATGGTGGTGGTACCAATGCCTCTCTCATCTACTTTTCTCATTCTCATTTTCTCCTCTCTCTTCAGCGGACACCCATTCACTGGACGAACCACCATCTGCCTTCTTTCCAAACACCACACCACGACCACTGAAATGTCTATAGGTGGAGGCATTTCGCCCATCACACTTTGGAATTGGAATTTCAAATTGAAAGCAAGCTTGGGCATGAGAAAGCAGAGAGATACATCCATGCATTTATTTATACTAGTGAGAGTGCGGCGTGCAAGGCACGGGTGCCCAATACATAGTTGTTTAATATTGACAAAGGATATTTCATCATCACTTTGTGCGAACACATGCATAGCTGTGAAAAAGACATCACACACCCAACAGAAGCTTTGAATGATGATCATGATTCTGACAAGATAAGAAATAGCAACTCCTAAGTGGCTAAAAATCTAACGTTCCTGGCTCTCATTGGCTAACAATCCACACGTGTCCATGAGATAATAAACTCCTCAAAAGCATGGTGAAAGATAAAAAATAACCAACACATAGGCACAACCAACGAGATAATAAAAGGGCAAATATGGCTTTTCACATAGGACGAAAATCACTTCTTCGTGCATCGACGCTTTATTTATCTTAGGATTTATATGCATTATTTGGTACATTCTTTTGTTTATCTTTTTAAGTTTTCAATTTGTTTTTATTTATTTTGTGTTGTCTTTCATTCCCCTGGCCAAGGAGGAAAATGGGTAAAATAAAATAATGAGTTTGATAGATGAGTTATAAAAGCAGGTTCTTTTATCTTCTTTTTTTTAATTTTTTCAATTTTGGTTCTTTAGTTTAAGCTGGTGATATGAATGACTTGGAGGTTATGTGGAAGTAGTAATTGTATATGACCTTTTAATGGTTGAAATTGATTACATCTGGTTAGATAAAAACACTGAATTACAAGGTGATCAGTTTAGTTAAAGGATTACTACTCTGTTTGCTATTTAAAAGCTGAATTTTTATTGTTTTCTTGTTTACTGTTAAAGGTTTACTACCATGTTTGCTGTTTAAAAGCAGAATTTTTATTGTTTTCTTGTTTGCTGTTAAAGGTTTACTACCCTGTTTGCTGTTTAAAAGCTGAATTTTGCCCTATAATGTTTCCAACTACATGTTATTTAGTAGCATTGCCTTTATCAATGTGGTTCAATTTTGGTTTTTGAAGTTAATTGGTTGTTCTTCAAGTTCAAGCTACTGATTAACACTATCGGGTAGTAAAGACAAGGCTTAATGAGTTAAAAGAGGAAGAAAAAGAACAGGATAATGGGGATTTTGAAGGGATTGCGAATATGGTAAATTCCAACCATGTCATGGATTTGAAGCATTAGATGGACATTATATTTTTACTGCTGGACATTTTATTCTTTTGCTGGCATTTTGAATGTTAGTCTTGGATTCAATGACTATTAACATTGAATGTTAACATTTAACTCTGTAATGTAAGTTAGCCAAAAAAATTGAGAAATTTGTTAATTGACAGTATTGAGTTAAGCATGTGTTTAGCATTATTAAAAATATATAGCAATCTATTTGAAAAGATCAAGAAAAGTTCTTTTCTTTAATGTAATAGTTTCTAATAATGTCGTCTTTGTAATTATTAGAAAATATATTCAGCATATCCTTTTTTATTGTTTATATAAAATGAAAATCACTCCCCTTCCTCTACATCAACCTAGAGGTATGTCTAATGAGTGTTGGTGAGATTTGATGAAACTTTTTGGCTTGCCATGAAAGGCAGAGAACCCCTGTTCCTTCCTTGCACCCCCAAGGCAATTTTTCTAGTCTTGAAATTTGGATATACTTACTCTGTTGTCCATTCTTGAATTTATTTTGTGTCTTGGGGTTTGTTTAGTTTCTCCTATTCTTATGTAATAGGATAAGAATGTTGTGATACATCATTGTGTTTTCTGCATTTGGGAGGGTGACTTCAAATTTTCATAGTTACTGTTTATCGGTACTTCTTTCAATAATGGCATTTTGCCTTCAAATGATATGTGAACTTCATTAAGTACTTCTATTCTATTGGATGTTGAAACACTTAGTGAAATAGGGGCACAAATGAATTTTTATTAGATATATTAGCTGAGAAATAGGGGAAGAAATGAATTATTATTTTTTTTAATGATTTAGACTTTTACCGGCGTTTTTAGAAGCGCCGCTAATTCCCAATTTTACCGGCGCTTTATAAACTTTTACTGGCGCTTTTAAAAATTTCGTTAAAATTTACTAGTCGGAAAATGGTGCTCGGCAATTGGTTATTTGTGGTGCTTTAAAAATGCCGAAAACAAAACGCCGGGATAAAAAACGCCAGGAAAAATAATAAAATGCCGGAAAGTATTCCCGACATCGATATCGTCGGCGCTTTTGTAAAGCGCCAATAAAAACGTCGGGAAAGGCTTTACCGGCATTGTTTGTGACTTTGCCCGGCATTTTAAAAGTGCCGGAAAAACCCATTTTTGTTGTAGTGATACTTAGTTTTAGGTGCCCTAACTCACCTTAATCAAGTTAAGTGGCAACTCCTATTTTTCTAAAAAGCCCTTAATCAAACCAATTTCAATTCAAACCTAGTCGCACTCGTCCTTCTAGGAGGATAAGTTTTAATCACAGAGTTCTGTGCTTTATCTCCGAGCCAAAAGGACCTAGACCCAAAAAATCAGGGCGCGACAGATATAAATCTCACTATTGCTTGTGGATCATGAAGGTGAAGAAAACTAAGTATTTTTGTTCTCTCTTCTCAACTTGAGTAAGAGAGCAATTTCTCTGTTTATATATAAAAGAATAAATATTTACAGAGAATCTTTTGAGATTTTAAGTGATACATGAGATTTACAATCAAATGCTAATTCGAAATGTCAGCAACCAATATGAGGAAACCCTATAAAAAGCATATGCAAGACCATTCATCATTGCAAGAATCAGGGAACGTGACTTGCTCTCCTTCCATCTTGTCTCCACCGATTGTGTGAGTCGTCTACATGATTGCCTTCAATAGAGAGGTAAGAGATATGTTGACTTTACACATTGATTTTGATGATAACTAAATCTTGTGTTAGTTTACTAATGCATTTAATTAGTGTACAGATTAATAAGGATTATTATTTAGACTTAAAGCTTGACTTAAAGTCTAATACATATCAAATTGGATGTACAACAAGACAAGAGTCAAGCAATGCACCAACATAGAGCAATTGCACCCATTCAAACTTCAAACAAATGATTTGAATTCAAAGAGATTGAAGGTGTTCAAAAAGAGAATTCATCATGATTGCAAAGTCTTTATAAATAATTCAAAACAAGACTTCATCAGGGCTGCAAAGATTCAATGAAGTTGATGTGTATTGAAAGTGCTCAAAAGAAGAGTTTATCAAGTATGCAAAAACTCAATGAAGTTGACTTAAATTCAAATAGATTGAAGGTGATTTAAAATGAAGAATTCATCACGTGTACAAAGACTCCTTGAAAGAATCCAAGAGAAGATTTAGAAGAAACCAAATTGAATTGAAAACAATTCTTGAATAATCACAATGGATTAAAGACTTTGAAGTATCATCATACCCCAAAGAAAAAACTCATTGAAGATCTTTAAGTATTCTTGAAGCCAAGTTGATCAAGAAAAGCATGAAGAACATTTTCTGGGTGATGTGTCTACACATGGGTTTGATGTGTCAACACATGGAGACAGAGAGCAATTTCTGGAGATTGTAGACTTGATGTGTCGACACATAAAGTCAAGTGTTGACACCTGGAGACTGATGGCTATATGTTTAAACCTTATATTGAATTGGGCGCGTATTAAATGAGCCTCCAACTATCTCCAACGAGTGAAATCAATTCAGGGCCTTATATACAAGCCTCCAAATGCATTTATGGATAAGAAATACAACATTCACTAATTGATTAAGCTAAAAAATCTAAAAATATTCTTTGTCTTCAAGTTAGCATTTAGTGAGCTATTCAGTTCACATCTACTCTTCATAGAGAGTTTGTATTTCATTTGTATATCTTTCGTATACTTGTAAGTAAGAGTTGGAGTGTTCTCTTGAGAAAGAAAAATACTTGTAAGTTGAAGTGAATCTTGAACAAAACCACTTGGTCGCTAGAAGAACTTAGGGAGAAGTTTTTATGTAAACGTGAGCTGAACACTTTGAAAATCAACATTTATTTTATAATTAGAGATTGCGTAGTGGAAGAAAATTTCAAGGGGATATTAGAATGAGGATGTAGACCACAAGTTATGGTTGAACTTCGAAAATTCTTGGTGTGCTTTCTTGTGCTCTGTTTTCATTTCATTATTGCTCACATCGCATTGCATATATCTTGAATTACTGTTCCATTGATCAAATTAATTTTCATTAATTTTAATTGCTTTAATTTTTAAAAAACCCAATTCATTCCCCTCTTAAGTTGCCTTTTGAGCCAACAAGATATTCTTTGTATCCTGTTTATGGATTGAATCTCACTCTTTTGCTGAATCTTTTAGATTCTTTGCTTTGTTAATTTTATCTTGATTGAAATTTCCATTATTCCCCCTCAAACTGGGCAGTGGAGAGGTCCAGAGGCCAAGTTTGACACATAAATTGTCGAAAGAACTCTTAGACAGAGGCTTAGTAAAGATGTCAGCAAGCTGAGAATTTGAGAAACAAATCGAGTATTCAACGTACAACCTTCTCATGAACATAGTGATAATCAAGTTCAATGTGCTTCATTCGCTCGTGAAACACTGGATTAACAGTCATGTAAAGAGCACTGAGATTGTCACAAAAGAAAATAGGTGGCTTGGATTGGTAGATTCCTATACGAGAGCCGTGTAAGTGCAGTAGCTATAGATGCCATAGATCTATATTCATCCTTGACATTAGATCGGGAAACAGTACTTTGTTCCTTAGAACTCCAGGACATGCAATTACTGCCCAAGAAAGCACAACCGCCGGTAGTTGACCGTCGAGTAAAAGGACATCTAACCCAATTGGCATCCAAAAAGGCAAATAAGTCAAGCGTTGATTGAGATAGAATTCATAAGCCACGAGCTAATGTGCCACAAACATATTGTAGTATTCGCTTAACAATTTGGAAATGGCCCCAAGTAGGTTGCTGCATAAACTGGCAAACAAAATTAACAGCATATGAAAGGTCAAGCCTTGTAATTGTAAGATACTGCAAAGCACCCACTAGACTTCGATAGAAGAAAGAATCAGGGACTGTGACTTGCTCTCCTTCCACTCAGTTGATTCTATACCAGCAGAACCTCGGACTATCCTTTGGTTCTTGAGGAATTCGTTGAATCACTGAGTCATGAATTTGCCATAAAAAACATGAGTTTAGTTCACTATTTTTTGGCAGTTGAGATCCAACACTCTTCTAGTGGCATTTTTCTATGTCAAGCAAACTATGCCTCATCCATTCTTAAGCGAGCTCAAATGAGTGATTGTAAATCTGTTCGCACACCGATGGTTACAAATTCTCGCCTTGTCACAAATCATGAAACATTCCATGATCCTTTCTGCCATTTGCAGAGAATTCAAAGTTCAATGGATAATCATCTGTAAATTGGCTAACTGATAGTAAATTTTTCTTCATTTCAGGAACAAGAAGCACATTTCTTAAATTAATATCATTTTGCCCAAAATCAATTTTTGCATCCCCAACATAAGTAATTTCAAGTTTTTCTCCATTTCCTACCATCATACTATCTACTCCACAATATGGTTTCAAATTATGAAGTTTACCTGAGTCACCAATCATGTGTGTAGATGCTCCAGTGTCAGCAAACCATCCTGCATTCTGGTTATCTGTAATGGTAATTGAAGCAAGAGCCTTTGGGATTTCTTTTGGCAGGAAGGACTGATTGAAGCGGTTATAACATTTAAGAGCAGAGTGGTTAGGTTTGTCACAAATCTGGCAGGTGACATTGGAACTGTTGCCTCCTTCCCAAATCCTTTCTTATTTTGATTTTTCTCACCTCGATGTTGTTGTTGTTGTCCACTTGCATCATAGCTATTGTTTCTTTGACCGGAGTAGGGAAAACCTTTTCCATTTGATGTGAATTGGTTGTTACCAGAATATTGATTTTGTTTCCCCTTTCTAAACCCTCTATTGTTTCTTTGGCCATGAAAGGCCATGGATTGTTGGACGCCACCTTGACGGTGAAGATTGATTCGAGTCTCATAGCTTTGTAAGTGAGACATGAGATCAACATAATAAGGCATGGGTGGTTTTAACATGGCAGTAGTAAATGACTCATAGCGATCTCTAAGGCCATTTAAGAGCCAAAAACCTTTCTTTTGATCCTCAAGGACACGCTCGATGGCAGATAAGTTGTTATATATGTTTTGAAAAGCACGAATGTATTCATTTAAATTAGGGAAATCATCTCTACGGGTGATTTGAATCTGTTGAAATAAAGAAAACTCACGTTCTTGAGATACCCGAGAAAAAGTATTTTTCAAGTGTGGACCATACCTCTATAGAAGTTTTCAGGCCAACAACATGAATGAGTACCTCTTCGGAAAGGGTTCCCATTATCCATCCCCGCACGAGACGATCAAAATTCTTCCATTGCTCAAAGTCCGGATTTCTCACCTCCGTTTTGCCGTCGACTTGAATAGCTTCAGGGGTGGAAGTGGTTATCAATGGACTTGGCTGAGGGTATTCACCATCAATGAATCCCTTTGATTATAGTTCTCAAGAAGTCCCAACTTTTGTGCTCTCCAGCTATGATAGTTGGTTTGTGTCAGTTTCAGTGACACAAAGTTTGCAATGTTGAGAGATGAAGGGGAAGGATATTTGGGTGGTGCACAAGAGTTTGTGGTAGCCATCGATGAAGGGTTAATAGATTTCTCTGCCTCTAACAAAGAGAAGGCTCTGATACCATGAAGAAAACTAAGTATTTTTTATCTCTCCTCTTAACTTGAGTAAGAGAGTAATTTTTCTGTTTATATATGAAAGAATAAATATTTACAGAGAATCTCTAGAGATTACAAGTGATACACGAGATTTACAATCAAATGCTAATTAGAAATGTCAGCAACCAATACAAGAAAATCTTATAAAACGCATGTGCAAGACCATTCGTCATTGCAAGAATAAGGAAACGTGACTTACTCTCCTTCCATCTTGTCTCCACTGATTGTGAGAATCGTCTACATGATTGCCTTCAGTAGAGAGATACGAGATATTCTTTATATCCTACCTATGGATTGGATCCCGCTCTTTTACCGAATGTTTGGGATTCTTTGCTTTGCCAATTTTATCTTGATTGGAATTTCCATTAGAAGGCACCTCTCTCTCTCTCTCTCTCTCTCTCTCTCTCTCTCTACGTGAAAGTGGATGTGAGGGAAGACGTCAAACTGCACCACTAAATCAGATTCTCAAGGTCTGGGGAAAATGATTCTGTTCAAACTAAAACATTTGTTTTGGTTGAACAAAGTGCTCCCATTTCTATTCCCAATAATACTCGGAGATGGGTAGCTCTAAAGAATTCTAACAAATGAAAAAGATTCCGGGCCTACCACAATCTGGTGGGATCCAATCTAGACATGCTTTAGTGTAAAAATTCGACCAAATATCATTGGCAGAGGCCGACAAAGGATATTTTTATTGAGTTGATTATAATTAGTTTATGATTAGTGCTCTGTGAGAGATTATAGTCCATGAATCCTTGTCCTGTATGTAGGATGCTTGTACTGGATGGAGATCACAGCAACAAAAACACTTCAAAGTGTCCTACCCTGTTTTGGGAAATTGATGTAACAGTCGGCTTTTCGAAGCAAAAGTTTGCATTGAGCCGAATCTCCCTCACCAAATTGAGTTCTAAGCTTGCTTAGCAATCCAAGTAGCACGCACACGGCTTCATAGTTTATAATTACTTCTCAACAGCAAAATGGTATAAAGAAAACACGTCAAATTTTTCTGAAACACAAGATCATCTACGCTATTCTTCTAAAGGTTATTAGACCTTGCTCTTGATCAATATAATTCAGATTAAAGGAGGAACAGCAGGTGTTGCTCTGGAAACCATTGGACATATCCAACAGAATCGAGTTTAATCCGAGCCTTTCTAGTCAATTGCTTTCATTCTCCTGCTTGAATCCATGATTTGTTTTGATTTTAATGCTGAAAGTGCCTGCACATGGGGTTTGTGAAGTCAATAAAGGCGGTCAGCAATGCACCTTTAGAATATGCAGAATTTCAAAAGAAGCTGACCCTCTACTGCAACTTCAAGCAATTGCAATACGACATGTCTTCTTACTGCCAGAAAACTGATTATGTAAAACAAATTGATTTCCAACAACAGCAGGAAAGGAAAGACGTCTATAATATATGAGCTCAAAAAAACGCGGTTTCCTATGTTTTCCTCCCTGAGCTACGCAACTGAATTAAAGTACCCTTACATCAGTACTTCCTCTTCCTTATTTTAAAACTGGATGACCGAATCACATCATCATCTGTTTTCAGCGTTGCCTCGAGAACTTCCAGGGACTCGGGTTTGGTGAAATAAGTAAAGAGGAGGTAGATACCATCTAAATAAGTGTTACTCTCTCCTGCTTTGTTTTTCTTCTTGATGCTGTAGGCAAGCGGAATAACGCCTCTATTGAACACCTCCACGTACATGCCACCTCCAGCAACAAGCAACTGCAAAATGAGCATTGTTAACAAAGCCCTCAAATCAAAATCCCAAATTTGCAACGTGATAATCCCTGAGGTTTTCATATGCTCATTTACTGATTCATGCAAGAAAGCAACACTTCAACACAAATTCATGAACATACATCCATTATACCGCCATTCTTTTGCGTACAAAATTATCTCATTGAACTTATGCAGCATTAGATGAGTTCATATCTTCCAATAAAATTCATGATTTTTTTTTCCCGTATTATGCACAGGGGGGATAAATAGTAATAACAATACACATTTAACATTATCGTTCTAAAAGATGGCGCATCTGATGCATTTGTGCCTTCATACGTGAGGAAAACAAAGTGGAATAAGATAAATTTCGTAGGGTAGTAATTGCCAGCCAATGGATGAGGCAGTTAAGTTCTATAAAGCATGTTATGAAACTAAACAAATTAACTTTCATGGAAGAAGCAGAAAATAATATGTAACTTATAGTCATCTTACACTGTAAATATCAGACCTTGAAATAGAATCTTCGTATCTCAAATTTAACCATATTCTACCCTGCAGTTTACTTGTTTCCACAGAGAACAAGGTCAAGATAAAGCATATCCATAATGCATGGTCCTGAATAGTCACCAATCATGTCCATGGCTCTATTACTTACACAATGAGTTAAGAAGCCTTTCAATAAAGGACCACGTATGTACTACCTTTATCAATGTTGATGAATTGTTGAAGCTAAGCCATCGTAGTAATAACAGGATGATTGGCGTTCCTATTAAAGACATCTATAGTGGAAAGAACTATTCAAAAGGTATGTATTTTTGGGATACTTCCATCATAACCTTTCCCTTGCTGTTAAAAGAAGTGAATTCTAACACTAATAAAGTTGAATATGAAAAAAAAGATATTGTTTCCAGGCCTGCTTTTCAAGCTGAAGTAATAATTCATTATGGCGGAAGGAGGGAAGAGTTTGTTAAACAACTTAAACTCTGTGCGGACTGGATAAGAGACTCCATAATAAATACATGCTACTGTGACCGTTAATATTTCCTCACAAATCTAAAACCCCAACACTCTATTATTAATCTTATATGCAAGCAATCTACGTTTAAAGTGAGAAAAAATCACAAAAGTTGACGTTTATTTAGGATTTAGATATTATTGTATTTTTGTTCTTTTTCTTTGAAGAGATGCAATGATGAAAATTGAACAAAATTGAATTTGGACCATTTTGGATGCCCAATTTAAACATTTCAATTTTTCAATACCATCAGACATTGTTTATAAAATAACTAAATGAGCCCATGCATATTTTTCTTCTCTAAAGGGATCTGATCATAGTCGAAAGAGCAAGGTTGTGGGTAAGGCCATCTTAACTTATCCCGAAATCGAGCTTCAGGCAAATTTTTGGATGCAATCTCCAAAACAATACATCATACGGTATCCATTAGTGAGCAGCTTGTAGTCAATGATATGATTTTTCTCAAGGAATTTGCCCTTCAAGATGCTGCTATCTCAAATGAAAACAAAATCTTTGGAAATATAAAATGTAGACTGTAATTTCCAAATTTGATAAATACTGGAAGTAAATTACCTGACATTTGGTATTAAACACACCCCCCCCCCCCCCCCCCCCCCCCCCCCAAAAAAGAAAAGAAAAAAAAATTACCCTTGAATTAAATTTTAAAAAGAGTAGTGGGTAACAAGCCTGGCATTGACATGGGAATGGAAACATAATACATGGACACAAAAGTAATGTGTATAAAAGCAAATAGTAGTTAAAGCAAAGAGGGCTCACAATGATCGATCATGGCATCTTGAAGATTATCAAATTGAGAATTGCAAGATTGGGAGAAAAAGGATTTTTTACACCCAACTTTTTGGCAGAACACTATAAACAAACTCACGGCTATCCATTGAATCCGGTTTCTTGCCTAACTTCGTATCACTAAATACGATTTTGTGTCCTTCTACATTAGTCGATCAGTGTGTTCTTTCTAAATTCCCTTCTTTCCTTCAACTGTCTTCAAGATATCAAGTTGTAGCATTACAGTTAAGCAAGTGATTTTATACAACATAAGTGGGTTAATTTAATTTATACAAGTTCTTTAACGACTTCTGAGTTAACCATTGAATTTTCCCGAAAATGTCATCTCACATAAAATAATTCAATCCCAAAGTATTAATTATCTCAGTTACATAGGAATTAATCCTTGAAGAGGTCATTTTATCTCTTTAGGCTCAAGTCTCTTTACTCTCACAACCTCTTAAATCCTCCCTTGATAGGCTTCTAAGCAAGCCCACTTTTTCTCTTTCAACTATCCCCTCGCACCTAATTCTACTCTCAATAAGTTTCCCTTTTTGTCCCCACTCCGCACTGGTAACTAAAATTGTAATTGTAAAATAATACTCAGAGGAAATGCAGGATAAAACAACAAACGTTTGAAATTATTCATCCAACAGCCACACAAACATGCCCAGCAGGCAGCACCATATGCTTTTCCCCAGCCCAAAAGGGTTGATAATCCATACAGCAGTTGATAATCCATACAGGTATCAGGTTAACACAAGCGTTTGTGCAATTGTTGAAACCAATCCCTATTTTTTTTCTTAAGCAGCATTGTAATTTCTTTACCATTTTCATAACATTTTCTATCGCGTAACTTTTTCTTTTTCATCCTTTTCCCTCTCTCTTGTCGATTTTTCACAACCAAAACAAAACATATAATGGATAAATATTTTCAAGTACATGATACTTGAGATGTGATTATCTATTCTAATATATAAAGGGAGAACACTAAATTGGTGTCTCCTCTTCAAAAGAGCTGTGTCACGGTGCGTGACATTTTTTATTTCTGAAATTATCTTTAACAATTTACTGTTTTACTGCCAAACAAACTATCCTACTCAAAATCTTTAAGGGCAAATCAGGAAGATAACAAGTTAGTGGATAACTCCACCTCCATAACTTTGTAACTGCTTCAGTTACTTAAGTTTTGTGGACTCTACAAACCATCGTCCTCACCAACTATGCATATGAGAAAATCAATTGAAGTACCAGTGAGGGAAAGAATATCGTGGTTGAAGTACCAGAAGCTTTGAGCCAACCAGGCCTTCGATGATGAACACTATGTCCGCCATGGATGACCTTTCCAGTGGGTCAAGCATGGTACCATCGCTATGAACTCTTTCAACTGCGAATTGAGTATACAATTTGGCGCTATTCATTATGTGATAATATTCTTTGGATAGATATACCCAAATCAAAAAACTCTTCTATTATTACTATTTTTTGGCTGGTAAATCCAAATCTGAGCCTTCTTATCCATGGCCGTTCTGAACTTATGTTTAGTTTTTATTTGTAGATACTGGTAATATATCAACAATGACTGACAACATCGGATATGATTCAGCAACCTTTGAAATTGACAATACTTGCCCGCCAAGGCTATTAATTCTAGTAGAACTTTAAAACCAGTTCCAAAGTGAATCATGCTGTCCATACTTCACGAGATTATCGTCTTCAGAGCACAAAAGTCAAAATTTTGAAACACTCCACGTTGCACTTTTTGGCACAAAAAAAATATTTATAACATGGTCATTCAGAACTAGGATTAATGAGTCGAATTCGAGTTTAGATTAATCAATTAAAAACACCTCTAAACTTCTGCACAAGCTCTAATTAATTTCAAAACGTTCACTTATTAAAAAAATTTAATTTCAAAATATTCGCCTCAAATTGACGCAATGCATAGATACATACATGATTATATACACGAATTGTGAAGGGGAAGTTGGAGAAAATTGAAGACGCACCTCTTCGTACTTCTGGGTAAGAGCGAGTCGCTCGTCTTCGGACATGTCAGGCCTCAAAACGGCCATGGTTTCATATTGACGGAGGCCGGGTGGGCACTGGGGCTCCTCCTTGTCTTCAACCGCCGTGACGGCAGACCCGGGAGGGGATGTTGGGTCGTCTTCTCCTCCGAATCCTCCTTCAAAGAATGAACCCGAGAAGTCCAGGGTTTGAGCCTTGGTTGATAGACCTGGGTTCGTCCTATGGTGGTGCAAGGCTTGGCCTTTTCTGGGGAAAGCTCGGAAACTACAGCCAAAGGAGATTGCGGATGATGATGCAGAGTGGATGTGGGTGTGAGATTTGCGATGTAGTGAAGGAGAATAAGAGGAAGAAGTGAGGGTTGATGCAAATGAAGAGGACGCCATTGCTGAGCTCTCACTCACTCCTCTGTCTCTCTCTCTCCCTCTCTGCCGAGAGCTGTATGTTTGGGAAGTGATGGAAAAGGTTGAATTGGATAAGGGTTATGCTCTCTGAGGCCCACGGACCGGGGAGTAGGCGAATATTAGATTCGGTAATTATAATCTTCTAAAGCGTAACACATTAATTTTTTAAATTATTTTTTTATATTAATTAATATTTTTTATTAATAAATAAATAATTCTCATATGACTTACACATTTTTTTATCTAAATTTATCTTCTTTTATTATAATATTTAATTAATAACTAAAATGTCTCTTAGAATGACATGTAGATATTAAGGCATTTCAATAATTAAATAATTATTAAGTATAATAATATATTTTTATTAACATGACAAGTCACATAATAATTTTTTATCCATTGTCCTAACATATTACTAATAGAAGGTATTAATTGATATAAATTAATATTTTAAGAGTTTAATATATTATAATTTAAAATTTAGAGAAAAATTTAGTTATTTTAAATCATAGTTTAATGCATATCTTTGTAATTACCCCCGATCAATTTTTCAAGCCTTAATGTAGAGCGAATAAAAAAAAGGTAAAAGAATTATTATTATTATTATTTTTGCATTTTATGTGAAGAAAAAATAAAGAAAATAAATTGATATTTGTCAAACAAGTCTATATATAGTTGCTTATAAAGAAGTAAACATATATATTTAATTTTATTACCTATCATTTTTTTTCTTCTCTACAAATTCAAGTTTCTAATAGAAGGATATTATCTAAGAAAAGTAGATGAGAACCTCGATTTATTGCGAAATATCACTACTCACCAGGAGTATATGGTGAAGCGTAAATTTTCTTAACATTTTTCTCTCTTTTCATATTTGTTTTTCTTATTTAGGCATTACTTTTTCAGAATAAACTCCACAAAGTGTTGGTTTTGTTTAAAACATTTTAGCTCAAATGAAAAGTACATAATGTAATAAGAGTAACTTTTCTCTTTTTCATTAATGAGTGGGATTGCATTATTTATTCATGAAACTATAGAAGCATAAATGTAAGAATTGAAATTTTTTTTAATATATATAGATAGGAATAGATTTGAAATTTAGTGGATGAAATTAAAAAATTAAGCAAAATTGATAAGACAAAAATGATAGTTTAGCCGCGCGTAAAATAAAATGAAAAAGAGATCTGCAAGCCCACTTTACCCGGGTGTGGTAACCGGAGCAAACCGAACCGAGTTCCAAACCCTATTTGATACGGTATCATTGTAGTCTTTTCTTGTACACAAAGAAGGGAAGCTTTCAAAGCGACGGGTGAGAACTGCGAAGAAGAAGAATTTGAGAAGATACCGAAATCAAAAGAGAGAAGCGAGAGAGAGAGATGGAGCCGAAGCTCACAGAGGTTGCGCAGAGATTCGAGCGATTCAAAGCCGCTTTCATTCGGAACGATTTCGATACTTGTTCGAAGCTCCTCTCTCAGCTCAAGGTAACAAATTCGAAATCTGTGTTAACCTAATCCCAAAAACCCTATTTTTTTTGCTCTTAATCAGAATCGATTTGATCTTCTCTAATCTTTGTTTTCCAGATCCTCGTATACGTAAGCCCTAATTTTGTTATATATTGCTTTTGTTTTGATCCAGTATTTTTTTTTTTTTTTTTTGATAGACAAGTTTTGAACTAGTATACGTTGTTTTTATTGACAATAGCAAGTTACATTTGGAACTTTAATCTTAAAAACCCCAAAAATTTGGACGTCTTTGTTCATTTGTTGGTTGAATTTGGATGGTGTGGTGCGGTATAAAGTGGTCGATAATGCTGCTATTCTAGTGTTGGCAAACAACACTGTGTGATGGAAGGATCTGAGGACTTCGAAGAACATTCGCATTTTTGTGTTTGGTCTATTGACTATAGAAATTGTTCAAATATGTTGTAGTAAATTGGACATAATGGCATTTAAATCATAGTTGCCGCTTATGTTTGAAATTCACTGAGGCTTTACATGGTTGTTTTAATATAAACATATAGTAGTTATCTTAATGGTGGTAGTGAGAAGCATTGTTCAATAGGAATCATAATTGGTGTGAAATTGAAACATGAATTCAAGCACACATAACCAGAAGAAAATTGAAGCATGAAAATTCATTGCTATTAGCGAAGTGTTGTGCATCAAGAGTGCTAGTAGACCATGACTTGTGCGAAACTATTATAAACATGATGTTAAGAAGTTGGAAGTATGGAATGTGTTGTTCTTTATTTGTCTTTTTTTTTTTTGTGTGTGTATATTCATTTATCAAAAACGAGAAAATATTCGAGTCTTGAGAAATCTTATATAAGATATTGGAACGATGCAGTCTTGCTGAGCAACGAATAAAATTTTTAATTGTTTCCATCGAAACGGCCTAAACGCTTTCATTTCTTAAGAGACCGAAACAAAATACTAGTGGAATAATAGAACTCTATTGGTTACGTCAAGCACATTGAAACATAAAAAAATACACCAAAACACAATGCTATAGACTAAAACAATAAATTGTATCAATGTAAATTTAGAACTTTTCATCAATGTCGTACACTTTCTATTGAGAAAAATACCAAAGATTGTATTTTGCTGAATTAATATTAGTCACTTCTAAAATGTTTCCAAAACATCTCGAAATATTTTTGGAATGTTTCCGAAATTTTTTTGTTTCCGAGCCAACCGATACTACCCATCGAAACGAAATTTTGATCCTTGTTGCTAAGCCTTATATTTTATTTTGAATTGTAAGGAGCTTTGATGTGACAGAAGTTATTGTTTTTGGAGGAATTTTAAGCTGATACTACTACAACAATTTTTATTACTTTCATCATTGTTTTTAGATCCTTGTTATTTGCATAGGGTATGAGTCATCTGTTTTTATTTTGCAGGTCTTGCTGACAGGGTTTAGAAGCCTCCCACCATTGTTTGAAGAAACACCCAACGCGATTGATGAGTTGACATTAGCAAGTAATTTATTTGGTTTGATCTACCTAATATATATAGTTCTTTAGTCATTTGTGTAGATATTGTTGATAAACCCACTCTTCTGTTGATTCACATGATTCATATCCTCTTGGGCTGTGTGGTTTTTGTGCTAGTCTACAATATGGACCGAGAGACAAACCCGTTTATTCGCTATCTGTCTTTGTTAATTCTTGACTTTTTATCTCGTTCCATTATTCTTAACTTCGCTTATGAGCTACAAGTTGTTTTAGTTCTTTTTATATTTCTATATTCTACATTATGAAGTGCCTGGAGCAACATGATGGTCAAGTTGATGAAGCAAATCTTCATGCGATTCCTCTGCGAAGAAAATGTCCATCATACTAATAGACTGTCTTTTTTGTTGGGGTTGTTTATTGCATTTGGATGGGTTTGGGTGACAAACTTTGAGGGTGTGCAAAGTATTCAAACACGGTGCTAAAAATCAACTTTTGGGGTGTGATGGTACATTCATATTATAGATTAAAAGTTAGTGAATAGTTAGCTTAAACAAAAATACATTAACAGTTAATTGAACAAAATACATCCTAAATGCATCAGCCAACAGTTGACGTGCTTCACTCAGTAATTTTTATAGGGTGGAGTGCGCTGCATGTACCAGGTGAGATCTTGATTATTGATCTTTAGGTTGAAAAAGAAAACTAGGATTGTTGCATGACAATGCATGGAGTGTGCATGTGATATAGTTGCTTTTCAGGAGTGGTGTGCATTCAAGTAACATAATTTGGCAAAGTAAGACCTAATTTTCCCTGTCAGAGCTCTATCTTCAGTTGAAGTACAACAATTATTAAAAAACATGCACTGAACTATGTAAAATGGTGATGACTGTTAAAAGTTTATTAAAAGTGAAGACTGACATAAGTTTTCTCGGAGCCTTTTAGGTGCATACTTGTTGTGAAACAGAATTGCACATTGAATTAGGAAAATTAAAAGAAGTAATCTTTGATGACTAGTACTATTTCAGGTCAAGAGTGTTTTGACAACAATACTCGATTTGGTTGATCTGGCATGCTGATTGCTGGTCCACATGGGCTGGATTGGGTTGGTCTCGTGGACCAGTCGACCAAGGTCCACCGCTAGGTGATAGTGGATGATTTTGAATTTACCTCGTGGTTTTTCCCTCTTTATTGAAGGGGTTTCCACATAAATTCAGTGTCTTTTGTGGTTTCCAATTATTCTTATTTAATTTTTGCTTTGCTTAATTGATTAGTGTTCTCCGTTATGTGGAATATTATTATTGTCTTGTTGACCTTGACTTTGTGATTTAAATTTTTGCCCATTGTTGTGTTCACTATGAAAATTTTCAGGGGATATATATGAGCATGCAGTTGTTTTAAGTGTGAAGATTGAGGATCAGGATGCCTTTGAAAGGGATTTCTTTCAGCTGAAACCTTACTATACAGATGCACGGTAACTTCTCCTGTCTTTACCTTTACTATTTCTGGATGAGCCTCATATTCTGGAGGCCCTTGACAAGAATTGGTGTCAAAAGATGAAATAGGACCACACGGTTTCATGTTGTAAAGTAGAGGTCATATACCTTTTTGCCATGATTGAATTGAGTTGGAGTCATATTTTGGGGAAAATTTCTGGCCGTGCTCCTTTTGTGCCTCCGCAGGTTAGACAAGCTCAGAAATAAGCTGGACAATAAATTGGTTTTAAGAGTTCTGATTTGTGATTGGGTATTATGCTATTTTGGTTGTTTCTGATTGAAACCAGATTTTTCTAATTGAACTCCATTTTTATCGGTGCAAGTAGCAGTAATTGGATTGATTGGGCAAAAACTCAACCTCATGTTTTTAAGTCACCTTGCTGCATAACTTGTGTGGGTTTTTTTTTTTTTTGTTTTTTTT
Source organism: Euryodendron excelsum (assembly GCA_033060915.1). Taxonomy (NCBI): domain Eukaryota; kingdom Viridiplantae; phylum Streptophyta; class Magnoliopsida; order Ericales; family Pentaphylacaceae; genus Euryodendron; species Euryodendron excelsum. The sequence goes on along the minus strand of CM065378.1, from coordinate 17,735,408 downwards.
TGTGTTTTTTTTTTTTTTTTTTTGTTTTGTTTTGTTCCTTGATAAGCCTATAACTTGTGTGACTTCCAATCTGTGTTAATTTAAATTATCTAATCTTAATTGTGGACATGGAGAAAGCACAACACTGTACATGTGGCACTAAGTACACAGCACTTATTCAGATATTGGATGTAATTCAGGTATATAAAGCATGTTTGTGCTTGTTTTTATGAGATGTGTGTGTGCTCTTACCTGTCTGATCCATGAGTCAAAGTGTGCCACTTTGAGAGATTGCTCAAGTAGTTAACAATAAAGGTAAAACCATCCTACCACATTAATTCCATGATTATTACTACTTTCAAAATTTCCAGTGGCATGTTGTGGGGTAATGTGATTGGAAGATGTTTCGGTGAATTGAGTAGTCAATTTTCAAGATGGATTTTGTCAAACATTTTTTTTTCTTTCTTGAATCCAAATACTAATTGAGAAATGCAATTAAGACAGGCATTCTCATTGTTGATCTCTATCTGGTTCAAAGAGCTTTCTTACTGCTGCATGTTTGTGCCAACATTTCTCTTATATTATATATCACTTGTTTACTTTTTGTATTTGAAATGCAATTAATGACTTTTTCTTCTTTGTTATCTTCTTTTTTGGTGGAGCAGTGGCCGTCTTCCACCATCCCCTCAGGAGTATCCTATCTTAGGTCTCAACCTTTTGAGACTCCTTGTGCAGAATAGAATTGCTGAATTCCACACTGAATTGGAATTGCTTTCTGCCAGTGCCCTGGAGAATCTTTGTATCAAGCATGCAGTAGAGTTGGAGCAATCCTTCATGGAAGGGGCCTACAACCGGGTCTTGAGTGCGAGACAGACAGTACCCCATGAAACTTATGTTTATTTCATGGATCTGCTGGCGAAGACAGTCAGGTAAACTGTGTGACTTAACTTACCGGCAGTGATTAAAAGGATAGCAAAAGAGTTGAAATAATAACTGACTGTATACAGATGCAATAGCTGATTTTTTATGGAGTTCATTTTGATTTTAGTCTTTCATTGGGTGGGAGTTTCCTATTATTGCACTCTTATTCTTTGAAGTAGAAAAAAAAAGTTGGCATTCATGTGAGTTGCAGACAATAGTTAAATCTTGTTTGGGGTTTTACGCGACCGTGATACAAATCAAATGCATGTTGGTTAGTATTACTGCTTTTTCGTATGCATATCATCTACTTGGCAACTCTGGCTTCCATGCTAAATATGAATTATTTTAAGAAATAATCTCTCTTCCAAATGGCCAAGTCATAATGTGATTAAAAAACGATGTTTCCTTGGCCGTGTGGAACAAGCTCAGGACACAGCCGTATGATGTGGAAGTCTAATGTACCCTTCCTTGAGAAGGGAGTGGCTACCAAACCACCACTGGTCAATTCCGCTTTGGGGCCACCCCTTACTCTACCATTATTATAGGGGTATGGGGTTCGAGACAAAGAAAGATCAAGGCAGCATATCAGTTTTTCCTTTATACTTTACTTGGATCTGTTTTTATGCTATTAGCTATTCTGTTGATTCTTCTCCAAACAGGAACCACCGATTTACTGAGGCCTGTGTTAATTTGTTTTGGTCATCCACATTTGTTCATAGTATCAAGTAGTGACCAGAGAAGAGGGATTTACATATAAATTTCTCTATGTATGTGTATGAACTGTGGAGAGATCACTTACTCTCATCATTTTTCTTAATTTTCATTCCAACTTTTGTAGCATGTGCACTTTGGAAAGTGTGGTTAGTTTTGTATCTTAGTAGTTCATCGTCATTTGCAGAGATGAAATATCCGGATGCAGTGAAAAGGCCTATGATTCCCTTTCAATTAATGATGCACGGCAAATATTGCTGTTCTCTTCTGACCAAGAACTTTTTGAATATATTAAGGAGGTAAATTCCCTGCTGCTTATCTCATTTTCTTGGTGTTGTTAACGAATAGCATACATTAATTGCTGGATCTGCTTTGATGGTCTATGGTTTAGGGCAGCAGTACTAAACATGTAATTATAAGTCATTCTTGGTTTGGTTTGAGGGCAGTACTAACCATCTAGTTAACAGTCATTCTTGTGAAGAGCCACACAATCTAGTTAAAGTCATTCTTGGTTTGGATCATTTTTACTTCACATCACAATGAAACGTCCCCCCGGCCAAGAGCTGTATTAAGCAAAACCTTGTTGGTTATTTGATACAGAATTTTACTCTGTGCACATAAAATGTACTTCTGCATCCTGTTTAATTTGATAGCACATTATTCTTACATTAATGATATAACACCAAAATCCACCAACATGGAAGCCTTGTTCTAATTTTATTTAGTCTCCAATTATAGGGTTAATAAGACTTGCTTTATCTGCAACTTGCAGGAGCATCCTGAGTGGGAGATAAAGAATGGGTTTGTGATTTTCCAGAGGGCAAAAGAATCTGCACCTTGCAAGGAGATACCATCTCTGCAACTCATCAATCAGACCCTTAGTTATGCAAGGGAATTGGAGCGTATAGTGTGAAAGATATGCTACCCCATGGTTGTTTGTGCTTCCATTCTATGGGCCAACTTCCTGATGCTAAATTCATTGCTTTGCAGAATTTTTTCACCCCCATTTTATTACAAAACTAACGGTGATGAAAATGAAGGTGTTATGTTGCTAGGATCACTTTTTGTATTTGAATTTGTTCACTGTTCACATTTAGAGCATTTGTCTTGGCTTCCTTAATTGGATTACTTACCTTCGGCTTTCTTATCATTTACCTTTGGGGAAAACTGTTTCTTTCAATTGCAAGGCTTTCATGAGGCATGGGCAAAGGCTCTATGGCTCTCAGCCGGTCCATCCCTGGGTGGGGTGTGACACAATCTCTCTGTGGGGGGAAAAAGTTACAATTAAACTGAATGGTTAGCCGGAAAAATCTCTCTCTCTCTCTCAAATCTTACCATGTTTGCAATGCATTTCTTTGCCAGTCCTGTAATTATGAGTTTTCTTTTTGAGGTTTAGTTTATCTTTTTGCTTGATTGTAATGTCGGGATTGCAATGATTGGTAACCAGTTGCGGGGTTTAAAATGGCCCAGATTAGATTGGATAGGTAATGACATCCACCCGCATTAACTTTTGCCTGGGAGGTCTATATCAGTGACACCCAACGGCCATGTAGTTATTCAACACTGCATCTTAATCCTATTATATAGATGCTAAAATATTTGCACTGTGTGTTTATTCTGGGGTTTTGCAACTTGGGTTTCCTTCACTTGCAGCCATCATTCATATTTTTGCACCAAACGTGTGCTGGGTTGACCTCCTTTCTGCCATACACTCAGCTCAAATGATTGTCAGTAAATCTTTTGTGTTTTGAGAGTTATTTGACAGACCATGGAGTTGCTAGCTCGCAGTTAACGTCAACTACTGGCGAAATATTTTGCCGATGGACCATTTTAAGAACCGTCCAGTTTTAAGTCTTGGCTGGTGAAGTCTAGTAATATTTCCATCTGACTATATAAAAGTTATCTGCAGACTTCTGAAATTCGTCTTTGCTTCACCTGGTTGTTAATTTATTAGTATGTCAGGGTCATGAAGAAGATCACAAGTGTTTAGTTTTCCCTTCTAAAGATCCAACTACCATATTTGATACGTATTGAATTTGGTCTCTACAACCACCAAGGCACTAGAACACAAAATTGAAAATCAGTCCTATACATGGATTTGGATAGTTGATCGAACAATCAGTTAATGAAGTATAGATTAATGGTGATCAACTCGTCTCATACGCCTAAAACACCTGATTTTGGAACTGTGTTCATGGATGATGGTCGACCGACAACCCCACAGTTGGACCTTTTTGGCTCTATTGCAATTGAATGACCGCCGTTGGGATGTGCCTGTCAATCAAATTAGTTGTATTAATTATTATATATGCTTTCCCAATCTTCAGATGAGGGATTCTCAACTACTCCATTAATGCATTTCTTCGTAATCCTTGTTTTCCATATTTTACACATACATGGTCTAACAATGGTATTAAGATAATCCCCACTATTCCCTGGTCTTCTAACTCTTGAATGGCGTAGAGACAAATCTCCCCCACATGGCACTAACTAATAAAGAGAGAGAGAGAGAGAGAGAGAGAGTGGTTGTTTGTTTTGAAAACACTCTGTTTCTGCTTTTAAAAGCAGGTCTGAATTCTCTCCTCCCATAATGAAAATGAATGAATGATTTCATATACATTCAACCCCACAACCTGTCCTAACTCTTACCCCATGTCCCTTCCCACTTCTATTATTGAGCTTTGTCATTTTTCTCATTCCTTCAAAAGCCATATGCACTCTCTCTTTTTGTATCTTCCCGAACCCATACTCAATCTGGAAGTTCATTTTCTTCTTTCGCTATCTTTCAGTACTTCTCATTTAGTCCTTTGCAGTGGTCTTGAAACAGAAGTTGAATTTGTGTTGCAATTGTAGATTAAAGAAAAGGGAATTCCAGGCTTGTGTTCTTTTCCCGTCACTTACACTTTCCATGTTCTTTGAGGCCTCGAAAAAGGTCCTTTTTCTGGTGATAGTGATTTCTATGATTTTTTCGGTTTAGGTCATATTTTGTTCTTGAACTTTTATCTCTTTGTATATTGTTTCGTTGCCAATTCCTTTTTTGTTTAGATTGTTGCAAGTGTTCAGTGTCAGTAAACTGAAAGCTGATCAAATAATAGCAGTGCCAAAAGATTATCAAACAGTGGTTGTTCCATCTCCACATATACATAGGACAATAGGAAGATTGCCAAGAGTGTTTTAAATCTTGTTTTTGTTTCAAAAACAATTTGAATAGCTGTGTTAAGTGAAGGAACAAGGGTTAAGTTGTTACCTTCATGGAGAGTGAGACTTCGGTAAGTGTCATTCAAGAAGCTTCCAACTATGATGAAATCTCCATGCAACACAGCTTGCTCTTTACAGATAGCTTGAAGGTATGAGCTCCTGTAGTAGATTTTTCTATACATGTCGTTGTATTTCTATTGTTTACTGTGATAGTGGGAAGTTCTAGTCCACAATGAGTGGTACATCTGTCGTTCAAATTCCTGTAATTGCTAGTAATTTTATGAAAATAATTTTGTATGTGCCTACTCTCTGCAATTTATTTTAGATTCAATTGATGTTCAGGACTTGAAGAATCTAAGAAAACAGTTGTACTCAGCGGCAGAGTATTTTGAACTATCATATTGCAATGATGGCCAGGAACAATTGTGAGTGACAGAGAGTCCTCTTGTGTGAGTGGGAGTCTGTATGTTTGCAATATCAGAATTAGTATTCCATCTAAATATTATTTTCTTTATTTTTAATTTTTTGCCCAATATGTACAGAGTGGTGGAAACCTTAAAAGATTATATCACTAAAGCCATCATTAGTACAGTGGACCACTTGGGGTTCTGTTGCATATAAGGTTAACAATTTCTTGGATGACAAGGTTGATGAAGTTTCTGGAGCAGAGCTTCGGTTCTCTTGCATTGAAAAGGTACTCCTTAGATTCAATTTTCTGTGCCTAATGGCCTTTGAAAATCGACCCGAGTCCTCAATTCACCATTAACAAATTGAACATTCTCCGACTCTTCTTTCTCTTTGATTCATTTCTTGGATATATTTTTTTTTTTTTTTGGGTGGCACCTCAGAGATTAAGAACACACCAAGAGTTCATTGACCGCAGTGGCCTCTCACAGCAGTCATTGCTGATAACAACTCCCAAGTACCACAAACAGTATACCATTCCTGGTAAATATGTTCTTCTCTAGTATTTTCTGTCTCTTTCTACAATTCTCGGAGCTTGCTTCATATAGAACTTCAGTCTTGAGCAACATGATTAGAAGTTATTTGGTTATTGGCATTTCTTGTTCAGTTGCAGAGCCAATGCATGCTATTGGCAAGACTGAATCAATATATAACAATTGCAGCCCAGGTGCCGAACACAACTTGCATCAAACTAAAAATGGTAAGATTTTCTAGACATATTTTTGCAAACCATTCTTCAGTTAATATGATACTTACTACTAAAAAAAATTTGATATGAATAACTGAACAAGAGAGTCTTCTAATGCTGGTTACTAACAAAGGAAGCAAACCCCATATTAAACACTAGATTAATAACTGCTTTTGTAAGTTTCAAGTTACGAGACAAAGCTTGATGATCTTTTTATGTTGATTGTCTGCTAAAAAGCTGTTCAAGCAACAACTATGGAGCCTCGTTCATCATCCATAGTTAGGTACAAACACTGACTTTACAATGTGGATATTATGATGGAGATGGACTTTTTTGTGCCTTTTAACTTCATTAAGCTCATGCTGTAGTTTTGGTGGGACATCATGCAGAAAAGGGTCTTCTAGGTTACCTTCTGTGGGAGCTTCTTCGGGTCCTGGAACCTTTTCCTTCACAAGGACTGTATCCAACCAAAAACCAGGTTAGTTAAACTGCAGAAAGTTGATTCAACAATACTAAGGAAATATTGTAGTGATCACATCTATCTATATGATCACAGAGAGACGAGCAGTTTCACCACATCGCTTTCCATTACTCGAGCGTTCAGGATCTTTCATTCGTAGTTCAATCATTCCAAACTCTTCCACTGCTAAACTGCAGGTGAGCATTGCCAAACCAGAGCATGATCAATGTAAAATTATTGCTTAATGTATGTAACCTAGTGAATATATCGTGATTATGACCTTTGCATTTGTCTGATATATACTGGCAGTACCCACCGGAGCCCTGGAGATCGGTTTCATTGAGTAGCCATGCTGAAAGGGACAGGACAAAAGAGATTCAACAATATTCCAAGAAGAGTAAACCTCTCTTCAAAGCTTTGCTCAGCATGCGCAAGCAGAAAAAAGGATGAAAGACTACAGATACAGGGATTGCAACTGAGAGGCCGAAGGAGAAGCATGGTCAGGAGCAGAAGGTTGACAACAATTTTTCCACATTGTTTTCTTTCTTCACAGATTGTTGATTTAATGCAACAAGTTGTACCTCTCCCTGTTTATAATTTTCAAGTATGGTTGTTTAATATTCCATCCATATATATTGCTTCGGAAACAATTTTTCACTAGTGCTCCCCTTTCAATCCAATCTTTTTAAGTATTTACCGAAGTCTGTACAGCTTACTGAGACATGCAATGCCATTGAAATCAGTCAGGCAAAACAACTGCTTATAAGCTACTCTGAATCTCTCTAACAGGCAAAGAAACAAAAGTCCAATGTTACATGATAGGGTTTCCCCCAGAGGATCAAGAACATCAATGCAATCACAACCAATTAGCCATAATATCCCAAAAGTTGTATCATTTGTTCATTGATACTTGAATCAAAAGCAAAATGATCAGAAGACTACAGCAGATCTGATGCTCGCGGATGCCTATGGTGGAGACTTGAGGATTAACTGGAGCCATGGCAAAGTTCATATGCATATACTACAATGCTTCAGAGCAGTCTACAGAACCGTTGACACTTCCTCTACTAGAGGGCACCATTTAATGGTGTTAACACAGGTGCATATAGAGGAAATGAAGACAAAGCAACCTTGTTCAGAATCCAAGATCAAAACTTGGGACTTCATCCATTTTGCTTGTGCTATTGTACTCCTCAGAACTCTGCCTTCCAATATCACTGGGGTCTTGAGATATACAGCCACTTGAATTCGCTATACCAAAAGCAAAAGTTTCTTCATGCTGTCTACTGGGAATTCCCATCCTCTCTTCATTAGGCTACACAATACCATTGAAGGCACAAACATATATGGTCAGAATCCAATGCACAAATAGAACTGGATATTCATGAGAAATAGAAGGCAGATCAATCTTGCACTTACAAAAATAAGCTAAAGATTGTTTATGAGGTAAACAAAAGATCCAGCTTCATATTCGGATAAAGAGTCGATGCATATGGCCACAACTCAAAAGTGTTAAGCAGTAAACAGCAGCAAGAGAACAAGGAGAAGCACTAAAACACAGACCTGGGGGGAGGTTCCAATGTTCACTTCGTCAGAGAATCGATTGCTATGGCAGCTAGATGCAGCTGCAGAATTATATGAGAGGTTGAGTCTTGGAACAGTTGCAGATTCAATGATATTGCTGGGAAAAGTCAACAAAATGATAAGTAAAACTTGCCTTTGGAAGACATTAATCCAAGGGTATCCCCTTCCAGATTCCTATTTGATCCATCATGTGGCACTGATGCAGTTGAATGTTGGAAATCATCAGTACAATCCAATTTAGCTTGAGGCTCCCCAATAGAAATTACTGGCCTTAATATGCTGTTATCAGAGCCCCCTGCCTCACAATTTGGACTTGAGAAGTCAGATGCTCCTGATCTGGAATAAACCATTAACAGAAGTCATTGTTTGTATAACTACCCGACTGGCTCATGGGTTACCGCCCCAACTCCACCTGGGGGGTTCCCTATTAGAGAAGGCCCTATGGAGTAAAGTAATTAGTACAAGCAGGCAATGGTCAATCAAAATAACTTTTGCACATTCCATGAAGTGGGAACAAAGACATTATGGAATTATAGGTAGTTGAAACAGAATAGGCTTAGGGTTATATAAAGTAATCCCTACACCTTAGTTTTCGTATATACTAATTAGGTATGTAATCAAATTACAAGACTACCCTTATAAGAAAGAGTAGAAAAATAATAAGCTCTAACACTTCCCCTCAAGCTGGAGCATATAAATTAAATATACCTACCTTGGAACACAAATACTAAAAAGAAGATTGAGCTAACGGCTTTGCAAAAATATTGCCCAACTGAAAGTTGGAACGAACATAGAGAGTAGTTATCTGTTTCTGCAGCAAAAGATCCTAGATAAAGCAACAATCAACTTCAATATATTTAGTACGCTCACGGAAAAAAGAATTATTAGCGATAAAGATGACAGCCTGACTATCACAACACATTGGCATAGGAGTAAGGACAACAAGGCCAAAATCCTGAAGTAAGGAGCGAACCCACATCATCTCGGAAGCAGCATGAACCATAGCACGATACTCAGCTTCAGCACTAGAGCAAGCAACAACATGATGCTTCTTACTCCGCCAAGTAACAAGATTGCCACCAACAAAAGTATAATAAGCAAAGGTGGATTGTCTATCAGAACGACTACTAGCCCAGTCAGCATTACTAAAGCAGGTAACAGTCAAAAAAGTAGAAGACCGATATAACAATCCAAGGCCAGGGGTGCCTTTCGGATATCGCAAAATCCGACAAACGGTAGTAAAATGTGGATCACGAATATGCATATATTGACTAACAACCCCGACAGCATAAGTAATGTTGGGGCGAGTAACAGTAAAGTAAATCAATTTGCCAACGAGTCGTCAATAGCAACCAACATTAGGAAAGAGATCTCTATGCTCAACATCAAGTTTAACAGTGGAATTCACAGGAGTCTCAGCTGGGCGAGAACCCAAAAGACTAGTCTCAGAGAAAAGATCAAGAACATATTTCCGTTGGGAAAGAGAAATGCCCCGAGAAGAAGAACGTACAACTTCAATCCTAAGGAAATAATGAAGAACACCCAAATAAGGGTAACGGAAGAGAGGAAGATAAGGGTAACGGAAGAGTAGGGGTAGGAAAAAAGGGCTCCTTCTCACGACAATAGTTAAGGTCGGCTGACAACTCTTAACCTAGGGTAGAGAAGAAGGGTATAGACTTAAAAAAGGTATCATCGGCGCTCACAAAGTACTGGTGAAAGAGAGAATAATAGCAACGATAGTCTTTTTGAGTCCAAGAATACCCAAGGAAAATACACTTGCGAGCTCGAGGAGATAATTTATCTAAACTAAGATCAAGATTATGAATGAAGGCAACACAACTGAATATACGAGTAATGGAAAAAGAAGAATCAGGATATAAGAGAGAGAAAGGAGATTTGTTAGTTAGAACTGCCGATGGCATTCGATTAACAAGTTAACAAGCAGTAAGAACCGCATCCCCCTAAAAATGTTTTGGAACCTGCATGTTAAATAACATGGTGCGAACAACATCCAATAGATGACGATGTTTGCGTTTAGCAACACCATTTTGTTGAGATGTATGAACACAACTCGTTTGGTGAATAATGCCATGATCAACAAAAAAAAACTGGAGAATTGACTGGATATATTCCAAGACATTATCAAAACGCAAAATCTTTATACGTTTACCAAATTAAGTAAAGATCTCATTATAAAATCTCAAAATGATATAAGGTAATTTAGATCTCCGTTTCTTAAAAAACAACCAAGTCATGCGGGAATAGTCATCAATAAATATCACAAGGTATAAAAATCCATTAACAGTAGGATTTTGAGAAGGACCCCGTATGTCTGTATGGACTACGTCAAAGGACTCCGATTGACGACAAAGGACACAACTAGGAAATGAACTATGGTGATGCTTTCCTAACTAACAAACTTCACACTCTAAATAAGACATATGACTCAAATTAGGGATAGTCAATTTAAGTTTGGCCAAAAAAGGATGGCCCAAACGAAAATGCCACTAAAGAGGAGAGACGATAGCACTCAATACAGATGAAGTGGTAGGAGAAGAACAAGCTGAATCCAGAAAATACAGGTCGTCCTTCTCATGCCCAGAACCAATCCTCTTATTGGTCTTAAGGTCTTGAAAGACATATGAAGTAAGAATAAATGTTATCGAACAATGTAAAACTTTAATCAGTTGACTAACTGAAAGCAAATTGAAAAGAAATTGAAGAACATAGAGACTAGAGGGTAAAGAGAGGTTTGCATGAGGATGCAAAAACCCCGAACCACCAACAAGCCCAGAGGAGCCATCAATCAAAACAATATGATGGTAAAGAGAACGCAAATTAGAAAATAAAGAAGATTTACCAGACATATAAGAGCTAGCTCCAGAATCAACGACCCAAGATGGAGAGGAAGTAGCCACATCGGCAATATTACCTAAATTAGCTAATGTAGCAGTAGAAGATGGGAGAGTAGGACGCAGAGTGTGAACAATCTCACTAAGTTGAGCAGTAAAGGAGGAGGGAAGTACAGTACGCAGGTGTTGGACGATATCATTAAGCTGAGTGAGAAGAGCATCAGGAGAACCATCACTAATATTATACATATAGTTGGGCTCACCATACTTCATCCAACACCATGGATGAAGACTGCGGCCTTGAGTACCAAGACTGCGGCCAGAAGAACCACCACGATCATGAGAAGTATCACGAAAATTGCCACCACAAGAATTGCGACCTCCGCGACCACCACGAGAGCCATCACGAAAAGAACCATGGCCGCCACTACGAGTAACTAAGGCAGAAGACTCCAAGAAAGGTGAAATAGAGGTATTATGAACAAAAGGCTATCCCAGAGATGACCGCAACAACAGAGAATAAGCATTGGCAGCAATAGGCAAGGTCTCACTAGCAAGAATTTAATCCTTAAAGCCACGGAAATCATAATCCAAACCAGAAAGCAAAGAGGCAATCATAAAGTACTCCCAATGTCGCTTCTATAGCTCTAAATCAAGAGTAAATGGGCGATGTTGCAACAACTACTCCCATAAATTCTTAAGAGTACTATAATAATCAGACAAGGACTTCCCAAATTGTTTAGTGGTGAAGATCTTTTCATACAGCTCAACAACCTCGGACATATTACTCTGCTGGGAAAAGGATTTAATTAGTGAATCCCAAATCTTCTAAGACGAATCACAAAATTCGACTGTAGTAGCAATGTTGGGCTCCAGACTGTGCCACAAGAACCCCATAACAACGAAATCTTCAGCCAGTCAGTCATTAGAAGGGGGGTCATTAGGTGAAGGAGGAAAACTGGTGATATATTTCAATTTGGGTTTGCCACGAAGAAAGACTTTTAGGGCATGAGCTCAGGCAAGATAATTCAAGCCATCCAATCGCTTGGAGGTAATAAATCGAGGCAAATCATCCTCCTTAACCAGAGAAGATTTGGGGTCATGCATTTTGGACTCGAAAGCCTTTTAAGTAACCATAGAAGACAGGGAATTGTACAGTCAACCAACAAGAAGCAAGGCCGCAAGAGACACCCACGAGTGTGCACAAAACAGCCAAAAGAAACCAGGGAATCAACAAGAAACCAGCAAGGGAGGCAAAAACACAATCAACAAAGTCCAAACACAAGCTAAATAGCCAAAGCAACCACCACAGAGCCTGGAAAATACTGTATCAGCACCAACAAAGCCAGCAAAGCAACCAACAAAGCCAAACCAGTCCCCAGGGATAGAGCCAACCACCCAAAACAACCCACAAAGTCCAACAAATGAGCAAGAAAACACCAAAGGACCTCTAGAGCATCATTTTGGCAGCCATGGAAGAGGTTCCAAGCAGCAAAAACATTGGGTGAAGCGCAAAATTGCAGATCAAAAAATTAGGGCCAAAAATTCAAACGATGTACCAGATAATTTTTAAAAATCATGAAAAAATTCACCATGAGAATCAGTACGTTCCAATGAGTCGGAAAAGGGGGGTCTCGACCTCTGGCGACCTTACCGTCAATATGATGCCTGCATGACGTCACTCGCACGAATGATGACTTCAGCCCTACTCGCAGCAAGCAAATTTTCTGTGATGTTTTTTTTATAGGTTTAAGGTGAGGATCGAGGTGCTCTGATACTAGGTTGAAGTGAACCTTAAGTTTAGATGAAGGAAGATGAAGAAGAAGAAAGAGAGATAAAGAGAAAGTAGAGGAAACAAAATAGGCTTAGGGTTACATAAAGTAATCCCTATACGTTAGCTTTCATATATACTAGTCAGATATGTAACCAAATTACAAGACTACCCTTATAAGAAAAAGTAGAAAAATAATAAGCTCTAACATAGGTATAAATCAATATGCTTATAAGACACATGGAGTTGTCATAAAGAACTGACTTATCACCTAAAACTGGTGAGATTCGCTGAGTTCCTAAATATATTCAGAAAAACAAGTGGGCTCATTTCATCTACCCTGATGAACTGAATTGACATTAAAAAACCAAAAAAAAGGAAAGAAATTTTCTTCCAAAAGCAGAGATATATCCATACCAGCATGTAGCAAGAAACAAGAGGAATTAGTTATATATTAAGAAAAATAATACGGAAAGGGTTTGTTTTATGTGGTCTCCTGGACCAAAATTTTCTTTAAAGCTATCTTTACTATGCAATGGATTTTTTGGTAGCTAAAGTACAGTTGAACAATGAAATTTGCCGCAATTTTACTCTCATGACAAAGAAGAAAATCCCTTGCTAAATGACTACAAGAATTTTGGCTTAAGTCTCCCACTGATAGATGAGAATACATTAAGCATATACATACCCCAGAGAGAAACTTGATGGAGTGACATATCTGAGCTGTGATTCTCCTCTGTTCTCAGAATTTGCTGATTTGATAATCTCAATTGCAAGATCATCATGAAGTGTTCCTGGGTTATGCCTTTTCGTAGTTTCTTTATTTTGATTGTCTGCTTCACTTCTCTCACAGTTGGAGTTTCGTAGAAGATTTATGTCTACCTGATTCTGAAGATCAAACTGAATAATGTTTGAAGATTGTGAAGCATGGCACTGCTCTGCAGATGCACTTGTTATGGAGACACTGCCCTCCTGACTCATAGATTTTCTGAGAATAGACAAAATTTCATTGCCTGCAAAAGTGGACCAAATATGACAAAGGGATGACTTACGTGCAGCAAAGTGAAAAGATGAGAACAGGCAAATGCCAATAGAGATGGGAGGGTGCAAATAAGTTGTCTAATAGTAAAGTGGAAATGTATTAAGCATTCGTAACTAATGCAAATTTTGATGTCAGTGTCCATCACAATGGAATATCTGCAGAACAATTCTTAATGTTCTTAGAATACATCACATATAGACAAGTGGTTTAAAATGAACATCAAGGTGCTACAGTAATTTTGGCGTACGAAACTGTACTCAAGCATAACTCAGTTATACAGGACAAACAAAACCCGTATAATTGTGGTAAATATAAAAATGTTTTAAGGTTCTTGAGGAGATTTTTAACGACACTCAATTTTTTGGAAAGACTTCTAATAATGGTATGAGTTCTGTCATGTATCTGTTTATTAGGGTCATTCCAGGCTCAACCTCACATGTTTTGAATGGTGCGAAGTGGCATGTACCCGATATCCAGACCAAAAAGTTCCTGTCCCTTGTAAAAACCATATTTTTAGGACATGAGGCCACTACTTCAAATCTGTATAACTGTGTGGTGATGAAAACAAGGAGCCAACATCCAATCAACAATGAGACAACATAGCAACTATGGCAAGCAACATAAAAAGCGCATCAAACAATGTTAAGATATAAGGCTTCATATGCAGCTGAAATACTAGAAAAAGGCCTCCATATGTTCTTGAAATCATCACATCTAACTTGGATAGCAGAAATGCAGTGTTAAATCCACCAGAACCTACATATTCCTTCATGAACCTGGTAGTGAACTGCTGTCCATTATTTTTTACACTCTTATCACAAATAATTTGAGACACATGGGCCTTTTGATGAAATAAATGATGCAAAACCAATACAACAAAAGAAAAGGAAACAGAAATAACAGAAAAACTATACGGGAAATCCTGTTTTTGTATGTGATGCACCAATTGACAATCAGCTTACCTTCACGTAAAGGCTTGTCTATTGGGACTCTCCTACCCAATTTGAAATTGTCAATGCTAGACTGACTAAAATTTGATTCCACTTCTTTTCCAGAGAGAACATTTTTTGGAGGTTCTCCTACAGATACAAACCAATAGTTTTAGAAGGGAAGCTTAGGACCTCTGAGAGCAGTCAAATAGGAGAATAGGAGAAGAAACACATACAACAGATTTTTTTAGAATAGACAAAATTTCATTGGCTGCAGAAGTGGAACAAATATGCTACACAATAACTTATCTGCAGCAGAGTGACAAGATGAGAACAGACAAATGCCACTAGAAATGTGGGGGTGGGGATATGTAATCCAATTCTGGTGAAGTGGATTGTATTATGCATTCGTGTATATGCAGATTTTTGTGTCATTCTCCATCTCAATGGAATTTCTGCAAAACAATCCTTCAATGTTCCTTGAATACATCACAAGTAGATGAGTGATTCAAAGTGAACATCAAGTTGCTACAGTATAGCTTAGGAAATTCAATTCAAGCATGACTTGGTTATACATAATATACAAAACTTGTATAATTGTGGTAAATGTAAAAATGTTTTAAGATTCTTGAGGAGACCTTTAAGAATGCTTTGAATTTCTTGGAAAGACTTCTAATAATCGTAAGAGTTCTGATGTCCAGACCAACAAGTTCCTGTCCCATGTAAAACCATCTTTTCAGGACAGGAAAAATGGTCAAATTCCAATCAACAATGAGACAATATAGCAACTATACCAAGCAACATAAAAAGTGCACCAAACAATGTCGGGAGAGGCTTCATATGCAGCTGAAAGGCTAGAAAAATCCGCACTATTTTCTTGAAATCATCACATTTAACCTAGATAGCAGAAATAAAGTGGTAAATCCACCATAATCTATGTATTCCTTTACGAACCTAGTGGTGAAATGCTGTCTACTATTTCTTATCCTCTTATCATACATAACGTGGGCAAACATGGGGAATTTGATGACATAAACATTGCAAAACCAATGCACCAAAATAAAAGAAACAAAAAATAACAGAAACAACCATATGGGAGAGACCTGTTTTTGTATGTGATGCACTAATTTGGGCAATCAGCTTACCATCACGTAAAGGCTTCTCTATTGGGATTCTCCTACCCAATTTCAAATTGTCAACACTAGAGCAACTAAAATCTGATTCCACATCTTTTCCAGAGATATCATTTTTTGGAGGTTCTCCTACACATCCAAACCAAAGGGAAGATTATAACCTCTGAAAGCAGAAAATAGGGTAATAGAAGAAAAAAGAAGTACCACTCCAAAGTCAATGCAATACCTTGAGATGCCATGTAACGACTGACCAATGTAAGTCCAACTATATGATAAATGAGACATAAAGATTAGCTTGTGAGAGCAAATCAATACCTTCAGGTCTTATCAGTGGCTCACCAACCTCCACCAAATATTTTGACAGTTCAAATGTCCTCCCACTTCTCACATCTTCAGATAACTTGAGAAATTTACGGTCCAGAATGGTTCCATCTTCATTTAGTAAAGTAGCCTGATGTACTAACAGGATTAGTCAAGTAGAGAGGACAGGTACACCAAAAACTCGAAGATTCCTCTCATCACCGTCTAATTGGCCAATGGAAATGGTTAGTGGTAGAGAGTGTTTTCATGAAAACATCTGATGTTTAATCCAATTTATTGTTCATGGTGCAAGTTCTTAATTTTTGCACATGCATAAACCTCGCAAATTCATCATATACATATAGTGCAAGAGCTTTCCATGCTGTGGAATCATCTGACATAATTCATGAATAGGTAGATTGAGTCGCTTAATTATATTGACCGGCCTACCTTGGTAAAGCCTTGAGGAAATTTATTATTATCAAGTGTAAAGATATCTACATAGCAATGGAGGCAGGCCACGGAAATTAAGTCCCTGGTAAACAAAGGCCAATCAACAAATTTTCCACATGAGGGCAACACCTATGTTGCATGGACCCTTCTAAAATGTATGAAGTAAGCACGTAGAAAACTTGACATTTAGACTCTGACACTTTGGTAAAGGTATAGGTATAGATATGTGTTTGACATGTATTATTGGATATTTACCAAACAAAAATGTTTAGTAATTCATACATGTATAGCACCATGTAAATATTATTCTATCCTAGAAAAATAAAAACAAAAATATTGAGAAATATGAATATTTTTCTATGTCTCCGTGTCCTTGTACATGAGAATTAGACAAATCTGACACATAGACACATATCCTCATCCGACACTATTTTACCCGAGTCCATAAAACATAAGGCTACACCAGAAAAGTGGTTACTGGGCTATAGCACTTTATCTCAAGCACTTACTATCAAAAGTCTAAAGTGCTTTTCAATTAATTAAAGCAAGAACAAGTAAAATAGATTTTCAAATAGTATTTTTAACTACATTTTGAGCATACATACTGTGTATAACTTTTTGGCCAATATAATTATGTTTGAGCATGGAACTATTAGTTGGAACCATACAAATGATACACATTTAAACAAGAAAGACAAACAAACAAACAAAAAAGCTGTATGAAATGGCCCCAACAATGTATATCAAGCTGTCTAACAACCCCCTCACGTGAACCTTGTCCCACGTTTGGGAAGGAAGACAAAAGCACAAACCAAACTAACATGGTGCATTGGGAAGTAAAATGGACAAATGCAGAAACTGAACTGAGTGGGGTGCACAACATATAATGGGAGACAAAGTCATATAACGAGACTTGAATGCAGGATCTCCTAGAAACCAAGCTTTTATACCATATTTGATCACCAATTCTCCCAAAAGCTCAAGCTATTAGGAAATGGGGCCAACAATGTATATCAAGCTTTCGAATACAAACAAACAAAAATCTTATGAGGATGAAGAGCCATAGCTGCAATGAACACTGTCCATTATACAAACAGTAATACCAGTATCAATATAACTAACTGGAAGTATAAGATGTGATAAAAAAAAAAATAGCAGGCTTTGTAGATAAATTAGATTCCTCAACTGTCTGTAATTGAGCTTCTTCACATCCCTTCACAACTTGCGTACAAATTACCCTATACATTATTTGGTAGCAGGCACGTCTGCAGAACTTTAGTTGAATCAACTGATCAATTGCCTGATTATTTCCCACTAAGATAACTTGCAAAAATACTTGTGCTATGTTCGGTAGAAAGGAAAGGAAACAGTAGGGAAGGGAAGAGAGGACAAAGAAAGTGGATCCTTAAGGATGGGATTGTCCTTCCAAGTGGATGATTTAAATTATTTTACAATTCTGACCCTCATTTTATAGAACAAGTAACGAAACTTTTTTTTTGTTTCTTGATAAGTAGAAGTAATGAAACTTGAGGGCCAAAAATGTCATTTCAGGAGGTTAAATGAGAGGGGGAGTATCTTCCTTCCTCCTTTCCATCCACTTTTGGATGATTGTCAATCTGTGGCTCCCCTGGAAATTGTATCCTCTCCTTCCCTTCCATGCTCTCATTACACATTCTATCCTTCCATTTTTCCTTTGTAACAAACATAGCATCGAGGTGGGGAGTGCAGAATTCACACGAACCAACCTGCATCTGGTAGGAACCACATGAGGCAAGTCTGAAGAATCCACTGTAGTACTTCTTGGCCTTTTGAGTTATCTGAGTAGTGTATAGAGCATGCCATTCTGCATTGAAAAGGATATAAGCATGTAAGCAATTATAGAGGAATGACTTTTTTTTCTTAAAGACTTCAGAAAAGGCAATATCAAAGAAACGAAAACTGAACAATCATGAAAGATAGGAAAAAGTGCTGTTGATAACTGCATGCAAGCGAGAGAAACCTATTAATACAAGATTCAAAAAAATTTGACCTCTAAAAGATTAGGACTTTAAATGAGAAACTACCTTCAAGCATTCTATTGAACAATCATGAAAGATGCATCTACTTGTACTGACCTCTCATGGTAGTGTTAACTGCTTTGTGACAATTCACTGGTGACATGCTGTTATTTGAACTGGAATTTCCATTCTCTGTTAGTGAACAAAAATAAGAAAAAGAAACAACTACAATCTGTCACCTGATGGAAAAAACATTTTAGTGACACTAAAATCCCTTTAGCGCATGGCACAAAAAGATTAGATGCTGCTTCTAATCAACATAGGACAAATTATCATACCAACACAACAATCGTGCTGGGCAAGTTGTCCATGTGGTAACCCTGTTTTGCCACCTCCAGTGCAAATTCTTCCTTGACCTTTCAAGTCCAATAGAGGCCTATGGTCTCCTTCAGGTTCTCCAATGTCAACCAAATGACCATCAAAAGCCAGTGATTCACCAGATCCAACCACTTCATCCTTCTTAAGGAACCTATTATCTAAGAGTCTCCTGTTTACATCATATAGTGTAACCTGAATGATGACCGAAAAAAAAAAAGGGGGAGTTTGAGCATGAATTGTGCTTTGGTAAGGACAGAAAGCCAAAGTGGCAATAAACAACAATAACAAATGCAAACAGGTAAAACAACAAATAATAACGTATCGCCTGAGAGGGTCATGCTTGTGGATTTTGAAAACTGACAGGGATAATTACATTCGGTAGATGGTCAACTGGAATCCTCAATCTTGTGTGAGTCCATAACCTCACATTTTATTTCACATGCTAATAACCTATGTCACTTGAACTCAGGTACAGGTGTTGGATGCGGGTACGTGTCCAAGTGTCGGATTCATCTAATTCTCATGTCCAAGGACACTCGGACACGGCTTCAATTTCATGTTTTTTAAATATTTATGCTCCTTTTTTTAAGATAAAATGATATTTACAAGCTAAAATATAACATTTCATGTATAAAATGGAAGTTGTATGCTTAGTTCTATAGTAAACTCAATTACTTATACATGTTATATGCATGTCCAACTAGTCATATCGGACACATATCTGATACCCTTGTCCGAGTGTCGAGTATCCAACACGAGTATTTCACAAATTTAGAATAGTCTAGGTAACATAATTCATATCGACTACGGACATGTTTTCTTTGACAAATCCTGAATTTCTTAAATCATGGGGAGGAACCACAAGGATTGCTAGGAAAGTTCAAAGTCAAAAAATAGCTCTCAAGGTTCATTTTCAGTTGACGAAGCATAGCAACCAACTTTGAGATGCCTATGTATAGATTGAAAAGCATTATTTCGTCTAATTGGCTTCCCAGAGGGATCAATCCTGCTACTGGCAAGACGATAGAGTTGGAATTAGTGTATAGGATTTGTTGCTCTGACGGTTTTTTTTGGTTTATCCTTTTGTTTTTGGGTTGCTCCCATGGATGCTTCTTATTGAAACATCTTACTAATATGAAATAAAAAAGAAAAAAAAAATCCTCACTTGCCTTAGAAAAATTTAGCAATTACAATAAGTCTCTACAGCCTAGAGCACTCTAACAGTTTTTAGTAATCTGATGAGAATACAGGGGGTCAGTTTAGCCACCACATAAAATCATTGCATTTCAGATATTCCCTATCTTTTACTAGTCTTTGGAACTCTTTAAAAATGAGGAAGGATAAATGTTCTATAATAATCCAATCTCTTGTCAGTGGTCCACTCCTTTCAACATACCACACCATTTCATCCCCCAATTTCGAAGTGTGTGTGTTTTGTGCACAGGAACATTTTGGTGCATCCATTTGTGTAATTGAAATCCTAATAAGCTCACACTGCTTCTTCGTCTCTCTCTTTCGAAGATTTGGAAAAAAAAAAAAAAAAGGAAATTCAAAACAGCATTAGTATGATAGACATTATGACTTTAACCATCAAAACAATATTGCATGCGTCATATGCTATTACTTTTGTATCAAGAATATAGGTTTACATTCAACCTTTCTGATAAACCAGAACAATAAGCACCAGCAATTCACATCATCGCATGTCCTGTCCTTTATACCACTTTTGCAGTGATTTATAAATTACCTTTTATTCTTTGGCTATGTTGCATCATTAAGTTAATCGACTACAATGTCTAGATTGTCAATAATGTACAAAAATGACATGGCAATAACGAAATTGTTTGATAGGACCTATTTATTTCAACCTGCCTCCCTTGGGACCCACAAGTTGCAACTCTTAAGATTCCATCGTGATACTTCTTGGCCTTTTGAGTTATTTGTGTAGTATACAGCACCTGCCATTCTACAATGGAAAAGAGAAATGTCAACTAGGAAAAAAGAAGAAGATGAAGAAAACAATAAAGGATCCCAAGGGAAAAGCATGAAACTCCTATCCATGCAAGACAAATCGATAAGATCTTCGTGCTGGGGAAATGACACAGGTAGTGAGATAATAAACAAGACACGTCAATTGCCCTCACCAACAACCCAAAAATAACAGGACAAGTAAGATCACTGCCACCTGAATGTTCCAACGTTTCAATTGCTTTGGTATTATGATGCATAAAGTACAGATAATCTATAGCCAGCCAGGTTATAGTATTTGAAATACTAAATATGTTAGTGTTATGGGTCTAAAGGCATTCCAGGGAGAAATTTTCTGTTTTTATTTGAATTAAAAATTAATCTCACGATTATCAGTTCGTTCTCACCATATTTTTGTTATGTAATACATGTAAATGATAGTAAAATTGTCCTTAGGAAACTAAATTCTAGCTAAAACTATAATGTAATGATGAGTGAGCATAAGATGTTTTGAAGAAAATGTGAAGTCTGACACATTATCTGAAAAACGAAAAACGCAAAAGAGAAAAGGAAATATTAAGTTTGGAAGCTTTTCACTTTAATAAACCACTATAAATTGTTAGAGATCCTAAGTAATTATACTGCGGTGCTTCCACATCTATTGATTTATTGGATAAAAATAAAATAATCAGTTGTACGCAGTGTTTCAATGGTACCTGTACTTGATTGAATACAAAATCCAAGTATGATATGTTCAAATAACCTGTTTATCAAAACTGATGAAAAAAATATTTATGTTAAGATTTACTATGCCTTGGTTCTTCAAGAAAACTGGTTTTAAAGCTTAATCACATGAATCATATTCATGTGGCTAATTCCAGTAATTCGGATAAGCCTCAGCTGGGTTCAATTGGGTATCTAGGCAATGAGAGAACTTTTAATGGAATGCTTACTTTGCATACAGTAAGATAAAAGTAATTACCAAGCATTTTTGTAACTTGCTATCAAGTCTTTAAATATTGCATGCAACATTGATCCAACTACTACAGGGATGAACCCAATCCAGAATACGGTAAAAGAAAATGCCTATTAAACCAATCAGAAGAATGCCAATTATAGCACTTATTAGCCAAAGAGGAATCCTTCCAGTAGTATCAACTATTTAACCCACTTCCTCCACATTTCATCAAATGGTCATGCTAGAGAGATAAACAATCATAGATAATTATGCAATGAGATCGTTTTCAATAGGCTAAGGGAATTCCTAGAGTTACTATTCTATTATTTCCACCTTATCATACTAAAGTCTCTCCAAATGTGTTAGTTCACCATAAATTACATCCAAAGGACAAATCATGAATTGCCTGATACAGTGTTGCACATGTTTTCCACCTCAGGCAGAATTCAGTTTCTCCTTTGTTCAGAAAAACAAAATACTCCTTTACTCTGTCTATTTTATTTTGTTTTCCTTTCTGTGTGTGCGTGCACGTGCATGCATGTGCATGTGCATGTGCTTGAGAGAGAGAGAGGGAGCAAACTATGTAAAACAAATTTAAACCAACAAGAATCAAGATGACAATTTACTAAGCCGGTTAAAACTTGTCAGTCTGACAATTGCAGAATATTTTGAGGCTCACTATTGTGTTGAACAGAACAAAATCAACAAATCAAAAACTAGCATTAGCAATAAGGAGGATTAATTGTGTGTTTCGTGCATTTGGTCAAAATAACCTAGAGAATTAGCTACCATTATAGACAACAGTACAAACTGACCAGTGTAGCTGGTTTTTGTTGTATCTGGACAATTCCTTGGTGCTCCATACTTGTTCATTTCATTCTTCTTAAACTCTGAAATAAAGAAAACCATTAAAGGTACATTAATTTATAAGCTAATTGACCTAATGTGCTGGCTAGATACAAAGCGATGTAGAAACCTAACACATTGACAAGCTTGTGCCACGGTAGTCTAAGAAAGGTGAGATATTGCAAAACAAAAGATGAAAAATCAAAAAAACCTTTTCCACTGTCACTTAAAAAGAATATGCGCATGCATACAGAATCACGATCTCAATAGAGACTATAGAGAGCAGATGAACAACATGTTTCACCAAATGATGGGTTGCCCATACAACTTAGAGAAACTTACAAATGAACTACCTACATTAGAAACTATTATCCTGTATCACCTAACCCAAAATAAGCAGACTGACTAAGCAACTTAATTGGCAAATAAAAAATGAAGACACAACAAATGTTATCGGACCAACCTTTAATAATTTTTTGTGATGGTCTTTGATTACTTGATGGTGCTTTATTCTTCCCTGGATTTTTTTTAAAAACTGAATTAGGAACACCCAAAGAGTGTAATTTGATTGAAAACTTTGAGAGAAGAAAAGTGCGAAGCAAGGAAGGCTAAAGGTCCAAAGTGTTAAAAAGGATTAAAGTGATACCAACAGAAACTGAATTATCCTTGAACTTTTTCCCATGAAAGAACCCATCTCCATCTTTCTCAGTAATTTTCTTATCTCTTTCCTGAAAACTCAAATTAGATGTTGGCTTATGATCTCCATCAAGTTCCCCTATGTCAACAAGATAAGCATTGAATGCCAGTGTTTCGCCGGATCTGACAACATCATCTTTCTTCACAATCCTGCTATCTAGGAGTTTCTCACAATCATCATAGAGCATGATCTGTGGCATATCAAGGAAGCAAGAAAATTATCACAAAAATGGCCGATAAATGCACAACGCTGCAATCCAACCTAACCCACACTGAAAACTAGTGCCTGATTTGATTGCTGAAACGGTGTAATTGAATGGTCGAATTGTTGAAGAAGCAAATTGAATGGTCATGGTAATACCCTGTGGCTTGAGTCGTGAAGCTCTACGAAACCATCTTGATAGACTTTCCGCTTCTGTTTGATGTGCTTTGTATAGGTTACGGACCATCTCTTCACATCCCCCATTTCTACAACACAATATCACAAATTCAAATTCCAATTGCAAACTCGAAACTAGAAATTAAGGCAACTCGGCTTTGAAGATCGATGGAGAGAGAGAGAGAGAGAGAGAGAGAGAATGTACCTCCAGAGAGTGACGGAGTTGAAGATAGATATACGCTGCTATGGCGTACGACGGTACGAGCTCCTTGCTCCTTAAGGCGGGAATGTAATGCTCCAAAAAAGGTCTGTTTGGATGCACTGAAAGCATCAATGTTTATCCGGAACAAGGACGTTCCTACACCAGAAGAGGATACCAATATCGCTGATTAGTTAGGGACGAGGTTTATAAAAAAGCCCTTCTAGTTGTAGCTTCTCTATTGCAAACGACGTCGTTCCAGGAGACAAGAGTACGAAGCAAAGCCTTTCCAGATTTGCATACCGATTTAACCCATTTGGCGTTTGCTCTTTGCTTTTAATCTTCTTTTGTGTAGATCTGAAACGAAGCTAGAGAGAGAGAGAGAGAGAGAGAGAGGGTAAACAACAATCAGTTTCAGTTGCAGGAGAATCAGAAGATATGGTGATTATAAATGGATGAATGATTATATTATTTTTGTTCTTCTTGTTCTTTCTTGCGACTCAGAAATCAAAGATGTGAAATTCAATGTTGATGGTGGTTTGGTTCACTCTTTTTTTCTTTTCTTTTTCTCAGTCGGCTCTTTTCAACTTCCATTCGTTTCTGACGGTGGTGCTTTTGGTGATTTGTACGTGCACATACCTGAAGATGCAGTTTCCCACTCTCCTGGAACAGAAAACAGGGTACCTTCCTTCCCCACCTCTTTTACATATTTGTATACATATATATATATATATATATTTTGATGCGCATGAAAGATTGCTTGTGCATCATTGGGGGAAAGATGATTTGGTGAAGTCAATGGAGGAAAAGATAGCTGAAAACAGTATTATAGATGAGATTGGAGTAGGTTGAGGCAATAAATTAGAATCTAGAAAGAGATTTTCAGAGGCTTTTGCAATAAGTTTGGCCTTGTAAGATTTTACTGGTAGCCAAGATGGCAGTTTGGATTTAGATGGCTGAAGGTAAGAACAGTTAGCAGTAGAAAGAATTAGGTAGCATCAGTTGTGGAGCCTGGACCAATTCTGGACCAATTGTGGAGCCTGGTTCATTTTAAGGCACCATAGGCTGGCCTGGAAGGATGTGCACAGAAAGGGTAAGGGAAGACATGATAACGTATGACATAGCCCTAGACATAGCAAAATGGTTGAACAAGATACAAGTAGCCAACTCATTGGCAACCTTACTTTGGGTTGTGTCATCAACAAGGTCATGCAAGGCTAGCTTGCTTATGGTATCTTCTCCATGCATAGATGAATGTGAGGTTCATAAATACAATACTACTGGATGTCACCTAGGAGAATTATGTGATTAGAGTTACTATCATATGATTTATATTCTTTTTTTTAGAAGATCCAAACTTCGAAGGTGCTAGGATTGAGTCTTTGTCAAGTTAAGTTGACCTTATTAGAGTTCTTAAAGATAATAGAATTGCTTTCCTAAGAAGTCATTGTATGTGGGACAAATTCAATGGTGGATAATATGAAAATTTGGTTTATTAACTTGAATATTTGAAATGCGAGGGACTTATTGAAAAATATATATATTTGGAGCGTGAGGAGATATGTTTGCAAAATAGTCCTTTTATCAAAAAGTTTGCAGTTACTCATGGATGAGATGGAGAACTACGAATTGTTGACCAGTATTTTCCCAGGTTCTCGATTGCCCAATGCTGGAAGCCATTTTCCATTTTGGCCTCCACTAAGAACATAGTTTGTATTTGTGGAATTCCGATTGCAGTGAATAGGTGTGACGTGATTAACCATCAGAGGGATGAGAGGAAGGCCAGAAAGTCGTGAGTTGTGAATTGTGATAGTAAAAAGGTTCTGGCACCTTGATAGTTGGAATTTGGCCTATGTAGGACGAAATGGCAATACAGGATGCATACATCACATTTATGAATCGTTAGCAATTTAAATGGAGATACAGAACCTCACCCTATTACTTTGGCCAGCTTCATATATACTTTGTCTACAAATGATAAGAAAATTACACAATCAACATGGTTAATACTGATCCAGGTAATAATACCATTCTTCCTATGTATTGCTTTCCCTATATGATACAATGTGATTTCATGTGCAAGTTTAGCCTTATCCCACAGCATGTCCTTTCTGAAACTCAACTATGATATTTAAAATGTCGAGGAAGAACACCAATGGCAAATTAATTTAGTTTGTGATAAGCTGAGATACAGAAGATATTGTTAAAGACTAGTATAGAATCAACATCTTGATTGATGTAGATATATGGTGTTGACTTGGAGCTCTAGGAACTGTCTAAACATTTGCCCTTATTATTACCGTATGCCTCTTCCCGCCATTATTGGTAGGATATTTAGTGCAAACGTTGCACCTGTGCACAATAGATCCAAGGCAATGACACCGTTTTCAACTAATCATTTACTGGTTTCTTGTATAATAAACTGTTTTTTTTTTTTGGGTAAGTGCGTATAATAGAGCTAGGGCAATTGTATAATAAACCGTTTTACAAGAGTGAGATTGTGTGTTGATGAAAATTCAGTATTAATATTACAATGTGGTGGCATCATTCAATCCTTTTTCTCCTTGTCTTTAGTTGAATTAAGTCTTCCTAAATGATTCTGCTGCTAACTTTTTTAAGCCTTTTGCTCTTTTTTTTTTTCACTTGATAATATTTGCATCAAGCTGATATTGATTGGTGTCTCTCTCTGGCAGCTTTCGTGGTTTCTTTTGGAAGGCAGCTAGAATAGGTAGGCTTATTGAATTTTGAATTGCTCGCCCAGCATGTATAACATGCAACACTGCACTTACACTTTACATGGTGTTATTGTAATTATACATTACAGCAGAGTTATCAAGCTCTATTTTAAGCCTTCTTTTGTTGCTTTCTATAAAAAAATGAAAAAATTTATGTTGCCACCTTGCACCATTGCTTGGACTCTTTCAAAAGATTGTCCTATGAGGGAACTGCCCAAGCCCCTCAATGAACCGAGCATATCCATTCTGCTTTTGACATATGCAAATACACGAACATAGAGAACTCCAGGGAGCAGGGGTGGGAATAAATGTTTTAGGGAACAATTGGTCCACACTTTCAATATCAAGCTCAAGCAATCCTTATGATCGTTTTTGAAACATTTCATGGATTGACCTACTTTCACTAATTGTGATAATCTAAGCTATTGAAACGGCAAGCATGTTGGGATGTATCTAACCATGCCCATGTATAGTCCTTTCTTGTTGGTCAGTCTGCATGTTGCGGAGACTAATGTTGATACTTGAAACAGGTGAACGTTTGAGCCCTTGGGTGGCTGCTGGATGCTTTACGATGGGAGTGTCAATAATATTCTTCTGAGCAATAGACATTTGTTTGTATATTGGTAGGAGCCGCATCTTCGTGGAGCAAATCTCATGGCAAAATTTGCCTTCTCTACGATTCCTTAGATGGTTCATCTATTGAACCAACCATTTGTCCAGCTCCTCTTCTTGATCTCAAGTGGCTGGCTGTTGTTTTTGTTTCTTTCTCTGGTGATTGCTCCCTGAAGATTTACTCTCAGGATGGTCATAGTTTTTAGTTTTTGCCAGCCTTCTTATGGTGGGTTTAGTTGCGGACCTAATGGGTGGTGCTGGTCCTGTGTTATTTTCCTTTTGGTTGTGGCTTATGTTCTTTCCTTCTGTTTTTCTTCACTAAAACTCTACTCCTATGGGTTCTCTTTAAGTTATGAATGAATGTTCATTTTCTATCCAAAAGAGAGAAAAAAAATTTTGGAATGCTATTTATCCGCTTAGGTGATGAAAAGATAACTTGAAGTGCTTTTTGAAGGTGTAGTCATGTAACCTGTATACAGTATATGGGGATTTGATGCATGATCTCTACAATTCTCTCTTTTTTGTAATGTAGTGAAGAACAAACATTTGCTTCTGTAAATGCTATTTCCTTTCAAATATGAGAAGGTTTTGGATCCACAATCATGAAATACTAGTCTCGGGGATATCTTCTGTGATGTTTACTGGATGAAAATTCAATTTGTGCTAGCTCGCTTAGCCACTGGATTTCACCTTGTCTCAGTGGTGAACTCTTTCCCAAAGACTTTGGTATTACACATACTACTTGAATGCTTCTATAGTCTGCAATTCCGATTGATTTGAGTTTCCGTTGTTTTCGCAGTTCAGTAGAACCTTTGAAGCCACTTCTCTAAGAAGTGAACATATAAGAAACTGGTGTGTTGACCTAGTAACATATATAGTAATGGATGTCCCGTACTTCTGCGTTGTAGTAAATTAAGACACTTAGAATGGAAGGGTTTTGCTTGACAATTTCTAAATTTCCAGCAAAATGCTACTATGTACCCAATCCAAATTGTACCCAAATGTTGCCTGGACCTCTTTTAGCAAATTAAGCTGCTTATGTATTTTCAAGCAAGCATAAATAAAGTATACAAAGAATTACTGCTCAAAAACAGAAACTACATAGGTCCCATCATGTAATCCAGGATAGGGCAGTCGGCAGCAAAAGGCAGGGTGTGGGGTGGCAGTTTTCACCACTCTATGGACTAGTCTTGGATTGTGCTACCAGAGAAACCAAATGTGCAAATAAATCAGTTACAAATCGCTTGACGAAAGGGTGGACTACAAAAAAAAATGGCACTATCCATGTGAAATAATGAAGCTATCTCTTCTTTTTCCCACCCTTCCCAGATTTCAAAGGTGCGGTACCTGAGGTAGATGCAGGCTCCTGTTTCTTTGTCCTCCCAGGGTGTCTGGGGACAAACTGTGCAACATGAAGCATCAGCTGTTTCCCTGGAATACAATTATAAGATAAATAACTAACCATAAGAGGAAGAAAACACAATGTTACTTACATTCACAGAAAACATATTCTCAGTCAAGGGGCCCCGTTAAGGATAATAAAGGATAATGCGTCTACCACTGTAAAGACTGCATCAACAAATGACAAAAAAGCTAAAAATTAGTTAAGGCCTCATGCTGGTCTGTACCATCTTGAAGTGGATCTTCATATCCAGCACAGAATGCTCGGGGATAAAGACGAAATGCCCAGAATTAACATGAAGATGTAGATAAGGAACACTCGGAGTGAATATAAAATGGATGAAGACCTACAAGTAGCATTAAAGTGACGGCAAGAACATTCAACCAAAACTAGGTGAAACAAAATTCAGGACAGCTGAGGGAAAAATAACGGAGATGCAGAAACTCAGTTTTAAGAACCAGCTTGTTAATAATCAAGGTCGAATTCTGGATGGAACTTGAGTTCCAAGTTTGCCTCTGCATACCAGCTCTCCTTACTCCTCCTCGGCACTAGCGCAGTAAAACGACTCAAACTACTCGAGCTCGACTCGTGTTTACCTTATTAAAAGCTCGTTTAAGATTGGCTCGCTATGTAAATAAGCTAAACTGGAATAAATTTTGAAGCTCGTTAATTTTTCGAGCTCATCTAGATCGGTGTGGAAAATAAATAAGCCAAGTTTGAACACATTTTAAAACTCGTTAAATGTTCAAGCCAAACTTGAACAACCTATTACTTGACTCGACTCTGCTCATTTTACAACCCTACTCAACACACAGACAAACAGAGGGAGCGTAGGAGGGGTGGGGGATAGAAGGGGGAAATTCAATATTGAGGACCTATAATAAACTCGTTGGCTTTTTCAAAGGCTCACCTTTATACTGAAAGTTTAACAAAAGACAATTTGAAAGTTGTGCAACCTTTATAAGGACAACAATCACATAGTATCATGTCTTGTTGAAGATTCATGAAAATAAAGTTGGTCTTTTACAAAGGAGTGATTGAGGATGATTTTGTTGCAAGTATAGCATGGTGTATCATATTTTGAATCCATTAGTTACCCAAAAAAAATTACAACAAAACTCTGGGATTGTTTGAAGTTCCGTCCTCTCCTTTCAACAAAACTCTCACTCTCCCTCTTTGCATGAAATCACGCGGATAGGCCTTATCAATCTCCAAGAATTTAGACACATTACAACTCAAATAAGCTGTTACAAACTCACAAGCAGTTAAAAGAAATATATGAAATCATTCAAACCCAACATTGGAAAACCAATTAACATCAAAATATACCAAAGCTGATTGAACTTTTTTTGTTAACAACAACAAACTTCAATTGCAAAGGGGAGTTTAAGGTGGCTGCAGCAATCACCAATCTCAGCACAAGTAGGGTTTTCACATGCTTTGCTTGCGTTTATTCGCCGACCCTCAGTTATTGTTTTCTTTGAATTTATGTAAACAGGGGGGTATAATACAACCCACTTCTTTATGTTTGGTATGTCACCATCGATGTTTCCTATCAAAATTTTACACGTAAACTAATCAAAAACCCAAAAACGCTAGATCATGATAAATTTAACCTAACCAAGATTCTGGAGAGTTGGACCACAGAACATAGATTGTTAATCAGATCAGATACCCGATCTATTCAACCACGCTGAACCGTAAGAAAGATCAAGAGCAATATACATGTACATACATTATTGTTTGGTACATCGGAATCGACATATTGTTGGGAATTTTGACCCTCCCAAACACATTCCTTTTGGAAATAGAAAAGACAGAAATATTAAAATAAATAGAAAAAAACACAACACAAGAATTTACGTGGAAAACTTCCAAAATAAGAGAAAAACCACCAGCCCAAAAGAAAAATACACTATGTGAAAAATTATTACAATCACATAATTTTCCCTCCTCACCCTGCCGACACCCACTAAGCTATCCTACTAACTAACCTTTAACTTTCATCTCTTCGAGAGGAATTTTACTAAAGTCAAAACTTACTAGCTAAGCTATTGACTGGTACACTTAACTAAGAAAACTTAACCTTTCTTAAATAGAGTTTTTCCCTTGCCCCCTCTTTCCACTCCCAACCGATGTGGGATTGGGAAATGACCAAACTATACAAACTCAGCAATCTGCACCTATGCTACTTTGACTGATCCCACAGCCACACTCCACCTTGATGAAGATTTTTATACCTTCTACTATCATGCTCCACCATAAAAGCATATGCACTCAGAATAAACCAATTCCAAGCATTTCACTTCAGCCCATGTCGAAAAACAACCTTGTTGAAAAATTATGGTGCAACTCCCACATTTGGCTTTCCTGGAAGTTCATCAGCCATCGACATGAATTTCCACCACACACCTTGCATCAATACCAAACCAATGCTCGTGTGCAAACTTATGGACCTGCCCCTAGGGATTTCTTATGAACATTTAACATCTGTTGCATTTGTTCGCCTACACATTTGTACATTTTGTCCATGTACTTTTACGCATGTTGTAGCAACTCTTGCTCTATTTGTTCATCTTGATCTCTACCAGCCTGTACAGGTTGCCAATTCATCCAATCAGAATCGTGCCCTTTTGATTGATGACTGGTTTTCTGCCATCAATTGACCCAGATGCTACCGATCAACCCCTGATCTCTGACCGCTTCTGTCCAATTTAACCAAAAACAGTGCAATACTGCACCCACCAGTGACTCCGCAGCGCCTACAAACTTTAGGGACACCTCCCTCCATGAATTCCGAAACTGACCAAACCTTCACCTAAAGGATCCTGCCACACTGGATCATTGCCCAAAACAAAGCAAATGCAAACTAGTCTGTTGCAAACCTGCTCCTTCACCAGCAATGATAACGGCTCTATCCCTGCAATAATAATGGCCACATCGTCTTCAAAATATCAGCACGCTGTTCTCCATCAACCAATAATTTTTTTTTTTTTTGTTCTCTCTCCTCTGTTTTTGTACATCAGCTTGATGAATTTTTACCGTACATATGAATAGTACCCACTAAGTAAGTTTTCAGGAAAGACTCAAATCTTTCTTAGACAGAATTTCAAGATTCCCAGAAAATATTAGAGGGGTCACACTGGTCCCGCTTAAGACCCAATCTCCTAGACAAAACCTCCTTAGACTGTACGTATCCACACTACCACACCAAAGCTCCACCCCACCAAAAAAATAACAACACCAAAAGGAACCTCTGATAATTTCAAGAAAATCTTTTCTGATGTGGAAGATCAGTCAAAACTGCAACCACAGAGCATACGAAGAATTTTCAAGAAATAAACAAATCAACCAAAAAAGCTCTGATACCACTTGTCGGGAATTTTGGCCCTCCCAAACACATCCCTTTTGGAAATAGAAAAGGTAGAAATATTAAAATAAATAAGAAAAAAACACAACACAAGGATTTACATAAAAAACTCCCAAAATAGAAGAAAAACCACCAACCCAGAAGAAAAATACACTATGTGAAAAATTATTACTATCACATAATTTTCCCTCCTAATCCTGCCGACACCCACTAAGCTATCCTACTAGCTAACTTTTAACTTTTACCTCTTCGAGAGGAATTTTACTAAAGTCAAAAGTTATTAGCTAAACTATTGACTGGTGTACTTAACCAAGAAAATTTAGCATTTCTTAAATAGTTTTCCCCTTGCTCCCTTTTCACTTCCAATCGATGTGGAATTAGAAAAAGAGCAAACTATACAAACCCAGCACATATATAGGTATATGTGTACAAACATATTGGTATATATATATATATATATGCGCAAGAAATATAATGACAGAGATTATTTTTACAGTGATTGAAGTTCAATGAGCATACCAGAGAGAGAGAGATTAGGCGAGGACTTGCCGCGGAAAGACGACTGTATAGTGTATATTAAAGTTCCGTTAATTTATAAAAGGCAGCGGAGTGGGCCCAAGACCAAGCCAGCCCCAATTCAACTAAACGGAATTATTTAGGGGGACCAAGTCTCTCCCTACTCCCTTGATTTATTTACCAACTTATTTAACTAGTATTCTTTATTTTTATTAGCTTTTTTTCAAAAACTTCTTTTTTTATAAGTTTTTAGTTTATGTTTGTGACTTTTTTTTTTATCATTAACTAAAAAAATAGTTAGTAAAAATAACATTAGCTACTTAAATAAGCGAGCTTATGAGTTGATAGTATCACATGAATAAGGCCCAATATTGATTGTCAGCAAAATCAAAGCCAGATAATTGCCTTATTGTGCAGAATTGGACCCCCTACATTAACAACAACATGGTTAGATCCTATTAATTTTAAGTATTTATAATAAGATATAAGATTAAAAAAAAAGATATAAACTTTTTTTACCTTGACCCGTTCTCAGTTTCAACAAAGTTCCTAGATCGTCCTACAGTTATTTATTATTTTTTTGATAATTATACATTTTTCCCATGTTATGTAGTATCAACCATCTCAACGTTTAAGATGTTAGATGTACTTGTATTGGGGAAAATAAACATTCATATTCATATACTCTGTACAAATGCAATCCACATCATATTTTGTATAATACTAATTAGATTGCAAATGATGTGAACTTTCTAACTTTTGACTGGGATACATTGGTTGACCTTACAATTTATGCTAAAGATTTCTCCTTTTTTTATTGGGTGGTTTTTGTGTGATCAAGCACCAATGACAGTTGTATCACTCGATTTTTTTAACCATTGATTCTAGAGGTTGCAATTTCAATTCAAAATTTATGAATCCGTCCAAATCCACCCACTTAAAAACCTTCCAAACCCACCCAAATCTATAAATGAATTGTAATTGAGTGATTATATGAGCATTCATTTGGAAGTGGAAGCGGGTTAGAACGGATTGAAGTTGAGTGTCTAATGAGTTATTCTAAATAGGTTGAAATGGGTCAATAATGGGTATCACACAAGAAACATAAAAAAAATTGAATTAATTTTTATATATTCATTTATAAATGGTCAAATATTATAGAATTGAATTTTTTTATAAACAGGTTAGTATAGGCGCTATATATATATATATATATTTCATACATAGCTTCATACTCGCACAAATATTTTCTTCTGAGACTTTTGTTTCTCTCACCCGACGCCCAAGTTGGATTGCTCTACAGAGGAACTCAACAATTATGTATATATATGTATTTCATACACAATAGATATATATGTATATGTATTGCTCTACAGACTTCTAATGTTGTGATTTGGTTAAGAGATTTTGGGTTTTAAATTTTAGAAAAAGATAGAGACTTCTAAATTTGTTTCAAAAACTTTGTATTCCAATTTCAGGGAAACTCAAGGAGAAAAGTGAAATTGCAAACCTGGTGCATTCTACAAAAGAATTGTTGAGAGAGAGAGAGAGAGAGTCCACATTGAAATGGAATATCAGAAAAGTTTTGATTGAGGTCAAGATACATTGCTAGTGGATTGTCATGATCAGCCGACTCTTCCATGAATTTTGCAGCGACCTGGAAGGATAACAATGACATTATTTAACGACATTAATTGTTAAACTCATCATATTTTAGTGGAAAACACGTGGATGCATAGAAAGCTAACACGTACCTAGGCAACTTGAACCCTAGCTGCCTAATTTGGCGGAAATCTCCATTGTCCATGATTAAAAACAAATGTTAAAAAATGAAAAAAAATCTCATCTAACAAAAAAAAAAAATCATATATTGGAAATGGTTGGTTTTGTATTAATAGGTTTAACATGTGTCTAACTAAGCCCGTCCAAACTCAATTCGTTTGTTAATTGGACATATTTGAATTAATTCATTTTAACCCGTAACTTATAACCATCCAACCCAAACCCGTCCAAACTCGCCCATTTGCAACTCAAATCAACGATTTCTCTTCTAATTATTACTTTCATTGATATTGTCATCTCGAAAACGAGCTTAGATGCACTTATAAGATTATTCGATTGTAACTTGAGTATTTATGATGGAGTTAAATGAAAAGTTGCTTGAGTACACATTTCAGTTATAGTTAAAAACGTCTTATTGATGTATACATAGAGCTGATTATTGTCGTATTTGCCATTGTAGACCACTTTTTTTTTTCTGTTTTTCCTTGTAATGTCCAGCTAGCATTGCAAAGCTAAGGGCCATTTGGTACAGTTTTTTTAAAGTTTTTTTGGCTTATAAGTAAAAAAAGTTAAATTTTTTTTAAACTTTTTTGCTTTTAACAAGATAAGAGAAGTAGAAAAGCAAACAAAAAAAAAACAAAAAAGCTTTAAAATCTTAATTTTTTTTGCCTATAAAAAAAAAAACTAAACTAAAAAGGTTAAAAAAAAACCCAACCAAATAGGCCCCAGTTTAAATTCTTAACTTTAAATTGATACTATCCAAACACCGAGTTCGAAGAATTGGCATGTTTAAAAATCGTGTCGATGTATATTCATCTAAAAGGCTTTCAAGGCTGAAAAGCCCTCCAAGTAGCCATGTTTTTGGCCATAGTTCTTCAAAAATGGAAAGATGGAAGCTAATTCAACAATTAACATTAGCCCGCGTAACTTCGCATGAGTAGCCTTTGTGGTCAAGGGCAAGTTTTGGGAGGAACCACATTTTTTTTCGTACGTTTTGGATTTGACTCTTCTAATATTGTCTCCTATTACATAATAAATGGGTTTTATGGGTGAGTTAATGTATATTTTCCAAAATCCTCTTCTAATATTGTATCCTATTACATAATAAATGGGCTCTATGGGTGAGTTAATGTATATTTTCCAAAATCCTGTTAATGTCCCAAATGATCACAAGTAGCTAAGTTATACTAAGCTCTTATAATTTTGGAGAATACAACCCGTAAAACAGAACCTTTTGGTCTACTCTCAAATCAAGTATTCCATCCATTTAATTTTTTAGAAACACAAAATTAAGGAGCTATACTAGCCGGTGATATTAAAAAATTCTGACAACCAAAGCCTGAAAAAGGGGGATTCAACCCACACTAGCCTTCCATGTCTTATATACGTTGACCACAAGTTTATTGTAAGAAATTTAAAAAGTGGTTTGACCCAAAACCAAATAATTCTTTAAACTTTAAAAATAAACAGATGATTTTCTGTGGCTTTGAATTAAAATGTAAATTGATAAAAATTGTTAAATTTAACAAAAATTGTTATGGGTAATTACATTTTATCTTCCTGTGATTTGAGTCAAAATCAAATGACACTTCTATGATTTAAAAATGAACACATGACCTCCTTGAAGTTTTAGAACATTAAAAAGATAATTTGACCCCCTTTTATGCCAAAAAGATAATGAAAACTATTAGATTTAATTAAAATTCTATCATAAATATATTTTTGTCATTTTACATCTTCAAATTAGAATATCCAAAAGACGACTTGGTGAAATAACAAAAAAAAAATCGATAGACAACACTTTATTTTGGCATAAATGGGCCAAATTATCTTTTTAATGTTCTAAGTTAAAGATAAAATGACAAAAATATCCTTATAATAGAATTTTCGTTAAATCTAACGGTTTCCATCTATTTGTACTTTAGTCCAAAATCACAGGGGATCATCTAATTTTAAGTTAAACTATAAGAGATAAAGTGTAATTATCTCAATTTAAAAATAACATAATAGTGCTTTTATAAGATAGATTAAAACCCATCACCCACTCGTTATTACAAGAGTAAGAAAAATTGCAACTAAAGTATTGAAAATTCATCATCAATACATTAAGTTTATATAATTTGTATAGACAATAGTCCTGTAAATGCTAATCAAATCATATTGAAGTGAAAGAAACAAATAACAGTTTTCGCCTTTTTCACTGATTGCATATATTGTTAAATACAACTTGGTTTATATTAAATTATATATAGATGCAACATCACCAACCTAGTGGAATCAGCAAAATAACCAGGGAAAGAAAGTTGGGTGTAACTTTCAGTATTGTGCATTCCCACTTCGAATGCTTGTTTATACATGTTGGAAGGTGAGTCCTCTACTCTATTGGTGTTTTATTGGCATCAGAAACCTCCTTTTTTAAAGTAAATGTTAGAGGATTATTTGTATATAAACACCCGCAAATATCCTTGTATAAGTAATTTTGATGAGTGTACAGTTAAAGGATTATATGTTAGTAGACCATATAATTAAAATTTAAGCTTTCTTTTAATCTCCACTTTCGAGGAGAAGTTTTACTTGAAGTTTTCCTAAACGAAAGAAAGAACAAAGAAAATAAAAAGGAAAATATGAAAATAATGTGATTCTCCTTCTGCTTATGAAATAATCATTTTCGAAGGTCAGCTTTTGCACCGTTTGCAATTCAAATTTTTAGTAAAAAAGAACAAAAAAAGTATGAAAAAAATAAATAAAAATACTCTTTATTTTTATTCACAATTTTTTCACCTTTTTTTTCTCAACAAAAATTCAAGTTTTAAGCATAGCCTAAATAAATTTTTTACGATCAGCTCTTACACTTAATAAGAATCAAATTTTTAATCTACAAAAAATAGACTAATAGCTCTAGTTAATTCAATTGGTTCATAATGATTTAAAATCGCACAACAAAATTTTTTTTATGATTAACTCTTACGAATCAAACTCTTAATCCACGAAGACAGACTAATAGCTCTAGTTAATTTAGTTGGTTCATAATGATTTAGAATCGTACAGCAGAGGATCATATCCCCTTTTTGTTTTATCCGTCATGTTGAAACTAGTACAACAATTGGATTCGAATTCCAATGGGATCACAGGCTGCAATTAACCAACTCTCCGTCTCGCATCTTTTCTCTCTCCATCTGTCGCGACGTTGAGAGCGAAAATTCCGGGAAAATCTTTCGACAAAATGTCCGAAGCCGAGGAAGAAAACCAGACTTTCCCTCCCAAGGCAAGGGAGCTGACCACTACACCGCACACGGTGGTGGAACCGGAGAGAGAGTGTCTGATGGATCTCGATCTCGATCTGGAAGCTCCCTGGCCGTTCGATCAGATGTTCTCCTCCAACCCGATGTCGCCGTTTTTTCTATCGTCCTCCGAGCAACCGTGCTCTCCACTCTGGACCTTTTCGGACGATAACGACGATAAACTCGCCGGAAATGCTGCGTCGACGCTCGCCGGAGGTCTTCGACTCCCCGACTACTCAAGACTTATATCCAGTGAGCTTTATCGAAGTCTTGGCTTGTATTTTATTTGTTGCGAGACTGCTTAGTTTAATTTTTTCATTGATTAGATCGTTTTTTCAATTTAATGTCGCTAACTTTTGGTTTTTTCTGAATCGATATATTCGAAAAACCTATAATTTTTTGTTACTTCAGATATTTTCTATTTCTTAGAGGCTGAAAAATTCGCTATATGGGTTGCTTTATTTCTAATCATAACTTATGCGTTTTAGCACAGAACTTTACTAGTTATAAGGAATAGCTTCTTTTTTATCTGTTTATCTTTATTAAGCTCTGTTTGAATGCTTAGGAACCAACAGAGAAGATAACAGAATGGAATATGAGACCCTATATCTATGTTTACGATGGCCCCTGACCCCTTTGTAGTGGTAATTAGACAGTTGAGCTTCTCCTTGGAGAATTATACAGCCACCACCATCAAAAGAGGAGGGGCGGTAAAGCTTCAATTCTGTTTTTTCCTTTCATTTTCTTCTGGCTTCTAGACAAACAAACAAATCAAACACAGTGCTAAAGGCTTTCTCTTTTCCCTCTGCCACTCCCTGGACTTTCAAGTTTCAATTGCAAACTTATAGTTTACCTTTCTAATGGGGAATTACTCCCTTACAGGTATCTTGGGCTTCGAAGCTGGAATTTATTGGTTTATCTGAATATTGTTCATTTTGTTTGCTTGGTTTATCTACAGTATCTTGGCTGTTTTCAGATCATATATCACTTGTTTCCTTGAATCACTAGCAGTATTGTTTAGAGTTGATAGTTGCATTGCTTGCTTATTCTATTAGAGTTTGATTTATATGCTTTTAATTTAAGAATTTTGAGACAATACAGGTAATCCTAATTCAATAGCTGAAAGTCCAGCTGGAACTGGTGATAAAAGAAGGCTACCTCCACCGTTTTTGGGATTGACACCACTAGATTATCCAGATGGGTCTTGTGTGATTAAGGAGAGGATGACCCAGGCACTTCGATACTTAAAAGAATCAACTGAACATGTTCTAGCTCAGGTTTGGGCACCTGTGAAAAAGGGGGGTCGGTATGTACTCACAACTTCTGGGCAACCCTTCGTTCTTGACCCACACAGTAATGGGCTTCATCAGTATAGAATGGCCTCTGTGATGTATATGTTTTCTGCCGATGGGGAGAGTGATGGAGACCTTGGGCTTCCTGGCCGTGTATTTCGGCAAAAATTACCGGAATGGTCTCCAAATGTGCAGTACTACTCAAGCAAAGAGTATCCACGTCTTAATCATGCTCTGCATTACAATGTTAGAGGAACCTTAGCTTTGCCCGTGTTTGAAGCTTCTGGGCAGTCCTGCATTGGTGTACTTGAGCTCATAATGACTTCACAGAAGATTCACTATGCTCCTGAAGTTGACAAAGTCTGCAAAGCACTTCAGGTTGGTTCCCTCATCCCCTTCCTACATGCATATTCTGCATTTCAGTTTCCTGTTATGTTCTGCAATCGGCTTATCCTGAAATATGAGTTGCTACAGGGATCATTTTGAGAAATTATATTGTTCATTCTATTTATTCAATCATAATTAGTTATATTGATGGTCGATTTAAAGCATAGTCTTAATGGTTTCCTGATACAACCAAGCTCTCATGAGTATTTATTCAAACATGTGAGGAGCGAATAAATATGTTCTTTCTTCCTGTTTATTTCCTTTTTGAGAGAAAGATGGATAGAACCAAAAAGAAGAAAAGAGAATATGAGAGGAAGCACAAATGCATAACTCATTCACCCTATAAACTGCCCTGCCCAATACCGTAACAACTTAAAACCCCAAAATTTCATCCCTACAACCATAAAAAGATCTAAAAGTAAGTAAATATTGCAATTTAATTAGAAAAAAAAGGATTCATAGTAGAATTGTAATGACTCAATTTGCTATTTCTGTAAGAATCTTGCACAACTAGGCTGCATCATGCATGTAATGAAAAATGGATTAGTAGAAATGTGTCAATGCTAGTGAGTGGCGTCTTCCTTCATCATTACTTGTTTCATAGTTACTATTATAAGAACAGCAGGACAAGTCACTAAGTTTATTAGAAGGGATTGCTGGGCACCTTGATTGGCTATTACTAGTCACAAACAAGGTTGGTGAGACATATGGATTGTATATATTGAGTATTTCATTTTTATGACGGATCACATATATTGGACATTTCATATATCCAGAAGCGTTCTCTTGGAAATTAATAAAAAAAGGATATTGACTTGGATTTTGAAGATCTCCCTCAATGGGCAATATAGATGTTATTACTTTTCTTTTGCAATCTTCTCTCACATGTTGAGATTGACACACGAGGAACAATATTTCCTTTTTCCAATA
This sequence comes from Euryodendron excelsum, assembly GCA_033060915.1. Lineage (NCBI taxonomy): Eukaryota > Viridiplantae > Streptophyta > Magnoliopsida > Ericales > Pentaphylacaceae > Euryodendron > Euryodendron excelsum. Next base: position 17,695,194 of record CM065378.1, on the reverse strand, counting down.
TTTCTTTTTTGTTTTAGGTACATCGGATTGCCAAAGCCCTTGGGGGATGGGGAGGGGAAGGGTGAATCAAACCTATGACCACAGGCATGGGTGGGGCTGCCACTACCACTGGATTAACCATTCTCCTCACAATATTTCTTATTTATTTATCTTGATTGTTGATTGTAGCATCTAATCACTTTTTTGTTGATATGGCAGAAAGCAGATAATTGCCTATGTCTATAATGTTTATACATATATACATTAGTGCGGGCCTTACATATATTAAATTAGGGAGGACTATAGTTGTGATGTTTATCTAACATAAAAAAAGGGTAATCTAGTCCACGGGGCTACCGCCACTGAGGATCTGGGAGGCATCAGATGTAGGCAGCTCTAGCCCCTCGCTTGAGAGGCTATCTTCGGGTTTCGAACTCATGACGCCCTGGTCGTAATGCAACAACCTTACCCTTGTGCCAAGGTATTTACATAACATGATTCTATGAAGGATGGACACTGATACACGTATGGATATGGACACGCGTATGGACACGAGACACGATAATTTTAAAAAAATGAGAACACAGACACGGCTGGGATACGGCAAAAAATATATGTTTCATATATTTTATTAGCTATGTATATAAATGTTACATCCACAAACCTCCAAAAATATAAAAAAATAATACTAATTCAACATGAAAAACATGTTCAATCCTTAATTTAATCATAATTTAGCATAAAATATGATGAAAACAAGTTTACAATGTATACTTACAATGTGTTTCATGTGCGATTAAGTAATAGATATGTGTCTCCAGCGTGTTCTGGGCGTGTCCATAGAAAAATAAATCAACAAAAATTTAGGATACACTAATTGGCCTGTCCGAGAAATATATGTATCCGAAACCTGTCCAACACAGACACGGCATTCTTTTAGAAGTGTTCATGCTTCCTAGACATGATCACACATATTGATTCAACACTTAATGAATAGGTATAGACTTCCTATCATCAAGGGTAATGTCTTGATAGTTGAACATAATCGAATTGTAGGTTGGTTTGGGATTTTTTTTTGTTAATTTGTTTTTTGCGTACACTGGAAGCCAAAGCCATGGGAGGGAGAGGGCAAGTCAAACCCATGACCTCAATCATGCTTGAGAAATTTTACAAAAAGGGTGTGGGAATTTCATTATCCTCTTATTGGATGTGGAAGCAGTGTTACTGTAAAGGAGGGCCCCCATGGGCTGTCCTGGGGAAATAGGGATATACCAGGCCTCTGAGGTTTGCCATTGCCCTGGCTAGTATATAAGGTCTCTCCTGCTCCACATCTCTCCTAAATGGGCAGAAAAGATTATGGTCTGCAATGATGACAACTGTTGATATGAGGACATGGCTTTTAGTAAAATTATTATTTTGGATGATTGGTGTCCTCATAATCTTAGTATTGTCTACTTAAATGGGTAGAAACAGCTCCTTCTTTGTTATATGTCACAAAATTCCATGCGCATTATCTTCAACAAGAGACACTTCTCCCTGGCTTGAACTGTGTAGAAGTCATTTACACAACCGGTTTCCATACTTTTCCATTACTGGCAGTCTTGCTCTTGCATTTGTCTTCTTTCATTTTCTAATGTTGTGGGTTTGTAGGACTTGATTGGTAAACAAGATCTGTGATCAGATATGCCTCTTTTATTCATGTTTTCTTTGATGTTTTAGTGATTCATCAGCTGGAGAGATAAAAGCTATTGTGTTCTTACTGGAATCAGATAAATGATGGAGTAAATATAACTAATTCTAGTGGCATGAACCATGCATATCCATCTTGGTCTTCATGAGATGGTGCCTGATGCTTCCATTTAGTACTATTACTTGTATGCTCTTTCGTAATTATTTCTCATGCCAACCTTTCAAGATTCCTCAGTTTACATAATTCAGTTTACCTGCAGGCAGTGAATTTGAAAAGTTCAGAGATTTTGGATCATCCAACCATGCAGGTAAGCAGCAACTATAATTTGAAAATCAATTTTCTGTTCACATGAATGCGTGAAATTAATGTGCTTGCAAACCAGATTTGCAATGAAGGTCGCCAAAATGCGCTGGCTGAAATCTTGGAGATATTGACAGTGGTATGTGAAACTCACAAACTACCTCTGGCTCAGACCTGGGTTCCATGCAGACATCGCAGTGTTGTAGCCTATGGGGGCGGTTTGAAGAAGAGCTGCAGTAGCTTTGATGGCAGCTGCATGGGACAAGTCTGCATGTCCACAACTGATGTAGCTTTCTACATTGTAGATGCTCACATGTGGGGATTCAGGGAGGCCTGTGCTGAACATCACCTACAAAAGGGTCAGGGGGTTGCAGGGCGGGCATTTGCATCCCAAAACTCATGCTTCTGTGAAGATATTACTCAGTTTGGCAAAACTGAGTACCCCTTAGTTCATTATGCACGTATGTTTGGGTTAACTAGCTCTTTTGCAATCTGCTTACAGAGCACTCACACTGGGGATGATGATTATATTCTAGAGTTCTTTCTTCCCCCTAACATCAGGGGCAATATACAATGGACATTCTTGGACACACTATTGGTAACCATGAAGCAGCACTTTCAGAGTCTTAAAGTTGCGTCTGGTAAAGAACTTGAAGAAGAGTGGAAATGCATTGAAATTATTAAAGCTTGCACAGATGAGAAACGTGATTCAGTACTTGAACATGTTAGCATATGCCAAAATGTAATATCTCCACTTGGCTCTGGTGCTTTACCAAATGTAGCAGAGATGGTGCATCTTGATTCACTGGAGCCGCTGCTAAGGATCGAAGCTGATGCTATGAACAGTGGAGGGAGTGTTGGTGGTGCAGGTGGAGTCCAAAATGCTGTTTCCTTTCTGGAGCATGAAGACACGAGCAAAAAATCGGAGAGAAAACGTGGAAAAGCTGAGAAAACAATCAGCTTAGAGGTACTTCAGCAATATTTTGCTGGGAGTCTTAAAGATGCTGCAAAGAGTCTTGGCGGTATGCTTATAAATTCAATGGTTGTTGCTTGTCCTCTTGCTTATTTTATTTTCATTTTGGATTTTTTGTTTTAAAGATGAACTGATCTTTGCAGTTGTAACAGAAGTAGAATGTTCTCATCACAATTCTTACTTTTACAGTTTGTCCTACTACAATGAAGCGTATATGTAGGCAGCATGGGATCTCTCGGTGGCCATCTCGGAAGATCAACAAGGTTAACCGCTCCCTTTCTAAGATAAAGCGTGTAATTGAATCTGTGCCAGGTGCTGCAAGTTCACTTCCTCTCCCTGTCGGTTCCATCTCATGGCCTGCCAGTTTAAATGAATCCACTCAACACAATTCAGCTGGTTCTAAACCATTTAAAGTTATGACAGGAAAGAATCAATTGCCAATCCCTAAGATACCAGTAAGTTGGGGAAAGGCTGAGGCAGCAAGTCAGATGCTTGGAGATGGGATGGTAGGTAAAGGGGAAATCATACATGAGCAAAATGGGTTCCTATCTGAGTTGGGCCAAGAGTCGAGCCAGTCCAAAACAGGGAGTGGCTCAAAAGAGGAGAGCACTGGGACCCCTACTTCCCATGGTTCATGCCCGGATAGACCCAGCCCTGGAAATGAATCCTCCCCTCCAGATGATGCAGTTGTTTCTCCTATCCATGAGAAATGCATAAAATTAGGCAGCTCATTGGAACTGGCATGCCAACCAGCAGGAGAAGTAAATCTCTCAGCAGCATTCTCAATTCCTGATGCTCTTGTCACAACACATCCCCCAGAGTCATTTGGAAGAACGCTGATTGAGGATGCAGGAAGCTCACATGATTTGAGAAATCTGTGTACCCCAGCAGAGGCTCTTTTGGATGAAAGGGTCCCCAAATATGGTGGGGAATATGGTGGAGCAAACACACTACATTCTGAACTGGTTCCTAAAGAAACTCCAGCTACTCCGGACAGAATGCCACATTTTTCAACCAGGCCAGAAGTGAAGACTGTGACCATAAAAGCAACACGTAGAGAAGATATCATTAGATTTCGGCTTTCTTTGGATTCAGGTATTGTCAGATTGAAGGAGGAAGTGGCAAAGAGGCTGAAGTTAGAGGTGGGTACCTTTGACCTCAAGTATCTAGACGATGACAATGAGTGGGTTTCAATAGCCTGCGATGCAGACCTACAGGAGTGCATGGATATATCAAGATCGTCAAGCAGCAATATAATCAGACTGTTGGTTCATGATGTAATGGCCAACCTCGGGAGCTCTTGTGATAGTTCAGGAGAGTAAGGAGGATTAGGTTTGTAAATATGGAAACCTCACTATAGCACCATTCTTGTAGTGTTATATACTAGCAGTGAAGTTGTAAAGATTTTGCTCATGACAGCCTATTCGAAGTTGTACAAAAATTTCCCCGTTTGTAACGATGTCTCCAGGTTTTCCAGAGAGTACATTTTTCTTCGCTTGTGATATAAATGGAGAGCGAATGCTCCGCTCCCGCATGGAAAGAGTTATCCCTTGTTTTTTTAATGTGTTCAATAAATCAGCATGTTAGAAGGCACATTTCTACAGGTTGTTGAGTCCTTTGTGAAGTTGTTACTCGAGTCTGGACGCTAGTCAAATCTAAATTGGCACTCGTGAGGTAAGGTTAAAGAGAGTCCGCTACAGCACCCTGACCGGTGCTAGTTGCCAATATTTCTAAGTGGCTAAGAAAAAGCAAAGTTCAGATCAGATGGTTTTGCATGTCGATTATTGAGTAATATCACCTGGACAGGAACTAATAACTATTCGAAACGCTGGCAGACACCGTGATGTTTGGTTACCTATACTAGTTTAGCTTTGGGTTATCACATGCTCGCTCAGATGGTATAATTAAGTGTGCCAAGGATTAGCGCACTTGAGATGTCATATTCGACGTATAGGAAGAAGGGGAAGGTCTAAGGGAAGGCATAATAGCATATGACTGTTCAATGGGTCTACCATACACTGGCCTGGAGTGAAGAAAGAAAGTCAATAAAAAAAATAATGATAATAAGAAGAAGAAAAAAAAAACAGGTGGGGCCGTCTAAAAATTTTGATCCCTCTGAAGAAGGGATCTAACAGATTTGAACCCTGGACCATTTGAAGAAAGGGAAGGTCTAAAGAAAGGCATTGATACAGTATCATTGCTCAGAGTCTTTTGGGTCTTGGAATTATGAAGAAAAAAAGTTAACAAAAAAGCAGGATGGTTTTGAATTACATAGTTGTTGCTGTCAAATCATGCAAAGTTCTGTAGAATTTTTTTGAAAGAATAGCATTTTGCTGATAAATAAAGAAACGGAAGACTTCACATGAGAGAATGAGAAAAGGGATCATTGAAAAGGGAAGAAAGTGGGTAAGGGGTTTGCTGGGGGTGTATTTGCACCGAAAATGTCGCAGCAAGATGAACAAGATTCTGTAGTGGAGCTCGTGAGGAACTGGCCCATGTACTCACCTCCGCGAGCACTCACCGCCTGCGGTATCGGCCTGGTGCCATGGCAAGATTAGACAGCGCCACCGGAGCTCTATGACGGCCACCTCGGTTTCGATGCTTGCTTGCCGACTCCCAACATCCTCATGTCTCCACCACCCGACTTCTCATATGGTATAGATTACGGTAATTCCGTCTCTCTCTCTCCCCTCTAATGCCCGCTCCATCGTTAGAATCTGGACTCCCAGATGCCGTTTATGCTTAACTCTTTAGGTTGATTTGGCTTGAATTTTGCCTGCTCTTTCTCTGGCTTTTGCTTTTATTTTTGTTCTTCTATTTAAAGTTTTTTCTTTTTATTTCTTTATTCAGATTCCAATGCTCAAAAGGGAAAAAAAAATTGAACTGAAATTGTTGATTTGTTTTGGTATGTTATCTGGCTGCGTCGATTTGGAACTGCGGGTTAACCTGAATTTTTTTAAATTTTCTGTGTGGACTAATAATTCTTGGTCCATCTTTATTGATAATCTAATGTATTTCTAGTCTTCTTTGCTTTTCCTGCAAAAGCTCTGGTTTTGGTTCACTTCTGTTACGGTTCCTTTTTCTCTATTATACACGTATATGGTACTTTTTGTCTCAGAGAACTTATTTTTTTATTTATAAATCGAACTATACATATGATACTCGCCGATGGATAGACTCCCTCTTAACCTCATAACGCAGTTATCTTCATATCTTGTATGATGAGTTCAGAGTTCTCGAGCATTTCTCTCTTCTCATGGTACTGAAATCCTGACAAATTTGACCTTGTAGGGTTGAATCTCGCATGGTGCGGTTTCATGAGAGAGTTTAACCAGCTTTGTAGAAGAAACTGATTATACTCTATTATGTGACGCTGAGAACTGGCAAATGGTGCAGAAATTCGTGGCTGTAGCATATGACATTGCAGATGCGCTGGATGACTACTTTGAAGTGCTTCGGCAAAAATTGCAGTTACAAAAACGAAGGAAGAAGAACAAGGACCAATTCTTATTCTCCCTCTCAAACGCACTGGTATTTCTTTCAAAGACTGCTTATAAGATCCGTTGATTCAATTCAACTTTAGACAAAATTCACAAAGAAGCAAACTGCATCGTACTTAGAGTGGAGGAAGCTGCATATAACAGTGTTGAACTTACAGATGTTAGGCAGACTTACCCCTTCAACTTATCACCACTAAAGAGACAAGTGTTTCCGTCTATCCAACTTGTACAGAGAGTGGCACAGTGCCTTGCAAGTTTAAGAGCATTGACTCCTTATCTGGTTAGTACTCTTCACGTTCTGCATATATCAATGTCATGTTATGATCCTGGAGCTTCATTTCTAAGTGGGAATTGTGCAGCTTGGTTCATCACCTGAGCCCATAGCCCCACCAATTGGAAGAGAGATGATGGGGCATCTTGGTTCGTCAGAACAAAAATCATTGTTGGAATTTGATGCTACAAACAGCGGAACACATGTTAGGGCAAATTCAACAATGATGGAAGTGTCGGGTGAAGTTTTCGGTCCATCTATTGACGAGAATCTTGATTCGAGGCCTCAATGAATCCAAATTCCCCTGCCTGCTGGATCTTCACCTCGGCCAATAGCCTCACCAACTGGAGGAGAGTTGTTGCAGCATGGTTTGTCAGAACAATAATCATTGTTGGAATTTGATGCTACAAACAGCGGAACACATGTTGTTGGGGCAAATTCAACAATGATGGAAGTGTCGGTTGAAGTTTTCGGTCCATCTATTGATGAGAATCTTGATCCGAGGCCTCAATGTATGCAAATTCCCCGACCTGCTAGATCTTCGCCTCGGCCTATAGCCTCACCAACTGGAGGCGAGATGGTGCAGCTTGGTTCATCTGAACAAGAATCTTCGGTGGAATTTAATGCTACAAACTGCGGAACACATGTCAGGGCAGATCAGAGCACCCCTACAGTATCTCATTCAAAGAAGAAAAATGCTAGAAAATGTGTTACTACAAGGAGTTCAATTAGTTTAGAGGATCTCCAACAACATTTTGGCCATAGCCGTAAAGATACTGCTGATTACTTGGGTGGTAAGTCTCAACAGTTAGTAAAGTGTTGCTTGCAATCTTGCTCTTGTTTTTGAACCAATAGTAAAGTAATTCTTCTGGCAAGGAGAAGCTGGATATTTCTCTTGCTGAAGCAATGTAAAAATTCAGTTTCCTTATCTACTTATTCTTGCTCATGCAGTTAGCGTATCCACATTTAAGCGCATCATCCATAGGGACCATGGGATCGTTCGTTGGCCACATCGCAGGAAAAACAAGTGTAATGGTAATGGGTCTCTCTTCAAGCCAAAGCTTGTAAATGAATCTGTCCACGGCGTAGAAGAACCACTCAGTCCTCCCAGTTCACTTCCAGTTGCTGTTGGATCCGACCATCATAACTCACCAGGTGGCTCTAAACCCCCTGATGAACCACTGGGAGAAAAGAATATGTCACCCACCTGCAAGCCACCAATATCAACTGATGGACAGGCTGACATAGGGAATGAAATATTTGGGCACATTCAGGAGCACGACGGGTTGCCAAATTTTATCGGGTGCTCAAGCCAGTCGAATGCGGGGAGTGGCTCAAAAGAAGAGAACATAAAAGCCCCTACTTCTCATGATTCTTCTCCTCCTAATAATCCTTCTATGGATTTGCCGATTTCAATATCTATTTACAATGGAAGTGGAGAAGCAGCAGGGGGTCCCTCTGAATTGGCAATTCAACAAAAAGAATCCACTCCTTCAGCTACTTATCCAAATCCCAATGCTCTTGGGTTTACAGTACAGCCTCAGACAGCATCGAGAGTGCCTATGTGCTCTGATCCAGCTCTGAGGCAAGCCGCGACTAGTACTATTCTGCCACAGCTCACAGCAAGACAAGATATGTGGACGTTTAAGGCAACATATGGAGATGACACAATAAAATTTCGTCTCTCTGATATCTGGATTTGACGAATTGATGGAAGAAGTGGTAAAGAGACTGAAGTTAGAGCTTGGCTGCGTCAAAGTCAAGTACGAGGACCATGAGGATCACCAGTGGATCTTAATAGCCTGTGATGAGGACTTGCAGGATTGTCAGAAATTTTCAAGTTCAATAGGCAATCGAGTAATCAATCTACTGGTTTTTGATAGGGCTGCCAATTCCAGCTGTGAAAGCTGCAGAGGACTGAAGAGGAAAAGATCATAGCTACGATAAGTCCAATGCTGCATTCTGATAGCATCTAAGTTGCCGAGCAACTAAAAACTGGAGGTTTTGATTGTAGAAATTATATTACTGTGTTTTTACTCTACCGTGACTGTCTGCAATTCCTTATTCTCTGTCTGTGTATTAGAACATTTTCTTGCCAGATTTGCTAGAATTAATATTATATGTTTTTTTACTTTATGGTGGTTGTAAGAAGTTTCATATTTTTTTAAACCCATAAAAAAAATAGAAGTTTCATATTCTCTCTTTGTATTTGAACATTTTTGCCTGATTTTCCTCTTTAAAATTAATTGCAGAATCAAAAACATTTGAATATATCGGCATGGTACTTCCATTATAAAGCCTGCATTTCCCTCATAAATTAAGAACTTTTAACAAGTTGGGAACCCCTCTCTGGAAAAAAATAAAAATTGTTTAGAAACCTGAATAGAGTAGGGACTTTACATATGATCTTGTTGTGTTATGATCAAAGCATATATGCCAGAGGATTGTGCCTGCAAACAAAAGTGTAGTGGCCACTGTGTCGGTTATTGATGGGCCCAGCCCGGGAGTAGCTGTATTTTTCAAGACTGTTGATCTCAGAAACATCAACATTCTGGGCCTTACGCTTGTCTTTTTGGATTCTCCAAAAAGAGTCGTCTCAGCCATGCCCACCTCGCCTTTGCAGAGGCTCTTTTGGATGAAAGGGTCCCAGAATATGGTGGGTCAAGCACTACACATTCTGAACTGGTTCCTTAAGAAACTCCAGCTACTCCCGACAGAGTGCCACATTTTTCAACCAGGCCAGAAGTGAAGACTGTCACCATAAAAGCAACGCGCAGAGAAGATATCGTTAGATTTCGGCTTTCTTTGGATTCTGGTATTGTCAGATTGAAGGAGGAAGTGACAAAGAGGCTGAAGTTACCTTTGACCTCAAGTATATATCTAGACGATGACAATGAATGGGTTTCAATAGCCTGCAACGCAGACCTACAGGAGTGCATGGATATATCGAGATCGTCAAGCAGCAATATAATCAGACCGTTGGTTCATGATGTAATGGCCAACCTTGGGAGCTCCTGTGATAGTTCAGTGGAGTAAGGAGGATTAGGTTTGTAAAGATAGAAACATCACCATAGCACCATTCTTGTAGATCAGTTATATTCTAGCAGTGAAGTTATAAAGATTTTGCTTATGACAGCCTATTCAAAGTTGTACAAAAATTTCCCCATTTGTAATGATGACTCCAGGTTTTGTGGAGAGTGCATTTTTCTTCTTTTGGAAAATAAATGGAGATCGAGCGATTGCTCCACTCCGACAAGGGAAGAGTGTTCCCTCTTATTTGAGAGAGTGTTCAATAAATCCGCATGTTGGAAACTAGAAGCCCTATTTCTATATCGTGTTCGAGTCCTTGTGAAGTTGTTACCCGAGTCTTGACGCTTTTCAAATCTAAATTGGCACTAGTGAGGTTAAAGGAGGGCCCTCTACGACGGCCCTAACTGGTGCCGGTTGTCAAATATTTCAAAGTGGCTACGAAAAAACAAAAGTCAAGATGGTTTTGCATGTTGAATGTTGAGTAATAAAGCGAAAATTGAACTAAATGGTCAAAAACATGTAAATTTGGGTATAAGTGCTGTTTCAGGGTTACATCCATCACATGTATTTGATGAACAAGAAACCATTTACAACATAATACTGGAAAACACCATGGTGTTTGGTTTCCTATACTAGTTTAGCTTGGGTTATCACATGCTAAGATGATATAATTAAGTATGCCAAGGACTAGTGGATGTAACCCTGAAACAGCACTTGTACCCAAATTTACATGTTTTTGACCATTTACAACATAATGCTGGAAAACACCATAGTGTTTGGTTACCTATACTAGTTTAGCTTGGGTTATCACATGCTAAGATGATATAATTTAGTATGTTAAGGACTAGCGCACTTCAGATATCATATTAGACTATATATATTTATAATTATAACATAATGGATTTGAGCCCTGGACCCTTGAAGGAAATATAGCCTATAGGATCTCAGCAATAGAGGAAGGACTAAGGGAAGGCATAGTATCATTGTTCAAAATCTTTACCTGTTTTTTTGTTATTGCTATTAATTATTTTATTCACTTTCTTTTTTCACTCCAACTCCCAAGTGTATCGTACGCAAGAGACTTGCATCTATGCCTTTCTTTTCTGCGGGAGGGTTCAAAATTTTTACACGGCCCCACCACGGATGTGAATGATGGAAAAGAAAGTTACAAAAAAGCAGGTGGGGCTGCTAAAGATTTTGAACCCTCTGAAAAGAAAAGGGATCATGAAGGGTCAACACCGTGTATTGTCTTTCTCTTCTTAGTCAATAAATCACTAATAATAATAACAAAGAAGTGAAAGATTTTTACACCAACGAATGAAGAAAAGGGTGCATTGAACCCTCTACTTTTTCTTTATTAGTGTCTATGTAAAGAAGGGAAGTGGGTGGCGGTTGTGAGGGTGGATTTGCACCCAAAATGTCCGAGCATGATGAACAAAGTTCCGAACTGGAGTCCGTGAAGAACTGGCCCATGTTCTCATTCCCGCGGGGGCCACCACCTGGTGTACCGACGGGGAGGTGTCATGTGTCACGGGTTGACACTTTTTAAAAAAGCTAGGTCTTGTGACACTTGTATTGGGCGGTACTAAGCAAGTCAGTCAAGGAACACCTCGCAAATTAAGCCAACAAACATACCTAAAGGTGCACAAGTGAGCAACTTTGAAGTAACAAGTTCAGAATGAGTAGAGCAACAATCAAGGCAAATGACACACAATTTGCAAGTAACAATATCACTTTTATTGCATGTACAAACTAATTTCATACTATAATTAAGTGGAGAGTTTAGATAGCCAACAACGATAAGCTAGGAACTTAGACTCACCTTACTATTCTTCCCTATATATGCTTTTTAAGCCATTTCAAAACTGACATTATGAAACGTAATACCCTTTCGAGGAGTCATAATGGGTCTATAAAAACATAAACAAAGAATTTGGCAAAACTATTTTATATACATTTATATATAGTCCTAAACTAATTTTCTAGTCCTTCGAAAAAATTACAACACCTCTCCTCGATAAAACTAAGACACGATCAATTTGGATACCGCATCCCTTGACAAGGAAAAATATACACATGCATCCGACACTAAATCTACATTTTTAGACTCTATACAATATGTATAAACATAATAGAGTTGACACGAGACTGAAAAATGAGGGTATGGACCCTGCCTTGAAGTGTAGTTCGTGACACTCTCCTCCATTTATGCGGCCAATGTCCTTATAGACTTTGAAGCAAGGTACTCCTCGAACTTGTCCACTAATGGTTGCAAGTTTTCTGCTTTCTCCCAACTGATCTCCTCGTCCTCAAGATCCTTCCACTTCACTAAGTACTCTAGATGTGGGCGCCTTGCCTTGACCACTCTATCTACGAGAATGTCTTCAACTTATTTTAGCATTGGTGGTTTAGCGTTGATGGCTGCTCTTGTAGAGATATTGCGAGTTGAATCTTTCTGATCTACATGGTAGAGCTTGAGACAACTTACGTGGAACACCGAGTGCACTTTCATCTAGGCTGGAGGCTCGACCCTGTAAGACACTTTCCCAATCTTGGCCACAACCGAAACAGATTCCTTATACTTTCGCACTGGGCATTTGTCGCGGTTATGAAGGAATCTAAGTTGTTTAGGCGTCAACTTCACTAGCACAAGGTCTCCAACTTGGAACTCAAGCGGCCTTCTTCCCTATCTGCCCATTTCTTCATTCTCTTGGAAGCCTTCTCTAAGTGAGCTCTTGCTACTTCATTCCCCTGCTTCCATTCTTTGGTAAAGTTGTAGGCTCTCGAAGACTTCCCGGTATAGGACTTATCCATTGTGTGGGGCATCAGTGGTTGCTGACCGATAACAATTTCAAAAGGGCTCTTGTCAGTGGAAGAACTCTTCTGATAATTGAAACAAAATTGAGCTACATCAAGTAGTTGCATCCAATTTTTTTGGTCGGCATTAACAAAATGGCGTAAATCCTCTTTAAGTAGCCCGTTGAAAAGTTTCGTTTGGCCATCAGTTTGTGGATGATAGCCAGACGATATGTCTAGTTATGAACCGAAAAGCTTGAAGAGTTCTGACTAGAAGGTCATTGTAAATCTTGAATCTCGGTCACTGACAATGCTTTGGGATACACCCCAACATTTGACAATGTGCTTGAAAAATAGATGAGCTGTTTCTTCTGCCGGGCAATACTTTAATGTTGGGATGAATGTGGCAAATTTGGAGAACCGGTCCACTATCACCAAAATAGTGCTAAGATCTCTAACCTTCAACAAATTGTTGATGAAATCAAGTGAGACACTTCCCTAAGGCCTCTTTAGAGTGGGAAGTGGCTTTAACAACCCAACCGTCTTGGCTCGCTTCGTTTTGTCTTACTGGAAGATAAGATAAGTCTTCGTATAATTCATCACATCGTTTTTCATATGAAGCCAATAGTAGCCATGTTTTAATAGTGCCATTGTTTGTTGCCACCCTGGATGGCCAGCCCATAAGGTGGCATGACACTCCCGCAGGAGTGCCCTTCGTAGGTCACCAGCTTTGGGTACATAAACCCGATTCCCTTTGGCCATAAGCTTGTCGTTCTCAACCCAAAACTGGCGCGTCTACCCTTCTTTGGCTGGCTGTATGATGGTTTGCATCATAGGATCCTTTGGCAAGTTTTCCTTGATCCTTTCTCGCATGCCTGTGGCAACCTTGCCAGCCATAAGGTTTGCCACCAACTTGATAACAGCAAGCTCAGCCCTACGACTTAGTGTGTCCACCACCTGGTTGGTGCAGCCCACCTTATACTCTAGATTAAAGTCAAACTTAGCAAGATATTCCTGTCATCGAGCCTATTTTGGGGTCAATTTGGGCTAAGTTAAGAAGTAGCTAAAGGCCACATTATCAATCTTCACCACGAACTTAAACCCTAGCAAATAGTGCCTCCACACCCGAAGGCAATGCTCCCCCGCAAGTAGCTCCTTCTCTTGGGCAGTGTATCTCTTTTCGGCGTCGCTTAGCTTGTGACTTTCATAAGCAACTAGATGGCCTTTTTGAAGTAGCACTCCACCAAGGGCAAAATCTGAAGCATCAGTTTGCACTTTAAAGGGCTTCGACACATTCGGTACGGCCTACACTGGATCACTCATCACGGCCTCCTTCAGATCAGCAAAGAATCCTTGGCATTCCCTTGACTAAACCCAAGCTTTGTCTTTCTTCAACAAGTTAGTCAAGGGGGCAGCCCTTCTTGAATACCCTTCAACAAACCGCCGGTAGTAATTGGCTAGCCCTAAGAAAGAGCGTAGCTTAGACAAATTAATGGGGGCCTTCCATTGCTGAATTGCCTTCACTTTGTCTATGTCTATCCGAATTTGTCATTGCTCGATGATGTGCCCAAGAAACTTTATGCACTCCTGTGCGAAAGAGCACTTCTCTTCCTTAACATAGAGGTGATTTTCCCATAACTTCCTGAACACCATCCTCAAGTGCTCCACGTGCTTCTCGAGGCTAGAGTTGTACACCACTATGTCATCTAAATAGATCACCATAAATTTGTCTAGGTAGTCATGAAACACCTGGTTCATCAATGTGCAAAAAGTGGCTAAGGTGTTAGTTAAGTCAAATGGCATCACCAACCAAGAACTCAAATGCCCCATACTGAGTCACACAAGTGGTCTTCGATTCATCCCCATGCGCTATACACACTTGATAATAGCCCGATCGCAAATCAAGCTTGGTGAAGAACTTAGCATTGCAAAGTTGATCAAAAAGATCCGCGATCAATGGGATGGGGTACTTGTTCTTCACCGTCACCTTGTTAAGAGCCCGATAGTCCACACACAACCGTAAACTTCTATCGTGCTTTTTTTAGAAAAGCACAGGGGCTCCATGGAGGTAGTGCTTTGGACATCACATCCAAAAATTCATGTAGAACATTTTTGATAGCTGCTGACATGGGTCCTTGTTCCATTTCCTCATTCACTAACAATGCTGCCACAAATGTTGGTTCACCGTGCTTCAACCCCTTCTTTAGTTGTATCACTAAGAGAAACCTATCCTTGGAGTGTTGAGCCACGGCGGGAACAAGGCATGGTTTCTCCCCTATCAAGCACAATGAGCTAGTAAAGGTAATTGTAATGGCCTTGGTGTCCTTCAGAAACTCCATGCTCAAAATCACTTGGAAATCATCTATAGGAACGACGGTGAAGTTGGCATGTCCTTCCCAAATTTATAACTTTACTGGCATTGATTTGGCTACTCCTTGGATGGGACGAGCTGCTGAGTTCACGACCTTCATCTTGCTTGAGTCCTTGTCTAGCTTTAGGCCCAAGCATGCGGCCTTCGTATCCGACACGAAGTTGTGAGTGGCACTAGTGTCAATCATGGCCCTGGTCAACTTGCCATTGACGTGCATATCCACGAACATTAGGCCTTTGGGCGAGGCCCTCTTTGTCTCGACTTGCTTCTTTAAGGCATTAAGCAAGCGTATGGCACCCATCCGCAAGGTTCCTTCAGCTTCCTCTTCTTCGTCCTGTTCCTGCGCATCACCACTAAACAAAGAAGCTTGTAAGGCATTTAATACTTATCTATGGGTGTCGCACCCCAGTTTTTGGGTGTCCAAGGTCCTTTCGGCTTGGAGACAGAAAGCACGAAACTCTGTCACTAGAACTCATCTTCCTAGAAGGACAAGTGCGACTAGGTTTGAAAATTGGTTTGACTAAGGGCTTTTCAAAAAAATAGGAGTCGCCATCTAACTTGATTAAGGTGACTTAGGGCACCTAAAACTAAGTGTTAATCCGAAGATTAAACTTAGAGTTTTGGAAATGATTTTGAAAACTCCCTCAAGAGAGGGTTTTTAAAGAAAATAGGTTGTTTGGCGACCTTTGGAAAGATTTAAGCCCTTTTGAAAAATAACTCCATTTTGGTAATTTAAAAATGAAAATCTATGGTTCGGGGGTTGGTTACGTGTAGAGAAGATATCCTAAGATCATCACCCTATCCCGCCCTTTCGGTACCTACATGTCTAATCACCCTTTGTTCACTCACTAGAATAACCGGTTACCATTGTCTACTTAATATCCACTTTAGAACTTTAAAAATGGGGTTTAGTCATCACTTTTCGAATGAATGATGCATGATGCAAGTTTTTGGAAGAAGTTTGAAAATAATGGGGGTATTAAAAGAGTTTGGAATAGAAACTTTGAATTGATTAAAATTTTTGAAAAAAGGATTGGAGTTGAAATAAAAGTTATGACCAGACCATTCTAAGTTGCCTACGTATCTCATTTGGCGAGAATCAGGTTAATAGTAGTTCGAGCAAGAGCCCGATAGAAAATAGGTGCATTAGAGCTTTTGGGAGGTTTGAAGATACTTTGGGGTTTTTGGAAAAGTTTAAGACACTTTGAGGTCTTTGAAAAAGTTTAAGACACTTGGAGGTCTTTGAAAAAGTTTAAGACACTTGGAGGTCTTTGGAGAAGTTTAAGACACTTTGAGATTTTTGGAAGTTGAAGACTCTTTGTGGTCTTGGAAGTTGAAGACTCTTTGTGGTCTTGGAAGCTTTGACTTGAAATTGGATGGTGGAGTGTTTTGAAAATATTTTTGGATCAACTTAAGGGAGTTTTGAAAAAATGCTTTGGTATGACTCAAGAGAACTTAAAAGTGTTTTTGAAGTCTTGTTTTGAAAACCTTTGAGGCATGATTTTGGAATGTTTTGATGAAATAGTTTTTGAAAGTGGCTTTTGGAAAGGACTAAGGGTTTGAAATCCTAATATGGACAACCTTAGAGGTTGTTCTTGATTTATTACTTGTCCTTGGAATCCCTAACCATGAGAGGGCTAGGGACCCCTTAGGTTTGTGACCTTTTGAAAACGTTTTTTGAAATGCCTCGAAGATGGAGTGTAAGAACATTAGAAGAGTCTATGGAGTTGGTTTTTTTAAATTAAGAGAGTAGGAAGTTTTGAAAAAAAGAGTAATGGGTATAGTTTAAAATTGAAAGATCATTTAAAAAGGGTTCATGAGTTAGAACCTTGAAGCATATTAATCTATGATTGGGTTGGCCTAGGGTTAGGGGTGACCTAAGGTTAACTAACTTAGGTTAGGTTAACCTAGGGTTAAGATGACCTATGGTGACCTAACTAAGGTTGAGTTAACCTAAGGTTATGATAACTTAGGGTTAGATTAACCTAAGGTGAGTGAACTAGGATCAAGTTAACCTAGGGTTGGATTGAAAAATGGTTTTGAAAGTTGGTTTAATGCACTTTTGGAAAAAGCTTTGAAAAACAAAGCATGTTATGCAATGGACTTTGGTAGACAACCATTTTGAAGATCATTTCCATGAAAATTTTTACTCTAACCAAGAGTATGATTTACATGGTTGGTGTTTAGAGACCATTCCAAGGCAGGTTTCTTCATGGCCATTATAATCATAATCTTGACAAGAGTATAAGGGGCCCAAAAATCAATATGATGATGACAACTTTTTAAGGCCCCATTTTTAATACAAAGATGGAGAGAATGCATCTTTGAAAATCATCTTTGGAGAATGATTTTTGAAAACCATTTTTCAAGGGAACCATTCCATTAAGAGAGGGTTCCTATGGCCAAACAAAAAGAAGACCACCCAAGAGAAGGTTCCATGGGGCCATCCCAACCACTAATCTTGAAAGAGTGGAAACCTTGGAATTTAGAGAGCTAGAAAACAATCCTTATGCAAGTCAAAATGCCATGATGCTAAAATGGGAGTTAGGGGGTTAGTATGGGATCTTCTAAGGCATCATTTCTAAAGTCTCATCCTAAACCTCAAGGAGCCAACTCTTGAAACAATTTTTGAAAGAAATATAGAGCTTGTAAATGACATAGACCTAAGGATAATGTAAGCATCGTAGAACATGGTGATAGCCATAAAAATGAAACCAAGCACACAAGATATGAACAAAATAGTAATGTGCAAGGGGTCATGATCACATACAAGGCTTTTAGGCTTCACTACATAAACAAGGGGCTCTTAGGCCAGATCATCTTAAAGTAGACTAGTGAGAGGTTTCCCTACACGGTGGCTCTCACTTGCTTTCCTCTAGGCATGATCTAAGAGCCCTCTTGGCTTAAGCATACAAGAATGGGGGGTTGTAGATGGGGATTAAAATAGAGAATAGCCTAAGTAGGCTAGAAGGGAGAAGAGAATAGTGGGGGACGACACAAATGTAAAAGAAATACCACATTTTGCCTTCAACACACTTGTAGTCTTCAATGGATATCTTGATTGAAGCTTGAGGGGCTTCAAGAGGGCTTGAAGGGCTAGAAGTGAGTGTTTGATAGTGTATAAGGCTTTATAAGTGAAGTGTATAAGCTTGAGGATGGCGGAATCTAGCCTTAGTGTTGGAGGGGCGAAGTGTGTATAGAGATTCGCAGTTCTTGAGTGATTCCCGCAAAGCTTCGCATCACTTTCCGAGATGGAATATACAAAGGGGGGGTTTGGTATTTATAGGCAATCTGGAACAGGCCTAGCGTATGTGCTACATGTGCTGGCCAAAATTTGACCTGGTGCATGTAGGATTACTTTTCCATTGCCAGAATGACACGTGGCACCCTGTGTACTGGTTAAATCTCGACTGTTGATCGAAAGTTGGTCGATCTGATCAAAATTTGAGCGCATGTAGTATACGCTCCATCATCGGGAAGGTTCGTCCAAACTTTACCTCGATAATTGAGCCAACCGGGAAAGTTTTTAGGGAATCGGTTGCACCCACGGTGTTCTCTTGAGGTTTCTCGTGGTCTTTTATGTTTTTGAAAAGTTTGAATTGTGTTTGAAAATATAGGATATTATCTCGGGAAGCGTGTATAAAAGAGCATTTTTGGGGAGTGTCTGTGATACGCTTCGAGATTGTTCAAAAGTAGTTGTTTCGTGTTGTGTGATCGAGGCATTCAGGAAGCGACCTCTTCGATCAGACTGTACCGATGGATGGTACTTTGGAAATATTTTTGAAAATTCTCAAATTTACGCATTTCTCAAGTTGTTTGACGGTGCGTTTTAATAAGAGAATTGGGTAAAAAGTCAACCTTGGTGGAGCGTCTGTGAGACGCTTCAGGGGGTTGTCAAAAGTAACAGGGCATGAGCCATACGATGAAGGGCTTCAGGAAGCGATCTATTCGATCAAGTCGTATCGATGGAAAGATCTATGAACGAGCTTTCGAGAATTCCCTGATTTACGCATTTCTCAAGTCAATTGACGGTGTGTTATAACTAGGGAATCGGGAGAAAAGACAATTTAGATGGAGCGTCTCTAGGGGACTTTTATCGAGTCATGAGCGTTTAATGTCGTAGGGTCCTCCTTGGGTTAAATAAGGGTGTATGGTGAAACCCTTTGCTCGAAATCCTAAGACCGACGCTGTTTCGGGGCATGTTTGGATTGCCAGGGGCAAAATGGTTATTTTGGGCCAAGATTGGCTGGAAATGGTTAGGAATAGTTTGGTGTGTTGTGTTAAGCGTACCGAGTTGTTCAGGGATGGTTTTAGGAGAATTTTTTACCGTTCAACAGGGTTTGTACAATGCTGAGGTGTTTAGGGGCAAAACGATCATTTTGACCGGAGTGAGCCGGGAAAGGACCGGAATTGGACCAAATGGCATGCGGGGGACGCCTAATAGTTTAACAACACTTTGGAAGGGTGGACTTACCATTTTGAGAAATTTTAAACTTTCTCAAAACGTGCCTGGAGGCCCAAGGGACAGGTTTCGTCATTTTTCACCGAGTCAGGCTAGCAGGCACAGGTGTTGACCTAGGTGCTGGTTCCCGAGACCGCCTGATCTCGAAAAACTACCTATGCGATGTTGGCCTCTAAGAACGCCCGGCCTTAGAGAGTTACCTGTAGGGGTGGTGTTGGTTCCTGAGAACGCTTGGTCCCAGAAAGCTACCTAGAAGGGTAGTATTGGCCTCTGAGAATGCCTGGTCTCGGAGAACTATCAAATGACGGATATTCTACATTGGCGGGCTAACGGGCGCTAGAAATGAACCGTCTGGAATTTGATGAGGTGTTGGTCCCCGTGATCACCCGATCCCGGGAAGCTACCTGGATGGCGTTGGTTTCTAGGACCGCCTGGTCTAGAAAGCTGCCTGGAATGATGGTGCTTATGGCTTCAACGTGTCCTTGTGGGGCCGAGAAACGACCAGTTGACTGGATTGGAGATTGAAGGCTTATCTTGAGCTTGCACGTGGTGTGGTGTTTGAAGATTACATCCGGTCAGGTCGGAGATTGCCGAGCGGGCAAAAATGGGGTGCTTACAATGGGAGCATTTAGAGACCCTATGGGGACTGCTACATAAGAAGCATTTTATAAACTTGGGCTTGTCTCCTACCGTGTTAGGCGCCCAGGACTTTAGTTGGAACTTGGAAAAAAGTTCCTCCCCGAAAGCCGTCAAATCCACCTCCTTTTCCCAACTGATTTCTTCGTCCCCAAGACCTTTCCATTTAACCAAGTATTACAACATCTACTTCCTGGATGCTATGATGGTACGGTGGGCAAGAATCTGATCAACTTTCTTCTTATCAGCCTTGGCAATAATAATCTTTCTGTGGGACTCATTTCTAGACTTATCCTCTTTATCCGGAAAATAGGGCATCAAATAACTGACATGGAAGACCAGATGTATCTTCAACCATGAAGGAGCATCTATCTTGTAAGCATACTTCCCAATCTTCTTCAAAATGGTCACTGGTCCTTCATATTTTCGTATTAGTTGCTTATCTCTACCCCTCAAAAACTTCCGTTGTTTAGGTAAGAGCTTCATCAAGACTTGATCACTGACTTTGAATTCCAAAAGTCTCATATTTTCATCAGCCTATTTCTTTATCCTTGTAGTTGCATGGTCCAAATAAACCCGCACTATATCCAAGTTTTTCTTATAGTCCTTGGCAAAATTGAATGCACTTGGTGACTTCTCAACATAAGGTCCATCCACTGTGTGGGGCAATAGTGGTTGTTGGCCGGTTGCAATCTCAAAAGCACTCTTGCTCGTAGAGTTACTCTTCTGAGAATTGAAACACAACTGTGCAACATCTAGAAGTTGTACCTAGTTCTTCTGACTAGTATTCACATAATGTCTGAGATACTCTTCTAGCGTGCAATTGAATCTTTTCGTCTGACCATTGGTCTCTGGATAATAACTAGACGACATTGTAGACACGCAAAATTTAGCCAATCAGAATTCGCTAAGTGTTTTATAAAGTCATAAATTTTGACTAATCAAACATTGCCATGTGTCAAAATTTACAAGACGGAGCGAATAAAATACCGCCACGTGTCAGAATAATGCAGCCTTTAAATGACAAGTTTTAAGCCAATCAAAGTGTGCCACTTGTTTAAATGGGACCTACAAGAAAGAAGACACATATTTTCTCCAATTAAAGTTGGACACGTGTCTATAAATGTTCTCATTGATTATTATCTTTTAAAAATTAAATAGAGATAATTATCATGAGAAAGTTCAAGCTTATCAAAATTCTCCACCCTCAACTATAAATAAAGGGTGACACTTCAAAAAAGAGGACACACACAGAGAAGACAAGATTTCTGCCTACACAAGCAAGTGAGAGCTCTGCAGATCAAACATCAAAGTCCTAAAGAACTTTCTCCTTCAATCATCTTCTTCGCATAAATTGGAGAAGAACACGGCGTGCGATTCGGGATCAAGATTCAAGCCCTCGAGTCAACATTCTAGAAAAGAAGAATCAAAGGATTAATTTCTTTGATTAGAAATTGTTTTAGAGATTGTAATCCACTCATTCAAAAATAATAAAATCAGTTTGCTACTACGATTTTCTGTCTTATTTTCTTGGACAAAAATTTTGTGTGTACAGACATGTCAAGCTTTGACCCGAGAAGCCGAAATAACTCCATCCAAAAAGTATCCGTAAAGCGTATATCCCAGTCAGAAACAATACTCTTAGGCACACCCCAATATTTCACAATGTGCTTAAAGAAGAGTCGATTAGTCTCCTTAGCTGACACATATTTAGGTGCAGCAATGAAAGTCGCATACTTGGAAAATCTGTCCACTACATTCAGAATAGTGGCGATCTCCCCCACTTTTGGCAAATTAGTGATGAAATCGAGCGACACACTCTCCTAAGGTTGACTCGGCACTGGTAACGATTCAAGCAACCCTGCCTTCTTCTTATGCTTGACTTTGTCTTATTAGCAAATGAGACATGTTCGCATGAATTCCTCTACATCATTCTTCATTTGGGACCAATAGTATCCCTGCTTCAACAAAGTACGTGTATGTTCCCATCTTGGATGTCCTGCCCAAAGTGAATCATGACATTCCCGAATGAGTGTCTTCCTTAAATCACCCGCTTCAGGAATGAAGATGCAATTGCCCTTTGTCAACAATAACCCATCTTGTACCCAAAATTGGCGAGTCTTGCCCTTCTTGACAAGGTTCACAAGATTCTCAGCCACAATATCCTTGTTTATGTTGACTCAAGGTTGATTCCCTTATTGATTTTGATGATAACTAAACCTTGTGTTATTTTACTAATGCATTTACTTAGTGTGCAGATTAATAAAGTTTATAATTTAGACTTAAAGTTCAATTTTAAGTCTAATATTTGTCAAAGTAGAAGCACAACAAACTCTAGATCAAGCATTGAATTCCAAGAGCTATGCAATGAACTAAACAGAGCATTGACGCCTATTTCTACTTCAAACAGATTATTTGCATTCGAAGAGATTGAAGGTGTTCAAATAAGACTTTCATCAAATATGCATAGACTCAGTAAAGTTCTCTTGCACTCAGAAAGATTGAAGACTTCATCAGATTGTGCTAAAGTCAGTTAAAGATGATTTGATTAGGAAGATATTGAAAATGCTCAAGAGAAAACTTCATCAAATGTGCAAAAGGTCAAATTCAAGAAAGTGTGATTGGAATTTGCTTAAGAAGGAGATTCACATTGATTGCCTAATCTCTACATGGAATCTAAGTGAAGAATTCTTTTGAGATATAAAGAAAGAATGAAGATAATGTGTATGAAGAAATTTCATCAAGCTTACAAAAGTCTCATTGAAGTGATTTTAAAGAAGAAAGAAGAATTGTTAGCAAAGAGAAGAAATCGACAATGAAGCATTGTGATGTTCTACAATGAAAGAAGCAGCTTGGCAAACAAAGAAGAATAGATCAAAGTTGATTTAATGAAGCTCTGACAGTTTGAAAATCAAGAAGAAATGAATACCAAATGAATGATTCAATCCAAATTGAATAGAAGTTATCTCTAATGAGTTAAAGAATTTTGATTGATCATCATACCCCGAAGAGAAGACTCCTTGAAGATCTTATTCTATTGCTGAGATGAACTGGATCATTGTAAATCAGAAAGCAGATTTCTGGGCAATGAGCCAACCCATGAAGACAGAACCAAAAAACTTGAAGACTAAATGAGCATAGAGTCGACTCTTAAATATAAATAATCGACTCATGATGACTGAAGCAAGTTTTTTGTGCAAAGAGCCGACTTATGGAATTGAAGAGTCTCCTTATGAAGGCATAAGCAAAATGACGTGAGGACAGAATGATCAATGAGCCGACTCATTAACATGAAGAGTAGACTCATGGAGACATTGGACAATATCTGACAAATACAGAACCAAAAGAGTCAACTTTTTAAGCTTGGAGTCGACTCCTGGGATATAACGGTTAGTTTTTCTAACTTTATAACGGACTGGACGTGCATTAAATGAGCCCCAACAACTTCCAACAGATGAAATCAATACAAGGGTTTATATACAAGCTTCCAGCTGTATTTATAATAAGAAGAGAGACAAGAAACAAGAATCCACTGATTGATCAACTGAAATTTCTGAACATTCATCTTGTCTTCAATTTGTGAGCTTTGATTATATAATCTACTCCTGTTAAAGAGTTTGTGAGTTACTTGTATATCTTTATACACTTGTAAGTGAAAGTTTAAGAGTTCTCTTAAGAAAGAAAAACTCTTATAAGTTTGAGTGGAGCTTGAACAAAACCACTTGGTGGCTGAAGAACTTGGGTAGAAGTTCTTGTATATAGTGAGCTAAGCACTTGGTCAATCAGCACCCATTTGTAATTGGAGATTACATAGTGGAGGAAGACTTCAAGGAGATCTTGGGGTGAGGACATAGACCACGGATTGTGGTTGAACTTCAGTAAATCTTTATGTTCTTTCTATTGCTCTATTTTCTTTTCCTCTACTAATTACGTCGCATTACATATAGATCGATTGATCACTATTACATTGTGTAGATTAATTTTAATTAATCTTAATTTTCATTAATCTTTGAAAAACCCAATTCATCCCCCCTCTTGGGTTGTCTTTTGGGCCAACAGTCTAGATTGGCTTTAATTTGTCCCTGAATTTTGTTAGAGATAGCGGAAAGAGTACCCATGTAGTGACACGCAGCTAACTCTCCACGCCGACTCAAAGCATCAATTACATGATTAGTGGCACTAGCTTTGTACTCCAATGCAAAGTAAAACTCAGCCAGTTTCTCCTGCCACTGTGCCTGCCTTGCATTCAACTTGGGCTGTGTCAAGAAATGACTAACTGTCATGTTGTCAGTCTTGACCACAAAACGTGTCCCCAACAAGTAATGCCTCCAAATCCACAAGCAATGCACAACTGCAAGTAACTCTTTCTCATGTGTTGTGCATCTACATTCGGTATCATTAAGTTTCCTACTTTCAAAGGCAATAGGATGTCCATCTTACAATAGATCACCTCCTAAAGCAAAGTCTGAAGCATCCGTCTGCACCTCAAATGGTTTACCAATATCTGGCAGAGCTAGCACAAGATCCTTCATCATAGCCTCCTTTAGCTCGGTAAAGGCACGTTGGCACTCTTCAGTCCACATGTAGGCCTTACCCTTCTTCAATAGTTCAGTCAACGATGTCGCTATTTTTGAGTAGTCTTCAACAAACTTTCAATAGTAGTTGGCCAAACCAAGGAAAGAATGCATCTCCGACACATTGGTTGGCGGTTGCTACTCCTTAATAGCTTTCACCTTGTCCTGATCCATACGAATTCTGCCATGTCCAACAATATGACCTAAGAATTTAATCCTTTCTCTAGCAAACTCACATTTCTTAAGCTTTACATACAACTTATGTTCCCGTAACCTAGCAAAGACCTTAGCCAAATGTTCCACATGCTCCTCCATCATAGCATTGTAGGCCACAATGTCATTAATGTATACCACCACAAACTGGTCAAGGTACCCATCAAGAACTTCATTCATCATTGTGCAAAAGGTCGTTGGTGTGTTTGTTAAGCCAAATGGCATGACTAAAAACTCATACGAGCCATAACGAGTGACACTAGTCGTCTTGGCTTCATCACCCTCAACAATTCTCACTTGGTTGTACCCCGATCTCAAGTCCAGCTTAGTGAAGTACTTTACCTTACTCAATTGGTCAAAAGAGTCCGCAATCCCCGGAATAGGATACTTATTCTTGATTGTGAGCTTATTGAGAGCTTGGTAGTTTATTCACATCCTTAAACTACCATCATGCTTCTTCTGGAACAACACAGGCGCACCATAGGGAGCCTTGGATGGCCTAATGAAGCCTGCATCAAGTAATTCCTTCAACTGCTTTTGCAACTCTTCTAACTTTGGTATAACCATTCTAGAAGGAGCCCTTGCTAGTGGCTTTGCCCTATGCACCAACTCAATAGTATGATCAACTCCCCAATGAGGAGGTAACTCTTATGGCAACTTCTCCAGAAAGACATCTGCAAATTGCCTCAATACCTTCTTCATTGGTGTGGGTACCGGCCCTTCCGCAAGGAACTCATCCAGTTTCAACACAGCAACCTAAGTCTGTTCACCCCGCTTAGCCCTTTGATTCAGTTGCATTGCCAAAATGAACTTCTCGCGGTTGGTGGTTGACATGGTTGAGATCAAGCACAACTTCTCACCCATCACACACATTGAATTTGAATATGGCATCACCGTCGTCTTCGCATTTCTCAAAAATTTCAACCCAAGGATGGCTTGAAAATCATTCATAAGCACTGTAGTAAAGTTGGCTTTTCCTTTCCATGAGCTTACCTTCATAGGCACCGCTCATGCAATAACATAGATGGGCTACGCTGCCGAGTTCATGGCCTTAATATTGCTAGAGTCCTTCTCCAAAGATAACCCCAGCCTTTCCACCTCAGTCCAGCAACAAAGTTGTGGATGGCATTGGTGTCAATCAGTGCACGAATGGGCTTGCCATTGATCTTGACATCAACAAACATCAACCCTTTGGTGGGCACTCTCTTCTTTTTAGCCTCTATGCCAACTGTGTCGGTCTCAACCTTCTTAGTAAACTTCTTACCCTTGTCATCGGGCTTCTTTCTCTTGTTGTTGCCCTTGTTATCGTGTTGAGTTATTCTACACAATTATAGATATGCAGTTTCAATAGTTTAATAATCATTTTACAGAGAGGAATATTGAGTTGCTTTTTTGTGTGGCTTGCTTGAGTCCTAATGATTCATTTTCTGCTTTTGATAAGAAAAAGTTAATACGTCTTGTTGAATTTTATCCATCTGATTTTTCTGCGGTAGACTTGATGATTCTTGACAATCAACTTCAGAATTACATTATTGATATGTACTCCAACAATGCGTTTGCAAAACTATAAGGAATTGATAATCTTGCTAAAAAGTTGGTAGAAACGAATAAAGATATAATATATCCGCTAGTCCATTTGCTTATAAAATTAGAGTTGATTTTATCAATCGTGACCACAACAGTAGAAAGGAATCAAGATATTATATCTCTTTAGTATGCCTCTTTCTTTTCTTCCTCAATTTTATTGGCTCATATTATCAATGTGACAAATATGAAGATTTATTACTAAGAAAACTTTCCTTTTCACATATATTTGTATTTATCACATTGATGATGTGGACCAATGATACCGAGGGGCAGAGAAAGAGGCATACTAAGGAGGTAGATGATTTGGGTTCAGTAGAAAGAACTTTTTCAGCAATGAAATTCATAAAGAACATATTGCAAAACTGAATGAGAGATCAGTGGATGAATAATTATTTGGTAACATATATTGAGAATGATGTATTTAATAATATTGATAATGAGGTCATTATGCAACAATTTCAGAATCTAAAATATAGTCGAGGACAATTGTAAGGGTACATTTATTTACATGTTTTTTTTTTTAATTTTTTTGGTTAAAAAGCTTAGCATTAATATATTATTTTTTTAATCTCTTATTTTAGAATTTGTGTTTAAGTTTCTATATGATACCATTAATAAAAATTTCTAAATTCATCATTGCGTGGGAGGTGGTTTGGTGAGGGAACAGGGCAATGATAGTGGTTGGTCCAGCTATGGCCATGAATGGTATGGTGACACCTACTACTGGGTTTCATGTGATGGATGTGGTAATGATTAAAGTTACAAAGAGAGCGAGACAGAGAAAGAAGAAGAAGATGAAAAATTGAGAAAATTATGGTGGCGGACTGGTGTTTTTAAGAGAAAGAAGCCCTGCGAAAAAGAGAGAGAGAGAAGCGAGCATCTGACCATTTAGAAAGAAAAATCGTAATGGAAACACGTTGACGATGAAGATGAGCTGGAAAAATAATTTGTTGACTTTTTCTTTTAAAGCGGTAAAATAGTAAAAATACTCTCCCCATTAACGCCGTTAGTGGGATAAAACTCATAGAGAAGGTCAGTGTGGTTTCGACAATTATGAAAGAACGATCTGTTATTATCAGAAATCTCAAGATGTCCTTCTAATTTGTCTTTTTTTTTAATTATGTTATGTTTCCTCCACAAGTTATTATTTTTTTCTTAGTCAACACAGAATTAATAATAAAGAAGAAGTGAATACATGAACGAATGAAGAAAAGGGTTCCCTGAACCCCGAACCTTTTTATTATTATTATTATTAAGATCAGACGCACTGAACCCTCAACCTTTTGATTACCTTTCTTCGACTCTCTGTTTTCTATTCTATATAACAAGGGAAGCGGATGGGGGTTGCTGGGTAGATTGCACCGAAAATGTCCCAGCAAGATGAACAAGATTCTGTACTGGAGCTCTTGAGGAGCTGGCCCATGTACTCACCTCCGCCCACACCCGCCGCCTGGAGTATCGGCGTGGTGCCACGGCATGATCAGACCGCGTCACCGGAGTTCTTCGACGGCCACATCGGTTTCGATGCTTCCTTGCCGATTCCCAACATGTCTCCACCGTCCGCCTCCCCCCGCGGTATCTCTCTCTCTCTCTCTCTCTCTCTCATGCCCCCCTCCCATTGTTAGAATCTGGACTCCCAGATGCCATTTATGCTTTACTCTTTAGGTTGGTTTGAATTGAATGTTGCCTACTTTTTCTCCGGCTTTTGCTTTTATTTTTGTTCTTATATTTGATTTTTTTTTTCCTTTATTCAGCTTCCAATGCTCCAATGGGAAAAAAATTGAGTGAAATTGTTGATTTGTTTTGGTATGTTATCTGGCTGCGCCGATTTTGAACTGCCAGTTAACATGAATTTTTTTAAAAACTTTTGTGGGGAGTCGACCATTCATTCATGGTCCATCTTTATTGATAATCTATGTATGTCTAGCAGGACTCCCGGTTAGCCAAAAAAAAAAAAAACTATGGATGTCTAGTCTTTTTTGCTTTTCCTGCAAAATTTCTGGTTTCGGTTCTCTTCTATTATGGTATTTATTTATTTATTTATTTTTGGTTCAGAAAGGTTTAGTATTAGGGGATGCTATCCCCATTCCAAGGCCAGGGCAAGACGCGAGCCGGACGTATATGGGACTTACATGCCTTTGATACCTACTAGATGGGAATGGCTGGGAGAATCAAATTGGACTTACGTGCCTTTGAAACATACTAGACGGGAACGGCAGCGAGAATCAAATCTAGGCGTCTTCAAGCGAAGTGGCCGATATTTACCAACTAAATCAACCTCCGTTGGTTATGGTACCTTTTTCTCCACTATACATATATATATATATATATATATATATGATACTTGCCGATGAATAATCTTGCAGTTCTGTTATCTTTTATGAGAATTCAGAGTTCTCAAGCATTTCTCTCCTTGCAGTTACCGCTAAGGGAAGCCAGACAAATCGCATTTTAGTTGGCATTGAACGGCTTGGTAGAATGTTGAAAACTGCTTATGCTCTATTATCTGATGCTGAGAACCAGCAAATAGTAGAAATGAACATGGTGCGGCATTTGCTTGGGAAACTCAAGACTGTAGCATATGAGGCTGATAATGTGCTGGATAAGTTCATATTTGAAGCACGTCTGTGGCGAGGAGATACTGCACTTCAGCAGCGAACTGTTGATCAGATCTGTAAAATCAATTTTAGGTTAC
Source organism: Euryodendron excelsum (assembly GCA_033060915.1). Lineage (NCBI taxonomy): Eukaryota > Viridiplantae > Streptophyta > Magnoliopsida > Ericales > Pentaphylacaceae > Euryodendron > Euryodendron excelsum. The sequence goes on along the minus strand of CM065378.1, from coordinate 17,666,117 downwards.
ACAGTATTCACGAAGACGCACAGTTTATTGGACTTACAGATAATAGGCAGATTCACCCCTTGAACTTACCACTAAAGACACAAGTGTTTCCGTCTATCCAAGTTGAAGAGGAAGTGACACAGTTCCTTAGAAGTTTAAGAGCATGGACTGCTCATCAGGTTAGTCCTCTCCCCCTTCTGCATATCAATATCGTGTTATCAAGGAGCTTCATTTCTAAGTCGGAATTGTGCAGCTTGATTCATCACCTCAGCCTATAGCCTTACCAAATGGAGGAGAGTTGGTGCAGCTGCAGCATGGCTTGTCAGAACAACAATCCTTTGTGGAATTTGATGCTACGAACAGCAGAACACATTTTGTTGGGGCAAATCCAACATTGAATGAAGTGTTTGTTGAATTTTTCGGTCCATCTATGCATGAAAATTTTGATTCGTGGCTTCAACGTACCCAAATTCCCTGGCCTGCTAGATCTTCACCTCAGCCTATAGCCTTACCAACTGGAGGAGAGATGGTGCAGCTTGGTTTGTCGGAACAACAATCCTTTGTGGAATTTGATGCTACGACCAGTGGAACACATTTTGTTGGGGCAAATCCAACAATGAATGAAGTGTTTGTTGAATTTTTCGGTCCATCTATGGATGAGAATCTTGATCCAAGGCCTCAATGTATCCAAATTCCCTATCCTGCCAGATCTTCAACTCGGCCTATAGGCCCACCAACTGGAGGAGAGATGACGCAGCTTTGTTCATCAGAACAACAATCATTGGTGGAATTTGATGCTGCAAATAGCATAACACATGTTGGGGCAAATGCAACCACGAAGGAAGTATCGGTCGAAGTTTTCAGTCCGTCTATGGATGAGAATCTTGATTCGAGGCCTCTGTGTATCCAAACTTGTCGACCTGCTAGATCTTCGCCTCGGCCAATAGCCTCACCAACCGGAGGCGAGATGGTGCAGCTTGGTTCATGTGAACAAGAATCATCGGCGGAGTTTAATGCTACAGACAGCAGAACACATGGTGTCAGGGAAGATCAGAGCACCCCTACAGTATCTCATTCAAAGAAGAAAAATGCAAGTAAATGTGTTACTACGAGGAGTTCTATTAGTTTAGCGGATCTCCAACAACATTTTGGTCGTAGCCGTAAAGATACTGCTGATTACTTCGGTGGTAAGTCTCGACGCTTAATTAAATGTTGCTTGCAATCTTGCTCTTGTTTTTAACCATACTAATTCATCAAGGAGAAGCTGGATAGTTCTCTTGCAGAAGCAATGAAAAAAATGCAGTTTTCTTATCTAGATATTCTTGCTCATGCAGTTAGTGTATCCACATTTAAGCGCATCATCCATAGGGACCATGGGATCGTTCGGTGGCCACATTGCAGGAAAAACAATGGTAATGGCTCTCTCTTCAAGCCAAAGCTTGTAAATGAATCTGTCCAAGCGGCAGAAGAACCACTCAGTCCTACCAGTTCACTTCCGGTTGCTGTTGGATCCAACCATCGGAACTCATCAGGCACTAAACCCCCTGAACCAGGACAAGCTGGGATAGAGAATGAAATAGTTGGGCACGTTCAGGAGCACAACGAGTTGCTGCCAAATTTTATCGAGGGCTCAAACCAGTCGAATGTGGAGAATGGTTCAAAAGAAGAAGGGAACATAAAAGACCCTTCTTATGATTCTTTCCCTCCTAATAATCCTGCTATGGATTTGCCGATTTCAATATCTATTTGCGAAAAAAGTGGAGAAGCAGCTAGGGGTCCCTCTAAATTGGCATTTCAACAAAAAGAATAAACTCCTTCGGCTACTTATCCAAATCCCAATGCTCTTGTGTTTACACAACCTCAGATAGCATCGAGAGTGCCTTTGTGTTATGATCCAGCTCCGAGGCAAGCCGCGACTAGTACTATTTCGCCACAGCTCACAGCGAGGCAAGATATGAGGACGTTTAAGGCAACATATCGAGAAGACATAATAAAATTTCATCTCTCTTTGATATCTGGATTTGTTGAATTGAAGAAAGAAGTGGCAAAGAGACTGGAGTTAGAGCTTGGAAGCTTCAAAGTGAAGTACGAGGACGGGGATCACCTGTGGATCTTAATAGCCTGTGATGAGGACTTGCAGGATTGTCTGAAATTTTCGAGTTCAGTGGGCAATCAAGTAATCAATCTACTGGTTCTTGATAAGGATGCAGATTCCAGGAATAAACGTAAAAGCTGCGGAGGACTGAAGAGGAAAAGATCATAGATACAAGACTGCATTAATTCTTATAGCATCTAAGTTTCCGAGCAACTAAAAACTGGAGGTTTTGATTGTAGAAATGATATTACATTTTATACTTTAGCATGACTGTCTGCAGTTCCTTATTCTCTGACTGTGTATTAGAACATTTTCTTGCCAGATTTTCCTACAAATAATTTCTACTTTAAAGTGGCTGTGAGAAGTTTCATATTCTGTCTTTGTATTTGAACATTTTTTTGCCTGATTTTCCTCATTTAAAATTAATTGCAGAATCAAAAACATTTGCATATATCAGCATGGTATTTCCTTTATAAATTAACAACTTTTAACAAGCTGGGAACCTCTCTCTCTCTCTCTCTCTCTCTCTCTGTGAAAAAATAAAAATTGTTTAGAAACCTGAATAGAGTAGGGACTTTACATATGATTTTGTGTTACGATCAAAGCATATATATAACAGAGGATTGTGCCCGTAAATATGACCCCGAGAATGTCAACAGTCGTATTATTATCTTTATTGCTATTTCTTTTCTTTTTTTTTTTGTCTCATACATGATGATAGCCATTTAAAGCCATAAGTGAAAGATCAAAGATTAAAGGGCAACAAGGAAATAAATAGTTAAAATATAAATTTGGGGGTAAAAGTGTAGTGCCACTATGTGGGTGATTGATGGGCCCAACACGTGAGACAAACCAGAGTAGCTTTATTAGTCAATACCCGTTGATCTCAGAAACATGAGCATTCTGGGCCGTACTGCTTGTCTTTTTGGTTTTTCCAAAAAGAGTCGACTCAGCCATGCCCATCTCGCCTTTGGCTTGCCGTTCCACCGTCTCACTCTTCGTGGATTTGTAGAATCTGGCGTAGAGTACAAGCTGGGCCAACCCAAACAACATGCCCAACCCATTAGGTGCCTGAAATGAAAAACCATGGATCCGTTTAAGCAGTTAGACTCTTTTATATTAGGATAATAATATACAACTAAAAAATTTATAAGAATCTATGTACAAAACGGCGCATAAAGTTATAGTTATATAGTTTGAAATAAAACACTCATTATAATAATTTTTTATTACGTAAAAATACCAACACATTATTTTTAGTTGGATTTTATGTACAATTTATATGAAAAACTTTTTTTTTTCTTTAAATTATATAGAGCTCGGATCAAATCGGTAATTTTACACAAATTGAGAGAGAGTGAGAGAGAGATTAGATAGATTACAATAATGAAGGGGTCAAAACCGATGAAGGCATAAATAGTCCAGCAAATGCTGTTAGCAAGGGAAGCCAGGGAAACAGAAAATGGCATGTACTCCACACTTCTTGTCGAAATCACCAGTCTCTGCATCACCAAAATTATTCTTTATCAGTAGTAAATTAATTAAATTATAATAATTAAGATTTTTTTTTTTTTTTGTGTACAAGCCGGCCAGCTAAAGATTATATACACATATATATCTATATAGATTTGCACGGACGGTGGGGGGATGGGGTGACTAACCATGACCGACAACGGCGCAGCGTACATCACGACGTTACCCAGCATGGCTATGCTTCCTACAACGGTAGACCGAAGCTTGGTGGTATGGGCCAGAATTAGAACGAGAAGGGCGAGGCCGGCGATGACTATGAGCTCAACGAGCATTAAGACTAGCACTCTCAGTCTCTTCCTCCGGTCCGAGTAATGGAGAAAGAGGAGGAGATACACTAGCTCGATGACAATTCCTATCCCATTAATGGTTATGACCAAGAAGTTATGTGGGTGTACCATCGGCAGACCGTACAGCACCCAAAGGCCGCAGTTCATTAAGGTTGCAAGGTATGGGGCTACTGAGTACTGCTCCACCGACCCTTTCTTGCATATTTGAACAAAAGTTGGCCTGAAATTTGACAATATTAATTAACACAAAATCTTCCTCATTTTTTATGTACCAAATTAATTATCATAACTATAATCTGAAGTCAATGAAGGTATTTAAGTGATAGGTGTCAATTAATGTAAAAAAATCTAGGGGTAGTGCTTATTTTATATATATATATATATTACTGCATGCCCTTAAAAAAATATTGGAAATCGAGCTTACACTGGTGACATGAACAAGATGAATGAAATGATGTTTCCTGAAAACAAACAAAGCAAACTCACATCAGTTCTGAGAAACGTTCAAACCCGAAAACACCTCTCTCTCTCTCTCTCTCTCTCTCTCTCTCTCTCTCTCTCTCTCTCTCTCCACATATGAGCTAGTGGGTTTGGGTGTGTGAGAGTGGCAGAACAATCAAGATGCTAACAACAATCAAAGAAGTGAAATTAAACATGTTTCTTGTGTTGTAATGATCAAACTCATCCACCTAGAACGCCAACTGCTGTTCGAGCAGCATCTCTAGACACCATGGCTCTCAGAGAGAGAGAGAGAGAGAGAGAGAGAGAGCTAGCAAGCACTACGGGAAGAGTTTGTTGAGCAGTGCAGATAGAGAAAGACAGAAGGCCATAAATAAGAAAGAGGAAGGGAACAGAGATTCGGATTGGGTCTTATCTCATATGCACACTCTTTGTCACTCTGCTTGACATGTATTCGTCCTTTACATTTAGAACAACACATGGAAAAAAGTGGAGTTAACGAAGAGACACAGAGAGAGAGAGAGAGAGAGAGAGAGAGAGTCGTCGGCAGTGGCTCCAAGGTTTCTCAAAACCTTAGCGTCTAGCGCACAAGTTTCAGACAGCAAGTGATCCTTCTCATGGTATGTCTAGGGTAACAGCCAATTTACAATCACTTTTTACTATGTCAAACTTATCTGCCTTCAAATAAGGACGATTTGGATGCAGTGCAGTTTTTTGGCTGTCTTTGAGACAATTAAAGGTGCCCAGCTTAAGAATGGAACTCAAAACCCAAATTAGACCTCCTTAGGGTGTTTGTTTCATGGACTTATTGAGAGGAAAAAAGAAAAGAAAATGCAAAGTAATTATTGTTTCTTGTTTGGTTACAATGGAAAACAAAGTAGAAAAGAAAATACGCGCGCGACGAGGATATGCAAGAAATTTTTAGTTCTATGTACAATTTCTCCTCCTTTTTTCATAATTTCTTGTCATTTCATGAAGGGTTTTTGTCTAACGATTTTTTAGAGTAGGAGGGAATACAAGAAGGAAATCGATTCTCTTCTCTCTTTCCTTCCCTCTTCCTTGTCCCATACCTATTCCTAATTCTAAACAAAGCCTAAGTGCTAAGAGATATGCGGAAAAGGGGTGGTTTTTGGAGGGCATTATTCGGTTTTAGTACTTGAGGTGCCCAAGTTACTATGACATGGTAAAAGCCTTTTTGCAATGGATAATTATCGAGGGATCTGGGCCGTTCATTCCATTGAATTTCCATCATCATGATGGCGATCGACAGGTTAGTCATGGTTAGGATGTGAGCTTCCATGCATTTGGTGCTGCAAATTCCAATTGTACTTCAATCTTATTACCAAATGTTCAAGTGAATAAATCCGTAAAATAATTCCCAGTACTAGTTAATAAATGAAATGTTATTACTACAAGGAATTCAAGTCTAAAGTTTACATTCCGAACTCTAGTTGCATGCCTTACTGCAGGCCAATTTGGTCCAATTAATAATGTAATTCTCCAACAGACCCTGGTATATGCAATGACCGGTTAATTTGACTCCCCATGCATGATATATGTACATATTTTTCTGTATTTTTGGTAATTCAATAGATGTATACATCAAGCCATTGTAATTCAACCATTCAATTACATTGCAAGAAGATGTTTATTGTTTTTGTTCCTCAAAGAACATATTCATGGTTGTTGACAATGTTTAGAAGTGCTAGCTTTTCATGAAAAAGAACCAACTTTTACTGCAAAGTCCAAACTATCAACTTCACT